>OX388306.1:37313845-38513845 GCA_947579605.1 Athripsodes cinereus
GACCATTTAATTTAGAATCATTTTGAGTTCGTCGGTAGCCTGGAGGTAGATTCTCAGCCTCGTGAACAAAGGGTCTGCGGTTCGATTCCAGGTGCTGGCAAACTCCCCTTTCACGACACAAGTTTTTAGCTTACTGTGAAAGGTGTTTAAGGTTGTATTTGGGTTTATAACAAAACCCAGATATATATATATTTTTTTTAAATATGTTTCAAATGACGTACTAAAGTTGAAGTTAAGATGCACCTTATATTTTGTAAGAAAATAAAACAGATTGACATCATCATTTTTGAATGAATGACTCTAGTAAAATTTATGAGAAAGAAATTGAGAATTAGAAATTTCGACTAATATAATAGCCCAGGAAATATAGGATTTTTCAGGGAAATAATTTATAACCAGCTGAAACTTTCAGGAATGGTTCCTTGATGCTTCTGGAAGAAATCCTGAAAAGTCTCTAAAAATCTTATGTGAGCTTCTATCCAAAATGGCGGATTAAAGATGGCCGCCAAGCGCATGGCACCTTGCTAAATGTTTTTCATTATATCTATGTAAATAAAAAACCTTTTTGTATTCTGAAAAAAGATATATAATCTGGAAACATGTTTGTTTTTGTAAAAATATAGTAAAAAAGTCTAAACAAATTACAAATAATATTTTTTTGAGTATGAAATATTTTTTTCGGAATAAAAAAAAATAATTTTTAATATTTTACCCCATAACTTTTTATGTATTAATAAATCGTAAAAAACTATTCTAATACTTTTTCTGGCTGTGAATATAAGGATTATAATGAAAAAATTTTTTTAAAGAAATACTGAAAAATAGTTGAGATATTTGAATTTGAATGGAGCACCAGCGTGATCTCTTTGTCAAATAACGATTTCAGTCGGGCTGGTAAGTATGCGAAATATGGAATAAATCTTGAGTTATGTTTCTACAAGATGATCCATACATGAGGTAGGCTCCTGTAATATAAAAATAAAAACAAATTCTCTATAAATTTCGACCCACCCTACTCCACCTATCCCATAATATCATCTTTATCTTATTACAGTTTCTCCAAGAAGAATTTGCTCAGGTATTCAAAATTCTTGCATGAAAACTGTAAATTTTCAAAACAAAACTTCAAATCCAGTTTATTAATACCCACTTCGTCAAAATAAGTAGTCATCGTCAATTATCGAAAAAGTTTTTAATGTAAATATAGGATATTATTTCGCACTATGATAGAAAAAATAACGCATTTTTGCATAATATTTTCACTTAAGTTATTTATATCATAATGCATTCACCTACAAGTGGGGTAGCCAGCAGACAAATTCCTTGTAATTAATGTACAGGTCGTCGTCTCTGTGCCATAAAATTTAATCATTCAGAGGTGGCACCTAATCGTCGAATTTTAGATGATAGTTACCTTGTGTGTGATGTTTTATGAAAATTTTTCTTTACAGGACACTCGAAATCTTACGGAAAAGATTGATAAAGGTCCATTCTTTTCTGGAGACTGTATTATCATAATATTTCTATTATTTTTGGTAATGATAATGTATTTGTATTACGTCTGTCTATTATATTTCACGTACTATGAAGGCTGCTAATTACTTTTCGGGAAATGGGGTAACCAGGGATATTTGAGTCCATGTAATATTTCCATCACAAAGTTTATTATTTTTAACAATATACCATCTCAGTAAATTTTCTCATACATATGATTACAAAACTTTTATTGCATTCCGAATGAGACACCTCCAGAACATGTATTTTTTTATACAAATTACACTTTTACTGGCGAATAAAATTATCAATAAGCAGTTAAATGTACATGAATTTGAACATAAATAGTTAAACTGAGAATAAAAACGAAATTTCATAGCAAAAAAAATCAATTATTACATGTTTTGAGTGGTCAAATTGTCATTTATTTGAACCGATGTGTAAAAGTATTAGTTACCAGTCTGATGAATGATTTGGCATCTTTTGCTTGTTTTCCATGTTTTTTCGTTTTTTTTTTGTAAACAAGTGATTAAATTTCACTATAATTAGTTATTCTATAATATTATTTGAAACCTTTCTCTAACATTGACTGTTTACGAGCGAAAACAGGCCTGCACTTTTCTTCATGTTCTTGGTGCATGAACATAATTAATTGGATTAGCTTCATTCAAAAGGACCGTATGCCTAAATGTATACTATTTTGACACATCAAATAACGTTTTTAAATCGTCGATAATAGCCAAATTACGAATACATTCTATTCTTCTCAATTTTGAGCAAAAATCATACGTATAGACTTTCCAAATGAAACTATTGCAATTAGATATGTTCATGTACCAAGAACATGAAGAAAAGTGGAGGCCTTTTTTCGCCCGTAAACAGTCAATGTTAGAGAAATGTTTCAAATAATATTATAGAATAACTAATTATAGTGAAATTAAATCATTTGTTTACAAAAAAAAATCGAAAAAACATGAAAAACAAGCAAAAAATGCCAAATCATTCATCAGACTGGTAACTAATATTTTTACACATCGGTTCAAATAAATGACAATTTGACCACTCAAAACATGTAATAATTGATTTTTTTGCTATGAAATTTCGTTTTTATTCTCAGTTTAACTATTTATGTTCAAATTCATGTACATTTAACTGCTTATTGATAATTTTATTCGCCAGTAAAAGTGTAAGTTGTATAAAAAAATACATGTTCTGGAGGTGTCTCATTCGGAATGCAATAAAAGTTTTGTAATCATATGTATGAGAAAATTTACTGAGATGGTATATTGTTAAAAATAATAAACTTTGTGATGGAAATATTACATGGACTCAAATATCCCTGGTTACCCCATTTCCCGAAACGTAATTAGCAGCCTTTATAGTACGTGAAATTTAATAGACAGACGTAATACAAATACATTATCATTACCAAAAATAATAGAAATATTATGAAAATACAGTCTCCAGAAAAGAATGGACCTTTATCAATCTTTTCCGTAAGATTTCGAGTGTCCTGTAAAAGAAAATTTTTCATAAAACATCACACACAAGGTAACTATCATCTAAAATTCGACGATTAGGTGCCACCTCTGAATGATTAAATTTTATGGCACAGAGACGACGATCTGTACATTAATTACAAGGAATTTGTCTGCTGGCTACCCCACTTGTAGGTGAATACATTATGATATAAATAACTTAAGTGAAAATATTATGCAAAAATGCGTTATTTTTTCTATCATAGTGCGAAATAATATCCTATATTTACATTAAAAACTTTTTCGATAATTGACGATGACTACTTATTTTGAGCGAAGTGGGTATTAATAAACTGGATTTGAAGTTTTGTTTTGAAAATTTACAGTTTTCATGCAAGAATTTTGAATACCTGAGCAAATTCTTCTTGGAGAAACTGTAATAAGATAAAGATGATATTATGGGATAGGTGGAGTAGGGTGGGTCGAAATTTATAGAGAATTTGTTTTTATTTTTATATTACAGGAGCCTACCTCATGTATGGATCATCTTGTAGAAACATAACTCAAGATTTATTCCATATTTCGCATACTTACCAGCCCGACTGAAATCGTTATTTGACAAAGAGATCACGCTGGTGCTCCATTCAAATTCAAATATCTCAACTATTTTTCAGTATTTCTTTAAAAAAAATTTTTCATTATAATCCTTATATTCACAGCCAGAAAAAGTATTAGAATAGTTTTTTACGATTTATTAATACATAAAAAGTTATGGGGTAAAATATTAAAAATTATTTTTTTTTATTCCGAAAAAAATATTTCATACTCAAAAAAATATTATTTGTAATTTGTTTAGACGTTTTTACTATATTTTTACAAAAACAAACATGTTTCCAGATTATATATCTTTTTTCAGAATACAAAAAGGTTTTTTATTTACATAGATATAATGAAAAACATTTAGCAAGGTGCCATGCGCTTGGCGGCCATCTTTAATCCGCCATTTTGGATAGAAGCTCACATAAGATTTTTAGAGACTTTTCAGGATTTCTTCCAGAAGCATCAAGGAACCATCCCTGAAAGTTTCAGCTGGTTATAAATTATTTCCCTGAAACCCCGATTTTTGGTCTATATTTCCTGGGCTATTAGGATATTCGTGATTGGCGTATATTTATTAATATAAATTGATAACATTTATTCATATTCCTCACACATGCATGTTCCCCATTGGTCTCACACTCTTTTCCATAACTTTACGAGTGTCCTGTAAAAGACACAAAAAATTAAGAACTTTACATCTTAAATTTGGTGATAAGGTTTGCAAACCCATCCTGAATGTCTCAATTTTTTATTGGCATGATTTTTTTTTTTTTTTTATAGACAATTCACACAGACCGAGCTAGTCCCAAACTAAGATATGAATCTTGTATTATGGGTACTAACACGGCGATACACATATACAATGCACTAAACACATATACATGTAACACCCAGACCCAGGATAATTTGAAAAAGGTCATTCTTCATTTTGCCCTGGCCGGGAATCGAACCCGGGACCTTGTGACTCAATTTGCTACCTATGTTATTTTTTTACGTATGAATTTACTTCTCTCGACTAGAGGGACATCGAAGGAGTTTAATCAAATGATTCCACACGTGGAGATTATGTTGGTTTGATAGTTTTTGACCTGCCAGCCCCTTAGTCTGGCTACTATAACGCCTCCGGTGTGGACAAGATTTGTATAATGTAGAATTTGGATAAATGGAAGTGCCCAGACTTCTTCGATATCTGGGTGGTCGGTGGGTCTCCTTCAATATAACTGGAATATGAAAAAAAGGATCACAGTTAACAAACTATCAATTTAGTTTAACAATTTAAAGGAATATGAGAAAGAAGGATCACAGTTAACAAACCATCAATTTAGTTTAACAATTTAAAGGAATATGAGAAAGAAGGATCACAGTTAACGATGCCATACCAGAATATTCTACATAAAATAATTTATTGAACAAACTTCTTATTAATTAAGTATGTTTTATTGTCTTATTTTCAACGAAAATTTAATTTAAAAATAAAGTATTTCACATTATTTACAATACAACTTAACTGACGTACAAAACTTTGATAATACAGAGAACACATTCGTATAAAATAATATATTTCTATAAAGTACTTGGAAAACAGGTAGTCTTCTTGTTAGAAATAATAAAAATTAAAATATTTTTCACTTCATTGAATAGGGGTCGAAGACTAGTCGAACATTAAAAATATCTCAAACAATACTTACCTACTTACTGCTAGCCTTCTTCTCTCCGATGCTGGTCTCTTCAAAACTTTTCTACACTTTTCGATCTCGAGCAAGACGGCACCACTGTTTTCCTATCACCTGGACAATATCGTCGACTCATCTTTTTTTGGGGTCTTCCAACACTTCTTTTCTCCTCCCACGGCCTCCATTCAAGAATTCTGGAAGTCCACCTCCCATCCTCTCGCCTTGCCGCATGACCAGCCCATTGCCATTTCAGCTTGGAGACTTTAGCTACAATGTCGACAACTTTTGTCTTTTGTCGGATGGTTTCATTTCTTATTTTGTCTTTCAAATAATATTTATCTCGTAACACAGGAATGAAAAGCCGCTACATTATATTATAAAATTGACTACTTCTAACTGCATCATAAATATTATTTGCCATCTAGTGTGTTTGCACAGTTATTAAATAGGTATATACCAAACAGCAAACAGAGAACCAAAATATGCCATGATGGTATTGGACTAGATAGTAGTATAAACCAGGGATGTTGCGGATGTCGATTTTTACACATCCGCGGATGTGAATGCGGATTTTTGAAGGCTCACATCCGCGGATGCGGATGCGGATGTTTAAGATGTTATAGAAAAAAGTAGTAACTATCTTAGTTGGTAGACCCCACTGTCAAATATGTGACAAAATTGTTGCTACAATAATATTATGGATTTTTTGGCGAAATATTATTTTCTTTTTTGTTATTTACAAAAATAAAATAAAACCGGCAGAAATAAAAACGTGTCGGATCTTGTCACCAATTCTATCGTTCCCATTGGTTAATATCAAGTGCGAACGGCACGCGCCTATCGCCGGCCCCGCCCCATTTCTTTCTTATCGCAACTTGTCTTACATCCGCATCCGCATGAACATTCGCATCGATTATTGCGGATGCGGATGCGGATGCAGATGTCCAAATACATGCGGAAGCTCCGCATTTGCGGATGCGGATGCGAATATTCGCAACATCCCTGGTATAAACTATAAAACACGTAGCGTGATTATAAAGAGGAAAGACAAGATCGCCGATCAGTCTGACACTAATCGCACAAATGTAAAAAGCACCAAACTGTACTTATAATAATAAAATAAAATATCATCTCGTCTCATACAACTTTAATTTACTCTTTAATGTTTCTTTTACATCTCCTCATGCGAGAAATGACATCCCCTGACTTGCGAAGAAAATACACGAATTGATTTAATGTTTTCATATTATTTTCATGAATTTATTATTAATATTCCATTTTATAATGAAAATAATAATATGATGAATCTCATCCTTCATACTGATTCATTATTCGTTTCTAAGAATTTTATATTTGCTCATTATAAAATATTTTTATTAACTACATTTCTTTTTATCAGTGTTGTCTGAATCATTTTATTTTATTTTATTTGTTGTAACACATTTTAATTATAATCACTTTTATTTCATTTTGGATCTTGTTTTATTATTTTATTTATTCATTTGATTTCGTTTATTTATTTTGTTTGAAGGTTTGATTTAATTTATATAACTGCTTGCTACACCATCGTGGCATATTCCACAAGTGGGGTGGCCAGCAGAAGGTAGTAAAAATGCAAGCCGTCTTCTCTGTGCCAATAAAAAAATAAGGCATTCAGGATGAGTGGCAAACCTCATCACTGAATTTGAGATGTAATTTTTTTTCGAACATCTGCCTTTTACAGAACACTCGAAAACTTACGGAAAAGGGTGGGGGACCAATTCCTTACCAGGTGCTCCACGGCCATAACTGCATGCTTATTGTTAAAATTTTGTTTTTGATGTAGGTATTTAAGTATCTCATGGATTTCGAAAATTGTGAGTTATTCAGTACTATTATTCACTAGCTTCAGAGGCAAATTAAAGACTGGACTCTTCACTGGCGCCCTTGAGACGGTCTAGAGACTGTAAAACGGCGTCATAAATAAAATCATCCAAAATCATCATCATCATCATCATTAATTTTGTGTATTTTTGATAATGATTCATTTGACGTCGGTGTATTTTTAAAGATAAGACTTTTCTGTTAAATTTGAATTCTTTGCTGGTCCACATATTGAATTTTGTTGATATATTCTGTAATTGACTCTTTGGTCCTGTAAACATTGTAAAAATAAAAATTGAAGATCAATGACTTTTATAAAAAAGTCATTTTATTAACAAGGTTTGTTCTGTAGGGTTACTCTTGACAAAATCTAAATACGGTCTTAATCTTAATCAAAAGACGCGTGAATAGACTATTAGTCAAAAAAAGATCATGACTAGATTAAGGTCGTATTTAGATTGTGTCCAGAGTAATTCTGCTGCTCATTAAATAATCATTAGAGAAAACATTGTGAATGAGACGATCACTAAAGAAATATGACTACTAACTAAACATTATATTTAGGTACTCAATTTTGTCATTTAGTAAGAGCAGAATCAACGCATTTCTTGTAATCCTTGACTTCATATTAATTCCATTGTTCAAAAGCCGAGTCCACTTTACACAGCGAACACAGTGAACAAACGTTCGGTCTGTTCGCAACGAATGAAACGAACTGTTTTTACACACACCATTAATTTACTTGACATGAACACTACTTTTAGGAGATTTTTTTTTTTAAAGTTACTCTAACCTCTACTTTAACGCTGTTATACCAAATGTTATTAAAAAAAGAAATGAAACACATCCTTTGAGAGTATTTAAAATGTAGAATCGTTAACTAAAAGGGTATTCACACTTGTTTACTTTCAGTGATCACTCTGGATGATCCTCCAAAATGAAAAGGTGTGAACAGACGTTTCATCACTAGCGATGGCGGAAGAAAGCGATTACTACCCGACATAATTTTAATGAAAGGTCCTTTCACTGAAATGACCATAAACAAGTTTATTCCTTAATTTATTAATTGTGTCGGTGCACACGTAGTAGAATTCCATAATAATACAATTTGAAACAAGTGTTCCTTTCTACTATTGTTTTTTAATTCGCAGAGAGACGTCTTTCGACTTATAAGGTCATTATCAATTTTTATATTTGTTTACATTCAAACATAATACATAGATAACATTAAATATAATACCATAAATTTCCAGTAAGTTCCATTGTTCATAATAGGCCAGATAATGACTTTATAATGAACTTCTTTTGTAGTAAACACTATATAAACAGATGAATAGTTGTAAACAATTCAGATTGATAATGACCTTATAAGTCGAAAGACGTCTCTCTGCGAATTAAAAAACAATAGTAGAAAGGAACACTTATTTCAAATTGCAAGTTTATTTCTATTATTTGTCTTATTTTCATGCTGTCTAGAATTTTATTAATTTGTTTTTTTATTATTAATAACTATTATTTTACATTTATTTCTTTTTTATTTTATATTTTTACGAAAATACGTCAAACTACAGTCTACATGAATGTAAGTACCTATTTACATGCCAGTGAAAGCATAGGATTAACAAGTGTGAACAGATGTATTTACTTTCGATGAACAGCTTTGACCCTGACACTCTGTATGATCATCCAAAGTGTCCTCAGGATGATCATCCAAAGTGAAACAATGTGAGTGCTTCTTAAAACTTTCACATTAAAATAAGCTTTTTTCATAGAATTTTAATAACTTTTTATATATTAGGTATTTTTTTCCGCACGTGAAAAAAATAGTTAACATACTCGTACAAATGGAGGCTTCATTAAAATTTATTTACTGAAAATAAAAATTATTATTAAAAGAGGCATTCATTAGTGAAATTATCATTTTGATGGTTTTTGTTTGGGGCGTTAAGTTTAGTGTGTAGTCAACTGGGGCTTATGTTAATGTTCCATATCAGAGGCTCCCAACCTTTTTGTCGTGCGTGCGTAAACGAGAGTGTAGAAAATAATGGCGAGCACAAATCTAATTAAAAATATAATGAAATATTACTAAAGTGACCAATTTTTTACTATGAATTGGTGGACTTTTGAAAAAGTATAGGATTTTAAAATATTGGATGATCTCCACGGTGTTTTTAAGAAATATTTTTCTACTTTTCATAAGTGGGGACTTTTTAAGGACTCAAATTCCAAACTTTCATAACTTCACTTGTAAATTTCTACCCCTTCGTCGCCAGCTTTTCGATTTGGTAGATATATCATCATCTTCGTCGGTCCCTCAATCCTGAGGATCGTGACCATCATGCCTCGTTTTGTAGACCATCTGTCTCCACCTTGCGCAATCCTCCGTCATGTGCAAGGCCCCGTGTAGTGAACTCTGTATGGCCTCATTAATTTGGTTGCTACATCTTGCTGGTACTCGGCCCCTTCCACGCCTCCCTTCTACGACCTTCTAGGTATAAAGAAATTTGAAAAATTTCACAATGTCTTTGGTTTTGTTAAAGAATATTAGTTTTATTTGATTTTAAAACTCATTTTTTCAAACGATTTTTTATTATTAACTAAATACCATTTTTCAATATTTTGTCGCGGGCACACACAAATTCGTAGGCGCAGGGTTTGGGAAAGTCTGTTCTGTATAATGTTTTAAAATTATTATTATTAAACGTTAGTTGTGTCGACAGTTTTAGTGCTTTTATGCTATATTTTGTGCTGGTTATAATATTATGAGTCCCTATAATTCTAATTCGATGTATCTATAGGCGACTTGCGCAAAATTATGACTTCAATAAAATAATAACAATAATTATACATAAGGTATAATATGGTGTTATGTAACATTATTTCAACACCAAACTCAAACTGAGATAATCGATAACAGCTGTATGGATTTGTGTGGGTTGTGAGTGAACAATTAGAGGTGTTACAAAGAAATAGTAAGTTTGAAAATAGGTATGTTAATTTACGAGTAACACATGAAAAGCAACCATTGAAAACTTAGAAAGGGCAATGTCATCTTATTCGGTAGTCCCCCAGACGGGACCAACCCTTTCTTTCACAAGGTGTGCTTTGTCCAATATTTAGCTATCAAGTGAAATGCCGAAAGTTCCGGTATTCTCTCTTATACGCCCCAATGACAGATTCATGTGTAGGTATTGTCCCGTCCCTACCAAATAAAGTGACGCAATATTTTTAAGCCTTATTTTTATTATTATTCCTATTCTAAAAATGTCACCCTGCACTGAGACCATAACAGCTTTTAGCCAAGGCATTACATACAGACTAGTGATGTAACGAATATTCGCATTCGCATTCGAATTCGCGAATATTCGCATATTTCAAAGTATTCGCATTCGCATTCGCATTCGCAATAAAATATGCGAATGTTTTGCGAATATTATTTTAGTAATAAAGTATCTGGTCTGTTCCGTGTTGGCCACATTTGTTGTATTGTTTCCTGTGTTCGTTTGCTTGATGATGTTATTATTATTAGGAGAAATATGCATTTGTGGAGATTTAATTTATATATTTGTTTTAAGTATTACAACTGCTATGAGTATAGGGCCCTACAATAATTTTATATTCTATTTAAGGAATATTTATATCATACTACAAAGTGAACCACACTAAAGTATTCTCTCAGAATTTTCGGGGCTTGAAGACTAAGATCGAGGAGTTTAGAGCAAACTTATTTGCAAATAGTTATGATTTAATTGTTCTGACGGAAGCTTGGCTAAATTGTGGCATATTTGACAGCGAACTTTTTCAAAACGAATATACAGTTTACCGCAAGGATAGGGATTTCATGTTGAGTGGTAAAAGGGATGGAGGTGGGGTCTTAATTGTTGTGGATCGGACACTAGGATATTCATCCACTCTTGTTTGGGATGATACTGGTGAAAGTTTTTTTTTACCAGTATTCGTTTTTCATCGGTAACGCATGAAAAAATGCTCACCGCTACTGGGTGTAGTATATGTATATACCGCCTTCCACATCCTTAGATACTTAAAACATCTTTTTTTAAAGTATATCTGAACGTTTAATCAGCTATTACGGCAAAACAGATATTTGTCTTATTGGAGATTCCAATATCCCAACAATCCAATGGAAAAAAGACCCCGATGTTGATTCAATCTTTGTTCCGTATTCTTATTCGTGTCCTGTTGCGCAGTATTTGATAGAATCTATATCTTTTCTCAATATGTTTCAGTCTAACGGAGTTTATAACAGCAATCGAGTTATCTTGGATTTAGTTCTTTCAACTATTCCGTGTTCTGTTACCAGATGTGACTCTCCACTGGTTGGTAAGGATTCACACTATCCTTCACTGTTGATAGATTATGAGTTTGAAATTGCTGAGGATTTGTCTCAAAATATGATCCAGAAATTAATATACTTTAAGTCAAACTTTTCGGAAATAAATTTTGAACTACAAAGTGTTGTTTGGGTCAGTGTTTTGGGAAACGGACCGGTGAATAAGATGATTGAATCTTTTTATGGTTATGTTTTGCCAATAATTGAGAAGCATACACCTAAATATGAAGAGGGTGTCACCTAATAATTTTCCCAAATGGTTCTCTAATAGAATTCTGTTATTGTTTAAGAGAAGTCTAAGGCTTGGCGTAAGTTGAAGATGAACCGTAATGATTCTGACTACAATTTATTTTTTCAACTAAGAGCTCAGTTGAAGTTGTCGCAGAATCACGATTATAGGTCTTTTATTAATAACACTGAGAAGTCACTTAAGGGCAATGTCAAGTCTTTCTTTTCATTCGTGAATTCCCTTAAAGAATCTAGAGGCTATCCAAGGGTAATGGGTGACGGTGACCAGACTTCGAGCGATCCAGAGGGAATTGCAAACTTGTTTTCGACGTTTTTTGGTTCTGTATTTTCACTGAATAATTTGCATGATTCTAATACTAAAGAATTGGAAAATATTTTAACTAACTCATGTTTATCCATGGTTAATATCTTGAAATCTGATATTCATAAACGTTTATTAGGTATAGATGAGACAAAAGGAGTTGGCCCTGATAGTCTAGCACCAATATATTAAAGAGATGTGTAAGTCATTTAACCAAACCATTGTATCTGACATTTATTAGAAAACCCTAAATCGACTGAGATCTGGTGTAGGAAACTGCCGCGACAATAGAGAACGATTGGGCTTCCTACAGGACGAATCCGGAGCGTGTGACTGTGGTGCAGCACAGACTATGCCACACTTGTTGGAGTGTCCATTGTGCCCTGTCACTTGCACTATGGAGGATATTTTTGACGCATTTCCAACTGCTGCGCGTTTTGCGCAGTACTGGAAATCAGTTTGATGGGTTTTTTCTCTGGGTTTCGACACGATAAATAAATTAGGAGTTTACAAGAAGGATGCTTTCCATGCAAATGGAAGATGGCTAGTATTATTCCTTTGCATAAATCTGGCAGCAAATCGGTCGTTCGTAACTACAGACCAATTTTAATTCTATCACCTATTTCAAAAATATTTGAGGGTATGGTTCGTGAACAAATTACTTTTTTCCTGAAGCCGTATCTTCTTGTAGAGCAGCATGGATTCATGAGTGGAAGATCGACAGTAACAAATCTGATTTTTTTTCTCAGCTATGGACAATCGTATACAGTTGGATGCCATTTATATCGGCTTTCAAAAGGCATTTGATAAAGTAGAACATCGACTTTTTTCAACTAAGGTGGATTGACTCATATATTTCTGATAGATTGATGACAGTTAAACTTAACGGTTACTCATCTGGCAGTGTCAGTGTTACATCTGGTGTCCCTCAGGGGTCTTCTTTGGGTCCTTTACTTTTCACGATATTATTTATTTTTTATTTTTTATTTATTTATTTATTTTCTCGAAGGGAACAAACAGTCAACACAACAAGTATTACAACAATGAAAATGAAATGAAATATGGACCACAAGAGTCCCCCTATATTACCACAGTTTAAAAAATTCAAAGCAACTAAGACAAACACACAAAACCAACAACAAAAACAAAGAAATGTAATAAGAAGATAGGATAAGACAAGATAAGAGAAAAGTTAAACATAATGATCAATCATATTATAATACAATTAATAAAATCAATAAAATAAAACACATCAATGAACAGTAAAACCACCGATTCAAGCAATAAATAAAATAATAAGTATAAATTTTTCTATAATAATATAATAGATAAAGAATATTAATGAAATAATAAGATTTAAAAATATAATAATATAACAAAAAATCATAAATTAATAAATAATGAAATATAAAAGCCAGTAATTCGAATTAAATATACTATAATAATTAAAAAAAATACATAAAATAAAAAATAAATTTAAATTAAAAATAATGAATATAATATAACATAACATAATATAATACAATATAATATAATACAACATAATACAATATAATACAATATAATAATAAGATTACGGCAGATAACCAATAAATAATAAATATACTATAATAATTAAAAAAAATACATAAATTAAAAAATAAATTTAAATTAAAAATAATGAATATAATAATAAGATTACAGCAGATAACCAATTATAAAATGATACACCAAAAGCGACAGTGAGAATTAAGTAGAATTGAATCCAGCAACAAGTGGCTCATGGAAGTAAGTGGAGTTGGCATAAAGTCCAAAAGATAAAATTTTAAAACTATAAACTATGAGGGATGTTGCGACAATCTCAGCAGTTGGACAACTCCAGTTCTGAACTGTTTTCTACTCAAATAGAAAATGTCCAGGGCCCTGAAGAATGAATTATATAGCGTGCAACTACGTTATATTCATAAACAACATAAAAAAGTGCTTTGACCACTCAGAGCTTCTATTATTTGCGGACGATTTAAAAATATACTGTCAAATTCAATTATTGTTTGACTATGAAATGCTTAACGAGGACTTGGAAAGACTACACGAGTACTGTAAAAGAAATAACTTGCACTTGAATCTGGAGAAGTGTAATCTGATCTCTTTTACCAAAAATAGAAACAAAATTCGATAAATTTACAATATCCATAATCATGATTTAAAAGAAGTACATAAGATTAGAGATTTAGGTGTGGTGTTTGACTCTGAGCTTCACTTTGATGATCACGTGAACAAAATTATCGAAGAGAGCAATAAAATACTGGGATTTATTCTGAGATCTACAAAGTCATTTAGGTTATATGAATCGTATTTGTACTTGTACTTATCGTTGTTTCGCTCCAAGCTGGAGGACTGTTTCTCTGTATGGAATCCACATTTTAAAAAATATGTCGATCAAGTTGAGAGAACTCAGTCTAAATTCATTCGTTTGGTTAGGAAGAGATTGCATTATCCTGTATTTATTAAAGATTTGCCTAAATTGGAATTGTGAAGAGTTTTGCTGGATGCATGCAACCTGAGAAAAATATGCTTGTTCGAATACGATGTGCCTAATATTTTAGATAGGATTAACTTTAGAATGCTTCCTTTAACAAGATCTTGTTTTCCGTTCTACATTAAAAAAAAACAAAAACGATTGCAGACTCAAGAAACCCTGTTTATAGAATTTTAAAGTGCCAATTACGTCAGGTTTGTGAGAAAGGAGAGTTGAGGGTAGAATAAGATGAAATAAATATTAAAAAAAATGTATATGTTTGATAAAATGTGAAGTGTTTGGGATAGTATTAATTTTTAGACTGTTTTTTAAATTTTTGATTTTTCTTTTTTTAAGAGTTTTTTTGTATTGTTATTGCATACATTAGTGAAGTGTGAATGTGTTTGTGCGAATGAATGTATTAGGTATGTGTGCGAAATTGGGTGAGCAGCGATTTGTAATAGGAATGGGTGATTGGATGTATTGTGAATTAATACCTATATTATGTGTAAGATTTTCTATAATTGTTTTGTGTGTTATTGCTGAAGTATGCACTGTTTCGATGTAAGACTATTGGAATGTTTTTGTCGCTTACATGTTTATATTTATATGTCTTTCATCTGTTGTGTACCATGTAAATGAAGAAACAAATCAGTAATTCGGTGAAAGTACCGGATACTTACCCGGTACATTGTGGAAAAAGGTACTGCAAGAAAATATTCTTTAAGAAAACCGAGGAGTTTTGGAATATTTCAAATTCCTATACCATTTTTAAGTCAATATTCGCATCCGCATTCGCATTCGCGAATGTCGGCATGAAATATTCGCATTCGCATTCGCATTCGCGAATATCCAAAATCAGACATTCGTTACATCACTAATACAGACTACCATAGAAACAGTATCTAATAAAAACTCACTGACGATGAGTGTCATCCCGAAAGGCCTCTGAGTCAAATATTGTACATACATAGTGAAAGGAAAACAGTGTTTTATTTTAAAATCTATTTTAATTATATTATTTAGAATGAACTTACTATTACTATACCTACTCTACCCTCACACCGTGTCCCAGGTGGTGAAGGCAGAGAGAACGGAGCACCATATAGATCTATCCTTACTCACTTATTTCGCTTCCTCTACATTCATCCAGTTTCTCACAGATGCACGCCGATTTCTGTTACTCAATACGCGGCCGTTCTTTAGAATTTGATCAAAGTGCTCAAGCCACGTAATTCTTGGACGTCCGCGCTTCCTTACACTCCTTCCAGATAGATACATCCTTCATCCTTTCATCGTGCATTCGCCCCAAATGTCCAAACCATCGTTAAAATGAACTTTCGAAAAGTTATTGCAAGTAACTACTATAAATCATTTTTAAAATTTTAGATATTTTTGTTTGTGGAATTGAAAGATTATTACTTTCTACATGTGACATATCGAAAACCTAGATTTTCAAAAATTTCTAGTTGTTGACCTATGTAGGTGGATGATCGACACATTTGATTACGACGACTACACGGACTTGGTACAATAATAACAAACTCACTAAAGTCTGATGAAAATTTAATTTATTCATCAATGTGAGAAATTATTAAATTGTCCAGTTAATGTAATAACAAATGTACTTACATTATTATATTATACAGTATACAGGCCATGATGAAAATAATGAAATTATGTGAACCTACCTATATGAATTCAGATAATTGAACAGAAATAATAAAACCCCGTAATTAAATTTTAGCATTGTAACTTTCTAGTATTTGTAATCTACACAAAAATTTACGATCTCTGAAAGAAGTATTTACGAGTTTATCGTTGTTTTTTAATTCAATTATATTTTATAATCAAATCATTTATCTACATACGTTGCCGCAATATTTATTTATTTATTCATGCGTTAACAGCTATTAATAAGCTTTTTTATACATAAAAAAAACATATCAAAAGATCCACAATCATAGATATCAAATCACATATAGACATTGAATTAACAATAATTAAAGAAATACAGCATACAAACATACTTATAAAAAAAATAAAAACACACACAGCAGGAAGACCTTTGTCTAAAAATAAAATAAAATCAGTTTGTCTGTCGAGATGAAATAATTACTCTTCTCAAACTATATTATTTATTCTTTGCCAGACCCACACCATACAAGTCCACCACGTGAGCATATTCATTCCCCGTACGCTGAATCCTATTCAGAACTGAATTGAAATTATATGTGGTTCTAGCAATATGCTTTTTGACAGACAAACGAATAAATTAATCATTCCTATCAATTCAACTCCAATTGGAAGGATTCGTCGAAAGAAAAGAATTGAAGATGTTGGACGTCTTATACCTACGTGATATTTTACAAACACTTACTTTTTCACTCAAAATACAGAAAATGAAGTTTAAAAAAATTGGACCGTTTCACCATTTGTAGGTATCCGATTGTTACAACATGTTTAGTACTTTACATTTGACGTCATACCTACTTTAATTCTGTCGTAATTCTCTTGTAATAAAAAGAAAATTACAGATGTCAAGTAACATAGGTACATTTAACAACAAAAATAGGAGTTGTATTATTTCGGTGACAAAGTGTCCAGACATGGTTTGTATTTAATAATAATAATAATAATAATAATAAAAATCTTTATTGCACAAAAAGACAAACATTATTAAAACACAAACATTGCAGAACCAGACAAATAAATTTGTGCAATGGGCGAGTTTATCGCAGAAGCGCGATATCTTCCAACTAACCCATTAAACAAAAAATAAAATAAAAAAAGTAAGTAAATTAAGTAAATAAATAATTGAAAATATATACATATATATAAATACTAAAACAAATATACATATAAAATAAAAAACTACTTAAATATAAAAACAATATAAACAATTCCGGATACGCGATACGACATAGATGATAGGATATGGGGATGGGATAAAGTGGTAGGAATGAGGCAGGACTGCTCATTGTGTATGAATACACAAAAAAAAAACAAAATTAAAACCATGGGGAACCTCCAAATAA
The DNA here is from genome assembly GCA_947579605.1 of Athripsodes cinereus. Lineage (NCBI taxonomy): Eukaryota > Metazoa > Arthropoda > Insecta > Trichoptera > Leptoceridae > Athripsodes > Athripsodes cinereus. The sequence goes on from OX388306.1 coordinate 37,331,390, forward strand.
GTAGATGAGACAGAAGACTAGCAACCATTAACTTCTTTCTTGAACGTATAAAAGGAAGTACAAGTACGGGTTTTTAGTGGAAGCTGGTTCCACAACCTAGCACCATGAACTGAAAAAGAATCGGTATAACAGCTCGAACGATGCGACGGGATCACTAGAAGATTGTTGGAGGTTGATCGTAGTGGTCGTCCGTGGGAGTGTAAAAACTCAAATCTTTCCTTCAGATACAGTGGAGTATTGGGGTCAAATAAAACTTTATAAAGAAGACAAAGAATGTGAACATTTCTGCGTTGAAGAATAGTTTTCCAGCCAAGGCGTTCACGATATTCAGATATGTGATCGTATTTCTTGAGCCCGAAGATATATCGAATGCAAGTATTCTGAAGACGTTCCAACTTATTTAAACCTTCCATCGAGAGATCCAAGTAACAAACATCAGCATAGTCAAATAAGGGATGAATCAATGACTGAACCAATAGCTTTTTGTGTCTACTGAAAGGAAGTTCTGCATTCTCCTGAGCGAATGCAGTGAACCGAATACTTTTTTACTGATTATGTTGACTTGTTTCCACCATGATAACTTGGAATCGAAAAACAAACCCAGATTTTTAACAACATCAGAGTAGGGGATAGTTGAGTCGTTTAAGACTAAAGATGGCAAAGGAGCGAGTGAAGAAAGAGAAGACAGACTCCTAGGACTTCCGATAATAATTGCTTGTGATTTACTTGGATTGACCAAGAGTCCATGATCTCTACACCACAAATTTATATATTCAAGATTGGTATTCATGTTGAAGAACGCAGCATCAATGTTATTCAGATCAAAGTGAATGTATAATTGGAGATCATCTGCATAAAGATGATAGGCCCCATGAAGATGTTCAGTAATCGGGTTGATGAAAATAGAGAAGAGTAAAGGGGACAGTATACAACCCTGCGGAACTCCCGCCTCAAGGCCGACCCAATCGGATGTCTCATCACCAATACAGACTCTCTGCTGTCGGCCCCTAAGGTAGGAGTCTATCCAACGCAGAGCATCACCAGAAATATTTAAAGCCTCCAATCGAGCCAGAAGGATATCAAAATCTACGCTATTGAAAGCACTACTAAAATCTAAAAGTGTCAGCAATGTCAATTGTCTTACCTCCATAGCGGACCTGACATCCTCAGAAATTTTAAGAAGGGCGGTGGTTGTACTGTATCCCCTACGAAAACCAGATTGAAATTGATTGAGGGGATTGTTAGCCAGAAGATATTCATTCAATTGCTGATATACAAGTTTTTCCATGACTTTCGAAAGGAGAGGCAGAATTGAAATAGGCCGGTAATCCTTTGGTGAAGATGGGGAGCCAACCTTTGCGAGCGGAATCACATTTGCTTTTTTCCATTGGTTTGGAAACATAGCTGAAAAAAGTGAAGAATTGATTATAAACACGATAATTGGAGTAATATAGTCTGAAACAAGGTTTATCATTCTCAAACCTATACCGTCGCACCCAACTGCTGTGGACTTAATAGATTTGATAGTTTTGCGGACCTCCTCCAATGTTACCAATTTAAACTTGAAAGGTTCGCTGGAAGACTTTACAACTCTGAGATTGTTCAAAGAAGTGGTTTTTATAGAGGGATCAATTTCAACAGGCGGAGTAGAAAAGTGGAGATTCAACTCATCGAGGCCAATAGTTACCGGGTCAGCAGAGTTACTCTGCTTACCCAACCCATATTTTTTAAGAAATTTCCACGCATCGCTAGGAGATGATGAGTCAATACTGGACAGGAAAAAATCTTTTTTGGCCAAACGACAGAGATGTGAGCAACGATTACGTAGAAGCTTGTACTTCTCCCAGCTAAAAGAGGATTTAGATATTTTAAATTTTACTTTTGCTCGATCTCGTCGGGCCATAAGTTTTCGAATTTCATCTGTCAACCAAGGCGCTGGAGGATGTTTCATTGGAACAAATTTTACTGGGGCGTGTTTATCGAAAAGGTTGGTTATGGAACGGTTGAACTCCTCAACCATAAAGTTTATCTCATTAGACGCATAAATGCTTTGCCAAGACAATTTTCCAGCATCCTCGTATAATTGTTCTAAGTTTATGCGTCGAAAGTTTCGGAAGGAGTAAATTTTTGGTTTCTCTTTAGGGAGCTTAACTTTATATGACACATAAATTAAGTCATGGTTGGAGAAACCCGAAGCAGTCAATTGCCCATGACGTTTTACTTGGTCAGGCAAAGATGTTATAATTGAATCAAGTAATGTCTCTGATATATTATTGGTAGTGTATGTGTGGTGAGTTGGAAGCAGAGGCAGAACCTGAAGATTCAAGGCACTTAACACATTTAATAGTTTGGCAGCACGATAATCATTCTTTATAATGCAAGTATTGAAATCACCCATTATCACACTATGCACATATTCATGTGTCTGAGACTCCAATAAAGTTTCAAACTCTGCAAAATAGTTGCACGTTGGAGGGCAGTATACAACTCCCAGCAATATTTTAGTGTGCATGGTAGGTATCTCAATGAATAAATACTCCATTCCCCCCACCACCTGTGATTCCGAAGACGAGACAACCCTGTAACCAATACCCTCCCGTAGGTAAATGGCGACGCCACCACCCACACGGTTAACCCTATCCCAGCGAATTAGTTTGAACCCTGGAATATTGAAAAGAGACGATGGGAGCATGGGTTTGAGCCAAGATTCACTGACAAGGATAGCATGCAGATTAGAATCTGAAAAAGAAGCAAGTAGTTCGTTATGATGAGCGGGAATGCTTTGTGCGTTTATATGACAAATATTGAAAATTCTTCTAGAAGTGTCAAGAGAAGATTGTAAGAGATCAGAAAGAGATGGTGGTGAGCTAGTCGAAGAATTATCAACCGAAATATATGAATCCGAAGAAGAATGTTGAGCAGAGATGTAAGAGGAGATTGAGGAAGAAGGAGAACAAGAGAGAGAGGGAGGGAGGGATTGGAAATAATCATCATGTCGCGCTACACCGTTCATATCGTCATCCATTCCAGCCATTTGTATAATAATAATAATAAATAAATAAAGTAAAATGAAGTAAAAAAATATATGTAAATAAAAAAAATAAATTAGGTATAATAATTAATAAAAGATGATACGCAAGTAAAAATAAGTGGTTGGATTGTTTTATAGTAGCAATTTACCGCGAGGCAGTTCAAGATAATATACATTAATATAAGAAAAAAAAAGTAAACATAAAATGCAGCGTAACTCTTGTAATTGACTTATTTATTTATTTATTTATTTATTCATTTACATGGTACACAACAGATGAAAGACACATAAATATAACATGTAAGCGACAAAAACATTCCAATAGTCTTACATCCAAACAGTGCACACTTCAGCAATAACACACAAAACTATCATAGAAAATCTTACACACAATACATTCATTCACAATACATCCATTCACCCAATTTCGCACACATAATACATTCATTCGCACAAACACATTCACACTTCCTAAATGTACCTATGCAATAACAATACAAAACAAACTCTAAAAAAAGGAAAATCAAAAACTTTAAAAAGTTTAAAAAAAATATCAATCTAAATTGTATACATAAGTTATTAATAGTTGTAATTTATAATTATAACCAAAATGTATCTGCAAAATCACATCAAACAATTAACGAGGCGTATGACATTTATATGACACATGATGAGAAAAAAATAAACATTTAACAGGATGACAGTCTTACAGTGTTGCAATAGTTACATAGATTAATTGATAATTCGCCAAAAGGTGTTCGCTTACTCTCTATAGTGTATTTACGAACGGAGATTTAATAGTATTTCACGAACACTGTTTGATAAATCATTAAGATACCTCACCTGTGATAAAAAGATGCAAGATAGCATGCGCACAACTACCACATCTGTGGACAACTTCACAGTTGTTTACATTGAGTTTGTGATGAGGTTCTGACACGTAAAAAGTTTTAGGAACATTGAATCTATATAAATATAACAAAGTGGTGAAAATTGATCAGTTGAAATACAAACAATGACTTAAATTAAAATTAAATAAACCTTTAAACTATGTGAATGTACTGATTTCTCAGAAAAGCTGATAGTGAAGTGTTAAATAAAGAAAAAAAAGATTATTTGTGCAACCGTGATCTTAGCTGTCTCTTCTCTTCAAGCGGGCGTGCATCATCCAGGTCAGCTGATTTTGTAATTCTTCTCTTACTGTTGTCAGGAAGTTTTATAAATATATCTCCATTCATCGTCCAACAATTATTGATACCCACTTTGGTTTTAGCTTCTGTTAGTAATGAGAGGGATCTCGGAGTAAGAGATTCCGTGAGTAGCCATTTTGATTTTTTGAGCGACGATTTTCTCTTCCACACATCACTCTTCTGTTGAAATGTATGAAATCTCAGGATTATAGGCCTAGATTTCTCCCTTTTTACACCAATTCTGCGGATTTCTTTCAAAGATGCGGGATCTATTGATAACGGTGTTTCCCTTAATGCAGCTTCTACGTTTAGCTCTTCGGGGGCGCCGTGAAGAATCAGAGTTTTTCGGCGGCGAGACTTCTCCAATGCCTCCACATGATCCTCCAGCTTGCTGGTCTTTACCTCCATAGCTTCTAGCTTAGTTTCTAATGACTCCAATCTCTTTTCCATCAACTTCTTGAGAGAGGCAATCTCTGCAAATACGTCAGCTGACGTACCACCGCAGTGGCAGGTGTTGATTTTGCTCTCTAGTTCATTGAATTTTTGTTGGAAGAACGACTTAAGCACTTTCGAATCCCCTGAATCCATTTTTGCCGTGATTTAACTGCCTTCGCTAATGTAAATCGCTTTTAAAAATTATTTCATTGACGCGACGATTTTTCGGTGTTATTCGCGCCTAACCGGAAGCGGAAGCCATCTAGTATTTACTTGCATGTGAATTTATATTATTGTTACATTATTTTCTACTTATTATTAGTTTTTACGTCAATGCTCTGATATTTTTGCTTTAAAGATATAAATATATAAAGCCGCATTTACATTTATAATTTCAACTTTCATAGCTCTATGACAGAACCAACACACTGCAACATTCAGGAGTAAGCTGAAAACACTGCCTTTCACGAAAAGTCATGGCGCCCTTGAGATGGTCACGGATCAATAAACGGAGTCAAATACAATTTTTCTTTATTATTATAATTATTATAATATCTCTTGGATAAAGATCCCATCTCGATAGCCGACACGGATATCCTACCGTCCAGTAAAGTCTCGATACTTGGGGCACGAATCGATAGCGCACTGTCTATGGAGTCCCAAATCTCAAAGACGGTGAGCTCCGCATTTTACCACATCCGCGAAATACGCTCCGTGTCGAAAAACCTCACTCCTGATAGCATAAAAACATTAATCTCTGCTTTTGTGGTCTCTAGACTTGACTACTGCAATATACTATACATATGTAGGACTGCCGCAAATTCAACTGAATCGTCTACAAATGGCATTCCATAGCGCTGCAAGGCTTATTTTCCGCGAAGATAAGGGTTGCCACATCACACCTTTGCTGGAAAAGTTACACTGGTTAAGAGTAGGTGAAAGGGTCCAATACAAACTGTGCCTTATAGTCTACAAAGCTTTGAACAAAATGGCACCTCAGTCACTTTCTGAACTCTGTGTTCTCAAAACACCTGCAAGTAGACCTCTACGCTCAGCTAAGACATCTACCAACATGCTGGACGAAAACAACAGAGCAAACAAGTCCTGCTTCTAAGATAGGGCTTTTGGCGTCGCAGGACCCGTCATTTGGAACCGACTCCCCGAGGACCTCCGTAAAAACCAGCCGATTACAACGTTCAGGAGCAAGCTGAAGACTTCGCTCTTCCAACATAGTTTCCCGCGCCCTTGAGATGGATACTCCATTAAACGGCGCCGAATAAATCATCCAATATAATAATAATAATAATTATACAATAAGTCTGCCACGTGGTTTTAAATTAAATTTAAAAAATAAAATTAAAAGAGGTAGTAATAAAATTTTCAGGAGGAAGCTTTCCTCTGAAAAGTAATATAAATAAAACTGAAATGTTAATCTGCTTAATACAAAGTTATGGTAAGGTGAGTAAAAATCACCGTGGAAGTACTAAATAAGTGCTTTATTTAAAATAATTTAACATAAACGTTCACCAAAAACCGTCGGTCGAAGATATCGACTACATAAATATGTATCTAATTCACTCTTTTACGATATCTATTCATAGACGTTTTATATCATAGACTTAGAAATTCAAATGAAGAAATTGATATTGGGGTTCAATCGAATCTCGGGTCCACAATATTTTCATATCTATCTAAAACAAGCATTGGTCCAAAGTTGTGAAAAAGTATAATGTTACAATATTTACGATAAATTGTAGTAAAACAGCAGTGATATTATAATCTCATGGAGTGAAACAGTGAATGACTGTTATTAATATTACTATTATTGGATAACATTAAAGAGTCGTTTACGTGCCAAAGTACTTCAAGGAGCAGAGCTAGTACCATGAAGGATCTCTTGATTATGTTTCGTAGAATGTGTTATTTTTATTATTTATTGATTTGACGGTAACGTTGTGGTAGTTTCTAAACATAATTACGAATGTTTGAAGTCAAAAAACTTTACTAATACCACTAAAAATTCAATTAGTCAAATATTGCGCATGAGAATGACAGGTTACCTGTTGAAACCTTGATCGTGCGTATAATAATTTTTAGTGGTGTAATAGCGCGTATGATAATGTGTATTTTTTTTTTTGATATTTATAAAAATCATGGATCGTAAGACCATGAGATAAGTTAAGTAAATAAATAAATAAAGCTGAAATATAAATAAATAAATATAAATGCTACTTTAGATAGATTAACATGCAGTGACATTTGATATTATGATTATATACACATCACACACACACGACTTACAAAAAACAGCCTCACTTTGTGACACTTTCAGACTTTTATCGATAATTTCATTATTGACGTCATACTTCACACGTATATCGTAATTCGTAACACATTTTACGTAGCTATATTAACGTTGTACTCAACAGGCTATTTCAGATAAAACGTCTCTTTGCAAAGAGCCTAAATGTGTATAAAAATTCTCGGTCTATTTAAAAACGTGTTTGGAAAAATCCTTAAATATCTTTTAATTTATTTATTTACTTATCGTAGACACAAACAAAAAAATTACGAAATACATAGATATAAAAAGTAAAAGCAACATAAAATATTGACTTAGTCAAGCAAACCTTCCAACTAAGCGCGTCTATAGAATACACATTAATTTATGTAAAAAAAAACAACAGCAGTGTACATTCACCGCAAGCCCAGTATAAACTGGACCCACACCAAACAAGCACCGATAAACCGCAAATAAGTAATGACTATCGCAACACTAAAAATCGAGTAACTTAAGTAGTTTACATTGAAAAGGCAAAAAGAAATCAATCTTCAAAAACACTGAAGTTGGAGGCACCACTCCTCCTGAACCGAGTCGCTAAAGACATGCACACATATCAATAGAGTCGATTACCTTTACAGGTGTAGGAAACGTTGATCTCTTCAATACGCTGTCAAAACAAAACAATGTGATTACACAAATTTCCACGAGTACAATAATGCAACGACAAGCATTTTATCAAGGAACACATACCTTTCCTTTTTTTTCAATAAAGCTATGTGAATATTATCAGTCATGCTTAAATCACTTACGTTAAACTTTTCATGAAAGATCTACAATTCTTCTTATTCCAAATTTATTTATTTTTATTTATTTATTTTATTTAACAACAATTATACAGACATGACAATACATAGACTATTTGATAAAACTTAAATCTTAACATCCTCCTTATAGAGACAAGTCTCGTGTAAAGGAGGATTAACATGATGAAAATATATATAAACATACATTTATTCACTGTCTCTCTCTCACACACACGCACCCTCACACACACACACACACACACACACACACACACACACACACAATGCCTCATCATCCCTACGAATTTTCTGAATATGGCATCAAACTCAAAATCCCCTCAATTCCTGATCATTGCCATGAAAATGAAAAAGGAGAAGAAGACATCAATCTTCTTTCATATCTCAAACAATTTTTCTCTTTTCACTATCACTTATTACATTTTTATTCAAACAAATTCTGACTTTCATTGTCATTCAGCGTTTTACAGATAGCCTAAAATCTTTGTAAATAAACATATTGCTTCATTGGATCAACAAAATAGCCTAAAACCTTTGTAAATAAACATATTGCTTCATTGGATCAACAAAATAATATCTAAGTTTTATTAGCTACATGTTCCAAAATGTCCCCATAATATTATCACAGTGTGATAGGTCTGAAAGGGTGTTTTTCAGGTCTTTCACAAGTTTCAGTCAACTGTAACCTGATAAACATTTTACAATTTCAATATCAGACATTAATAATAATAGGTATGTTTCCCTTTAGCTGTCATTATTGAAAAGGATACTTACTACAATTTTTTACTTAATAACATAATTTTATTAACTTAAATTGGAGAAAGATATTTTTTTTTTTTTTTTTTTTTTATTTACATAATAAGCGGCTGTATCAGCCTTTACAAATAATACAAATAAAAAGGAACAGTCAAGAGAAATAATGCATAAAGAGAAAAACAATAGGTATACAAAAAGAAAAAGAAATAACATAATTATGTACTACCAATCAATTTCTAATAGGTAAGTACTGGTATAAACAATCAGATAAAAAGAATATAAACACTAATACAAGTTTAAAAGACAGAAAAAATATATATACATATATTCATAAAATGGAAAGGTATATATATTATTTAGTAGCAGTAAACAGCAGGTGCAAAAATATTCTTAAGAAAAAGTATATAAAAGTAGTTGATAAAAGAAGGTACAATAATTAAATAGACAAGTACAGTAGTTAGGTACTCAGTAATGCATATACTGTATATAGCTGTAGATAGATGACCCTGTTCAGGCCTCGTACACTGAAATTAATGTAACAATTATAATTTTCAGCATAAGCAGCGTAAGTACGCAATACCCAGCAATACAACTATGTATCTATAGATAAGTACAAGTACATATGAACTAATGTAAATTTAAATAAATGTTAAAATTACGTAAATTTTAATATTGCGTAATTATGAATAATATACATAAACCAGCTGACCCGGCAAACGTTGTTTTGCCATATACATTATTTCTAGATAACTAATAATATCGCTATTAAAAAAATAGGGGCTAATATTAGAAGGGTGAAAATTAAGGAATGTATGTATTTTTAATGCCTCACCATAAAAAAAATAAATAAAAATTTTGTCCTAAAAATAAAAATAAAAAATTAGGGGTGGACCACCCTTAACTTTAAGGGGTATGAAAAACGGATTTTGCCCAATTCTTAGACCTACCCGATAAGCATACAAAATTTCATCAAAATCGGTGCAATGGTTTCGGAGAAATATGATAACAAACACAGTGACACGGGAATTTTATATATTAGGCATCCTCCAGAAGTAAAAGAAAGGTAAGTATATAATAACGTTATGGAACCATAAAAGCAATATTTAATCATGTGAATAAACAAAGCAATATTTTTTCTTATTCTACATTCTTTATTTGTACATTCAATTGATTTTTCTGTCAATTTACTCAACAAAAATATATAAAATTGTATTTCATTTATTTAGCGATTCAATTTATATTATGAAGCTAAGTAAAACAACTTTACAAGAAACTGTAATCGAATTTGAGCTTTTCGTTCAAATAACGAAGAATATAGAAAATATGCAATCACCATGAAAATAAGATTTGTAAATGTATTATATTATGTTTGTTTGTTTATTTATAAATCCTTTATGAACGCTTTAGCAAGCTTAAGGGATTTTGATTTGATTTTTTTTAAACAAAGTATAAAAAATATTTTACATACCTTTGACCGTATTCAAAAATTTTACAACTAAATCTACATATTCGTCGACTGTATAATATCCATAAACCAAATTTTTTTATGTCACTCAGTTAGTCTAGCCGCTTACTTTCTTTGAGACTATTTTTAGAGAGTAAATTGAACGTATTTGATTACTTAAAGATAATATTTTTTATTTATTTATTTTATTCTTCACTGAACATTGGCTACATTATTTCAAATCAAATCAAAATTTTCAGTGTTAAGGGACACAAACAGTTTTACAAAATAAAAATTGACATTGTTAACTTTATCGACAAGCAAACCAATTATTAAGGTCCCGCGGATCACCAAACCGAACCTGTATGACGAACACGTTGTCAGCAAAATTGAATACTGGAAATAAAATAGGGGCTAAGCGCCAAACTAAAAACAATAATTTCATTAATCGGTTGTATATGCCAAAGCCATAACTTATGAATGCATACAGGTTCTGAATCGCCTAGGCGAGAAAAACACGGTAATGCTGGTTTGGGTACCGGGGCATTGTGGAGTCATGGGCAACGAAGCTGCTGATGAACTTGCTAGAACTGGCGCTGAGGAACCACCAATAGGTCCTGAGCCCATATGCGGATTACCGCTTAGCACTACCAGGCTTAGTCTAAGAAACTGGGCCATGGACCAGAGCCACGAAATTTGGTCCAATTGTATAGGGTTGAAACACGCGAAGGAACTAATGATAGGGTACTCGCGGAAGTTCACCACAGAAGTTCTAAAACTTAATAAAAAACAAATAAGGATTCTAACCAGGACCTTGACGGGACACTGCAGACTACGGAAACACATGACAAAAATAGGACTGTCAGATAACCCAGTCTGCAGATTTTGTTCAGAGGATAATGAGACACCTATCCACATCCTCTGTAACTGTGACGCACTCGCTCGCAATCGAAGTCACATCCTCGGAGGACCACTGCTGGACTCGGAGAAAGTGAGGCTTCTCACACCAAGACAAATCGTGAGCTACATGACCCATGTAGGTCTTGAGAGTGAGATATGACAAAGAAGGATGTCACAATAGATCTACTAAGGTCGCGGTGACACAAGGGATACAAGGTCCCTTGACCTTCACCTTAAAAAAAAATAAAATAAAAAAAATGCCAAAGCCAATGCCCAAAAAAAGTATATGTAAGTGTCATGCCAATCTGTTTTCAGCTCTTAGATCCCTCGAAAAATTCATTAATTTGACAGGATATCAAATAATTACTTTTAACTAACTTGAAAACGTAAGTAACATGAAACCACATAAGTATAATAATACATACATACCTACATACCATCACGCCGCTTCCCTCGCGGGGTAGGCAGAAAGGATCGAGCGCCACTTCCTTCTATCCTTGCATACATCTTTAGCTTCCGTCACTGTCATACAATTCCTCAATTCCTTGGGCACGTGGAAAGAATGAATAAGGACAGAATGACTAAGAAGATATATTTAGATGAGAGGAATGGTGCTCGGAGACGTGGACGTCCGAGGATTAAATGGCAAGATCATTTAAATCAAATCCTACAGGACGGTCACGTGTTGAGCACATTGAACAGGAGAGCATGCATGAGGAATTGTATGACAGTATAATAATATATTATATTTATTTAATAAAACAAATCTAGTTTTCTGATTTGCCGAAAGCAATTTTAAATTAAAATCGAAAATAAATGTTCCATGAAGGTTCCCTTTCTAAACAACTTTTCTGTTTGACCAAAGTTCTACCAAACACCCAATAAGTATAACACATTTAAATGTGGTGTTCAGATTTGGCAAATATCGCCAGGACACCAAAATGTCGTCAGCTATTTGAACCGTGTGAACAAAATGACAGCTAGTCTGAAACGATAAAAACTAGTATAAACAATATCGTCTCAAGTTGACCATCTTTCAACTTTTTTCTGGTGGAACGATTTGCGCATGCGTATATGTGCGCGGCGTCCGTATTATGGTGAAAACTTTATAACCTTTAAATTTTATAATGTTTCCCGCTTTGTGCCAAATGTTATCTTTGCTGATGGTTTGTGACGTTTGTTTCCTTAATTAAAAGGCGCCTATAACCTCTATTGTAACATTTTCAACTAATAATAAACACTTCGCGATCTCCACCTCGACGTCCGCCATTTTGAAAACAACGTCAAAATCAAAGCGCATCTGACAGATCGTATCTATATCGGTGGAGTGTGTGAACAGGTGTGACGATCAATGTGCGTCCGGCGAATTTCGTTTTTTATGCAAGCGAAATTTGCCTGACGATATTCGCCAAAAATGTGAACACTAAAAGGCAACGGTCGAATGACTTTACGATGATAGATTACTTCAAACAACAACATTCAATAGCTTTGGTTATGAGATACTCAAAGTTATTTGATGAGCTTTCTATTTTTAGACACAATGGATAAACTTTACTTTAGTATCACCCAATATAAGCCTTCATCCCTTAGTGTTTCTCTCATCTTGTAATAATAATAATAATTATCTGAATTCATTGATGAGATATCTTATATGTGCGTATTTGAAGTGGTTATATTAGTAGATATTATTATTTTAATATTTTCGTAAGAAATGATACTACTAATTAATTATTTACTTATGCTGAAACATCTTATTAAAAATGACAATAAAATATTGTTTTTATTCTCGGATTCTAGTCTCTTTACTACCACTAGTCTCCAAACGTTAAAGACAACTAGGTTGATTAAAAGCACAATTTTGGATGAACAGCCTACGGAAACCTTAAGACATTCTCCACTAACGATATTCCCCAATGCCTAAAGCGAAAAGTTTGCTGCCAGTATTAATCTATGAAGCAGAAACTTTGACTTTTACCAAGTCGACTATCGAGAAACTCTGTGTTACACAAAGGTTACACGAAAAAGATATACGAAGAAGATCGGGATTTATGAATGTCGTCGAAAGAGTGGTAAATAAGTTTAAAGTGGTCATTGGTGGGGAATGTTGCTAGACTCAAGATGGACAAAAGGGTAATAATAGTGTAGAGACCTTGTGAAGATAAAAGAAGTAAAAGAATACCTCCCTCACGGTGAAGACAGAAATACGGAGTGTTGAAGAGATAGTTAACGTCAAAAGAGGGGCGCGACACGAAACATGAAGAAGAAAAAGCATTGCCACCAGTGACACTGTTCCGTATTCAATCATAATACATAGTCACCTCACTAACTTTATTGTAACACAATATAAATACGTATATATAGCATCAGGACAAAATGCCGCTTGTTCAATGCGTGCATCATCCCAATCCTTCTCTATGGCTGTGAGTCTTGGCACTTAACCAAGGCTCATGAGCGGAAGATACTAAGCTTTGAAAACAAGTGTCTTAGAAGGATTTTGGATGTCAAATGGTATGAACATGTTACAAATGATGCTGTGCGCCGGCGCACCCAGCAGAGACCTGTAATCTCCGTAATGCAGGAGAGACGATGGTCCTGGCTGGGACAATTTTGAGAATGCCTAATGATAGTTGGCCAAAAAGAGCACTGTTCTTCCGTCCACAGGGGTTCCGTCGGCCCGGGCGTCCCTCTTTCACAATACACCGTTCCTATGACAACGATATCAGAGCGCAAGGAATGTCGTGGAAAGAGGTGACGCAATTGGCACAGAGACGCTCTGAATGGAGGAGGCTGGTTTCTGCCCTGTGCTCCCGAGAGGAGCGTTGAGGGCGATGATGATGATGATGATGATGATATATAGGTGAAGTTTTACGCATATATACCTATTATTTTAAGTAAATATTCATTCGAAAATAAAATAACTGAAGAAATATAAGATAATTTTAATAATTATTATTATTTTGAAGACTTATTTTGAAGAATAGGTGTAGACAAATTGAAGATAAAACTGATTATATTTTCTTTGAGAAATGAGAGATTGAAGTTATTTAGATTGATTAGTCCCTGAGGGCTTAATAATACAATAAATTAGTTCTGAGAAATTTAATTATTTTTCTTTTGTATGAAGAATTAGACTTAAAAAACAATAAGACAATATAAAACATTGTAGCACCATCGTGCCTCACAGAGCTTTGTCCCCTTGACTCGACCACTAGAAGACCTCTGCGCTCTATGGAACTGGCCGTGAATAGACTTACTGAGCCCAATAGAGCCGGTAAGTCCAACTTCTACGAGAGGGCCTTTGGTGTTGTAGGACCAGTTATGTGGAATTGCTTACCGGTGCTGCTGAGAGATGGTCAGACGATCACTAGCTTCAGAGGCAAATTAAAAACTAAACTCTTCACTGGCGCCCTTGAGACGGTCTAGAGACTGTAAAACGGCGTCATAAATAAAATAAAATCATCCAAAATCATCATCATTGACATGATCATATTTTGAGAATATTTTATTAGCATTTACCCAGGTGCAATGACCTGTCGTAGGTTCAAATCCTGCTGACGAACTTATTACTAATTTATTTACACTTACATTTTGGTATTGTCGGGTTTGCAGTCACGTATGTCATGAGCGTATCCAGCATTTCTTCTAAGCAGCATTTAGTAAATTGGCTAAAGGGGCGTTCACATTTATTCTCTTTCAGTGATCACTCCGGATGATCCTCCAAAATGAAAAAGTGTGAATAGGCGTTTCATCAGTAGTGATCACTAACACTAGCGATGACGAATGAAAGCGATTACAACCCGTCATAATTTTGATGAAAGGTCGTTTCACTAAAACGACCATAAACAAGTTTTATCCTATTATTATTGTCTTGTTATCTTCAAATTTGTATTGAAAGTCAGGACTACGTAGGTATGTACAAAATTATCATGCTGTCGAGAATTATATTAATTTGTTTCAATTTTGAATAAGTGTTTCATAAATATTTTTTTTATATTTAATATTTTTTATACAAAAATACGTTAAACTACATACAACACGACCGTGAGTGTTGACATGGTAGTGAAAGCATAGGATGAACAGACGTGTTCAATTTCGATGAACAGCTTTGACCCTGACACTCTGGATGATCATCCAAAGTGAAGTAATGTGAATGTTACTTTAGGAATTTAAAATGTATCATAATATCCTCCTTTTTTGTTAAATAATATTTTAGAACCATTTTGTCTGAAAGCTATCAAATGTGTGGATCTTCTTTTTTATAGATCTCACTTTTCATAAATTAATTGATAATTTAAAATTGTCACGCAAAATCTCAATTCGGTAAAAGAATTTGAAGCGTTTCTCGTTCTTAGCTACTGCAGGATTAACATGCACGTAATTGTCACTTCCTGCATCGCATGGTTAAGATTAAGACAAGTTTAAGATCGTGGCATGAGTAAATAGGCTATGTCAGGGATGGCGAACCTTTTTGAACCTGAGCGCCAATTTTTTTTTTGTTTTCAATATAATAATGTGTCGAGTGTAAAGTCGAAACAAGGTCACTACTTAATAAAATGTTTAGTAAAACTAAAACTAACTGTGTTTTTTTCCATATATAAACATGGAGTTTTACAAAACTCAATGAATATATGCCGTGATGTTGTATTAGTGATTGATATAGTTACATATTTTTTTTTTTTTTTTTGTAATTTTTTTTATTTTTAATTGTAATTTTAATTGTAAAATAAATTGTAATATAATTTTATGTAAAAGGCAATTGCCGTATATTGAATTAATAAATAAATAAATAAAGTGTGCTATTGATGATGGAAGAAAAAAAATTATCAGAACTTCCTATGTTTTGTTCACAGTTATGGCTGACTCTTGCTGAGCAACATCTAAAGGTGAAAGGAGTCGACTGGAACAAAGCCGAGAAGATCTGCTTCAGCGAGTGGACCAACCCTGATGATACAGAACTTGGAGTTCAGATAGTCAAAGTAAGTGGACGTACTACTTGTGCATCAATAGAATAAATAAAAGTTTAGTCATCTAAACATATCGTCTTTGCATTAAAATTGTTGTTTGGACTTTTATTGACATGTGATATTGTTCTAAGTATTGAATTTTAATATAAGATAATAAGAATCTCTTTATAAAATGGTTATGATGTCATTATAAGTAGGTAGTTTATTCTAGAAATGTCAAAACATTTGTGAATTTACATACCCATTTTTGAATATATGCAACGACGATATGAACTTTGGTAAATTAAAATACAAAATAGCATTTAAAATACAGAAATAGTTACGCAATCGGATATCGGAGAATGGACAAACTTACTAAGTGTAGATGTAAATCATACTTTCATTTTTATAGATAGGTAGGTACCTATTTTTTGTTTTTATTAAACTACAACAGATGATGCTTTCCTCTTCGAAAAATGGGAGTTGTATGGAGAATGTATAAAACCTTAAATCAACACATAGAAAAATATCGAGTTGAACCATAATACCTACAACAGTTCAAAAACCTTTGAAAGTTGTAGTAAGCATGATACAGAGTAATTTGGAATGTTGCCCAGGCTTAATGAGTACCCTTA
Organism: Athripsodes cinereus; assembly: GCA_947579605.1. Taxonomy (NCBI): domain Eukaryota; kingdom Metazoa; phylum Arthropoda; class Insecta; order Trichoptera; family Leptoceridae; genus Athripsodes; species Athripsodes cinereus. The sequence continues at coordinate 37,347,829 of OX388306.1, forward strand.
ACCAAATCTTGAGTCAATTCATAAGCGTTGAAACTCTGTATCATGCATCCATAAAAGGAAGTTCACATATTGTGTAACTGTACCATATACAACATACCAACCTATTTAATACCTATTCAAATAGGTTGCCTAGCGGCCTTTACACTTAGTCGCCTTGTAAGTTAGGGGTCTTGAGTTTGATTCTCGGAGTGAGCAGAATGTTTCTACTCATTTCCGGATTGATTGCAAAGGTTAATCTTGAGTAGTTTAAAATTTGAAAATAGATTTTCTCTTTTAAAAACTGGCATTTAAACTGCCGAAAATCTTTAGATAAGAGCCAGAGTTCATACTAGATCTATTTGCGGATAGAACGTTTATATCAGTCGTGCGTTTTATGCGGCCAATTTTTTTTTTTTTTTTATGTAATTCGTTCTCGGTTCTCTGTACGTTTTTTCTGTGTGTTATCACACAGAACCCTTTGCAGTAGGACGTGTTAAAAGGACAGAACGTACGAAGGCATTAATCTAATTCTGGATATTATTGGCGTCCTTTTGTGCGTACGCTTTCATTGGAATGTATGTAGACAATACATTTACATTATTATACAATACATTATAATAATCAGATATATCTGGCTACTATCTGATATCCGAATAGTGGATTACATAGTTTACATATTTGTTCTTATTTTTTCTACTCTTGTGCTTACATGGTAACAGATGATATCGCCTTGTTATTTCTTAACATACATACATTCATACATCTTCTTCCCCTTGTCCTAGTTGGGTCGGGTGCCCATTGCGCCTAGGTACCTACCTTCTCCAGAGATCCCTGTCCACCGCCGCTTCCAGGACCTCTGGCCACTCCAAACCAAGCCTTTCAACATTAAGTTATAAGTCTTCACGTCAGTGACGCTAATGCGAGTTTTACTTTACTACGAAGTGTCTGAGTACACTAATGACCATAAATGTGGACACTTTTTGACTAAATGTATTTTTCGACAAATGATCCATTATTTTCGTGTTTTTCCTATATTTAGGTATCCGTTTTTTTTATTATTTATGGAACAAATTTGGCTTTGTTGGAAGAGATCGTGCCTTTGCGATAAACTCGCCTGCTGTGTATTAATTGTGACTAATTTTTGTAAGTTTGTTGTATACAGTAAAAAATAAATAAATAAGCAAAACTTATGCACGTGATTTGAAACGATTGAAGCATAATTAAATTTAAGCTTTTTTGCATATTTGGAAGAACTCGATAGAAATGCATTATCTTGGAAGTCACCATGACTGTTGTTCCAAATTCGGAGCTTTATTTATCAAGTTATGTGAAAATCAATCTTAGTACTGGCAATGTAATTTTTTTGTTCAACCACTGTTTATGAGCATTAAATAAATGTGCACAATTTTGGTTAATAGTGTAGTTTCATTGGTTGATTCGAAAACACAAATTTGTTCGTTTTTAGAACTACAATCATCCCCCATTAATGGGCATATAAGTACATGACCATCGATAATTTAGAATGCATTTGTATTATATGAAAATAGGTTGATATTTCCCGAGTACGTAATTTTAAATGTACAGCGCAAAGAATAAACAAATAAAATTTACAAAAAGAGGTAACATTCTCGAATAAATCGGGAGTTATGTCTAATTTTAAAATTATTTGCTAACAATTTTACCACATACCACTAAATTTTATAAAATTGTGATGTAAAACAAAAAAAGTAAGATCCCAGTTTCTAAACGTTCTAATTTCTCCTAATAATCTTTATCTATTTTATAAATTTCTCCTGCATTTAATTGAGTCGAGAAAAATATCTACTATCCGGTTTCAGATCTTTCTAGATATCCGATATCCGTTTAATTCCCTACACATTACAACACTAATGGTAATACATCCAGAGACTATACAACAACAACCTCTAATTGTGTGGCATTCAGCATTCAAATTGAAGGATATATTATCCATCGACCTCTGGTGATGAGGGTCCATTATTATTATTATTATAACTATTCAATACTTGCTACCCTTAACAACCTCTTGACCTTTACCGTTTTTCTCCTTTTGATTACAATAATGCCACCTCGCGGTCTCCCTCCAGGTAAAAAATCTGATATCATAGTAGTTACTTTTTGTTTTATTATTATTTTTTTTGTGTCGGGAAACTTTTTATTTATTCAATTAAAGTTTGGGAATGATGTCTCAAATGATCCCTCAAAGAACGAGGTATGCTCAATTTCGAAAGTGAATTTAATATTGTTAATCGAGTACGATTTTAAGCTTTCACGGCCGCCGTTATAAGTGTTGACTTGTTTCGGGGTTTGAGGCCGTGGTCTGATGTGTAGAAATTCTCCCAACGTTTCTCCTACAGCTGTGGTAGGCATCTTCAGGGAGGAATGGAGGGTTGTTTGAATGTCTAGTTGTCTCATCATCTCATCTCCGGTTATCAGGGGGGGTTTGTTTGAATGTCTATTGGTCCCATTTCTGGTCAACTAGACATTCAAACAAGATGCCCCTCCCCCTGAAGATGCCTACCACATCTGTAGGCGAAACGTTGGGAGAATTTCTACCCACCAGACCACGGCCTCATTTATTATAAATTGAGTTGAAGTTTATTTTGTAAAACTCCCATGTTTTATATATGGAAGAAAACAAAATATTTTATAACATAGTCTGACAATTACTTTGTAAGTCGATTAATTTTGTTTATTGTATGTAAGTTAATATTTAATGAATATATTATTTCAATAAAAAATATTTGAATGTATTAAAATATTATCTTGAAAAAATTTTAATTCAGGTGGCAGCTAGAACAATGAACCCATTGGCCTTTTTTTCAAATGCAGAAATAAATTCTCCGAGTCTTGCCTACGCCCTTGCAATTTTTCATTTTTTTTTCCATTTTTATAGCCTACTAGCTGACCCGGCAAACGTTGTTTTGCCATATAGATTGTACCATATACTAATATCGCTATTAAAAAATAGGGGTTGAAGGTAAAAGAGTGAAAATTTAGGGCTGTATCTATTTTTTAATGCCTCACCATAAAAATATAAAAATAAAAAAAAATATCCAAAAAATCAAAATTCGGGGTGGACCACCCTTAACTTTAAGGGGTATGAAAAATAGATGTTGGCCGATTCTCAGACCTACCCAATAAACACACAAAATTTCATCAAAATCGGTCCAGCCGTTTCGGAGGAGTATGATAACAAACACCGTGACACGAGAATTTTATATACTTATTGGATAAAAATATGCTTTTTTCATTCCAGAACTTTTAAACATATTATACAAAGCAATACACAACATAATTTTGTTGAATTTCTTCAAATGAAAAAGGTTTTTTTATCAAACTGTTTACCCGCAGGCATTATATTATCGTCTTCTCGTATTTTGTTTAACATTATTTTAGCAATCGAACGATCTGTTCGCTTTGTTAAATTTGTTAAAAAAATAATAATAATATGTTATATGTTCATCGACGTATTGACAGAAGAAAATATGTTCGCTTACATTTCAATTGAAATTGTAACATTATGTACTTGCTAGCTTAAAACCCGATCTCACTAAGGGAATAATTTATAATACCATTTTTAAATATTCATAGTCACCTTTGGCAATATTCATTGTTACTTTACTAAGAAATAAACACAGATAACACCTCAAGTGGTGAGTTATTTTCGCCAACTACCGCAGATTCTTTATTTTTTATTGCACAAAGAAGATCGCTTGTATTTTGATTCTATGCACTACAGAAGTAGGTACACTGGCTAACCAACTTGTGAGAGATAACATGAAGGAATAATAATCATTATGTATATAGATAATTAGACACATTATTGCAATCTATCTAATTCAGTCTTGTCATGTTTTGAGATAGTACAATGATAGTTTACTAAAATTATTAGGTACGTATTTTTCATCCTCAAGGTTCCTCCTATAAACCAAAAAACTTCCCGTTTTCACAATAAACCATTCTCTTATATAAGTGACATTCAAACATTAAAGATGTCATGGCGAAACTCTTTATTTTATTTTTTACTTATTTATTTTATTCTTCATTGTACATTGGTTACAATATATCAAAAGAAATTATCATAAAAATATCAGTTTTACAATTCAATGTACAGAGTTAATCGCTAAAATGCGATGTCTTCCAACTAACCCGGTAACTAAATTAAAAAAACAAACATGTACATAAGGTTGTATTTGGGTTTATAACAAAACCCAGATACCTATATCTTTTTTTTAAATATACACATACATATCAACATAAATAGTAGAAACAAAAATACAACATAAAGCAAACAAAAAAAAAACAAATGCAAACAACGATGTATTTATTATTATTATTTGGATGATTTGTAAAGCGCCGTTTTGTGAAAAAAATCCACCTCAAGGGCGCTCTTTGCTAACTAAGGTTGTGCTTGAATTATTCCGTGAGATTTCTTGAATAGATAAGTTTTCAGTTGGTTCTTGAAACGAGATATGTCCTGAGTTTCTCTGATCGTTTGTGGAAGCCTATTCCAGACTACAGGTGCAGATATTGCAAAAGCACGCTCCACGTACACTGGTTTTGATACAGTACTGGTCACCTCCAATTTAGTTGTTATATCTTGACAGGACCTAAGTGTTGTCTGTCTATGACACACCTGTCTACCACAGAGTTCCATGATATATTCTGGGGCCATAACATGAAGTGCCTTAAATACTGTCAAACACACTTTAAATTCAACTCTCTCCGGACATCTGAGCCAGTGAAGAGATTGAAGGGTGGCAGATATGTGTGAAGAGCGACACATATAGGTAATAATAAAAAGTAGAACATACCTATATTGCAGCGTGCACATGCTTAAGGGAAAGGGATTTAGGAGTCAGATACTAAATTCGATGAGAGCGTGCCTGAAAGAATGAAAGGTTATTATCATCCTGATTTTCGAAGGAAGATTGTTCCAACAGCGATCTCCATGAACAAGAAATGAGTTAGACAAAAAGCTTGTACTGTGTGCTGGTATTGCTAAAAAGCCTCGATTCCACCCTGAGCTAACAAAAGGACTATTTCAATATACCTACATACTGACTCAGTTTATCATAATATAGAAATATCAGTCGCATTATGTAAGGAAATATTATAAGCGGCAGCTTTATCGTTGAGTGAAGAAATTGTGGGGAATAGAAATGATAAAACCAGAACAGTGGAAATGTCGATAATAATTTTCATATACCCATATTATTGTATATTATGTACTATGCTTAACTATATACTTACCCGAACAAGTCAATACAATGAACATTTATGTATTTTGAACAGACAGGGAATTTAATTGTATGTGCCAGGGATGTTGCTAATATTCGCATCCGCATCCGCAAATGCGGAGCTTCCGCATGTATTTGGACATCTGCATCCGCATCCGCAATAATCGATGCGGATGTTCACGCGGATGCGGATGTAAGACAATTTGCGACAAAAAAGAAATGGGGCGGGGCCGGCGAATGGCGCGTGCCGTTCGCACTTGACATTAACCAATGGGAACGAAAAAATTGGTGACAAGATCCGACGCGTTTTTATTTTTGCCGGTTTTATTTTATTTTTTTATTTTTATTGCCGGTTTTTGCAAATAACAAAAAAAAAATTATTTGCCAAAAAACCATAATATTATTGTAGCAACAATTTTGTCACATATTTGACAGTGGGGCCTACCAACTAAGATAGTTCCTACTTTTTTCTATAATATCTTAAACATCCGCATCCGTATCCGCATCCGCATCCGGGGATGTGAGCCTTCAAAAATCCGCATCCGCATTCACATCCTCGGATGTGTAAAAATTGACATCCGCAACATCCCTGGTATGTGCCTATACTAAATACTTGTACTTCGTATCGAATGATATGATCTAAAATCGTATTTAAGCGAGATGAATGTTGTGAGTAGACGATGCGAATAAATTTAATATTAGGTTTAAGTTAAGATAATTGGACATTTTGTGTAACGCACGAATGGCGAAGAAATTGTACATATATTATTTTATTTACAGATATTTGTTACATGTTTATGTATACATTCAATACATGTACACAAAGGAATGATTTATTTATTTATTTTTTCGAAAAAAGACACAAAACAATTAGACAAAAAAAAAACAAGAGTTGAACAAGCAGTGTTACTTTAATCAGGTATAAAATTATAAAATAAAATATAAAATAGTTAAAAAATTTTGGTCGAGATATTTATAAAAGAAATCGAAGCGGTAAAAAAAATGACAAATATTAGAGGACAATTGGTTAAAATTGATAAGTAAATATAAAAATTTATATAAGAAAATGTTCATATAAAAAATTACAAAAATTAGAGATCAGTCAAAATTCATAAATTTAGGTCAAATGGTTGGAAGAGCAATTGAAAAACATATTATAAAAGAATGCACAATAATTAGTCACATGAACATATTGAACATAGCATAAGTCATAACATATTATGTAGGTATATCTGAATTGAGTGCTTAAAAAAGTGCTTGTGGCAATAAATTGTCTATGTCAAATTTACACTAAACAGCAATAAAAATTTGCATAATTGTGTGAGAATAATACGAATGTGAAAAAAGCTTACAAAAGTCTACATAAACAGGTGATCCGTACTTTCAGGATAATTTTCAAATGATGCAACATTATAATATGTTATATAAACAGCAGCATTTTGTGTTTAAAATATTATTGTATCTCAGCTAGAAGGCCGCTCTTTATCTAATATTAATGAATTAATTTTCACAGGATCTCCATCGCACTGGTTGCTCCTTGTTCTGTGGCTCCGAAGGTCGAGAGAATCAGGCAGTACTGAAGAGGGTTCTATTAGCTTACGCAAGGTAATTGAAAAATAATTTGTAGGTAATCATATTTATAAATTATTCATTTTGCATATTGAGCTTGAAGATGAGAATGAAAGTTCCTGAAAATCATAAAGCCTGCTGCAAAGATTGCACACCACCAGATATAAACCTTGAGAGCGAAAGTTTTAAGCATCCATCATTTTTCTTAGAATTATTATTATCTTCCATGAAAATGTTCTTATTATTTAGTTAATTTATGATTTATCCTGTCTCAAATTGTCAAATATACAAGTTTTATAGTCCCTTGACAGTAATATTTTTAATCTTCTTAAGAGAGTAGAAATCTCAGCATTGTTAGCAACTTTCTAAACGTTGATCATAAAAAATAATGCTCGTACGTCATACATGTTGTTAAATGTATGTAAATAAAAAAAAAAAAAAAATAACATTCATAACATTTAACATTCTACATTCACATTTGACATTTTCAATTCAGCGGTGAGGTGTTCCACCCGCCTTGAGTATCATATTTTGAAATGATAATGTACATGTTGATTATAGACAGCTAGACTACTGAGCACCTTAATTGTGGAAGATGCCATGATAGCAAGAAAGAATAAATGAATTATAATCGGAAAAATTGAAAAAGGCGTTCCAACGCTTACGAATTGGCTCTAGGCTGGTTCACTAATCGAGAAACATTTAATGTAAACCATAGAAGCGACCATTTTGGGATCAAATATTTCAGATCTCGAATGTCTTTTACAGTAACTTTGAATCTACAACTAAATCTTTAAGCTGTATAATTTTGTGTGATAGAAATAAGTGGCGCTCGATGCTTTCAGCCTACTCCAAAAGGAAAACGGTGTGATGGTGATGATAACTTGGCTAGTCTTTAAATAAATAAGATGCTTAAGATAGTGTAAGATTCTACGAGTATTGAAGACTGCGTCGGGAGTGAACTATTGATTCATGCCGATAGCTTTGAGATGAGATTGAATTGAAGAAACTAACTTTTTTTTCTTTCAGGTGGAATAAAAACGTTGGTTACTGCCAAGGCTTCAATATGCTGGCTGCTCTTATACTGGAAGTTATGGATAGATCAGAAAGTGATTCGCTAAAAGTAAGTATAAGAAATAAAATCAGTTCGATATTGTACAAAAATAACCTCCTGCAATGATAGAAATGTTATTTTATTCCGGGCTGTGTGACAGTGGTTTCGAGGACAATTTATAACCCGACGTTTCACTCACACCTGCGATGGGCATTTTCAGGGGTGAGTTGGTATATGAAAGCTGTGTTCTACGTCTGTGATGATGGTAAAAAACATTTCTATTGCTCACGCCGGCCGTAAAACCCTAAGATGATGCTGATGGATGATTTGATAATAGCGCCGTTTCACAGAACTTAGACCGGCTCTAAGGCACCGGCAAACAGTAGATACGATAATTAATTTGCTCTTCAAGGTGATTATCGGCCAATTCTTCCATAGTGGAACTGGAAGACGGTTATACACCATTGAAAGCCCCACTGACCACTTGGATAGTGTCAGTAGAAGTCTGGGAGTTTCTATTTATTTGATTCTTACACTGGAGATGCCATAATATGAGTGATAAACGGTTCCATAGGACAGGTCCGATAACACCAAAAACTCTCTCAAATAAACTTTACTACTACTACTACTATTATACCATCACGGCATATCCCACAACTGGGGTAGCCAGCAGATCAGCTGCATGTAAGAAACATGCAAACTGTCCTCTTCGTGCCAATATAAAATCAAGACATTCAGGATGGGTGGCAAGCCTCATCGCTGAATTTAAGATGTAAAATGTCTTATTTTTTTCGAACACCTGCCTTTTACAGGACACTCGAAAACTTACGCAGAAGAGTGGGAGACCAATTCTTTACCGGGTGCTCCACGGGATAAGTTTACTTACTGGCTGTATTTTATTTTATTGTTGGAGTATAGTATGCACCGCGACCTATAGATCTATAATTGAACCTACTCTCCCTACGTAGCTTTCCTGTTGTTATCGAACCCAATTGTCCTGTAAAGGACCTACGGGTAAGGATAAGGATAATAAAGAATATCAGTCAAAGTGAACCCTCAAGTCCTAGACATCTTATGAAGTCCAGGATCTTGAGGGGGTCTAAGGTGTTGAGAGATTCCACTTCTACCCAGTGCCTGCCTAGGGCTTTGATTCTTGCTACTTCTTCTTCTTCTCCTTGGGCAATTATTAGTCCCACATGGTGGTGGGGTCTGCCTTTCTTGTTTGGTTACGCCACTTGGTTCTGTCGAACGCATCCTCATGGGAAACATCACAGCTCCTCATGTCTTGTCCTACTACTTCACGCCATCTGCGCTTTGGCCTTCCTCTTGGTCTCTTATTATTATTATTATTGGACAATATTAAAGTGTCGTTTACGTGCCGAAGCACCTCAAGGACACTGTACAATTCATAAATTCTAGGAGATTACATCCACGTCATATTATAAATATAGATAAATACATAGATAAATGAGAAATCTCTTACTAGTAACCTCGATACATTATTGCCTACATACTCAGGTGGTCTCCTGTCCACATGGCCATACCATCGCAATCTGCTCTCTTGTATTTTATCCGAGATATTTTTATGATTTGATTCTTGCTACTGGCTGTGTTCAACTATGCAAGTCTTTTTAAAGCCAACGCCGAAGATGTTCAGTATATTTTGTGACTTTACTTGCTATCCCACACAAGGATATGATAAACGAATAAATAATGTATTACCTACACATAAAGTTAAACATGTTATTTTTTTGAGTTAAGCAATATGTATTTTTATATTCGTATAAACACAGAATTATGAGATTTTCATGAACGGTAAAAGAATCGTAACTACTACGTAAAAATCCTTTATATTTTTTCTGTATATTACGACTTGTACTATTAAGTAAGCATAAATAATATTCACTCCATTTTCATTTATTTACAAAGGAAAATGTAGTTTACTTTGTATTACAGTTTCTTTGGCTTTTCATAAATCTTATAAATTATACTATTTTGAGATATGCCCACTATGTACGCATACTTACTACGTAGAGCAGGGTTTCCCAATCCAATTTGTAAGCCCCCGCGACTGGATGTTCAAAAATGCAACAAAAAATCAATGAAAAAGTTTTTAAACCATAATAAGCTTAATAAGTTGACTGCAGAATTATAATTTGCTTAATGCCATAAAAGACACTTATCTTGCAGTTTGAATGACGCAAGACTTGTCAATGCCTTTTCGATCAATGTCAGTAACAAGCTTTTTAAAAAATAGCCTTCAAAATCAAACCCTGCAATGGTTTTACATATTTGTGCGAATCATTATTTTCTACGAATATCATCAAACCTCAAATGAGATTTTTTTTTTTTTATTTTTTTTATTTTTAATATCATATAATACACATTAAATACAATTATAAAGTCGCGCCAAATCCATTACAGGATTTGTCGGCGCGTTCATTTTCATAATAACAATATATACATAAATAATTTAAACCTAACCAAAAGCAGCAAAACATATACTTAATAACTATAGTACAATTTCAATTATATACAAATCCACATTTCAGCAGCCATTCCTTGACAAGTCTTTTTGTTGCAATCTTGCTACCACATTTCTTAATAGATGTCGGCATCATATTAAGCAATTTAGGCACATTATATTCTAAAGTTCTCTTACCGTATTTATTATTATATTTTGGTACCAAATATCCCTCATTCGATCTGAATCTAGTATGATGAGCGTGTCGCGGTCTTGTTTTATATTCATCCTTCAAAAACTGGTCAAGGACTATCCTTTGCCAAAACAAGCCTTTAGCAGACAAAATATTCAATTTTTTAAAGTACAATGAAATATTATTACGCGCCGCGGTACATATACTTTTACTAACAATTAATCTTAATATCGATTTTTGTGCGAGCATTACCCTTTTTAAATTAGTATTAGTACAGTTACCCCAGCCACTAATACCATACCTAATCAAAGATTCTGCCAGAGACTTGTATATTAATTTGATAATTTCTTTTTAATAATGGCAGTTATGATAATTGTTTACGTTTAGAATAAATTATTATCTAATGCTTCCAATTACGAAAAATCAGCAAGTGCAATTCAATGTCAAGGATTACACTCCAATATAATACTATTGTAATATTTTTTTTTTATTTATTATCATAGTCGCTTTAAATACAATATACCTATTATTTGTTTGTGAGTCACGCCAAATTTCTTCACAATATTTGTCGACGTGTGCCCATTAAATTCTTATTTCGGCAAGGGATTGGTTTCCCACTCTCTTCCGTAAGTTTTCGAGTGTATTGTAAAAAGCAGATGTTTGAAAAATAAAGACATTTTACATTTTAAATTCAGTGATGAGGTTTTCCACCCATCCTGAATGTCTTATTTTTTGTTGTTACGGAAAAGACAGCTTACATATATATTTACATAATGCATCTGATCTGCTGGCTACCCCCCTTATGGGATAAATATGCCGTGATAGTATAGTAAAAGTTGTAGATAAAATTCGTAATTTTTTTTTAATCAGACTTGTCCGCGCCATTATTTTCTTTATTCTCGATTGCGCCAGCGGTACATAAAGGTTGGAAACCCCTGTTATGGAGTATAAGCAGACAATTTATTTACTCTTTTGATGAAATAATACTGTATTTGGCAGAAATGAGTAATCTTTTTCTACAAAAAGATCCTTGTATTATGTTAAGGTATAACATCTAATATCAGATAAAACAAATATTCGGTGACTTTTTGTCATTAAGTTTATTTTATCATATTTACTCTCCATTCAACTGGATCACATCTTTAAATCCGGATTGCTACAGTAAAATCAATGCATTCAGAAAAATTCTACGCAAATTAATCGATATCGCCGACACCACAATGCAAATCGGATTATTTTTTGAACGACTTTTTACGTTAAACTCGAACTTTAAACCACAATTCGCGTGGATGATTCAATCTACGTAATATGAGGAGTATGTTAAAGTGGTCAAATAGAGTATACCAAATTAGGACACTGTAGCTTGACCCCTAATACCAGGAGAAATCTTCTGATTGGGGCAATGCTTATGGTTTATTATTTCCTATATAGTAGTTGATTGTTTAAATTTTATGTACCTATTATTATTATTATTATTTATTTATTTATTTATTTATTTATTTTATTCTTCACTGTACAATAATACAAATTTACATAGAAAATATCATTTATACAATTCAATGTACAGAGGGCGAGTTTATCGCTAAAATGCGATGTCTTCCAACTAACTATTATGTTGTTAAATAAATAAATAAACTACATCGATCCTAGAACCTTGAAATTGAGATAACAGGCACATTTCTATTTATACTTGAAGTGCTTTTGATGCGAAGTGAGTTTTTTTATAAATTCTTTATTTAGGTACTCGAAGATAGAGACAGATTTTCAATGTATCGATTAAGCCTTAAATGTAGCCAACAAAAATATAAATATTTTTGAATTCATTGTCAAATATTTGTGAAAAATGAATCGACATAACATTGCTTCTATACCCCTCATTTATGCTACTAAGCGATCAATTAATTGTGAAAACCTATGCAATAATATAAAATTAACGATATCATTTTTAAACTTTTGTTTCCAGGTGATGATATATCTGATAGAGGCTGTTCTTCCTGAAGGATATTTTGCCAATAATCTTCGAGGACTTTCCGTGGACATGGCTGTATTCAGAGATCTCCTGAAGTTGAGATTGCCAAGATTATCAGCTCATTTGGATAAATTGCAGAAAGGAGCGGCTGAAGGTCTGTAGAACATTAATTAAAAATCATCAAATTTAGAACCTTGTGTCATATATGTTGAAATAACTATTTATCGGACATTTCAGGAGTCCAAGGACTCCTATTTACCCGTTTAGGTGACAATTTATTTATATTTCAACTCTCTCTAGTCTAATACTCGTACCACTAGGTATGCCTAGTGATGTGAGAAGAGAATATTCTCCAAAAAAAATTCTCGAGAGCGAGAAATTTCTCCGAGAATTTCTCCTCTGATGGAAGAAAAATTTCTCTCCATAATTTTTCTTAGTGGTATTATGACCTTTCGCCCAGTACACTTTGCAGCCAACCTGATTGAACCAAAAATTTATGAGGCCCAAATCAGAGGTTATTAACACTTTTTCCATGTACGTACCTGCAATTTTTTTTAAATTTAAATATGGGCATGTGGGGTGTCAAACTTCAAGATTTTTCATTAGTTATTAGCACTTTTTTCTATGTAGGTACCTAACATTTTTTTGTTTCCATAATTAATTGTAGCCATATTGGTGATAAATTATCTCAACATTTGTACATTATTATGGATTGATTGAATAAAGTATTTATTATTATTATTATACTGTTAAATAAAAAAATTAAAAAATTCTCCGAAAATTCTGTACTTCGAGAAATTTACCAAGAAATTTTTCGGTAAATTTCTCGAAAAATTATTTCTTGAGAATTCCGCAACACTAGGTATGCCAGTGTTGGCAATGACCTTGTGTCATAATGCCTTAATATTTGTCACTGAGTCAAAATATTCGAGTCTTAAAGCGTTAAAGAAGCACCTGCTCAAGACCATCTCAGACAGTCGCGCCAGACAGATGTGGACATATTCCACATAACATGCGGTGAATTTGTAAGGAAGGTGGAAACACTGTCGTAAATGTTTGTTTTCTCTGGGATCACATTGGCCGAAGCCTGTAATGGTCCCAGTAGAATATGGTGTCCCTTTTATAGTAATAATAACATTTTATTTCTAATAGAAGATATGCTATTTATTTTATTATTTTTCAATGCTTAATGTACATAAATATGTATTTCATTACGATAATTGAAAAAAGTATCATTGGACCTTTACAACTTCATCATAATATCGTTTATATTTTTACATCACTCAAACTTGAGTGCAGTCGTCGACCCTTTTAAAATATTTACGAAACTCGACAAGAATTCTCAGGAGGATTGTAAATATAAAAAAATATGTTTGAGAAAACAACTTATACAACATTATATTATACATACTTCCTTTATACTTACTGTAGTAGAGTTAAGTAGAGTATATTATAATCTTTTATTCGCAACAGTAAACTTGAAAAAGCTCTTCAACAACGAAACTTGAAAGAATTGATAAGACTTTTGTTAAATTCTTTCCTCTCTAGTGTATTATTTAAATTTTAAAATTTGCAACTTAATATAATATCAAGCGAAACCGTCGAATGAGAGTTACAGAATATATTTAAAACTAGGATATTCTTCTTCAAGGATATTATTCTTGAATTAAACATAAACATAACATAACATACATAGACAATTCACACACATTGAGCTAGTCCCAAACTAAGATGATTCTTGTATCATGGGTACTAACGCGACGATAAACATAATTATATACATATAACACCCAGACCCAGGATAATTTGAAAAAGGTCATTCTTCACTTTCCCTGACCGGGAATCGAACCCGGGACCTCGTGACTCAAAGGCAAGAGCGTTACCTCCGCGCCACACCGACCGGTCGACAAAATTATTGCGTACGTATTGCGAGAAGCATCTTTCATCTTTCAAAGACAATATTAATCTCTGTATGATGGACACTTTCCTTGATAGACGAAAGACGTCTCTCCCAATAAATAAAAAAATAATAAAGTAGAAGAAAACTTTTTTTTTTAATTTCAATATGGAATTCTACTACCTAAACACCAACACAGTGAATAAAAAAGAATATGAATAATTTTGTATGAAAGAAAATTTATCAGACATCGATCGTCAATAATAGGTATTGAGACGTTCTGATCTTAAACCAACCGTAAAGTAGCATTCACATTGCTTCACTTTGGAGCATGGGTGTCTAAACTTTAACCATACGAGGGCCACATTGCAAAAAAAAAATATATGCTGGGCCGCACATAAATATTTTTTCAACAAATGGAAATAAAATTACCTATATACCTATATGTAGTTCTATTAAAATAAAATAATACTATACTATATACTTTACCCTCACGCCGTATCCCAAGTGGGGTAGGCAGAGAGAACGGAACGCCACACAGATCTATCTTTACACACTTCTTTCGCTTCCTCCACATTCATACAGTTTCTCATACATGCACGTCGATTCCTCTTACTCAACACGCGGCCGTCCTTGAGAATTTGATCCACGTGATCAAGCCACGTGGTTCTCGGACGTCCGCGCTTCGTCACACCTTTTCTTTCAGACAAGTATATCCTCTTTGTCATTCTTACTTCGTTCATTCGTTCAACGTGTCCAAACCACCGTAGTTTATTCACGCGCATTCTGTCCCCAACACTCTTCTTGCATCCGCTCATTCTTCTAATATCCTCATTCTTCACTCTATCACGCAGCGTTTTACCAACCATTCATCTCAACGATCGCATCTCTACTGCATTTATTCCACTTTCGTCCTTCTTCAACCACGTCCATGTCTCGCTTGCATACGTAAGTGACGGTACCAGAATGGTATTGTGCACCAGCATTTTAGCCATGTTCGACACATTGCCATTGCTGACAATGGGTCGAATTGCACCGTTCACTCTAGCACTGGCCACTTTCCTTCTTTCAATGTCCCTATCGCATCTTCCATCCCTCGCAAACATACTTCCCAAATAATAAATAACTTCTTTTTATTATATTTATTTTATTTGAATTAGATATATATGTATAAAATTATAAATGAACATATGTATAAAAATGTATATATTATACATATATACCTATGTAAAATTAATGTGATAGATGGATTTGCTTTCGTTGAACAAGCAAATCGATATTGGGTTCAATTGATCAAAATGAAAAATATTGCAAACACTAATTTTTTTAGTAGAAACAAGCAAATTTAAATGTTTTCATAATTTGCGTTTGGGCCGCATCTCAAGTGTTTTGGGCCGCACTTTAGACAAGCATGCTTTGGAGGATCATTCAGAGTGTCAGGGTCAAGCATGTTCATCGAAAGTGAACACGTCTTTACGTGTACACACTTATTTATCCTATGCGTTCACTGCCATGTCAACACTCACGGTAATGTTGTATGTAGTTTGACGTATTTTCGTAAAAAAATACTTAAATAAATTTAAAAAATGTAATACTACCTACCTGTTAATTTTTTTTGCAAATAAAATATACCTATCTGCCTTTTGTTATAAACCCAAATACAACCTTACACACCTTTCACAGTAAGCTAAAAGTGTGAGTTTGCCGGCACTAAATTATACTAATTAAAACAAATTAATATAATTCTCGACCAGTGATATGTTACAACTAGATTCGCAATGTCATACAAATATTCTCTAAAAAATGTGTACCCACCCGTCGAGGTACAATACCTGAGTAATATATATTCTCTCTTTTCTTTTGTATATGTTCATCTCTATCTACCGGCCTTTGTCGTCTGTAATAATTCCCATGCTCATATTGTCTATCTCTTGTTATCTACAAACAATTTATATGTGTGTCGCTTTTTTTCAAACTAATAATTGCGGCACCAAGGACCGCAAAGAGATTTTATTGATGGTACATGTTTGAGATTCATATTGCAAATCTAGGTATAACATATCACTGTTCTCGACAGCATGATAGTTTTGTACATGATTCTAATTTTCAATACAAATTTATTTATTTTTTATTTTTTTCTTTATTAACACAACAGCACATAATATGTAATAAAAATCATAATAACAAAAAAAATATAAGGCCAATTACAGTGTTTATACATATATAAACCAAGAATACAACAAGAGAGAGAGAGAGAGATATATGAAGGAACTATTCAAACAAAAATTAATAATTGAAATTATTCTAGTGGAAAATACAAAGTTTCTTTTAATATAAATTAATAATAAATATGGAATTCCACAGTGTTAATCACGAAACATTCGAAAAATTAAAAATTGAACGAAATTCACGCGTTCATGGTCTGCGCCACGGCCCCTGCGAATTGTCCCCGCGACATTGTGAAAATGTCCAGGTGGACAAAATCATTGTTATATGTCTCCAAGAGCCGGTTAACAACAGAGTTTCTGGTGTAATTTGATGAAAATGTTTCGACATGAAATAAAACATTGTTTCGTGTTCGCCTCGGCAACGGCACACGAATTGAGACACTTCCACTAAGGTAAGAGGAATCAACAACACCATGCATGATATCGTACAAAAACTTCATATCGAGTAAGATTCTCCGAATAGATATAAGAATTCTTATAGAGAATAAGACAAATAATAAAATAAAAGTTCGTCGGTAACCTGGAGGTAGGGTCTCGGCCTCTTGAACAAGGGGTCCGCGGTTCGATCCCAGGTACCGGCAAGCTCCCCTTTCACGACACAAGCTTTTAGCTTACTGTGAAAGGTGTATAAGGTTGTATTTGGGTTTATAACAAAACCCAGATATATCTTTTTATAAAAAAAAATGGAGGATCATCCGGAGTGATCACTGAAGAGTGAACAAATGTGAACGCTTCTTAAGATACTCAAGACATGTTACTTGTCATACGTGCTATTGGTATAAATGACATCATGTCACAGCTATGTACGTCTAATAGATGTAGTTTTAGGGTTATTTATGACACAAAATAAAAAGAGGAATAAAGAAAATGTTCTCAATGAAAAATATACGAGCAGAAAAAACCCTTTTACGGATGATAAAATTTTAATAATGTTAGGAGTGTTCCCTGTAGGACAAAACATAATATTATACACATCATACTATGACATAATATCAATTATTATTAAATATAGACATTCTTTAAAAGTCATTTAACATCTTAATTTAACGTTGGGGCATGCCACCCATCCTGAATGTCTTATTTTTTTTTACTGGCGCGTAGAGGACGGCTTTCGTTTTTATCAAGCACAAATAGATTACTAGCTAGTCTACTTTTGAGGGATGCCGTGATGGTATAGAATTAAAGAAGACGTATAGTTTTTTTCGGATGAATTAATGTCTCCAGACTATTAATTCTATTTTTTTTATTATTTATTCTAAATGGATCACACAGCTATAAATATAATAGAACAATTAAACACAACAAATAAGATCCCTTTCTTTTTTTTCTTTTTTTATTTTATTTATTCAGTAAGGATCAGACAGTTGAAACAATTAGTATAGACATTAAAAGACAACAATGAACGAACCAATTAAGATCCCCTTTTTACCAATCTAGTAAACATAAATTTGAGACTTAAAATGATAAAACACATATAAAATATGTAAAAAAATGTGAAAATGTAAAAATGTGTAAATTGTTAAAATGTAAAAGTGTAAAAAAAATGTAAAAAATGCAAATAAATGTAAAAAATTATAAAAATGTATAAAATGTTTAAAGTGCAAAAAAATGTAAAAATGCGAAAAATGTAAAAAAGTATTTAAAATGGAAAATGTACAAAATGCAAAAAATATAAAAACACATAAAAATAAACAACCCAACCCAACTTTCTTACCAACTAATAATAATAAATTTGAGCTTACTACTTTATTTAATATAAAAATGAAGAAAGAAAAAAATACAAAACATACATGCATAAAAAAATGTAAAAACACATAAAAAATACATACCCATGTCCACAGATCCATCCAATATGTCAAGAAAAAAATATTTAAAAAAAATATGGTTTCACACTATATTCAAAATTCTTCCATAAAAAGTACTTGAGTAGGTAATATTATTTTCTCTGAGGATGTCGAGTAGCGCGTATGACGATAAATGTAGCAAATAATTTATGTTAATACCTTTAGAACATTATGTAGGTACTTTACATTTTTAAAACTCCACAAGTAGAAGGAGAATAAATTAATAAGGTAATAAAAGATACTTTTCATTACAGGTAGCGTTTACGAGCCACCATTAACCAACGTTTTTACAATGCAGTGGTTTCTTACTCTCTTCTGTAACTGTCTACCGCATGACACTGTCTTGAGGGTTTGGGACTTGGCTTTCTTGGAGGGAGATGCCGTGCTTCTAACAACCGCTTTGGCCATTTGGGAAAACTTACAAGAGTAAGGAAAATAAATAAAACTAGTTTTATTATATATATTTTCATGTACAATGTGATGTATAAACTTTGTTTTTAATTTCCAGTCGAATCTTGAAGGTTGAATCCGCTGATGAATTTTATTCAGTAATGGGAGAATTAGCCAGAGAGACTTTGGAAGCACCGCCAGCTAAAGGAGAGCAACTAATTGTATCTGCAGCCAAATTTGGACCAATTCCAGAATTGCCAAAACTTAGAGACAAGCACAGATATAACATCACACCATGGGCTCATAGTGTAAGAAAAAACAACAGAAATAATACTAGGTCCTACTATATTCTTTTCAACAAAGTACCTATGTAATCTGTTGGAGTTAAGGCTAAAATTTCATTTGCATACATTTTAGGTTCAATCCGCTGCCAAAAAAGGATTACGTCTTTTCTATTCAGAAGATGAAGTGGATTCTAGTGACGAAGGAGATAAACTTGCCATCACAACCGCTTATGGATTACAGGTATTAAACACAAAAATGTTTAAAGCATTGATCCGAATGTGATTATTTGAAGGAATGAACAATATTTAAATATTGTGAATGTGCTGGTTTTGAATATGTTTCAGGGTGGAAATTCAAGCAGAGGAAAAAGTGCCTTAGTGGCTGCCGGCGTCTTTGGACATCCAGATAGAGAGAAATTAGCTCTTGATATTTCAGCATTGAAGCAACAATATGAAAGGCTTCGGGAAAGACAAAGACAGGCCCACATTATTCTTGCTGCAGCTTGCGCCAGACAAACGCACGGTAAATAAAATTTAAATTCATTAAAATATTCTGTCCTAAAGTTAAATATGAAGCTAATTAACATTTTTGTATTTATTTTTCAGTAAGCGGTAGTGGACCTGGACCCATGTCCATGAATCATTTACTATTAGGAAAGAGTGCGATTGTAAGTAACAGAGGAAGACGTTTAGGTCCACCTCAAGGAGCTATACCACCTTCAAGATCTTCAAAATCTTCTAAAAGTTCTTCCAAATCATCCAATAAGACGCCATCTGAAACACTTACATGGACGGAAGAAAGTCAAAAGAAGAAAATCAGTAGAAGAGATTCAATAAAATGGAAGGATATAAAACAGCCATCAGTTCAAAGTGATGACTTTACAACAGATCCTGAAGAAATTGGGCAACAAATGTCTGATAGTGAAATTAATGAAATTATTCAATCATCTATGAGGAGCAGAAGAAGAAGCGAGTCGTCATCGTATAGCGAATGTTCAGAATCAAGTACTTCTACAAGTTTATGTGATGAACCAAATAGAATGAGTGATTTTGATTCCGAACCAGCTAGCGCAAGTGACAATATACCTGTGTTTCCTGATGATACTCTTGAAAGTAATGCCAGTAGAGAATGTACTGAAAATGATGAAGCAAAAAGTGATGGTGAATATTCGGGTTATAAGGGTGACAAAGAGTTTGGTGCATATATTCAAGAATTTGAAGACTTGTTAGATAGAACTAATAGCATGGATGTAGACAAAGGTTTAATATGTGTCCTACCTGATAATGAAACTGAAAATATTAAGGATTCTGATCCAAACCTTTCCACAGTTCAGTCTGATAATGAACTATGTGTAAATGATTTAAAATTAAACGAAAGTGATGATTTTAAATTAAATTCAGTTTGTGATAATAAAAGTGAAAGTTATGATTCTAAAACTAGTGAAAAAATAGACATAACAAGTCCAGTGTCTGATATTAAAAATTCTGAACATGAACAAGAAAGTATAGAGCCTGAAAAAAAAACCATAGTTGCTGAATCAGTATCTTGTGTTGATGATTTCATTGCAAAGCACGTTGAATTAACAGATAAAGAAAAAAAAATGTCTCCAGGAGTACCGATCAAGATAGAAGATGATGCAAAAAGTAAAGCTCATGATATTACTCCTGACATAAGTAAAGAAGTATCTTTCGAAAATATTAATAAATCCCTAGTTAACGATAGTAAATATGAAGCTAAAAATCAAAGTCCAGTAGAACACAAAGCAATAAATTTATCGTCAATTGAAGATCAATCCCCAGACGTTAAAAGTCAAGCTGTAAAAAGGGATGAAAAATCAGATGATAATATCAGCCCAAAAACTAAATTCAACGATTATATGGACTCTATACGTGGAGAACAACTAAGAAGTTATCTAAACGAATTTA
The DNA here is from genome assembly GCA_947579605.1 of Athripsodes cinereus. Classification (NCBI taxonomy): domain Eukaryota; kingdom Metazoa; phylum Arthropoda; class Insecta; order Trichoptera; family Leptoceridae; genus Athripsodes; species Athripsodes cinereus. The sequence goes on from OX388306.1 coordinate 37,368,887, forward strand.
AAAGAGCTGAATCATTCAAAAGATCTGATGTTTTTCACAGTGAAATGGATAGGAATGATGTATTTCAAGAAATACAAAATGCTAGTGCTGTTGATGAAACTCTTATGAACGATGACCAGGAAGTTGCAGCAATTTGTGACGAGACTCGAAATACGGATAAAGAAGAAACTGCCACAATAAGAACTATATCATCTATAGAATATCGTTCAACGAGCGGTGATAGATCAATTAGTAGTTCACTTAGCTCAGTTAGTCCAATTTTAAGAAGTACTCCAGGATTGATTGATGATAAACCCACCTTTACTAGCTATAAAAGTCCATGCCGTGAAACAGATCTTCCAAGTGAGTTCAGTGAAGATGAAAAACCAATTATTTTAAAAATCGATAAATATTTTGAACACAGTCCAGAGTTTTTTGGAGCTAGAAAATCTAGTCATATCATGGTGAGCTCGGATGAAGAAGACGACAGGTATCCAAACAAAAGGATTAATCTTACCCATAAATCAAAATATGTTTCTCCGGGGAAAGGTGATACTCGAAAACTTTTTTTATATGATTTGAAACCTGAAAAAGGTCATAGTGAAATAAAAAAAGATATATTTTTTCCTGATACCAAAATTAAATCTGTGTTTGAAGATACTGATGTGGCTCTAAATTACGATTCCTTTCATAAAAAACATACTCCGACTAACACACTGCCTTCACCAATTTCAACTTCTGGAAAATCAAAGAAACATACTCCAACTAACACACTGCCTTCACCAATTTCAACTTCTGGAAAATCGTTTTTAACATTAAAGTCACCTGAATCTTTCAGACATAAACGAATTTCAAGTCTAGATAGTCCACTTTCTGTCAAGTATTTAACTAAACAAGAACCAAGTGAAATAGCATTATTTGATGATGAATCTCCTAATAATATCGCAACGAGAGAACACAGTAGAAGTAGTGTACTTGAAAAAACTAAAAGTGAAGAATTACCGCGTACTCAAACGAAATCTTTCTCCGTATTGGACGAAGAAATAGATGATATTCGTTCTGGACGAAGAAATAGTGAAAGGGCATTGAAAATTATTCAAGAAAATTCTAACATCCTTCACAGTATTTTAGTGAATCAAGTTAACAAATGTCACACAAGAGAAACGGTGCTAGAAGAGTCATATCCCGGATCTATAGAAGAAATAAATGATGGTATTAATTTAACAGAAGTTCCTTATATAAAGCATAAAAGTGTTCGAGTTCTTGCTTCACCAAGATCAACCAGTTTTGATGATCGCCTATTAAAATCGGATGTCGCTAAGTCTCATTATAAGTCTGATTTTGCCAATGATACTGCAGGCTACCGAGACAGTGCCAGATCTATGACATCACCGTCTATTTCCAAATCATTTTACAAAGATATTGAAAGTGGTAATAGCCTTTTGGACAAACGAACTATGGCTCCAAGACCAAGATCGTTTGAATCACATATTCTCTTAGACAATACAGACTCAGATAGTGATTTTAAAAATATTACAAAAAGAAAAGACACAACCTTTCTCAAGGAAGTTGACGAGAATAAAACAGATAGATTCGGATGGGAAAACAAAGGTTTCGAAGCAAAGCAAAGATTTTCATCATTATACAAAGAGGACAGCCTTACAAAACCTGATGCATCCTTAGATATTGGAGATACAAGTAAACCGACTTACACATTTGATTATAAATATTCTGACATACCTGAATCAAAACTTTTATCACCCAAAGCCATTTCTAGATTGGATGAAGACGTTATAAAGCCAGAATCAATTCGTGTATCAAAATTTAAATTGGATCCAGAGAGTTCGCCAGTTGTGGAAAAAAAATCATCTCTTACATCTGTAAGTGAAACAATTCTAGATCCTATTGATAGTAAATCTCGTGACCTATATGAACCTTCTAAAATAGAGAGTAATTTGAGTGAATTAAATAATATTTCTCCTCCCTACAAATATTCATACAAATCCACTGATATCTCAAGTTATGCAAACAGTTCCTATAAGAATCTCAAACTAAATGATTTACACCCGCTGCATGCCACAGAAAGTTACTCAAAAGTAACGGAATGTTCTCCAATAGACAATAGTTATAATAAACCAGATATTTTAAAGTTTGAAACAAGTCACTCAAGTGATCTTTGTATAATTTCTTCATCAATGAGTTTTTCATTCGATCCTTCCGTAGAAGACCACACGTCATCCAAACCCGGGACATTTAACTCTAGTGACACACTTTGCCAATTAACATCATTGGACCAAGTGTCGACACCTATAAGTCCAAAGGTAAATCTTTATGATGGTCAATCCAATCAGCTCGTCGCTTTTTTTATTAATCAATCAAAGTTGCATGAAGCAAACAAACGAAATCAATTTCATTATTCCTACAACATATTATTTTCATTACAAATGCACACCACATTTTTCATCACTACTCTTATGATTGGTTGACACATTTTGCTCGCTTTTCATATTAAACATTCTAAGTGTTGTCTTTTTCTACAACTTTTTAGATCATTAACTTAAAATTACCAATTAATCGCTAGAACTAATTATCAATATTTTACTTTTCTGGGCATTATTAAAATAATTTCATTTTATATAATTAGAAACTATTAGAAAATCTTGTGACTAATTTAATAGTTTCTGGAACCGATTCAGACAATATACTTTCGAGACATCGTCTTATTTTTCCCATATTTTTCTACTATTTATTCCTGCTTGTTTTTTAGTATTTTTTTCTCAACATTCGTAGTTAATAGACACAAGAAAAAATATTTTAAAAGTATCGTTGTTCAAAAAAATATCAAGGTCTCTAGTCTTTCATTTCTGCTAAAAAGCATAATAACATTATTTTGGATATTTATGCTTTAATTAAAAATATCTAATTAGGATAGATAATACTGAGTAAAAGCTTTTTAGTTTAGAGAAAAAGTGAACTTAAAAGCACATTGGAGTAGTTTTTATATGAATTGATGAGAGTTTGAGATTTATATTCTGAAAGTATTCTTTAAACACCTCCATATTTTCCATTTAGTAATAAAGTACAAATACGTACTTAAGAATACAAAAATGTATATGTACGTGTATTTTTTCTCTCTTCCCCTTTTCCGTTCTGTCTCTCCTATCGATTTGTAATTTAATTTCTTAACCCAGATAATCCTGAAATTTTTTTTTCATCCGAAATTCATAATTTTTGGATATGTTGTTGAATTTGGTAAAAAAACAATGTTGTAGAAGAAGAAATAAAAAAATATATTTTTTAAAGAGTTTTATTGAAAAAAATAAAGTGTCCTTTTAAAAGGACAATAGTAATATCCACTACCTAAAAAACATTGTATGAGAAACATAAAGTATTGAGGTGGGATTCATTTTACAATGTAGTTTTTGTGTTTATATATCTAATTATCTGTTGTATTATGTGGTTTTACATGATGATGTGTGAAGTGGACATTGAGAAAGTAGTTTTTTTTATTATTTTTCGTGATATGGAATGAAACAATCGATGTGAAGTGTAATATTGCATTTTTTAGAATATATATTATGCGCTGGTATTTTCTGTGACACTCTCTTCAACGGGTTTCTTTTTCTTGATTCATTATAAAATGATCAAGTCTGTCAGAGCGGGAATCAATATTTTTCAAATTGGAAGGTCTGGGTCTTTCTTTTGTTTGAAAGATTGCAATATACTGAGAACAACACGTCTTCTAAATGTTAATTGATCAAGTTTTTCACCTTCGTATCGATGTAGTTGCCAGGAATTTTGCATTGCAACGTCATTGAAGGAGACCCACCGTCCACCCGGATACCGCAGAAGTCTGAGGACTTCCATTTATCCGAATTCTACACTTAACAAATCTTGTCCACACCGAAGGTGCCATTGTGGGCAGCCTGAAGGACTGGCCGGCCGAAAACTACCCCGTGTGTGGAATCTTTTCACTACACTCCTTCGATGTCCCTCTAGCCGAGCGAAGCAAACAAAATCATAAAATGTTTATATAAATAAAAGAAAACAATAACAATAAAACAAACAAAAAAATAAAATTAAATATATCGCCAACTGCATCACTTTCTCTCTCAGATTTTTCCTCTTCAAGGATTGTTAATTTGTCGTTTAGTGATAACGAAGCTCTAAAATAGAAAAAAAAAACATAATTATAAAGTACATAATATATTAGATAAGATTTTTACAAATGTCTTTAGTAATTTTTAATGCTAATCGATGTGAGGTGTAAACATATTTTGTGACAAAAAGTTGAAGAAATATAACTTGTCTTTATTACGTACACCTATAAAATAGCATACGTATGTTACTATTGTCCTTTTAAAAGGACACTTAAATTTAACATTACGAAATTATTACATATTTTCAAATTTTTTTTTTTTTATAATTCAATCATATTTAAACAACATTTAAGTACACAAAAATAAAGCATGCATGTATTTTTTAATTAATATAAAAAAGTTATTCACCATTTTTTATCCAAAGGTGGCGGCGACATCAACCCAAAATCTGTAGCACTATTTTAAATTCCAAAAACTCGACCCCTCGTCACAAAACAATGCTCAAAACTGTTTCATGATCCAAGTTGATTCATTAGCTATGCAAATGGACTAGTACGACTGCTTAGGAACAAAACAAATTAAAGATATATCCATTTATATCGAGGTACTACTACTGTCCTTTTAAAAGGACAATAGTATTATCTGGGTTAAAATCTCAAAAATATCATTAATTTTCAGCAATTTACAAAAATAACACTTCATGTTTTAATTTTAGGTTCCGCTTTATACTGCTAACAAAGACATATCTGGAATTCCACACGGAGATTTAGCCATGGAACTGGATAGATTCAAAAGAAACTCTGAAGACATTTCCTACAAAAACGATTCGTATTCAGACACTTATTCAGCATGCACAGCGTCACTGAGAACACCAACCAGCCCAATTTCCAGCAAAGATAAAAACGGAATCATTACCAAAAGTCCCGATAAAACGTACAGCCCATTTCCAACGAGAAGTTCTGCGAGACAACCTAAAGAATTGGGACTTAGATTAGGACTTTACAAAGATTCAATCAAGTCGCCTACAAAATAAAAGAAGTAATACGAATTAATTTTGATAGTTGAAATAGGCTTTTATGGTTTTTCATATTGAAAATGATCTAATCAATAAGTTTTAAATTTCAAGAAGAAGGAGGTAAATAAGGTACACAGAAGCTGTAAACCTAAAAATAGCAGCATCATCTAACTTCTAGAATTGGGATTACATTTTTTCATTTATTTGACTGATCTTGCATTCGACTGCTAAATTATATAAATGCGTCTCTCAGTCAGGAATGTTTTCTACAAATTGTTAAGATTTATTTGAAGTTATCGTTAATTAAGTATTAATATATCTACTTACCTTGTATAAATTTATAGCGATTGTCAATTTTAGTTAACACATTTTAGTGGAGAGATATTTCTTTCATAGAAACTTTATAATATAAAGGTTTTTTTTGTGAATTAATTTCGATTTGATTTAATATATCTATTTAAGTACAACAATAACAACAAATTTACCTGGATTTGATTCTTCTACGAGTATTATTGTGTATAAAATTAATTTTCGACGAATCTTTTTCAGTATATTTACAGCATATTTTGAATAAGTAGGTACCTTTGAACCAATAATAAAATCGTCAATATTGACGCAATAGTGGCAACACTCAAAGTGCACCATATTGTATTATTTACAAACAACAAGTGTTTGAAAATACGCTGTAAAACTGAAGAATCGTATGCCATCATAATATTATTTACTACTTTTAAGAAGCTAAAATAGATCTTTAAATATCTACTAATTTAGTGTTACTAAACAAATCATGCGCATTAATTAACAAAAACTGTATGCGCGTTCTTTGCCTTTGCTACAAACTATACCTAATATTGTACCTAATCAGTATAACAATCAAATGACTCTATTTATGTATTGTCTAGATACTATTATGTAACTAATAATTAATTAGATTTAATTGTATACAATTTTCCCACCACATTGGTTACAATTTAACATTTTAATTTTCATTTGCTGAAGTGTAATTTTATCAGATTCTGTTAAATTTCTGTTAATTTTATCTATTGATATTTTATTTTGATTGCCTTCTGTTGTTTTATTTTAAAATTGTAATGATAGATGTATGTTTGTAATATTGATTTATTAATTTTGTGTTTGGTACCTAGGTTTTCTTATGATATTGTACCTATGTAAAATATTGTGTAAAAGTCTAATTAGCCGTAAATAATAAATAAATAAATAAGGTGCCATTGTTGAAAATATCTTAATTTCTTAGAAATTTGAACTTGTCGTTCGAATAATAATTTTCAAAATTAGAACGTTACCCAATAACATAAATTTCATGCAATAACTTTGTATTCTTATATCAAATATTTATCTTTGTTCAGAACTTATTTGAAATTGCATTGAGTGCATTTTTTTATGAATGTCAATTTCGAACTAGGTACCTAAAGTTTTATCACAGAACATTAAATTGAATGTATTTTTTTGAAAATGGAAATACTAAATCCTTCAATTATTGTCGCCAAAGATTAGGTGGGAAATTTTGATTCATTAAGATTCAGGACCGACTCATGAAGAATTCTATTGTGTAGGTAGGACTTGTGCCCATTATATTATTATTATATTTTAAACATCTGTAAAACAAAACAACAATGAAAATATCTAAGTACCTAATAGATATAATGTGTTTCAGTATATTAAACTTTTTATTAAATAAAGCATGTGTAACCATTTTCTTGTATGTTTAGTTGTCCACAAAACGTAACACTGTGAAAGTAGAACAGAATAGTATTTTTTTAATGATGTATCTGGGTTTTTATTAAAAACCAAAATACAACTTTATACACCTTTGCTAGAAAACTAAAAGCTTGTGTCGTGAAAGATTAGTTTGCCGGCACCTGGGATCGAACAGCGCAGCTCTTGCACATGAGGCCGAAATTCTACCTCCAGGCTTCCGACAAACTTATATAAATATCTACATACCCACTATTTTGTTTAATTTTAAATATTGTGATTCAAAATGGGTCAGTTCTGAAAAATAGAGTAGTTAGAGGTGTCAAAAACAAAATTTAACTAAGGCTCTAAGCAAAATTGCAAAATATACCTATTCTTTAACTATTAAATAGTGACAACAATAAATTATTTGCAAACTTTTTTTTAAAAAGAATTTTGTCAGAGCTTTTTGTTTAGAGCCTTAAACAAATACTTATGTACTGTTGTTTATATACAAATTAATAATATAATTTTGGTATAACGACGTAGTGAAAACATAGATTTATATTAAATTTTATTTATTGGTTTTTCGGAGAAAATTGTAAATGAAAACTAACTAAGAACCTGTTATAAGAATAATATTATGATGAGTTGTAATGTTTATTAAAGTATGAAATATTCTAAGAGATCGTTGTATTCTATGACAATATTTACAGTGCAAAATAAAACATTTAAAAAAAGAATAAGCGTCGAATGTTTTCTTATGTAATCCGAAATTCCCACTTTTTCTGGACACAAATAAATAAATAAATAAATCTTTGTTGATCAAAATTTAACACAAATATGCAATGATGTAGAACATAAGAATTAAACAAAAATTGACAAAAAAGCGCACTCGATGCTGAACAACGTTTTCCAGCACACAGAAAATACTTACCTAACTTATCAACAAAAATAAAAAATCATTTACTGTTATGGGTAGGACCTTTTTCTCATCATACCCAAACAGCAAAGATAAAGGAACAATATAATAATTATCTATGATTATTTTTTTCTACTAGGAAGTTTAACTAATTCGTTTTTATTTACCGTTTCTTAATCATTTTCTCTTTCTAAATGTCTTCCTACTTATCTCATATTCTTCATTGTTTAATCCTTTCAGGAGAGTAAGGTTTCTTCAAGGAATTTTAAATATCCATCTCTGTTTTATTGTCAAAATGAAAGAATTGACACTTAAAAATACAATGAAGTAACACAAATTATAATCATTTTGAAGAAAAAGTATTTGATTAATATTTTCTTTGGTCCATAAAATTACTGAAAACGGAATAAATAAACAGATAATTCAAAATTAACTATATCATCGGATCATAAAAGTTATGATGAATTATTGCAAAAACTAATTTAAATTTTTGATTAAAATCCTCTAAAGCTTAACATTATAGGTATCTTTAGGAAGTGAGCTTCCCCTAGACTTAAAAGGGTTAAAGATAGTATTTATATTGTAGACCTATCTGAGCGATTAGAATATTATTTGAAAAGATAATAAAACATAATATTATTATTTAATTTTACGTATTCATCTTAAAACTAATAGTTATTATTGAACACTCATAACTAAGCTAATGTATGTATATAAGATAAAAACATATTCTCCTTATCAAATACCTAATAACGATATTCGTAATACATATGTATTTAACCCTCTGAATACCAAATTTAATTGCATGTAAAGAAAATAACCTACCTACTCATAGGAGTGATTTCCTTTAATTTATTTATTTGAATTTAGAATTTTTGTTTTGACAGTTGGTTAAGTAATTTTGTTTGTAATTTTGTGTTAGTTTTGAAAGACCTGAAATAAAGACTTTAAATGTTGTTTTTTTGATATTATTTCAGGTAATTGTTTTATTATTGTTTATTTTATGTTTAGTATTATTTAGTTTCTTTAGTTTAAATAATGTTTTTAATAAAAATTTGATATTATTTCAGAAAAACACAGATTGCTTTATTTCAAGTATAAACATCCATTATACAATAAATGCATCACTGCTGTCAACAAACTTGTAGAACTTAACAGCGCAAACGCTTCCAAATTCGCAGAGAAAAACTTTAGCGTTTACGGGGCAACTGCCTGGAATCGATTACCAGCGGATAGACAGAACCAACTTACTGCCACATTCAGGAGCAAGCTGAAATATTGCTGTTCAGGAAGAGTCATGGCGCCCTTGAGATGGTCATGGATCATTAAATAGCGCCGAATACAAATTTTCCATATTATCAGTTTTGTTGCTTTGGTGATTTTTTCAATTATCTTTTCGTTTTTGAAGGAGGTCCATACGTTTATTCAAGATTATTCAAGATAGTTCTTTACTGTACATTTATGACAAGCAATGTCACATAAAAATACATTTAAAATAAATACATACAATCCTACAATCAATATACAGAGGTCGAGTTTATCACGGAGGCGCGGTTCTTTCAATTACCCCGTTTATGGACATGTAACAAATACAAAAAATGATGTTTCACAAATATTTTTACAAAAATAAAAAAAATATGGACACACTAAAAAAATTAAAAGTCTTAAACATGGAGTACGCGGCCGAAAAATGAAATTCGGAAATAAAATAATGATGTTGTAACTAATGTTTATTTTACCACAAATATTTTTACAAAAATAAAGAAATATGGGCATATTCAGAAACTTTAAAAGTCGTATACATGGAGATTGCGGCCGAAAAATGAGATTCAAAATTTGGAAATAAATAATACATCAACTAGTCACTTCAACAGAAAAATACTTATTTCACCTATAAATCTAACCTTTTTTTTTAAAAAAAAAAAGATATATCTGGGTTTTGTTATAAACCCAAATACAACCTTATACACCTTTCACACTAAGCTAAAAGCTTGTGCCGTGAACTGTTAAACTGTTTTTTTAATCAGGTGAGTTTTAATAAATAAATTCTTCATGTGCCTGTACGGACACATTGGTAATCACAGGGTTAATTAATATCATCTTCAAAACTATCACAACAAATTGACCCCAACAGTTCATTCAGTATCTCTGAGCCATGAATGGCTCATATTTTACTCTATAGACTAGTATTTTGAAAAAAATAATTTTAATATTAACCAAAATGTATAGATTAATTAATAAGCATACTTTAAAAGCTGTCAAGCTTTGTGAATCAAATTCAAAATCGTGCCTTGCGTTAGCGGGAGCTTTTGGAAATAATAATAAATATGACAGCAGAAAACTTCATACTCTTTCAAACACTGTTGAGAAATTGTTCCCAAATCGAGCCGATTTTCCAAGCAGGCATATTGGACCAAGGGATCAGGATATTGTTACAATGTTAGACCTTCTTGGATTCAAGGTATTTATAATCATAGCTGCAGTACATTGTTCATTATATAGTTTAAACCTATCTATAAAATATGTTACAATAGGTACGCTAAAAACATTGTTCATTGAACTAATTATATCCCCTTCTTTCTTCCTTTCTCTCTCTATAATTATTTGGTTAATATTGTGCTAATAAAATATTTATTTATTCTTTCCGCACATCATTATTATATAACAGTGCTAACAAAACAATACAAAATTTAGAATACTAGGACTACCTGCAGGGATGAGATTATCACTATGAAGTGATTTCTTCCATCTAACCATTTAGATTTTAGATACTACAATTGGCGATGTAAATCACAAATTGTTTTTTTGTTCAAGCTGTTGTATCTATTGAAGAAAAGAAAAACAAAAATAAATATAAATAATTTCGTCTTCTCAGTAAAATAAGCACAAGAAATATTTAAAAATCTATCATCAAATAACTTATAATAATTATGGAATGATTTCACATCCTTGGGGTACTCCTGTTTTTATATTTACATATAATGCCTACATACATATTTTTTAGAGTCTTGATGAGTTGACGGAAAGTGCCGTACCTGCTAATATTCGTTACAAAGGCATTTTAGATATTGAGGAGCCAGTAGGTGAGGAGTTTTATTTCATTATATTTAAAACTTTATTTGAATTATGTACCTACTAAACGCAAACCAAATTGATTCTTAAGTTTCCACGACTTGCATTCGTGTCAAAATGGATAAGAAGAATTAAAATTATAAAAATAAATGCCTGAAATTGTTTTAAAAATTAATCACATTTTCCGTTCATTATTACAAGTCAAATGACACGACCTTTATTCTGACCTAATGTTTGATGTTTTTTGCAGTTTTATTGTCCATTGACGAAACATACGACTTATGTTATTATCAGTTCAATTTTATGTCAAATAAGTACATACCTCTCATTAATTTGAAATTATTTATTATCTCTATTTAAATATAAAACCATTTGGTAAACCTATGTATTCACATCTTTGCCAGAATCAATGTTTGTTATTTGATACAAACAAAAACAATAAGCATTCTTACAACCATAATATTTTATCGTGAACTATGATTATTTACTATTACATTTGAAAAACGATACGTCAATATTTATAATCTTTGCAAAATATTTTATTTATTGAAAATACAAAAATTAACAAAATATATTATTAACTATTCAATACATGAATTATTGTAGGTGAATATGATTTAATCAAAAGGATCAGAGAAATTGCTGAAAAGAACAAGATATGGAGATCTTATATCGGGATGGGTTATCATAACTGTTGCGTTCCTCACACGATAATGAGAAATATTTTCGAAAATCCAGGATGGTAAGATAATTTTATTAATCTTCCACAAAAGTAAATCAAAACTTAAAACTGTCATAACTTATTTATGTCGTTATTTCTTATGATTTAGGACTACACAATATACTCCATATCAACCAGAGGTCGCACAAGGACGCCTTGAGGGACTCCTTAACTATCAAACTATGGTCAGTGATTTGACTGGTTTAGAAGTGTCCAATGCATCTCTCCTGGATGAAGGAACAGCCGCTGCAGAGGCATTGTCTCTATGTTACAGGTTTATAATCAATTTTTGTTTTCAGTTCTATAATACCTATAGGAAAACAATCAGCAGATTAGTCAAAATGAGTAATTTAATTTTAGACACAACAAACGTACAAAACTGATTATTTCGTCAGCTCTTCATCCTCAAACACTATCTGTAGTCCGAACACGTTTGGATGCTCTTGGACTCCAGACGATTGTTGTTGAAGATGTCACGGCTGTTGATTACAAGCAAAGAGATATTGCCGGTATACTTATTCAATATCCTGACACCTTTGGAAATGTGAAAGATTACTCAGACCTGGCAGAAGAAGCTCATAATAATGGTGTAAGTAAAATTCATAATTTTTGTACCTACTTAGATTTGATTGCTAACTAAATAATAAATATTCTTACTTGTGTTTTAGACATTAGTGTGCTGTGCTACAGATCTTCTTGCTTTAACCCTTTTGCGACCTCCAGCGGAGTTCGGTGCAAATATAGCAATCGGTACATCACAAAGACTTGGAGTTCCACTTGGTTATGGTGGTCCACATGCTGGTTTCTTTGCCTGTGAACAATCTTTAGTAAGACTCATGCCTGGAAGAATGATAGGAGTTACGAGAGATGCCGGCGGTCACGATGCGTACAGGTTAATTACTGTTCTGTCAAAAAATATTGATTAATTATTCCTTTCAATGTGCCTATGTAATCATAATATTTTGTTCTTTAGGCTTGCTCTTCAGACCAGAGAACAACATATTCGAAGAGATAAAGCCACATCTAATATCTGTACAGCTCAAGCACTCCTGGCCAACATGTCAGCAATGTTTGGTGTATATCATGGTCCTCAAGGATTAAAAGATATTGCTCTAAGAATACACAGTTCAACACTCGTCTTGTGTGAAGGTAAATTTGGAATTATGGAAACTTACAAAGTTCCGCGTAATTACGCCAAATAATGAATTTATTGGGATATAACCATGCGTGATAATTTTTTACACTCGGTTTGTCTCTTCTTCAGCGATGAAGTTTGCCACTCATCCTGAATGTCTTGATTTTATATTGGCACGGAGAGGACAGCTTGCATGTTTCTTAATGCAGCTGGTCTGCTGGCTACCCCACTTGTGGGATATGCCGTGATGGTATAGATAGATAGATAGAACAAAGTTCCGCAAAATATTGATTTTTAAATCACATTATGACTAACTCAATTTTTAGGGCTTCGTCTTCGTGGTCACAAACAAACCAATCAAGTATTCTTTGACACGCTTCATGTTACACCAGCAAACGATTCTTTGGAACAAATAAAACAACGAGCAAATGAGAAATGTATCAATCTGAGATATTTCGAAGATGGCACAATTGGAATTGCATTAGATGAAACTGTAACACAAAGTGATGTTGATGATTTGCTGTGGATATTCGACTCTCCCAAATCTGACGAGGTACAATGACACGAGACTTATTTCTTACACTATGAATTTCACGTTTAATGGTACTGAGTATTTGAATGTGCTGGAATTCCAGGTCATAACTAAAGGAGATGTTATTGCAAAAGGAATTATGAACACAGATTTCAAAAGGACATCACATTACTTGACTCACCCTGTCTTCAACCTGCATCATTCAGAAACAAGAATTGTAAGATATATGAAACAGTTAGAAAACAAGGATGTTTCACTTGTTCACTCCATGATCCCTCTGGTAAGAATTTAAAGTATTCGTCATGAATCCAGCACAATATCCAGAATATTATAATCTGTCTGTGTTTATCATCATCGGTGTAATTAATATTCCAGGGTTCCTGTACAATGAAATTAAATTCGACTACTGAAATGATGCCATGTTCATTCAGACACTTTACAGATATTCATCCATTCTCGCCTTTAGACCAAAGCACAGGATATCACATATTATTTCAAGAACTAGAAAAAGATCTTTGCACGATTACTGGATATGACAAAATATCATTCCAACCTAACAGGTATTGTTACTTATCTGTCTATATAATTTATAATAATGACTTTGGCATTCTATAGATAGTTTAAAAAAAGGTCTTATTTTCAGTGGTGCCCAAGGAGAGTATGCAGGATTACGTGCAATCAAAAGTTACCACGAATCACGTGGAGATCATCACAGACAAATTTGCTTGATACCTGTTAGCGCTCATGGAACCAATCCAGCTAGTGCTCAAATGGCTGGAATGAGAGTAGAACCTATCAAAATTACTGCTCAAGGAAGTATCGACATGAAACATTTGCACGATAAAGTGAGATCATTTATAACTAATGAATTATGTTACGCGCTTTGAAATTCAGCAGCATTTCAACGAGTACTTGGTATTTTTCAGGTTGAAGAACATAGCAAAAATCTGTCGTGTTTGATGATTACATATCCATCAACAAACGGAGTTTTTGAAGAAACTGTCGCCGAAGTTTGTGATATGGTCCACAAACATGGTGGCCAAGTCTACCTTGATGGTGCTAACATGAATGCTCAAGTGAGTTCCAAACCTAAATAAAAATCATCATAATTATGATTAGGAATATTCCCCCATTATCTATGCAAATATTTATAGGTTGGTCTCTGTAGGCCAGGAGATTATGGTAGTGATGTGTCGCATATGAATCTTCACAAGACTTTCTGCATTCCTCATGGCGGTGGAGGACCTGGAATGGGCCCTATTGGAGTGTACGTATAGCCTTCATTCCATAATTTTCAGCTTAGTAATAATTTAGATGGTTCAATTGCAACATATTTTTACTCATTGTTTTTGTAGGAAAGCACATTTAGCACCATTCCTTCCTGGACATCCAGTTGTGAATCCACTTGCTGATCTTGGAGATTCTGCTCAACCATTCGGTTCTGTCAGTGCAGCACCATTTGGGTCATCAGCTATTTTACCAATATCTTGGGCTTACATCAAGGTTGGTTATTATGCGAGTATCATTAAATAGGTACTTACTAAATTCTTTACTCTTGAAGTTGTTGAAATAATTTATGGTTTTATTTTTGCAGATGATGGGAGCTCGAGGTTTAAGAAAAGCAACTCAAGTTGCAATCCTGAATGCTAACTATATGTCCAAAAGATTAGAAGGACACTACAAAACACTATTCAAAGGAGATTCAGGTCTTGTTGCTCACGAATTCATTATTGATGTCAGAGACTTGAAAAAGACCGCAAATATCGAAGCGGCAGATATTGCAAAACGTCTAATGGACTATGGTAAGAATATCATTCCAACAAGATTTTTCTCAGAATCAAATAAGAATGAACGTGGGATCAAATGGACTATATAAGGATAACATATCTTCTCCTTATGACATAAATACGACATTCGTCAGCAATTCTGATTCTCCGGAGCATATTTATGAAATTTCACCTACTCCTTAGTAATTGAATAAAACAGAATTTATTCTCTTCCACAGGATTCCACGCTCCTACAATGTCTTGGCCCGTTGGCGGAACTCTTATGATCGAACCAACTGAATCCGAAGACAAAGTTGAATTGGATCGCTTCTGTGAAGCTCTTATATACATCAGGAAAGAGATTAAGGAAATCGAAGACGGAAAAATGGATCAACGCATCAATCCTTTGAAAGTGAGTTACATAATTAGAAATTTGAATCGCATTAATAAACATATTATGCCATCAATGTGGTTTGAAGGCTTTCATGGCGATTTTCACTATCTGGTTGCACCGAAACGTCGATTTAACAAATCAAGAGATGGCAAACCCGAAAACCAACAACCAGATATATTATGCCATCATATATAACTAATGTGAATCAAATCAAATAAGCTATAAACTGGCAGTCAAGTCAAACACACATATGAGTTAATCTGAGACGATTTATATTTTTAATCGTGTTTAAACATCCAATATTTTGACATGAGCTACAAGTTTTCATTTATTCACTTTTGTGGCCAATGCTGTTTTCGTGAAATAAGAAATGAAAAGCGGTGTATAAGGCATTAGCCCATACTATGAACAAATCGTAATTTGAGTTCGTGGGTACGTATAATTTCTACGCATCAACTAATTGTATAAGTTTAATGAATTGTTACTCAAGTTTTATTTTTTTGCAGATGTCACCCCACACTCAGGCACACGTCATTTCCAACGAATGGAACCGTCCATATCCTAGAGAACAGGCAGCTTTCCCAGCGGTAAGTTTATAATAAATATTGGAGATATAACTGACATTCGCAACAATCTGGTATCCGGACGGTAGCTCGATATCAAGCGCAATAACAATGGCGTACAATACATATGCTTTTAAGACATGGGCTTTTAAGTCGTCTACTTACAATGGCATAAATTTAATACCTGTAAAATATCAAATATCAACACATATGAATTGCATACATATGTATATGATTACGAAATTTCTCGGAACTGCTTACACTGGATTAAACAACATCTCAACTTTCTGCCTCCCTCCTTTTGTCACAAAATTCTTTATGCATTAGATAATACGAAATATCGATGATTCATTAAGTAGCATTCAGCTTGTATTACTTTGGATAATCATGCAGAGTGTCAGGGTCAAAGCTGTTCATCGAAAGAGAACATGTCTTTCATAAAAATTCATAAAAAGTCGGGTGGTAATCGCTTTCATCCGTCATCTCTAGTGATCACTATTGATGAAACGTCTATTCACGCTTTTTCAATTTGGAGGATCATCCAGAGATCACCAGTGAACAAGTGTGAATACCTCTGGATCAATAATTATTACGAAATCATGACCATTTTAATGTCAGGTCAGATGCCAAATAGTCTTGACTTTAAAAAAAAACGTTTTTTTCAAAATTATATGTGATCAATTTTTTATGGAATAGAATTAATTTATTGATTAAGAAGACACACAATTATATATAATGAGCAACGAGTTTGGTTTTTCTTCTCCATTCGTCTCTATTCTCAGCCAGTCTTTTTAGCCCTACGTATGAGCCACAGTTCATGTCTCTCTTCAGTTGGTCCATATATATGCTTCTCTTGGTCGGCCTCTGCCATTTGTCCCCTCGGTCTTACCCTCTGCGATGGCGATGAGTAGTCCTGGATGCCTGATGTTGTGGCCACACAATTAGTACAAGGAAAAAGAAATTGAGTGCCTACATAGTTTTCATTTTAAAAATTATTATTTGATTGATTTGTTCACACTATGTAGGTATATTGTAATATACTGATTAAAAAACTTTTAATATTATAAAAAAATACCCTCACAGGATTATTATTCACTTTTAAGTAAACAAGTCATGACAATGACCGGATATTATCCGAACTAGTATCCAACTTTGTCAACAAAGTTATAGCCTTGTTACCATAAACCACTATCGTAAGAAAGAGTATTGTGACGTCACAGAATCCATGATCAGTCATTGCGCGTTTTGATTACTGTCAAATCTTCGTGTTTTTATTTTTAATTTTCATAAATGTAAATATAATATTTTTTTATTCCAAAATACGATTATTTTATATAATATTAATCACTGATATTTAATTTCCTAATTCAATATTTTTTTATTAAAATACCGCACCGCTATAACGGGCCCGTATTATTATAACAGGTACTCAAAAATATAAATTAAATTAACTCAACATATTATTATACTTACACATTTACTTTATCTTTTATGTTCAAAATAATGTAGACTTCCTGAGTAATGCTTAATACAAAGTATGTAGGAATATTAACGTTGAAACCTAATTAAAATGTTTTTATTACCCACATCTTAGGCACTATTCTCTTGTTGAATCTCTGGGGAAAACATTAATATTATATCTTTGCTACCCATGTAGAAACAAGGGTAGGCAAATATTGCTTCCTAAAATTTCAAAATAATAAAAAAAAACCTCAACGAATAAAAATAATATCGAATAAGACAATCCCAAAGTCTGATCCATGTGGAGTTGGATTTAACTTAATCTCTAATTTCAATTTTCTGTTCCCATGTAGCGACTTTTGCCCCACTCCCCTTAGAAAAAAATTGATACGCCCTTGACCCTAGGTACTTTTTGAATTTTTAAGGTTCAAATCATTGAACTCACCAATAATAGTGTCAAGTTTGTGTATTTTTAGCCACTTATTTGTATAATACCTAGGTACCTAAGTATTGTGTTTTTTTTTTCAGCCATTCGTCAAAGCCGAGACCAAAATTTGGCCAACTGTTGGAAGAATCGACGACATGTATGGAGACAAACATTTGGTGTGCACCTGCCCACCAATACTTCCAGATTTTTAATTAATAATTTATTTATTTATATACCTAATTTATAATTATAATAAGAATGAATAAATCTTTTTTTTTCATAAAAAAGCAATATTAAGTAGGTACTACCCCCCCCCCCCCATTCCTGTTGCAAAATTTCAATTGTTTATAGCATCTCTGGAAAATTCACAATCTCCTCAGTTTTGTGCAATAATATTCTATTCAATTTCTGGAGAAAAAAAAACAGAAAAAACAAAAATAAAATCTCGAACTTTTTTATCTAGACAAATAATAAAAAATAAATTTCGACTCCCCCCCCCCTCTTTCCTTACCTATTCACACTATTGGTACGTAGCTACATTAAAAATGTTATTAATGAAAGATAATCTATCTGAGTACAGTAGAAGTCCATTAGTCCGGCATCCAACAGTCCGGAATGTCTGATAGTCCGGCATCGCTCCGGAAAATTGTAAAAAATTTGTTTTTTTTTCAAAAGTGTGTCTTTAAAGCAAATAAAAACGCTCGAGAGCTATTCGAAAGTTTACGGGATGGTTCGGGATCATCCGGAAGGATCATCAATATTCTTGAAGAAAATGACTCAGATGCCGAAACGAAAGAAAAGGAAAAAATCAGCTGGGCAGAAGCTGCAGAATCACTAAATAAGTTTATCTCTTTTGCTGAGGCTAGTACTAGCTACAGTGCTTCAGAAATTATTGATTTCCATATCATTAGAAATAAATTTTATACTAAACGCCAAAAGTCAAGAAAACAAAAAGCCATTCGTGACTTTTTGAAATCTACGTGAAAAATCTTTTACAGTACGTGTAGGTACATACATTATATGAAATGTAAAATAAACTTTGTTGTATGTATTTGCACACTGTATTAATTGTAGTTTAATTATTAACCTAATTGTTCTTATAATTACCGGCCGATAGACCGGAATTTTCGATAATCCGGCACCGAGCCGGTCCCGAACGTGCCGGATTATCGAACTTCTACCGTACTTAAAATATGTTTTTAAACATTGTTTTTTTTTTAGTTTTATTATTACTCTTTCCTCTTACCCTTCTGTACATACGCCACTGACTTTTAAAATTATAAGTTTGTAAGCTTATATTGTTTTTTATTCCTAATGAATTTAGTATAATTCACACTGAACCTTTTATTTATTTAAACATAATTATGTAATGTATTTCCTTTTATTTAAATATTAAGTAGAAATATATAAAAAGTAGACGATGCATTTTGTTTGGACCAAAGGAATTAAATTTAGAAATTTATAGACAAGAAATGACGTGATCGAGGGAACCCTATTTTTGTACAAAAACCATTCCTGAAGACATTTCTTGAATATAGGTAGGTACCTAATAGAAACTCAAAATATTTTAAGACATCTATCGATAGATGATAAGTTTTTAGGTATTTATAAAATAGATTAACAAGAGACTCGACATCGACATATCACATATTTGAATATAATTATTATGGAACACCAATAATGTGTATTAATGTTGTTTACTTGCTGAATTATTAGATCTTTTTAGTGATGTTGTGATACATACTTCTAAATTCAATTATCACTGGCATTATGATGCGTAATATAGTATCAAAATATTATTTTTCTATATGAGTACCACAATAATATGATAAAAAAATAAAACAAGATAATAACGCCGCAATCAACAACCGTATAATGGATAAGTAAGTGTGTATAGCTACCTCTTTATTATTTTTATTATCGCGATGTGTAGCGCTAACTACCTACCGTACCGATCCGAATAGTACAGTATTTTTGTCTTGTGGCAACACCGAGATCGATTCTCTTCGCGTTTTCATTTCATAAATAAATATGGCGTTTTTTTAGTGGTACGAGGTAGTTTTGTACTGTAATGTATATATTGTAATTTATGTCATCGTAATAAGACAACAGTTTCCGTGAAACGTCGTATGATTTTATAAAAGTAATTTAGTTTTTACAAAACTTTTTATAGAAAAGGTTAGGAATATTAACTGTTATTGATAATGATGAATGGTGACTTATCTCGAGGCAGAGGAAGGGGTAATCCGGCCAATATTCCGAGAGAACTCCGCAGACCTTACAATGTAGCAGCTGGAACAAATCTTGAAACTACTGGTAATCATAGTTTACTCTTTTGAATTCATAAATCCTCCCATTGCAGCCGTAATCGTCCTCCAGAAAGTGACAATTTTTACGCAATTCACTGAACTCATTTTGACTTGCGTGTCAAAATTGTTTATTCCTTTGTGTCTGTGATAGTAACTAGAAACTAATTCACGGAATATGTTGAATAATCAGAATATTCATTACCCCTCTCGAAGAAACTAGAACATATTATCATAAAACGTATCTTATAAAAATGTATAGATTTACAGTTGTGCAAAAGTTCCAATATCTTTACATTGAATTTTGGACAATATTATTCTTGCCAAGTTTCAGTATGAAAACACAACAGTAAACAGTATTGAAATTGTGTTTGTCACCAAAATATATAGGTTATTTTTTCAATGCAATATCTAATAATGTAATTAAATATGTGATTTATCAATGAAAATCTTCGTCCAATGATGTTTTCTCTTATCCAGATACACCTGATTTGATACAAATTTGTTGAAAGCTGTAATACGTATGACAAATGAAGTCATATTAGCTTTACCATTTTGTGGCTTTTCTTTTAGTGAAATAAGCATGCTTCTATGATTATTTCAATGCTTTATTTATAGCGTTAAAATTACTCCTACCTAAATCATCGTTCATAAAAATGTTTATAAAGTTCGTGCCCATCTTACTTGCTCTGTGGTTTGTACATTTTCCTCAAAAATTAACTAAAATAGACCATTAAAGGTCACGTGGTCTTGTCTATGGATTTGCTTTTGCTTGGGGGGCAAACAGTCAGATTGCGCAAATCATCCTTGTAGGGTGTTATGCCATAAGAGAAAAAAAAGAAAGTCAGACAACAAAATCGACACTGACAGTTTTTTTTATTATTAGGTATTCTTTAGGTGTTCCACCTAATATTACACCGTAATCGTCTGTTGTGTTGGGATGCCTGATGCCCCTCAATGATTTTTCTGTGACGTCATCCTTTAATGGTCTATACATTCTAGAATATTCCAATTCTGTAAAAATCCAGATGAGATGAACGCATCAATGTTAAATTTATGGATTCTCTACTTATATTCACATATTTATATATTTTTTTCACCCAAGAAATGGTATGATAATGAAATGATTGTCAATAAATGTGCTATAGCATAAAATAACACCAGACTAACCCTAACCTAACCTACAAATCACTCAAACGTAAGTATTAAAGTATACTTGTGACATATCAAACACGTACGAAAATGCAAATTATTAATTTTGAGCTTGAAAAATACAAAATTCTACCGGATTCTTACTCTCCAAATAAAATACTACATATCTACATAAAAATAATTAAAAATAATCAAAGTTACGATGGGTTCACATAATCTGGAGAAATTCCTCCAATTCTGTTAATATCTAATTTTGTTAAAGAAAATTGTTCTAGAACATGCTAGCAAACTACTTTTAAGTTAGCGTAAATGAAAATAGTATGAAATATCTCACAAAATTGTACATCTTTTTGTTATAAATCTAGCAAATTAGGGTATTGCATAAACATGTTTATATTTTGCTTTGAAAGTGCAAAACTGTGCAATTCCAAAATCACTTGATTTGATAAAATCAATGTTAAAAGTTTTCATTTAACAATCACTCTGACTCGGTAGAAACCTTTCTTGAGACAAATGGAGCTCTTCTGGTGAATTCTGAGCACCCAGTTTTGTTGAGTGTTGACAATATAGCGACTCGGCTCTTAAAACATCCAGTTTTGTGTTAAGTGATGAGAAATCCTTAATGTGTAATAATTCTAACGTATAAAGTTAAATTAAAGAAACAAAAATCTTGCAATCTTATTTTTACACCATGTGCCACATGTTTTCTTCTCAGCCAGATAAATTAAATGGTGTAAGTGACACAAAATATCAATATTGGCACTAATACAGCAATATCAATATTGGCACTAATACAGCAATATCAATATTGGCACTAATACAGCAATATCAATATTGGCACTAATACAGCAATATCAATATTGGCACTAATACAGCAATATCAATATTGGCACTAATACAGCAATATCAATATTGGCACTAATACAGCAATATATTGTTGGATAATTTTATTGTCATTAAATTTGGTGGTTTTCATAATATTATTAAATTGGTTTTCATTTGACATTTTCAGAAGACAAGCCTCGTTCAACGTTATCGGCGGAAGCCAAGGAATGGTTCCCTCCCAACTATGTGCCCCAACCTCCGGCACACAACATGTATCAGCGTCCCGCCCCCACTGCCTATCAACAGAACCAGACCATGTACTCGGCTGTGGACCCTAATTTCTATGGCCCACCAACTAATCCATACCAACATCAACAACAACAGCAGCCTAATAACTATGATCGTTATCATTACCACTCTCCCTCCTCAAGGTATTCTGCTCAGGACAGAATCAGACAACATCAGCAGCCAGAAGAATATGTTGTCCACGTAAGTTTATAATTGAGTTTCATTATCTTCAGTGGTTCATTAGACCAGATTGACAAAGTTTTTACAAAAAGGGCCAGTCTTAAAATTTTAGGCTCTGCTGATCATGTAACAAACATGAATATCTAATCTATTTTTTTCTTTGTACCATACGTTGCTTTAATATTATGACGAGTCGGGTTTCAAGAGTTTCTTCATTCATTGTCAAGAGAATCATAAGCTCTTAGTAGCCAACTTAGAAGGAATAAAAAGAATTTTTTGTACATGCTCTCACATTTTATGAACTTCTATTAAAATCCATAGATTTATCATCATCATCATCGACTCTACCTCCAGGCTACCGACGAACTCAAAACTTTTATTATTTATATTGTATTATTATGATTTTTATCTTTCTGATGACAATTTTAAATTGATAATTATGTAATTTTAAAATGGGCGTGGATGTTGATCCTAAAAAATGTAAAGTGCCCTTGAAGTAATATTATCACAGTACGGCGCTGTATAAATTGTCATAATATTATTAGCTCTCATGTATTACAAATATTTTTCCTACAGGACAGCATCGCCCACCTGATTAGTGTTATGTGTGAAGTGACCTTCAACCCTGGCAGGTTTGCTGTGCTCTCGGGACCTCTGGTGGATTCATTCTCGGAGACGTTGGATGACTACGCCATCACACAACAGCTAGTGGATGCCATTGTCAATCAGGTTAGGCAAAAATTAATTCAGTGGAATATAAATTGAATCATAATATAATTTTATTGAAGAACGTTATGTTCGAATATGTGTCATTTGAATTGGCCTGGTTTCAATTCGCAGATATCAGCATATTTTTAGTTTTATTATTATATTTTTTTAACATATGACAAATTGTATGAGTAAGTGGCAAAAATTTTTCTTGCTGTAGTTTTGATATTTTGAGTAATATCAACCTGTTTCTGTAACTGGTCACTGGTTGTATTGTTTATATTTTTTACTAGTGGCAACACTAATTCGTACGTAGTGAATTTTGCTGCAGACGTAAGTTTAGGTTGCCACTAGTAAAAAATATGGATAATACTACCAGTAATCAGTTACAGTTAGTCACATTGGAGATTTTGAATGTGAAAAATTAAATTTGACTTATTTTCAGGCCATAGGTGAAGCCAATTTCCGCTACAACGGGGCCAGATTATGTACAATGTATGATAGTGTGGAGGCGAAACCAAATGCTCCGTCACTCTTCAGATATTGTCTACTAGAAAGGTACGTTTGTATATTTTTTTGTACAAAAGTTTTATACAACGAGTGTCACATTCTCTTGTAATTATTTCTTAATGCATGCCAGGCATGGTTGAACTATAAATAAGATATCTGTAGCCCAATTGCAAGTTCACTTAACTTTGTTCGTATTGAGAATATGACGTCGCAACATCGAATAAATGAAAGTTACCAATAATTTTTGTAAGAAGCGCTTGTCTATTTTCATATGTGAAAATTTGAATAATTTGAAGTTGCGATGTAACATTTTCGATACCAATGCAGTAAAATAAACCAGTGATTGACTTTTACTGCCGGTTCCATGAATAATAAAAACTCTTAAAAAATAAAAATCTCTTAATATTCGCACAAAAAAACTATACAACTACTCTATACATCATATCCCAAGTAGAGTAGGCAGAGAGAATGAAATGCCATATAGATCTATCCTCACATACTTCTTTCGCTTCTTCTACATTCATACAATTTCTCACAAAAATCTGTCAAAAAAAAAATAAAAAAAAAAAAAGGATATCTGTGTTTTGTTATAAACCCAAATACAACCTTATAAGCCTTTCACAGTAAGCTACTAAAAGCTTGTGTTGTTGTTCTAAGCTAAATTCTATTAATTATTATGGTTTGCTGCTACAAGTTTTTTTCTGCGTAAATTTTAAGAGACTTATTTTATATGGAATCGGCTGTTTATCTTTACAGAACTGACAGTTTCAGTTATTTAAATTTAATTTTACATTTGATAATAATTAAAATATTGTAGATCAACTTAAAAGTAAAATGTGTACAGTCGTATTTATTTGTTAATAGATCATTGACATCAAGTAATAAAAACTTTTTTGACATAGTTTTTCTTATTTGTTTGTATTTCATTTGTTTATTTAGGTGTTCGGCAGAAGAAGCTAAGATTGTGGCGGGTGGTGAGAATTTTGAAGATAACATCTGTGGTTTTGCAATGTTCATTGCTGAGTTATATACACAACTTGATGATCCACAGGTATAACAAAACATTTATTTATCTATTTTATTTGTGTGTTTGACGTAACCAGATCGAATGATGATTTCTAAAAAAATATTCCCATTACCTGAAATATCTGTTTATAATAATAAGAAGTATGACACAATCATACTTCTTATCATTGTGGTGTTTATTTTCAGGGAGGACGTGTGAAGGCCCTGGCTGAGAGTTTGTGTAAAGTTTTGAAGCATCTACTGACGCTGGACAATGACAACAGTACCAAGTCTGTCTGCCAGATTTTGAAGGTATGCAAATTGTAAAATTTTCAATACTATAGATATTTTATTATATAACATAACATAACACGTATAGACAATTCACACAGATCGAGCTAGTCCCAAACTCAGATATGAATCTTGTATTATGCTTACTAACACGACAATATTCATACATACAATGCACTAAACACATACACATGTAACCCCCAGACCCAGGACAATTTGAAAAAGGTCTATAGATATGTGTTGTATGAACACTGTTTGGGAATTATGTGTTGAATGAACACTGTTTAATAAATATTGTAAGAATAATTTATTAAGTAAAGAAATATAAAAAGTGATTGTTAAAAATGTAAGAAAAGCAGTTGTATGGAAGATGGTTAGAAGCTGAGTGTGTTGTACTATTTTGTTTTGTTCTCTTCTAGAAACATTTAAATAAAGAAGCATTCAAATAAATATAGGTGAAATTGGGTAGGTCCGTGGCTAGTCTCCACAGGTCATTCTTCACTTTGCCTTGGCTGGGAATCGAACTCGGGACCTTGTGACTCAAAGGCAAGAGCGTTACCTCCGAGCCACACCGTGTGACCAAGAGGTGATTCAATTGGAATAGAATCATTATTCTGAATAGAGGTGGCTCTTTCCATCTGTATTTTTGACTGAAGCCTAAATATTACG
Organism: Athripsodes cinereus; assembly: GCA_947579605.1. Lineage (NCBI taxonomy): Eukaryota > Metazoa > Arthropoda > Insecta > Trichoptera > Leptoceridae > Athripsodes > Athripsodes cinereus. The sequence continues at coordinate 37,394,603 of OX388306.1, forward strand.
AGATCTGGTAAATTGTTAATTCTTATAAATAAAAGTCCTCGTACTCCTGAAATATTTGGGAGTAAAGTGAGTTACTGTCAATAGTGACCAAATGGCACAGAGTATAGAACAAATAAAGTTTGAATGGTGAATTATAGTCAATATATGACTGGCAGTGGGTTTTTACATGTTTTTTTTTTTGTGAATTCATCATGCTCTTTTCCATTACAGTTGTCTGGTCTAGCACTGGATGCAGACTGTTCGGCTCGCATGGAAGAAATCTGTATGATGCTGGCGGCCGCTGAAGCAGCGGGAAGGCAGCCCCTGCTTGTGAGGAATGTGCTAAACCTTCGCAGGGACCGTTGGGGATCTGCTCGCTTTGCCGAAATGGTCGACAGTGACAACACACCACCACCTGTTGTGCAGCATGGTAATTATCAACATTTGTTTCTCATTTATCTATATCGTTAAAGAATCTCCACAATTGGGGTAGCCAGTGGACTAACTATTGCATGTAATGAACATACAGTTGTCCTCTTCATGCCATAAATGATAAAACATTTGTATACACGGACATGTACACTATCCAGTATTATCTTCCCGGTAAGAACTGATAGAGTTCTCCTCTTGAAACACTTTAACTTATTATGGAAAATATAAAAATATAAATGGATATGTACTAATGTTTTGTTTGTTTTAACTAGATTTGGGCACAATGTGCAGATTTTCTCACTTCTTCCAATTAGATTTTGCATAGTGTTACATTGTGTAAACATGATTCTCCAATCGAGATGTCTAATTGGTTTCGTATAGTTTTACATCGTGTAAACATGATTCTCCAATTGAGATGTCTAATTGGTTTTGTATAGTGTTACATCGTGTAAACATGATTCTCCAATCGAGATGTCTAATTGGTTTTGTATAGTGTTACATTGTGTAAACATGATTCTCCAATCGAGATGTCTAATTGGTTTTGTAGTGTTACATCGTGTAAACATGATTCTCCAATCGAGATGTCTAATCGGTTTTGTAGTGTTACATCGTGTAAACATGATTCTCCAATCGAGATGTCTAATTGGTTTTGTATACTTTTAAAATATTGCGCTTGAAGATTACAGAATCCCTCTTTTAACTTGGTTGTCTGTGGTATTTATTAAATATAGTAGTGAAGCGTAGGTTTTAGTGTAGTTTTCATATTCCAAACATTCATTATAATGTCTATTAACTACCGTAAGGTTATGGCCAAATCAGTTTATATTCTATTCCTCTGAAATAGCCTGTCTCACTTTTTACTCTTTCTTATAGATAAATATTTATTTGATTTTTCTTTCACATTTAGGTCCTGGAGGTTACATGGGACTGCACAAACCCAACACCAACGGAGTGAGTGCTGCCCCCCCTCCCAAGAGGACAGGCCCCCCTAACAACAACTACAGTAACAATATTAATAACAGGCAACATCAACAACAGACTGGAGGTAACATGTTCTATCTGCCAGATGGACATAACCTCACCAATGAGGAGGCTGCCTTCCTGCAAAGCCACCTGCCCAGTGCGGACGCAAACCCTTTCTCCGGAGATGAGGAAGAAAATCAGTACGTTAACATTTTTAATATATTCATTTTTATAATATCACTGTACAAAGGGCTTATGTGGTTTGAAAATAATTTGACTTATTAAATGCTAAAGGATAAAACATTGCATTGCCTTACTTATACAAGGTTTTGTGTGTTAGACATAGGAAATTCTGAATATACGATAAAACCTTGGAAGACATTGATTGTTTAAAGCATTTTTTATGTCAATGAATAGAATTTATTGTTAACTTTAACAATATTAGACAGAAATAAATAGTGATAATTTCACAACATGATTAATTGAAATGAGTTTTCTTACAATGTTTTTAAATTATCACTATTAATACTCCGTAATACAGGAGAGACGATGGTCCTGGCTGGGACATGTTTTGAGAATGCCTAATGATAGTTGGCCAAAAAGAGCACTGTTTTTCCGTCCGCAGGGGTTCCGTCGGCCCGGGCGTCCCTCTTTCACAATACACCGTTCCTATGACAACGATATCAGAGCGCAAGGAATGTCGTGGAAAGAGGTGACGCAATTGGCACAGAGACGCTCTGAATGGAGGAGGCTGGTTTCTGCCCTGTGCTCCCGAGAGGAGCGTTGAGGGCGATGATGATGATGATTAATTTATAGTGATAGTTTCTAAGATAGACATTCTAAGAAAACTTGTTTCTAGAAATAAATAGCTTTAACAATTTTTTCAATATTATAACGAACGAGTTCGTCGGTAGCCTGGAGGTAGAGTCTCGGCCTCGTTAACAAGGGGTCCGTGGTTCGATACCAGGTGCCGGCAAACTCCCCTTTCACGACACAAGTTTTTAGCTTAGTGTGAAAGGTGTATAAGGTTGTATTTGAGTTTATAACCGCACCCAGATATATTTTTCTAAAAAAAAAAAAATTATTCCAAATGTGACAAAAATTTTTGAACATGCAAAATTATTTTTCAGAATTATCGATTATGTAGTAGAAATCACATGATTGTGATTAACTTGCTCACTTTACTTTGAGCTTTTTTTTAATTTAATTTTAATTTTACTTAATACTGTAATATGTCAAAATATATTTACCATTGTTTATGAAGTAGGTACCTACTGTAATACTGAACAATGTGCAGAAAGTAATAAAAGTTGACAATTAACAAATTTGTGTGTTTTTTTTTTATTGCAGAGAAAATTCAGATGAAGACATTTGGGAGCCAGAAATGGACGCGGAACAGAAGGCTGACTTTCTTGAATTTCTCAAGATGACACATCAGATTAAACGGTAGACACCATTCCCCCCCGTCTTAGGTCTTTTACAAAATCAATGCGTTGGCATACATATACCTTTATTATATAAATATATATATATATGTAATGATAAATAATAATAATGAAATGCTTATTATGTCGAGTTTTTGAGGATTGTGTGGTGATGAAATGTATCATTTCATTTATTGAGGACATTATGACATCACAGGTTAGTCTACTATTGTTGTGTCACATTTTAATCTCTCTCACTGATATTATTGCCGTATCACAATTTAATCTAAATATTATTCTTATTCCATCCTTAATACTCCTCTCGGTAACATGAGGTGGCAATTTATGTATCTCCCCTATTTGAAATTATCACCATCATTTTGATGGTTAAAAAATAATGTGAAGAAAAAATGTGATGCAGCTGTAATGGAAAAACTTTCCATAATCTGCCTTGTATAAGAAAATAACTTCTTTTATGTAAATTATCAACAAAAAAAACTCTCAAAACATGTTGGAATTTGTGCCATTACCTACTTATATTGTTTTTTTATTTAAAATATGTCAAATTTTTTAAAGATTTATCATTTTAAAGTTATGAAGTTAAAAAAACCGTAAAACATAAAATTACCATACTGCGAATCACTATTGAATCCATATATTTGTGAAAATTTTCTATTTTTTTTTAGAATTATGTTCTAAATATTATGTTACTTTAAGTAGATAGGATGTGTCTCAATTAATAATTTAGTAATCGGGATACCGTAAAAAAATAATTTAATAAAATAAATAGTTATTTTCTCAAACATGGCAGAGATATTTTGGTTATTATCCAATTGATAAATACTCTGACCGTTGTAATACGTAGCCCTGTCCACCCACATTAAAGCAGCGAAGAAACATTCTTTTTATCTTTTTTTCCCTTTGCAAATATAGAGAACAAAAGGAACTAATGATTTTTTTTTTCTTTTTTTTCTATATCTACATGGGAAAGAAAAATGATGATTGTTCGTTGACGCAGTTTTGATGTAACTATTCAAGAATGTTTTGTGTTTGTCAATACAATTTGAATCATCAGAATCGTTGTGTAACAAAATAAAAATACAAAAATGAAAAGATAATATTCTAATCATGAATGAATTTGTCATTATATTTATTGTGATCATTATTTTAGTCTTTTTTTATTGTTATCATGTATTTTTAGCGAAATAATTATAATCCACTGCGAATATTTGAATTCATTTTTAAACTTGGGTTATTGAATACAATAAATTGATTATTTTTTTGTTTTAATTGTTTAAAACATTTTGATTAGTAATAACTAAAATTGAAAGAACAAATAAATCTGATTTTTGTTAAGGAAATCATGTAAATTGAAAGTAATTGAAATAGCAGAATGACATAAAAAAATATTGTCTTTTTTGTATTTACACGTCTTGTAATTAAAGTGGGTTGTTTATTTTTTAAATTACGCATATTTTAACCGAGTTACAAGTATTATGATATTATTTTCACCCTACCCATAGTTACATATCACACACGCATCGTCATTATTTTAAAATTAATGATAAAACATATGATATCACTGATATTTTGAAAATACTTTCGATATTTTTATATATTTTTCTCATCATATTGATAGCACCATTCTATAAGCCAAACACTCGAAATTCTAATATTCCAAGATTTATGGCGCATCTAAATTTTGAGGCACTTGATGGTCGACCTTTACCATAAACAAATGTGTGCTAATAATATTAAAAAAAAATAACCTTTTGTTTGTGGAGTAGAATAAATATCTGTTTCCACTTGTAATAAGGCAAAAAACTCTTCAAAATTGCGAAAATCTTATTGGTTAATAAAATTGGCTAATCAACATTCTGAATTCACAATTTTTCAGTTATTTTTTAAAATGCTTGATATTTGTTACCGTTTTAAATTTTTTTAGTCTGATTCTTCATATTAATGGATACAAAAAATATAATTTTTTAAAAATACATTAATGGATTAAATTACGTCCTTTATTACATGTACACTACATTTATTCTGTGCCATTGAAAAGAAAAATTACATATTAACCATTGTTGAATAATATAAATTAAATCAGAAATCGATGTCAATGCGTAAATTACAATTTTTATTTCTTCAATAATTATTTTTATGATGATACATAGTCCAGAAACTTGGAAAGTTATCCCACCGCTCACATTATTTTATTTTATATTTACACCTTTTGTTTTTCAACATATCTTGTATAAATAATGAAATTAATTAATCAATCTCTGTGATAGAGACATTGAAATGAATTTTGTCGTGGAAATTAAATTCATGATATTTTTTCAAAAAAATTATAGTGTGTGTTGTGGAGTTTCAAAATCCTTTTTAACACGTATTTGTGATTTAGAGAAATTCAAAAAAACTTATCATTATTAGCGTGTAAAAGGATATAGCAAAAATCTATTCTTATCTTCATTAATTTTTTCGTACAAGCAATATATGTTTTGCAAGATACAATTTTCTAAGGCTATATTGATTACGAATCCAACGACATCTATAAGTCGATTTTTGTTAAAATGTGTTATAGCAGATTTCGAAACTCGGCGACACATGTCTGTTTTATCAGTTTTTTTGCTGTGAAAATGCAGATCTTCCATCATTTATTTTTACCTTTTAAATGTATCAAAATTTATAAGTTTATATTTTATGTCAACCAATATGCTTCATACATCACACATACTTTCCAAAAACAAAAAACACAATTCATTTAAATTAATGTACTACTGATAAATTAAAATCATGAAATGTTGTTGATAATAAAAAATATGAATTTTCATTAGTATTACTATACAACAAAATTTGATTTTGTATTTTATTTATTCAATAATTCACCGCTTATCTACTTTTCTTAATTGTATTTTTGTGGATTTTGTTTGTTTTTTCTTCAAGTTTTCTTTCGTACTCATAACCAATACCAGTGTGATTTTTATTAGCTTATAAGGAGTCTGCTCAGATGAAATAATAATTGTGCTAAAAAGTTGTCCGATATTTACGTAATTATTGTTTGTCATTATATGCATAGTCTTTCCATTCTGAATGTGTGATAAATAATTGCTTATGATAACTAGTCATGTAGCTTTTGATTTAGTAAGGTTTTTTTGTTCATTTAATTAGTGCGCAAGCAGTTGAAATTCATTTTGGATGAAAACAAAATACACATTTTTATTGTACTAAAATGTTTATAAAAAATATTCTATATTTTCAAGTGTAACTTTGTGGAAATGCATTATAAAAGATAATATGTATTTAAATTAAATCAAACACTGTTTCGTTCCACTATGTGATTTTATATGAGATGTTTATATGTAAAAGCTGAGAAAGGCATCCTTGTCTTGGGAACATTGGATTGACAATACCCCAAGGAGACAAAAAACATGACTCAGTTTTAATTTAAAAATCTATCTATCTATTCCCTCACGCCGTATCCCAAGTGGGGTAGGCAGAGAGAACGGAACGCCATATAGATCTGTCCTTACATACATCTTTCGCTTCTTCTATATTCATACAATTTGTCGTGCACGCATGTTGATTTCTCTTACTGTCTTAATTTAAAAAATATGGCTAATAGCTATGATCTGTTTGATTCTGTTGATTTATACTGTAATAAACATTTTATGTGAACGTAGATATCTGAGAATCAAATGGCAAGATCATATAACCAGGCCCTACAGGGCGGACGGGTGTTGAGCATATTATATTTGCTGTGACTAGATAGTAGGATGCGAACATCAATCAACCATCAATCTTTAATCATTTGGTGACAATTCGAAGCATTCTCCAAAGAAATATTCGATTGAATGCCTTAGTAACCTATATATGGACGGGAAACCAAGGCATTTCATTCGAATATTTCTTCGGAGAATGCTCCGAATCGTCACCGAATGATTAAAGATTGATTGACGTTCACATCCTACTATCTGGACGCACCCATTAGAGTGCATGCATGAGGTATTGTATGGAAGTGAAAATTGTATGCAAGGATTGGAGTAAGTAGTGTTTGATGCTTTCCGCCTACCCGGAAGGGAAGCGGTGTGATGGTGATGGATCATTTTACTTCTCTTCTCCAAACCTTTCAATCTTATGCAGCGGATTGTCAGTCATATTTAGCATTCTGCTTCTTCAGATCCCTGCTTTTGTTGTTATCATCCAAAAACCAACATTGTCTTTATCTAACTAACGGTCTTCTCTGCTTGGGTGTATTTTGTAGAATGCATTTAGTTGATCTTTCATCATCTGATGACTTATTGCAATAAAAATGTGTCTTTATTTTCATCCAATTAAGTTCTGTTACATTTTATGATTGAAACCGATAAACTTTATGATGAATTTTTGCATTAATTCCCTCAAAACAAATTGTTGCATATTAATTAATTCACTTTATGTACTTGGTGATTGTGATTCATTTCTGAATCTGCTAATGTAATGTATATTATATACAAGTTATTTTATTTTTCCAATCTTATTTACAATGTAAATCATGTCTTATCCTAAAAAGTGATAACCACATTGGATTTTGAAAATCTTCTATCGACGCTGGACTTGTCATATAGAAGTCTTTTTATTGTAATTTTTCAAAAATTTGTTGAATAAAGAAAGTGATTATCTGTTATGTTTTAATTGATGAATTAAACTAAATTGAACTAATATTATGTAATAAACTGATGAATTATAAAGTAAAAATTTAAAAATGTATGTATTTCGTACTATTGATGGTTTGTTTTTTAAACAGTCTGTAAATTAACACGTTCGCTGCCTAACGAAAAATAAATTTCCTTCAAAAATGCCAGATATGTTTCATCAAGTTTCCAATACTTACTAATTTGTGTATTTATTGCCAGTATTTAATTTATGTAAAAAAAATGTGGTACATTTGTTATACCTACTCTTTGAATACTCTAGAACAGGGCTTCTTAAACTTTTTTATATAGCGACCCCCTTCAAGCTTAGGAAATTTATAAAAACGACCCCCTCCTCCATATAATGAAATATATATTAACCGTAGATGTAGGGATATCGGTCGTAATAAAACACAATAAATAGACTCGAGACCCCCCTGGGGGGTCGCGACCCACAGTTTAAGAAGCCCTGCTCTAGAAAAAGAGACACGTTCAAATACAACACTCGCCAGCAATGTCCTTGTAAACTAATGAGTGCATGTGTTAAAATGAATGATCACGGATCCGTATAGTGGGAACCAAGTGCTTGACGCATGATACACGGACCATTAGGTATTTGTGTATTAGGCAGCGAACGTGTTAAGTGATTTTTAAGTCGTAAACGTGCATAAAAAAATTCTATCTTTAAATTCTAATTATTGTTCCATTAAAATTGTTATTTTGCCTTTCTTCAATATGCAGTTTTGTGGATCAATGATGAGATGAATTTAGTTAATCTCTTAAGTGTCATATTTATTTAGTCTACATTCATTGGTCATCTGTAGGATATTATTATATATTTATTATTCCCTGTTGATTTATTAATTTACAAACAAGCTGATGACACAAGTATTTTGAGATTTATTTTTAATAATATAGATGTATGTGACAATGCATTCCACCTTGTCTATATCAAAAACTAATCAATAAAAAAAAACTATATATTCTCTCCTGTTGAACACGCGTAAAAATAATTATTCAAACATGATTAAGGTTTTCTGATTCCACGAACACATTTACTTTATATTAATAATAGGTTTAGACTTTTTGTGTTTACTTTTAACAAAACATCATTCTACTTTGTAGCATGCTAATTTTTCAAATTTTTATTTGCTCAAAAATAGCTTTATTGCAACGTTAAAGCGTTGTGTTTATTTTACGTAATCACGAACTTTACTTAGCGTATGGCGCGGTATATATGTATGTCTTCACTCGTGTGGACTGCGGCGTCCCTTTATTCTATATAACCTTGACTTCGGTGCTGTTAGCCGGTCCACCACCTCCAGTCTTGCCTTATGGATGTCCTGGCGAAGTTTTTGAGATGGCAGTCCTGCACTATGTGCCTCACCGTCTGCAAATCTCCACATTTACGATTTTCCCATCTCCAGAACAAGTAATTACAGCATACATGTTCTGTCTGTTTTATTGTACCCAAACCTTTCTCCACAGATTAAAACCAGGTATTTGAATCTCAGGATCCACTGTTGGGTGTTTATTGAACTTATTGTGTCCCCTGATGTCCATCTGCCCCTCCATTGTTTCTCTATGCCGAGTTCCCTAGAATTAACTGTCCATAAAGGTTTTTGAGATTTGAAACTTTTATGATAATATAGTTTTGTAACAAGTAAATATTTGGAATAATGTTTTTAATATATTAATAAGCAGTCTTTTTTTTTCAAGTGTGTGAGAATTTTTTTGCATAGTGCATTTACTTTTCTTTTTTTTACGTACAACTCTGAATAGTAAAACATTCCAATTTTAATGCATTTATAGATAAATAATACTATGAATCATGTCTGGTACTTGTGTCAATCAGCTTTATATTCTGTAAATCAATTTTTTACATTCATAATCATCACACTTATTGTTAAATTAAAATTCAATAAATGAATTTGAGAAGGGACAACCCGAATATAAAATAAATAAATTTTAAAAATACATAGAATAAATCAATTTCACAAAGATCCTTTTTGGGTTTTGTGTCAGCCTGATATTGTGCCTGGCATTTCATCTCAGTTGATGGCATTTAAATTAAACTCTGATTCATTTTCTGTCTCATCTCAAATTGATTGATTTTATCCGTGTACATAATAAAAAAATAAGCAAATATTTAAACCGGCGACTGAAAAAATGTGTGCCCGATTATTATAAATTAACCGAGTAATGAATACTAAGTACTTGAGTGACAAATTCAAATTAAGTGTCTGACAAATTTTGATTTATTTTTTGGCTACAACATTGTCACTTTGTCCGGTCGCACTAACTGTAGCGCTCGCGCTGTCAGTGATTCTGTACAGTCATTTACTTATTTTTTGCATTTTATAATCTGAATATTCTGTCAAATGTTTAAATATCATCCAAAAATATAATACATCATAATAATGATACAACTTCTTAGATAAATAATTATGTATTTTCCATCATGACATTCTGTGGGTATGGTATTCCGTATTGTAATTTTCATTTGTTTTTTCTGGTGATTTATTATTGTATTTTCTAGTTGTTGTTATTATTTTAGCCTTCTTGTAAAATAATAAAAACACAAATCTAATGATGTGATCTTCCGCAAGTCAGCAAATGTTAATGAAATATCAAATATAATGTTTTTTTATAAAAGCATTTCATTTTTTGTTTTATTTTCCACATGTCCCTATACAAATCAAATTAATTAAGATTTATAAAATTGTTTGTGATGTATTGAGATTCGTAACATTTTGAGTATTTTAAATAATATTACCTATACCTTACGCCGTGTCCCAGGTGGGTTAGGCAGAGAGAACGGAACACCATATAGATCTATCCTTACATACTTCTTTCCCTTCCTCTACATTCATCCAGTTTCTCATACATGCACGCTGATTCCTCTTACTTAACACGCGACCGTCCTTGAGAATTTGATCCATGTGGTCAAGCCACGTAGTTCTTGGACGTCTGCACTTTCTCACACCCTCTCTTTCAGATAAATACACCCTCTTCATCAATCTTACACCATCCATTCGCTCCACATGACCAAACCATCTCAATTTATTTACACGCATTCTATCCACAACACTCCTCTTGCATCCACTCATTCTTCTAATTTATTCTTCTGTTTTACCTACTACTTCTGTTTTATTAGACATTGCTATTCCTAACAATAGATCGAAGTGCACCATTCACTCTCTCACCAGCCACTTTTCTTTTTTCAATGTCCCTTTTGTATCTACCATCCCTCGCAAACATACTTCCTAAATAATTTTTAACTTTAACATACTTTCTAAATAACTTTTTTTACAGAACAAATTAATTTATATTTACACAGACTACACATAATAACAAACATCTGCCTGCCAACCGTTTGAAAGAGAAAAAAGCATACAAGTAAAAATATAAACAAGAATATACATACATACATAAAATATAGAATGAGAGGAATAGATGGTAAGATAATAAAAAGTTAACTAAATGCGATATCTGTACAAAGCAGAAAGGGAAGGAAACCTACCCATATCGACTGGAGACAAAAAAGCGGATAACCGTCAATGCTGAAAATACTATTTTTGAAGGCAAACAATGAAAACGAGCGTATTTCTAAATCCTAGCTCCAAAGAAGTACTAAATATAAGTGTTTTATTTTACATGACTTTCCGCCAAGTACCTGTCGGTTCACAATATTAACTACATGTAAGTTGTCCTCACAGGATTATTAAAAGAAAGATACTCTCGGTGGGTGATCTATCTCCTTGCAGAATTGAAAAGATACTTAATCAAATTATGGGGCCTTCTAGTTCATATGGAGCTAAAAAATAGAATTAAAGGCGAGTAAAAGACCAAAAATGATTTTTTATAGTTTTATTATAACAACAAAAACAAACATTAATTTAAACTACTTAAAAGTAAATAAATAAATTTACATAATTTCATTTTTTTTTTTCATATACCTAATGCAAGAAGTTATATAATATTCAGAATCAAAATTCTGCCAAAACTCATTATTTTTATAACATATTTATGCAAAAATTTTAAATGAATTGATACCCATTTGTTTTATCAAGATATTAAGCAGTAAATTTTTAAACACAAGCTGTAAACATTAATTTCATTAATTGTATCGGCATTTACTTTGTAACACTTCATTTTAAATTATCAAATAAAATAAATATTTATTTTATTTTATTTGATAATGTAAACATTAAATTAATTTGACAGCCTCTAAACAAACTTCTAACAAACAACAAACGTTTGCTAACATAAAAATGTTTTAATGTTAACACAAATTTAACCGCTCAAACGGAGAGAAATCCACAAAACGGTATTTAAAAAAAAAACTAAATTTTTCTTCTTCTTATCACATAGTAAAACACACTTAATAAAATTTTAGATTTCACTGCAATCATTTGCAGTTCTTGATTTTTTTTATAGCATTCTGATATACATAATATACATGTATTTGCATAATATATTATACCCGTACTAAAAAAAGTGTTTTTCTGTGGCTCCCGGTCAGACTAAACTACAAGACAGTGTTCGTTTGTCATAGCTGTCAACCGTAATACAATGCACTATGAAATTGTATGAAACAATTTTCTAGCAACACTGTCAAGTCACTTAAAATTGTACATTGATAGTTTAACCATAACAGAGAATGGTCCCCTTCTAAATCATAATGCAATGTATTGCTGTTTGCAATTGTGAGTAAGCAAACGCTGTCTGCACCGAGGCACAAAATTGTAAGTTTTTTTTTACATATTATATTTTTGAGTATCTAATTAAGCATTTCTAGTTTTATATATTTTTTTGTTAAGTAATACAAGTTGTTTATACACAGTTCTCTCATATACTAAAGGATTCTCCACATCCACAAGTTCCTTTAATATTTGGATTGTTAAACACAAACTCCGCCGATAATTTGTCTTCTACGTAATCCATTTCGGTGCCTGCAACCAAAAAGGGTTGAACAGATTATCAATAAATGTATTGAAAATTATTTTTCATAATGTCATTAGGATTGTATTCAAACAACTCCTGTAAGTACACGGAGTTCTCCAAAATCCAACTTTTAAGTTTTTAATATTATAGATAATAGCCCTCAATAGCCCTGGTGGAATTTTCAATATAGATTCAAATTTACTTACAATATGGCTTATTGTCTCGACCTAATCACATCTATATAGTGGTGTTCTCAGTTACACCATAATTTGAGAATCTTGCCAAATATTCAAATTGGGAGTGTGAACAGTGATATGTTATACCTAGATTTGCAATCTGACTCTCAAACATGTACCAGCAATAAAACCCCGTTGCGGCGCTACCGGCATACCAACACCAGCTTGGGGCCGAAATATTTATTTACTTTGTCTAGAACTTCCGTGGAAGCTTATTGTGTGAGTGTCGTTTGTTCAAAGTTATTATCGAAGCAAAAATGCCCCATTGTGCCCTCAAAAGTTGTAAAAATACCTCAAAAACGGTGAATAAAAATTATGGAGTGACATTTCACAGGCAAGTTTATTTTATTTGAAATTTAAATAGTGTATTTTTATTTTAAATTTCATTAAAACCTTGACCGGTCGAAAATTTTAACCAAGGTGTTCATTTGTATTCGTAATTGTTCCTATAAGAAAAGAGATAAATACACACTTGTCAATATAAATGATATCACAGAAATGCTTTAACTTTTTGATGGACGTTATGAGATAACTAACACTATCAATTATTAAATTTGTCAACAAACCTAGGGAGATAATCATTATTAAAAAGTGTGTTCGCGTTTATATGGAATATATCAACTGTTTGTACAAAAGTAACTCACCTTTTTACATAAACAATGTTTTGGCTACCTGCCACTGTAGCTGCCGAAGTTTGATATTCTCCAGGTAAATAATATAAATGCTGCTAGAGTAAGATGAATATATATTTAAGAAAAGAGATGAATATATATTACTCAGGTATTGTACCTCGAAGGGTAGGAACACATTTTTAGAGAATATTTGTATGACGTTGCGAATCTAGGTATAACATATCACTGAGTGTGAATTGGTACTGCCCAACTTACTCTAAGAATTTCATCAAGTTACTGGCACAATACGGGCATTCCAATAAAACATGAATTTGCCAACTTATAATATCATGACATCAATGCCAGGAAACTTACCTAAAAGTGAAAGCTGTGCTTTTTTATCTATAATGACTGTCACTCCATCTTGTTTTACTTCCTCGTCTAGTTTATCTTTCTGTTTGGTGAAGTCTAAAGTATAAGATAAGCCATTACAACCTCTCTGTTTTACGCCAACCTTCAATCCGATAAACCCTTGTCCTTGTTTATCTACCATTATCTGTTTTATCTTTTGCACAGCACTTGGAGTCAAAGTCAGGGCCGCTCTGGATGGAAGAAGTTTTTTCTTCACAGCCCTTACAGTAGCCGTTGCAACTATCTTGCTCATCTTGATCACTGATTATTCTAGAAAAATCATTTCTTTAAAAACAAACAACACTAAAAATCATGATGTCAAAACATTATCCTATTTATAGCACCAAATATTTCACTAAATACTTAGATCTATTGCAATATTCTTTCTTTATATTATAACTTACTTGTTAACGTATTTAATTTTGACTTTCTCGGGGTTGAATACTTAAAATCTTTTTATAAATCCATATTAGATCACTGCGTACATAACACAACATAACCTACGGGCAACCTTCATCTTGGAAATTTATCATTATTTGACATTTCGAAAAATTTAGTATATAGAAGAGCTATTACAAAAAGTGATCAAGTTCTCAACAAGAACAACATTCTGATTATAGGTAAAGAAATACACTTTTACTCATTATTCGTTTTCAGTGTTGCCAGTACTAAAATAATATTTGAATATTTGAAAAGAAAAAATAATGTATTTCAAATAAAAAGTATTCGGCACTATATGAGATGGTAGGCCCCACTGGCCCCACTGTTGTCAAATGTGAGATTTCATAGCAAAAGTAATATTCACGAAATTGTTGCCATATGTAGAATTATTTTTTGGTCACCACGTTAAATAATTACTTTTGGACTTCAAGTTTTTCGACACATACCGGTAAACTTTACATTCGAGTTAGATTTTATTTTTGCTGGTTTTATTTTATTTTTGCCTTAATGTTTATATTCGAATTAGATTTCAAAAATAGATAGAAAAAAAATTCAATTTAGATAGCAAAAATAAAATAAAACCGGCTAAAATAAAACCTACCTCGAATATAAGCTTTAGGAAATTTGTATAAGAATTAGATTATTTTTTTTGCCGGTTTTATTTTATTTTTATTAAAAATGAATGTCGCGAAGACGAAAGTAATGGTGTTTGAAAGAGAGAGTGAAAGAACGGTATGTGAAATAAAGGTTGACGATGAATGTTTAGAGCAAGTGAATGAGTATGTTTATTTGGGAAGTCTGTTTGCGAGGGATGGAAGATTTGATAAGGACATTGAAAGAAGAAAAGTCGCCGGTGCTAGAGTGAATGGTGCACTTCGACCCATTGTTAGCAATAGCAGTGTGTCGAACATGGCAAAAATGCTAGTGCACAATACCATTCTGGTACCGACACTTATGTATGCAAGCGAAACTTGGACGTGGTTGAAAAAGGATGAGAGTGGAATAAATGCTGTGGAGATGCGTTCACTGAGAAGAATGGTTGGTAAAACGTTGCGAGATAGAGTGAAGAATGAGGATATCAGGAGAATGAGCGGATGTGAGAGGAGTGTTGTGGACAGAATGCGTGTAAACAAGTTGAGATGGTTTGGACATGTTGAGCGAATGCAAGATGATAGGATGACGAAGAGGATGTATTTATCTGAAAGAAGGGGTGTGAGGAAGCGCGGACGTCCAAGAACCACGTGGCTTGATCACGTGGACCAAATTCTTAAGGACGGACGCGTGCTGAGTAAGAGAAATCGGCGTGCATGTATGAGAAACTGGATGAATGTAGAGGAAGCGAAAGAAGTATGTAAGGATAGATCTATATGGCGTTCCGTTCTCTCTGCCTACCCCTCCTGGGACATGGCGTGAGGGTATAGTATAGTATAGTATTTTATTTTTGCAAATAAAAAAAGGAGCAAAATATTTCGCCAAAAAATCCAAATAATATTATTGTAGCAACAATTTCCTACATACAAAACTATATTTGACAGATATCTGACATTGGGGCCTACCATCTCAATGAGTTCCAAGTTTTGTTTATTATCATAAATTCAGCTTGATTATTATTTTTATTTTAATAAATCTCTTGTCAAGACATTTATCCAAAATGTCAGGTTTATGTTATGGGAATGCTTTTTCTTTCAAATTTCTAAAATAAAGAACAACTACCTCGTGAATAGTTATTTGACATCGTACACATATTTAGTTATAAATATATGTCTGTTTTATAATGCTTTTATGGATTTCTAATTTTTGGTAGGAATAGAAATAAAACATTTTTGTACATATTATTTTAAATTAATATGTATTGTACATTATTAATCATATAGTTTATGGTTTTTCAATATATTATCTTTGACCGCTATTTTTGAATTTTGACGTTTTCGTGACAGCTGCTTCAGCTGTAAAACAGTTTAGTTTTCGCAATTTTAATAAAATTTACCCTAAATAGTAAATTATTTTCTGTTTGTGCATTTAATATTACAATACAATGTGCACAGTGATTGAAAAAGAATCTCAGACAAAATTAAGTAAGAGACGTTTGAAATGCGATTTAAATAAACACAAGAAACGGAAACTCTTCTGGATATGGAGACAAATCATAATTTGTTGTTTAGTGCTGGTTGTCCCTTTAATATACTTTGTTTTTGTTATTAACATACCTTTGTGTAGTGCTCCAATAAATTATAATGTAATTGTTAAGTCTTTGAATGCTAAAATATATGGACAAAGTGAAGCCATATCCATGATTCAAAGCGTTTTGTCTCTTGACTACAAGCTTCGAATTATGATCTTCGTTGGTGGAACGGGACAAGGAAAGACTCTTACATCAAGAATTATAGCAGATTCTCTAAAACTACCAGAAGAGCTCTATTTATTTCAAGGAAGTTATAAAGATTTCATAAACAAATTAACAATTCATAAACTCAAAAGCTGTTCAAACTCCTTCATTATTTTAGACGATTTAACATTTGATGATATTGAAGATAGTTGTATATTATTGAACCATATTTTAGATTATAATAAAAATATAGGAAATTTAGTTATTTTGTTAATATTCAATATTGAAAGACTTGATTCTGAATTCAATGCTCAAAAAAATTATACTTCAGCTATTGAGACAATAAGTTCTCATTTAGATCAATTTAAACAGCCAACATTTTTTGTAAAATTTTATGATTTAAACACCCATAGTTTAGAAATGTGTGCCAAAGATTCTTTACAACACTTTTCATTACCTCAAACCAAAGAGAATATTGATAAACTGTTGAAATTATCTAATTACTCAAATTGTAAACAAATAAGTTCTAAAGCAGTACTAGTATGAATACTAAACCCCTTTACCATGGGAGTGTTTTATATATTTTTTAATGTGTAACTAAGACTGTAATATATTTTAATATGTCTGAATAAATTTTATGTCAATGTTTGAAAAAATATGTATCGTATTTTCATCAATTTCTTCCAACCATCCTCACAATATTATATCAGAACTATGCTAACTCAAAATTTACTGTTTTGAAGATATTGGCATCACAGAAAAATACAGATATATTATATCAAACAAGCGTGCGTGTAAAATAAAATTCATGTGATCAGAGACATATTAACAAACTGTTGTCACTGTAAAATTCATTCTGGAGTTAGCATAATTCTGTTCTAATGGGACAATTTATTTTTAACTTTCTTAGTTTGCGGTACTCTATGCTGAAAGAACTTGCCTTTTGCACATGGTTTCATCAAATAGATCCACAGTCAATCAGTATTTACATATTTGCCAGGTTTTAACTCAGTATCCAGACTCCCTAGTCTCTTCTGCGTGTTATTTTGTGGTTTACATAGTTATGCAATGCTGAATGAAATTAAAAACAAATGTTTTTTCCCACTATAATTGTTTTTTTTTAGAGAGACATCTTTCGTAAGATGAAAGACATCTCTCTCGATAAAAAAAACAAATTGTGGAAAAAACATTTATTTTTTTTAACTTCACAATGTGGAATTCTACTACCTAAACATGGACACAGTGAATTATACAAAGCTTCTTATTTTTCTTATTTGTATACAATTTTATTTATTTACGAGTATGCATCATTCTATTTTTTGTTTTTTATATGATGTTACAATGTGTTACGAAACAAGTTACGATAGTTTGGGCATGTGGAAAGAATGAATGAGGACAAAATGACCAAGAAGATATATTTGGCTGAGAGGAATGGTGGACGGCCGAGGATCAACTGGCAGGATCATCCAAACCAGATCCTGCAAGACGGGCACGTGTTGAGTACATTGAACAGGAGAACATGCATGAGGAATTGTATGACAGTGACGGAAGCGAAAGATGTATGCAAGGATAGAAGAAAGTGGCGCTCGATCCTTTCTGCCTACCCCGCGAGGGAAGCGGCGTGATGGTATGTATGTATATGATGTGGTAAGGATGAAAGAAACCACTGTGCAGTGATAAACTTGACATTGCACAAATTTTATATATATTTGTGTACGTATTTTCTCATAAAATTTATAGTATGTAATAAAATTTAAAGTTGCATATTCAAAAAGAGGTATGTGCGAACATTTTTATTTAGGCATACTCTTTAAAAACTGTTCATTAGGGCATTAAAATAAATTATTGTTTGGACTTTTTATTGGCATGTGATATTATTCTTAATTTTAATATTTGATACTAAAAATCACTTTATAAAATGGTTACGATGTCATTATAAGCAGTTTATTTTAAAGTTGATATTTTCAACCAACGTTCTTGGTGGAAATTTATGTTGAATTAATTATAAATAAAACACTTATTTATAGTATATTCACAGTGACTATCCACTGTATAGTATATCCACTGAGTCACAGTGGATATACTATAAATAAGTGTTTTATTTATAGTATATCCACTGAGTCACAGTGGATATACTATAAATAATTGTTTTATTTATAATTAATTCAGTTTATTTTAGAAATGTTAGAACATTTATAAATTCACATACCCCTTTTTGAATATGCAAAGTTATATATTAAAAGTAAATAAGGAGTTTTAGTTGAGGATTGTTGAAAATAAAAAGATTGTAGATTTTAGACCAAAAGAATTTATTACAGATGTCAATACATAATATTATATTCGGAAGTAGAGAAACGCTGACTGACAATGGTATTCAAGTAAAATTCTACCAAATAAACTATACTATGACCGCGTAAGATTTATAATAATAATATGAAATAAATAAACAAACAAACAATCAATCAATAAATATTAAACAATCAAAATATAATATATGTGTAAATATTGCAATATAATACAATACGGTAGTATAAACGAGACTCAGTAACTCACATTAAAGTGAGCAGCGTGGCAAAATACTAAATATTCAATAAATAAATATATTGTAAAAACATTCAACAAAGCAACTTATACTAAAAAACATAAAACAGAATAATAATATAATAAATATTACAACAATATTGCAATTCAGTTGGCATACAATTTTTCATTTTCATTTGATTAATAATAATTTTTAAATTCCTAATTTTAACAAGAAAAAATGCATCAAACATCGTTTGAAAAAGAAAAAGAAATGCGTTGATAATAATAATATATCTTTATCCTAAGAATCATAAATTCTTAAATAACAAATCATGTTTTTTTTTTATTTGATAAATAATTAATTATCTCACACAAAATCAACTGTATTTAATTAGTTAATTAAATTTATTTATTTTAATCATTATTATTTATTTATTTAAATATCAAATTGTGATTGCAACTAGCAATGGGCGATTAATAAATGTCAACATCGACTAACTCGATTGTCACCACATTTTTTAATCAATTAAACTTCTTATAAAATATTGTAACCAAGTGGCCAGGCAATCGACAAATCGGTACAACTTTTTCTAAAGAATTTGTTTTAATATGAATCGCATATTTCACAAGAAAATAGGATTGTTTTTGCTCAGAAGTGGGGATGGAATATCATTTAAGTAGCTTACTGTGAAAGGTGTATAAGGTTGTATTTGGGTTTATAACAAAACCCAGATACATCTTTTTTAAAAAAAAAAAAAAAAATCATAATTCTATAACCAAACAATTTTGTTATGAATATTACAAATAGCTATTCATTATATTTTCTGATTTATAAATTTGAGACTTTCTTTTATAACTGCCCATTACTAATCGCAACTGTTAACATATTTTTTTGAACCGTGGACCAAAACTTTAGGCCAAATGGCAATAGGAATAAATATAACACAAGTCTGTTGTTCCATATATAATAATAATAATCATCATCAGTGTAGTGGTAATAGATGTTGTATCCGTAGTAGTAAATATTATATTAGTAAAATATATCATCGAAACACATTTAATATGTGCCGTGTGACATTGTAAACGCTTCGATAACAGACTCGAAAAGATGGCGACAACAACCTCTTCCAACAGCTACGACACAGTTATCCTGACAATCAGACAACATGGTAAGGACACTGTGAAAACTTAAAGAAAAATATGAAAAAAGAATATTAAAATTATTTATTTATTATTAATTTAAAAAAATAAAAGAAACATTGTATTTTCCACTCAAATAACTGTATTTAGTTATAACGTTTTCGGAACTACTTGAATAAATATGGAATTCCACAGTGTTTATCATGAAACATTCCAAAAATTATTTATTTGTATTTAATATTACAGGAAAATAGTTTTATCATTTCTAATTTTGTCTAATTTCCAATAATGCAAGGGGTATGCCGGCTACCCTGCTTGTGGGATATGCCGCGATGGTGTAGTAGTAGTAATTTGGACATACAAACAAGCTGTTATCATTAAGCGGCATATTCAAATTTTGACAATGTCACATGGCCAATATTCATGGTGCTACGAAGATATTCTGATAAAAGCACAATACACGTAGAGCTGTAGTAGTAATAATCCCACACATAATAGTAACAGTAGTACTAGAGGTTTTCATAGACTACCCCCTCACACAATATTAGCTACAACTCAAAGACCCTGCAGTCACCAGCACTTGTTCATTTATAATAATAATTATACATTATACATACATATATATACCATAATACATACATAGACTATATCATTATATATAAATATATAGACATAATTATCATCTTCATCGGCAGCTTTGCAAAACCTTTTACATCCATTTATAATATAATTTTACGAGAGATTAATAAAAACTGCATTAAATTTTACTTAATATCTATCCATCTCTATCTATAGTATTATAAAAAGATCTCTCAGAAAAAGAAAACCAATGAATTCACTGTTGCTAATGATATGAAAGCGCATTCAAAAGAAAATTGTTTCGTCAAATACAAAACAAATTCCTACATCAAGGCCTTAACAGGAAATATATATAATTAGCATTTCTTGATTCCGCTACTCGGAGGCTTAGAGTTACTGAGACGCAATTACAATTTTTATAGTTTCGAGTTATGAATACCACTCTGTTCCTTGTATCGGCTTCTGTTAGCGACACAAAGGTAAATCTCACCGAATAATAGTACAAACTAATAGAGAAAGCAGTTTTTCCGTCATCTAACTATCTATAAGTAGTTGGACATAACAAATATAATATATTCACAATTATCTCAAAACGTTCATTTTGTAATTTTGCCTTTATGACACTAAGCTCCCATGCTGTTTTCAACACTTCATTGACAGAATGATTTGACAAAATTAGTACTTTTGACTTTCAGTAAAACTGACGCCACCGACGTAAAAGGTTTCGCAAAACCATCTGCGATAGATGATATAATATGCGCACGCATTTATAAATATTACTAAGTATTAGGTAAAGATCTGAAAATACAAAAAAAAAAAATTATGATAATACTTAACACCTAAACCACTTTGTTGCAGCGATCATCATGTAATAATTAATTAATATTAATAAATATATTTAAATTAATTATTTAGTTAATTAATAATAAAGACTAGACTGTTTTTTTAAGACGATCATCCATAATACAGCTATTGGCACTAATATCTGATGGCACTGATCATTATTACAATACGAGATACAATACAATGTTACGTTACGTTGCACACGACACACGCAAACGGCAACAAGAATAGCGGAAAAACGCCAAACACTTCAATTCATAAAAAACAATATTATTTTATGCATATCTTAAAAATTCATGGTTAAACGGTGAACTAGGACTGGAAACAATAAATACAGTTGAATACATTTAACACGAAATCGCAATTATTTAAAAAATAACTAGACAACTTATTTAAGATAGGCCGTTGTGGAAAAACCACCGCAAGGGCCCATTCAAGAATCATAATACCTCCTGAACAATAAGGTTTTTAACCACACCTTGAACACCTCCACACTCTCCAGAGTTGGCAAATCATAGGGAATTTTGTTCCACAGCAACGGTCCAGCCACACAGAAGGCACGGTCAACATAGTTGGCCAGACCCCCTCTACGCGGCACCACAAGTCTATTGACATAGTCTGTGTTAGCAGACCTTTTTTTTTTTTTTTTTTTTCTTAAAAGGTCAAGGGACCTTACATCCCTTGTGTCACTGCGACCATAACAGATCTATTGTGACATCCTTCTGTGTCATATCTCACTCTCAAGACCTAGGTGCGTCATGTAGCTCACTATTTGTCTTGGTGTGAGAAGTCTCACTTTCTCAGAGTCCAGCAGTGGACCTCCGAGGATGTGACTTCGGTTGCGAGCAAGTGCGTCACAGTTACAGAGGATGTGGATAGGTGTCTCATTATCCTCTGAACAAAATCTGCAGACTGGGGTATCTGACAGTCCTATTTTTGTCATGTGTTTCCGTAGTCTGCAGTGTCCCGTCAAGGTCCTGGTTAGAATCCTTATTTGTTTTTTATTAAGTTTTAGAACTTCTGTGGTGAACTTCCGCGAGTACCCTATCATTAGTTCCTTCGCGTGTTTCAACCCTATGCAATTGGACCAAATTTCGTGGCTCTGGTCCATGGCCCAGTTTCTTAGACTAAGCTTAAGTTAGCAGACCTTAGTGATTTTTGCCTTTCCGTTGTCTCCTCAGAAATGCAGAGCTCCGAGATGCACACCGGTGCCGTTATTTTTTTTTTGATTTTTTGAATAGATTTTTCATGCGCAACGCGTTCGTGTTAAATGATTTCCACTGCATTTTAAATACTGTCTTACAACTTTCTTAACACAATATAGTCGAATAGAATTAAATTGTTAAAACGCTTCCTGAGAATCTCAAATGGGTAATACGAATATAAAACTATTAAAATATAAGTAGATATTGCAACAAAAGGTGCGGGGGAGGGGGGTCTAAATACAATATTACAATTCACACGATGATAAAGACAACACCACGCATTTACCAAAGTTCATATTTTCTAACAATTCTCTCAGTCCTGACTTCATTAAACCAACGCTACATCAAAATGGTGCACCTATAATTATAATTTTTAAATGGTAAAAAAGTAAGATTAATATAGTAACAAGAATATTAATTTTAGTTTCTTTAAATATGTTTTTTTTTGGCATTATACATAATTGAAATTTGTTTCATTTTGTGTTTTCGTTATCAATAAAATGATAATAACTTAAACAGATAATTTTTTTTATTCTTAAATTAAATTAATAATAAAATCATATGTACAAAAGTACAAATAAAATAAATAAAGCAATCATATTTTTTTTTTATACGCAACAATATAATGTTTTAAAGTGTATAATAATAAAATAAACAACAATACTGAACTGATTAGAATATAAAAAGATATTATGCATTTTTAAAATGACTTGAGACGATTTTTAAAAATTGTAAAAATTACCAAGTATAACAATTAAATAAATAAATAATCTGTTTAAGTAAATTTTGAAAAACAAATAATATTATAAAAAAAAAATAATCACTAGATTTGAAGATCTTGTTGCTTTATTAATACTTTTATCAGGATAATTCAAAAGTCAACAAACTGCATGCAATAAGTATACAAGTTGTCCTACTGAGTCATATAAAGTGAGACATTCAAAATCCATGGTACAAATGGAGTAATATTGAAATAATGAGCTACTTACATAACATTCACTTGTGGTCTCAATTTATAGCTCTGACAGTATTCTCAAAAATCATATTCGACGTACAAGATTTACACATATTAATCTCAAGATTTAAATTAGAATATTAAAATTGTCCATACACTAAGATACTAGAGCATAAAACAGTTGTAAAAATTATTAAACTTAATTGAGAAATTAAACATTACAATTAATTACACAGTGTCTTCTGCGATATTAAATCTTAATAAATAATATAATAATCAGATCAAATCAATACAACTAAGTGAGATAATAAAACAACATCAATGATAAAAATAACGTACAAATTATTCATAATAAATAAACAGACAGACAAACAAACAAATCACAGTAATATTACATAAATATGTACACTTAAAAATATTATTACTTTAAACATAGTGTTGCCGCCACTCGCCACAAACACTATTTGTTCAGAGATATTTTGCTATTCAATATAAAGTTCTATTTTCAAACGCTGTTGTTTCCAAAAAGATGTATTAGGGCGAGTGACAAGTGACTATCTATGTCTAAAATAAAAGTAAAAACAGCAAATGGCAAGAATATTATTATGTTCGTTTGTTAAACGATAATACTTAAAGCATTCAATGTGATAATCAAATAATACAAATTATATAAACATGACATTAACTATTTTCTTATAAAACATATTGTTCTTGAATAATTTTTACATACATGGCCTTAATCAACCGATTATTACGACATTAAAATCAAAGTTTGAAATTTCAATTGCTGTTAATGTTATTAATAAAATAAGCAATTTTAATATTTGATACAAATAATTAGTCCAAAATTTTTTTTTAATAAACTGATTAATTTTAGTGTCAAATTTTTTTGTCGTTCACATGGGTCGTTTTAAATATGTATTGTTGACATTTTAAGTAAAACAATATTTTGTGACAATCAAACATCTGTGATATACAATTCAGCACGCTCAAATAATGCTATTTGATATACTGAAATTAAAACATAGAAAATGATAAAAGAATATAACAGAAACAAATGAATAACAATTCTATAGGTATTAACATTATATGAACAAACGGGAGTGGTAATATGTGAAATATGAAATAAAAATGATATTAGCCTATTAAAAACAAACAATTGGTCATTTGGACACTGATCCCTCTGACCGTATACGGGGATTAAATCTGCCGCGTAAACAATGGTTCATACTAAATAGACTTTGAACAGAACATGGCAGATTTTCACCGATGGTGTTTATCCTCTAGTCCTTAGTGTGAATGAGGCTCACAAAGCCAAACAAAAGAACCATAATGTGGAATGTCCTCTGTATGGTTTTGAGTTTATTTGGGGGACCTAGAAGATGTGACTACCGATGCAGCTAACTGGTTGAAAAATTACCATTAAATCTTCAGGACCAGAATGCCAAATGTATTTAAAAAAAAAAACTATAAATAATTTGTTTTATAAACACAATATACATACACTCTGAACTCTCCACGTTTGTATGTATACAAAATCATATTTTGTGATATTTTTATTTTATTTTAATGTAAATTTGTGATGAGACTAAATACACTCATAAACACTCTAATAGTGCAAGCATTTAACTTGTGTTGTGAAGGAGTAATAAATCTTGAAGAAGTTCTTGGTTAAGCCATAAGGGTAAATCCATACCAATTCAACCACAAAAAAATGATTTTGCCACCCAACATCTCAGATTTTGATAAAACTTGGCATGATTATTCTATTCATTGATGTTAGTAACCATATCAATTTGTTTTGCTCTATCTCTAACGGTTTAGACTTTATAGCCTCTTAAAGTTTTTGGATTTTTGCAAATTTTATCATTCGGCGGTAGAAAACTAGTTTTGTTTTCCGATGAAAAATAATTTATATCTTTCTTGGTTACCAACCAATGTTGATGATTTTTTTTTTAAGTATACATCAATATGTGAGGAATAATTAAAAAAATGAACAAAGCTACCAAGTGTTTATTTGGGGCCAGAAAAAAATCTTAAAATGTCATTTTTAGGATTTTTAAAACAAAATTTAGAGTTCTACGGTAAATGTAATATCTCGTAAAGGGAAAAGGATAATCGTGATTTTCTTTTTTTGGTTTTGTTCTAAGATATATGCTCTACCACATGAAACAATAAAAATAGTGGGTATTTCTACTCTTCTGTTATTTTTGCCACTTCAAAACAAAAAATGTGTTAATTTATTAATTGTACTAAAAATTATAAAAATAATAATTTATCTAATAGAAATAACATTTGATTGGTTTATTTCTATTGAATATAGTTTTGATAAGAAAAATAATCATGAATAATAAAACAATCTCTATGTTTAATAAAGCTATGCAATTGAACTATTCAAGTTGTAACAAGAACCTCAGACTGCACACTCTGCTGCTGGAAGCAAACTGTCACGTTGAGACATGAAACTCTCATGTTTCAACAATTGAGTCTGTCTAGCAAGCAAAGTCTGGCTTCTATTTGTCAGTCAGTCTTAGGCTATTGCCAGTGTAAGGTGCATGATTGGTGCTTATATGTAGCAATATTTTTAGTTAATAGATGTTATTAATAGTGTTGTTTTTTTATGTATTTTCAAACTAATTATAAAGTAACATAATAATTATTTTTTAAAAATAAGTTTATTGGTGGTATTTTTTGTTGAACAATGGAGGAAAAGTGCAGTGTGGGGGAAACTACTCAAAGTGATTGTCATCTGTTAAACTATGTCAAGAAAAAATCTATACAAAGTATTGATAAACTTTCTGAAAAAGATTTGAATCTTTTGAGATTAAGAACGGAATCTAACATATTGAAAACTGTTTGTCTTCACCATCAAAATGTGTTTTTAAACAAGTATGAATTTTTACAAAAGGTATGTTGTGATCCTTTTCAAAAACATAAAAATTCTATTAAAAAAACACTTTGTGTTGTAACTTCAGAACAGAGTAGAATCATCTTATCAAAAGGGTACAAGGTAAAACCGGGTCAAAAACTTTGCTCATTTTGCAGGAAAGAGCTTTTTAAAGTTAAACAAACTGATGAAGTTATTGATGAGAGTCAGAATGTAGAAACTGAAGATATAGGATTAAGTTTAGATGAAGTACACCAATTGCAAAAAAAAAACTGCAATTGACGAACTAAATGCTTCCTTTCATGAAATTGGATGTTCACCAATAAAATTACATGCACTTCGTGAGCATAGCAAATCATCTTATGGTAAAGAAAAGCTACAGAGAGTTAAATGAAAAAGTAAAAGCAAAAATTCTAACTGTTCTTGAAGTTGATTTGCCAGAAGATAAAAATGACTCGGAAAAAAGTGTGTTATTGCAAAAAAGTGAAGACATGGATAAACTAGTGGACATAATTAAAAATGGAATGATAGGTGCATCAAGAAGTAAACAGATCCAAATATTGAGAAAGCGTTTGATTTTGTGTAATCTTCGTGAGCTATACTCAAGTTTTAAATGGGAGTATCCTCATTTGAAAATAGGTTTTTCAAAATTCTGCACTTTGAGACCTAAGTGGTGCATTTTGGCTAGTGCTAGCGGCACACACTTAGTATGTGTATGCACAATCCACCAGAATGTCAATTTATTGATTTATGGAGCCGGTATAGAGGAGGATTACAAAGAACTTATATTGCACATGGTTTGTGTAGGAGCAACGAGAGAATGTATGTTAAGGCATTGTGACAAATGTCCATCAAAAGATAACCTTGTCCACTTTTTACAGTTAAAGTTTCAGAACTATGATGATGAAGACGTTATTGAGTACAGCCAGTGGGTTTCCACAGATCGAACTGAAATGATATGGTGTTCAAGCTCTGTTGATGAATTTATTGAAACATTAGTTGAAAAACTAAACAAATTAATACCTCATTCTTACATTGCCAAATCACAAGCATCAACTTTTAAAAGTTTAAAGGAAACAGCTTCTTCTAACATTGCTGTCATCTCAATGGACTTCAGTGAAAATTATGCTTTCACAATACAAGAAGAAGCCCAAGGTTACCATTGGACTTCAGATTCATGCACTATTCATCCTGTAATCATTCACTGCAAGAATGCAACTGACCAAAAACTTGTTCTACCTCTTTGCATCATATCTGATGACCTCAAACATGATGTAAGTATGGTGTATGAAATACAAAAAACTGTGATGGCCTTTTTGAAAGAGAATCACCCACACATTAAAGAGATTCATTACTTTAGTGATGGGTGTGCTGCCCAGTATAAAAATAAATACAACTTCATAAACCTCTGTCTGCATGAGAAAGATTTTCAACTTAAAGCTCAGTGGTCATTTTTTGCAACCAGCCATGGCAAAACAGAATGTGATGGAATAGGGGGTACTGTGAAGCGCTTAGCTCGGAGGGAAAGTCTTCAACGACCCCTGGAAAAACAAATAATAACAGTGACTGAACTGGTTGACTTTTGCAAGACCAGAATTGAAAAAATCAGTTTCCACTTTATTTCTAAAGAAGCGGTTGAATTAACTCGTTCTGCTTTAGAAAGTCGCTTCAAAGATGTTCAAACTCTTCCAGGGACAAGATCATTTCACAATTTTCAGCCACTAAATGATTTGGGAACAATTGAGGCTAGAAGAATTAGCAGGGACGAAAAAGCAGCTATTATTTGTAATTTATTTAACAAGCAGCAAAATTTACTTGTGAAATTGGAAAATTTGAACCCTGGGTGCTTTATTGTTTGTGTTTATGACAGCTTATGGTACTTTGGCATGGTTAGTGAGGTAAATGCTAAAGAAAAAGATGTCACTATACAGTTTCTACATCCCCACCGACCATCAACATCATTTTTTTGGCCCAAGAAGGAAGATGCATGTGCTGTGCCCATTCCTCATATTATTGCTATGGTGGAACCCCCAAAAACAATGACTGGAAGAACCTATCAGTTTTCTCAAGAATTTATGATAAGTGTCCAATCAAAATTTAACAATATAGAAAAGTTTCAAAGTACAATGACCTAAACCTGTTTCAATGGTAAGAATTGTAAACCTTAATAATAAAGGAGTGAAAAACCCACAAATTTTTAAACTATATTATTAAACGTAGAGATTGTTTTATTATTCATCATTATTTTTTTTATTAAAACTATATTCAAAAGAAATAAACCTATCAAATGTTATTTCTATTAGATAAATTATTATTTTTATAATTTTTAGTACAGTTAATAAATTAACACATTTTTTGTTTTGAAGTGGCAAAAATAACAGAAGAGTAGAAATTCCCACTATTTTTATTGTTTCATGTGGTAGAGCATATATCTTAGAACAAAACCAAAAAAAGAAAATCACGATTATCCTTTTCCCTTTACGAGATATTACATTTACCGTAGAACTCTAAATTTTGTTTTAAAAATCCTAAAAATGACATATTAAGATTTTTTTCTGGCCCCAAATAAACACTTGGTAGCTTTGTTCATTTTTTTAATTATTCCTCACATATTGATGTATACTTAAAAAAAAAATCATCAACATTGGTTGGTAACCAAGAAAGATATAAATTATTTTTCATCGGAAAACAAAACTAGTTTTCTACCGCCGAATGATAAAATTTGCAAAAATCCAAAAACTTTAAGAGGCTGTAAAATCTAAACCGTTAGAGATATAGCAAAACAATTTGTTATGGTTACTAACATCAATGAATAGAATAATCATGCCAAGTTTCATCAAAATCTGAGATGTTGGGTGGCATGGTGTGGTTGAACTGACGCGGATTGACCCATAAGTTACCATTGTTTGATCACCTTATTTTGTTGCATATTATGGCAATACTTTATACAATACATCAATGAACATAATTATGTTGACTGAGACACATATCTTCCACACGATGAACTGTGAAAATATGTTGTCAACATATAATATATCTTTGATATTACGTTGACAACATATTTTCACTACTTTGTAAAAAGGGATGAATATGCCATTTACAGAAAATCATTTTCTTTGGAAAAGAATATTGCGATATTAAAGAGAAAATATAGATCCCTGCTGGAAGATGAAATCGTGTTCTAAATAACACATATATTTATTCTTCTTTACACAAAAATCTTATTACATGTATAGATTTATATTTATTAAATAAAAAAAAAATGATTTCGCTAAACACTGACAATAATATGGAGATCGATATTTAAACAGTTACAGTTAATAATATAATGTAAAGCATTTGAAAACAGAGAAAAACAGTGCAAAAAAACAAGACACAAAAACAGTGTGTGTGTGTGTGTGTGTGTGTGAAATCACTCAAAAAATTTAACAGTAGTAGTGCCAATAACTGCATATTATCACTTTTTTTTTAAATACAATAATAATCATAATAATAATAATAATGTAGTATTTAATAATAATACAATCCTTATAAACTATGTTTTTATTTTAAAAAAAAAAAATAAACTATGTTTTTATTTATTTATTTATTTCATAACAATAATAATCCACAGAGAAAATATTATTATCAAAATTATCTTCACAATAATGATAATAATATAATTATAGTGATAACATGTTAAAGAACACCATGTGTAGTACACCTTCAATATATAAGCACGACAAAAAACATTTATAAATATATAATACTATGAGATATAATATATAACACATTATAATTATACCTTTATAATATATATAATAATGATGATAATAAGGAGAGAAAGAGAGAGGGGGAAAACTATTATTATATATATAAATATATATTAATTATATATAGACAATAATATTACGGTTCATAAATCAGTTTTCACACAGAGAAAAATGGCTAGCTCAGATAAAATCATGTTTAAAGACAGTAGTTAAAAAAATGTTTATCTCTCTTTTCTTCCAATTGTAAGCATGGACAAAAAAAAAAGACCAAATACATAGTTTTTTTCACTCTTCGTATTTATAACGACAATGAGAAGAAAAGAGATATGAAACGCTTGTCCGTGAGTCTAGACATAGTTACTTTCTGTAGCAATATATTGCTTTAATCACAAATCCTATGACATGTCCAAAACTGGCGCTTTGGCCAATTTGAAAGATTAGCTCGAATACATGAACAATTATCTGAGTATTTCCACTATAAATTGTTGATAGAATCGGATAGATCAGAAAAATAATGTGTTTGACAATATAGTTTATCGTTGAGAGAAAAAATTGGTACAGTGCAATCATCATCCTCAATACAGGACTGGCAAGTTTATCTGCGGCGTTGAACAACAAAAACTTTACGTTAAAACAAAATTTATCAATACATATTAGTATTAAAAAATCACTGTATTGTATGTCTTGTTGAACTACACAATAATAAAGAAATTATCAGAAAAAAATAGGACAGATTGAAAGATTACAATCAATACAATCGTTATCGCTTTGGACAAAAAACATCAAATGATTGTTATTGATATTTAAAATATTTCACTTGTCATTATAGTCCTATAATTATAAAATTACGATTTTACATTAAATATGTAATATTAGAAGCGTACAATTTTATTTTATTAATAAACAACAAGACTTTATTTTATTTTAAGACTTCATTAATCTCGGCTTCAGCGCTTTTGTAAAAAAGGATCTCATCAAATCGTGAACGCAAATATATAAAAGACGACACACGCATCCGCAGATTTTCCCTTTTACTTTACACATTATCATGAATATTATTAGAATAAAAACGATATGGTAACAATAATAATTTAATACAATACGAGATCAAAAAAAAATTGCAAATACACAATTCAATGTATAGAATACTTTGTAAATATCTTTCAATAAATAAAGGTGTGAACTCTACAGAGACTGCTGATTATTTACAGTATTATATTCCCCGCCGTTATCGACAATGCAAGCGAAAACATGTGGTTATATTTATGTTGTCATTAGCGTACGGGTGTATTTGAACATATTGTGTATTTCGTTGAACTTATACTCGATAAACACGAAATATATTAGTAATTAATGCAGTAATTAAAGTTTTGTTCATGGAGTTTTTACTAAAACACAAACTATCTTTTAACAATGGGTTTTAGATTTCAAACTTGAGCGTTTCAAAAATGAAAAACTTGGATTTTTTCAAGAAGATCAATAATACTACTGGTGATAACATAGAAAAGTAAATTTCTTACAGGGAACAATGTTAGTCATAGTGCGCCTAATCACACAAAAAACATTTCTGGAGTTTTTAAGAAATCGAATAAAGAAATAATTATTGTGTGAGTCTGTTACCTGAACCTTTCATTGTTTACATTTCTACTTTTTGTACATGCGATTATTATTATTATTATCCATTAAAATATACAGACTGTCGAGAAAAAGTTAAGAGAAATCGAAACAAGCAATCGACGACAAACGAAAACCGTAATAATGATAAAAATAAACTTTGAAGCGAATATGAACAATCACTACGACATATATATAAGAATTATCAAACTAGACACCTTATAACAATGTTATTTAATTAATATATAATAATATATATATTTATATATATAAAAGCATAATAATTATTTTAATATAATATGTTTATATTTTATTAATCAATAAATTCACCAAACAGTTTTGGACCACCACTAAATAGTCATACAAATAATATGTATACAATAGTGGCAATACATACACAATATTATCTCATTACTCATCATATACATATATAATGATATATAATTACAATAATAATAAATACAAAACAAATACACTCTTTAACATCACTGTGTGTGTTGTTTACGACGTCGTCTTCACGTAACAGAGAGAACGGCCAAAGACTTTTACAATCGTAAACGTAAAATCGACCGTCGATTGCCACAAGAACAAAGTCAAAGTTCTATAAGTTTGTTCGCTTATTTGCAGCAAACTACTAAATCACAAACATTCCAGAATGTTTTCCGGACAAATTTAAATCTATACAATAGCCTCCGGTCTAACATTCGTTTGTTTATAAAATCAATTAGACATTTTCAACGACTTCAAAATACATTTTCAGTACAAGTAAGCCAATTGAAAAAAGATTACACATTGATATTTCATTCATTGTTAGAGTTCAAGAAAAGTCTATTGTTAGCCAAAGCTCCCGAGAGGAGTTTTTAAGGGTTAAATAGAAAAAAATCTTTAACTTTTACTCGCAACCTCGTGATACATACCAAAAATGTCCTTGCAAAATCTAATAATTTCATATACAATGTTTTATGGCTAACGAAGATAGAATACACGATAGATCAATGCCGAACTGTTAGTAGGTTAGGTTAGATCAATGCCTGATCGTTAATAGGATAGGTTAGATCAATGCCTGACCGTTAGATCGATGCCTGACCGTTAGTAGGTTAGAACGATAGCTGACCGTAAGTAGGTTAGGTTAGATCAATACCTGACCGTAAGTAAGTTAGGTTAGACTATGTTTTCGTTGTTAGGTTAGGTAACTTTAACTCTTTGTCCTAAACAATTGAAGATCGACTTACACGACGACGACGACGTCTACAGGTACATATATATGTATATAAATAGACGATAATACATCATTATATAATAAATACAAAGTAATACATAAGAATAAATACAATCATTATATTATTTAGTAGTAATAGTAATATAGTAGTAATCTTAATAAAAGAGTGAGAAATTCTTAGACAACAGATATTTATAAATCAGTACTGAGTGTGTTTTATAACGTTTTATAATAATAATAATAATCAATCGTAATTAATGTTTTATTATTATTATTTAATTCATATTTTTTATTCAATACTTTTTTTTAATTATAAAGCACTTCATACATATTACGAAGCTAAACAGTATTAATATTATTAGCGGTGGCGATGAGGAATCAATACATACGTACGCACATACGTATATCCGTATGTGGGTGCGAAACTACACATGTTAAATTTTGGCATCGTAGTTCTTATTATGCTCTTTTTGACGGCATATTCGAATACCTAAAATTAAAGCGTTAAACTTGTGATAACCGTAAATAAAAAAATTATGATATCGTGTAATTTAAAAAAAAAATGTAGAGATATTATGATTGATAGCAATCATTCTCGACAGTAATTTCGTGTAGGCTAACAATTGTAATTTGTCAAAAAGCCTTTAAACGGCCATACTAAAAATGGCGTCTCGTGATATTGTGTAGTTCCGCTCCGCCACACAGATATATATATACGAAGAATCAATTTACGAAAAATTGTAATTAAATATAATTGTTTAAGTAAAAAGTTTTTTTTATAGTATTAATTTTGATTAAAAAGTAGAGTATTAGTAAGTATGTATGTAATAGTAGTGGGTACTTTATCTAATTTTTTTTTTAATTAATTAATTAATTTAATTAATAATAATATGTCAAAAATAGATTTGTCAAATTCCAAAAACAAACTAAAATACAGAATAACAATAATAAATAATAAAATTTATTTATTATTATTATTATTGTTGTTATTCGTATGTATACTGCTACTAAGGACTAATAAACAAAATAAATAATGTTTTTTTTTTTGTTTCCAAGCGCGCAGTGAAAATTGTACTTAATTAACAAACAAAAAATATAAAACCAAGAGTCAACTACAAATATTCTTCAATTTAAAATAACAAAAAAAATCAATTCAGTAATAATGGCAACTGGTATGGTGAAAGACTTTATTCAACTTGTCCTGGGTCTGGGTGTTACATGTTTATGTGTTTAGTTAGTGTTTCGTATATATATGTATCATGACGTCAGTACCCATAACGCAATATCGATATCTTAGCTTGAGACTAACTCAATGTGTGTGAATTAATGTTAAATTTAATAGAAAATAGTTTGAGTATTTTTTATTTTATCAGTCACACCATTTATTTTATTACGGCATTTACAAAAGCGGACTTGTGCATCAACTGCATATTATAATGGTAACCGTATGCACAGGCCATCCTCGCCTGTACAACTTTTACTGACGCTGAAAATATCAATTTAAATTGGTAGATTTCAGAATTTCAGATTTCAGATTGACAGAAAAATTATTCATCAAGTTTTTTCAATGACATATTCCAGTTATTTAAAATGGTAATTACTCATGCTCAAAAAACAACTTATACACATTTACAGTCTTCTATATTGACTTCATTATTATTGTTATATTTGTAATTATGTTATTCACTTTCTTGTTTTATTTTTTTGCCGACTTTTTTGTTGTTTTATATTTATGTACGGAAATTATTTGTATTACTTGTACACGAATCATTGTAAAAAAAAGGTTTTTATGCCGTTGAATGTATCAAATAAATCAATAAACATTTAGCGTAAATAAAAATCAAAAATAATATTGATTTATAAATTTGTATTTGCAAACGTATCAACTCTCGTTTCATATTTTCGGATTGCAAAATAAATAAATAAAAATGAATGATATAGTATAATATATAAGCATTGTATAATATATAAACTACTAATAAATATACAATAATAATAATAAATATATATTTATCAATCAGTCCTGCATGAGGTGAAAATCAATGGTAATAATAATAATAATAAATAACTCACATCCAATAACACGTTTTATAATAAAACCTTATAAAACAATATTCAACTGTCGTACATGAAATCGCAAAATTATCAGCAGAGTCGCTTATAATCAAAGATTGGATTATATGCAAATGTATGTTTGAATAATTTTGGCATATTTATTTATTCTTTACTGTACATTGATTACAAACAATTACATAAAAGGTAAACATTCAAGTTAGACACAATCAATAAACAGAGGGCGAGTTAATCGCAAAGGCGCGATATCTTCCAACTAACCCAAATCAAAAATCGCCTGATACAACAAATTTTCCAATATTATTTGGCAGATTTCATACTTAAACAAATTCCTGACCTAATTAACACCAAATATGATAGGAAAATAAAGTGTACCTCAAAAATGTATCGGCTAAAACGCAATCTCAAATTACACTATTTTCGGTTTAACAAGATGTTGACGATTGTGCACAAAGCGACACAAAGGTTGTAATTGTCGTGTTTGCTCATTGTTATTTTTACATAATAAATAAATCGCAATTTCGAATTTGAGTAGCTGCAGATATTGCATATTTTAATAACACAGCCAGCGTGAAATCTTGCATATTTTTGTCGCAACTTGCATATAATCCAGTATCTGGTTATAAAACAGCAGTGGCGCGTAAACGAGTAAATAAAAAAGTTAAAACTAATTACTATTATTTATTACAATTAGTCATGGAAACGTAGCAATTGTAGACAATACGACACGGTGAAAACTGTTGTCAAATAGTTATATTATAGCACAATACAACGAGAGCGGTAATAATTCACTAGACAAAAAGAGAGAGAGACAGACTGTACGTGTGATTCGAAATAAAATAACAAAAGAGGTACAGTATGGCGGCACTGTCGTACATATAATGATAATAAGAGAGAAAAGGAAAGATATAATAAATACAGTACTATTATAATAATATAAAACTGTGTGTCAGTTGAGTTATAAAATGTTTTATAATAAATACGAAAAGGAGAGAGTAGGTAATAATAATAATAAATATTGATAATAATAATAATAACAAGTTTGAGCACGCTAAAGCCAAAAGGTGCATTTGATTTGAGTGCAAAATATTGAAATTGAATAATAAAAGGTTTCGATTAATTAATTAATTTATGATAGTAGATCAATATGAAAAAATCAGGATCAGTACACAATGTTGTTGTGGTTTTAAGGTCCTGTAAAGAATAATAATATAATAATAATATGCTAAGTTTCCAATTTGAAGGCTTTCGACACGATCTATATTCATTTGATATGATTAACACACCAGTAGATAACACATCCAATATATTTAATATTCTACACATAGCAGAGCAGAGCGGTGGTACAGGGGTGCGTGTCGACTAACTGGGAAACCTTTGATACAACACGACGACGTTGGGCGATGCCGCAGAAGTAGACTGATGCAGTTAGGAGCAGTGCATGTGCACCAGTATCCATTTGCCCTGGCGCTTGTGCCACACGCGCGTCTCTTGCGTCTGGGTGGTGTGCGGGTGGCCCTGTTCGTCTATGTACTGCGTTAGTCGCACGTACGCGATGCACGCCGCCTCCTCTCCCAGCAGGTGCACGTGGGGATTCAGGATAGTTGTGTTCATTGGCTTATTGTTTTTGCCATATACATTCTCCAAATAAAACTTGTGGAAGTCCATACCTTCCACCAGGTTGCCTAGTGCTTCTGGCTCAAACGCTGTAATGTGTGGATCACACATCTTAGTGTACGCGTCATAGTCTCCATTATTAATGGCATCTATGATCTGTTCAGTTATTTTGATTATCTCTTGTCTCCGCGCTGATTGCAGAGATTGCCCTTCTGCTGATCGAGTGTTCTTCCCAAAGGAATCTGCCTTGCTGAGTGCCATTTCATCATCCTGTTCCTTGGAGATGACTGTGCATGATCTGTCCACTCCTCCTTTCTTGTCCTTATCCACATCATCATCCTCTAAAGTTGTGCTACTATCTGTAGATTCTTTGACCTGAGATCCATCTCCTTTCTTTGTAATCATGGAACGACCAGAGAAGTTCCGTGTGGCCAACATAGTGGTTAATATGGCACCTTTTAATTTGCGACGGGCATTGAATTTCTTCAAGCAGTCGACAGTCTCCTGACGATGCATGACAGATGCGACCCTCTCACGGTGGCAGATCCACGGGTGCTTGAGAGCCTCAGAGGCTGTGATCCTCTTGCTGGGGTTCACAGTCAACATTTGGTTAATGAGACTTTTGGCCTCTGGAGTAACAGTGTCCCACTCAGGGGAGGGGTAGTCATATGCTCCGGCTTTGATCTGATTGTA
Source organism: Athripsodes cinereus (assembly GCA_947579605.1). Classification (NCBI taxonomy): domain Eukaryota; kingdom Metazoa; phylum Arthropoda; class Insecta; order Trichoptera; family Leptoceridae; genus Athripsodes; species Athripsodes cinereus. Next base: position 37,432,143 of record OX388306.1, read on the forward strand.
GAGGCGGTGCTGCTCCTCATCCCAGAAAGGTGGGTAGCCCACCAGTAAAATATATAGAATAACTCCACATGCCCAGATATCTACCGACTTTCCATATGGTTCCTTCTTAAGAACTTCGGGAGATAAATATCCGGGGGTTCCAGCGAAACCAAACCAGGCTTGCTGGTCACCTTGGACTTCGATGGCCAATCCGAAGTCGGCTAATTTAACAGCGGCACCTTTGGCTTTGCTAGCTAACAAGAGATTCTCAGGCTTCAGATCTCGATGAACAACTCCGTGGTGGTGGCAGTGATGTACAGACTCAAGGATCTGCTGGATGCAGTGAGAAGCATCAGACTCGGAATAAAATTCTCTGGCAACTATGTCTTCAAACAGTTCCCCGCCAGTGACAAGATCAAATACCAAGTAATGATAATGCTCCTCTTGGATGGAATCATGTAATCTCACAATATTGGGGTGTTGCAACTTTCGACAAATTCTCGCTTCCCTTTCAAGTTTAGCAAAGTCTCGCTGGGAAAGCTTCCTGGTGTTGATGATTTTGGCTGCAAACTCAAGTCCTGTAGACTTCTGCACACTCCGCCTCACCACTGAAAAGGCTCCTTTCCCGAGTTCTTCCTTCAAGTCGTAGTTGTCAGAGAAACGAGTACACGGGGCGGCCATGATGTTGTCTATGGTTTCAATTCCTTCAAACTATGGCAGCAAACAGTCCACTTCACCGTGCAATTTTGATCAAGATATTATCCACACACAATATCTACTGTCCTTCAAAATTGCCTCTCCTTGTAGACTTCTTCTGAATTCAAAAACCTGCAACAGAGAAAACAGAGCTATCAGTATATGTCTGCTGAAAGGAAACCTTTCCTGGAACCTCATATAATTGTTACCATTTCATGAATTAACTTTAAATATAGATCAAGTTCACTTAAAAAAATAAATGAATAACCCTTCTAATGCACTTGACATCAGCCATCTTATTATCACTACAATATTCATTATTCTTTAGTCAAACCAAAAATATATCAAGATGCAATTGAATGCAATACAACAATTGAAATTATTTAAAAAGTGCACATTATAAATTGCTGCAGTGATGCCAAAGATCAGTGTCATAGTACCTACATGCCATCTTGAGATGCAAGATCATAATAATATGTACAATGTTATCATGCACATTTGCAGCCGATGTCACTGATACAGTTTGTAGTATTCTGTACACTAAAATGACATAGGCACGCGTAATACAAATCGACACAAATCAGTACTATTTTAATACTTTTTCGATGAACAACCAGTCAACAACAAATGTTTAGAATATTTACTAACTATTGTTTGTCTAACTGGATTAATGCCACACCATAAAAAAATTTAAAAAAAATTGTCCAAAAAATTAAATAAAAAACCCTTAGCTTTTAGGGGTATGAAAAATAGATGTTGGCCGATTCTCAGACCTACCCGATAAGCGCACAAAATTTTAGCAAAATCAGTTCAGCCGTTTCGGAGGAGTATGATAACAAACGCCGTGACACGAACATTTATATATTAGATATTAAATTTTTCTGTTTGTTAATTTTATATAGTACATTGTTTAGATGCTACAATTGTATTCATGCCACAACACAGCCTCATGGCGTGGTAGATAAAATTTTGGATTGTGTTGAGCTCAAGTGTGTTTAAATTAATGTGATATAAATGTACAAAAAATTATAAAATGTCATATCATATCACCTTTAAACAAATAACAATATGAACATATTACTTATAAAGAATGAATGAATACATTATATTTTTGCAATTGTTTACACAAGCAGTAGAAGATAATAGGCTATATGTAAACCTGAAGGGCTCAAGAGACAGCTGATGCCATTTATGTAAATTTTATTTGTTTAATTAATAAATAAAATAAAGACCGCAAGATAAACAAAATCACAAACTGTTAATTAATCCCTCAGTCTCGAGATCTCGAGGGTAGTAGAAGGAGGAAATCAAGTTTGAAGACGTTAAAATTGTAAATGATCTGTAAACAATATTTTCAAAACACTTTACAATTGTCAACTAACTTATCGAAGTAGAAAATTTGTCCATAGACAAACCACAGCAGTGTATGTAAGATGCTGTATGTAATAACATGCACACCTTTTAATATGTGACTTAAAAAAAAAACACATTGAGACATGGGTACAAACCCTGTAGGAAATATCAATGAGAAATATTTATAATTAGTAACTGGGTTAGTTGGAAGAAATCGCAATCTAGCGACAAACTCACCCTCTGTTGCACGTTGAATTGTATAACTGATATTTTTATGATACTTTGTAGCGATTGATGTTGTAACCAATGTACAGTAAAGAATAAATAAAAAAATATTGAGATATTCAAGTTATGAGGAAGTAAATTTAAAATTAAACGAGCTGACCCAATAAACATTGTTTTGCCATAGGTATAGGTACATTATTTCTAGATTACTAATATCGCTATTTAAAAATAGGGGTTGATGGTAGAAGGGTGAAAATTTAGGACTGTATGTATTTTTTAATACCTCAACACAAAAAATATACAAAATATAAAAAAATAAAATTCGGGGTGGACCACCTTTAACTTTTGGGTGTATGAAAAATAGATGTTGGCCGATTCTCAGACCTACCCAATAAGCACACAAAATTTCATCAAAATTGGTTCAGCCGTTTCGGAGGAGTTATAAGAACAAACACTGCGACACGAGAATTTTATATATTAGATATATTTTACTTAAATAAAGACATTATGAGCTTTGACATAATCCTACTGAGCGAGTTTATATTTACATGTATACAACTAGACTGGTTTCCCACTAGCCTCTGTAAGGTTATATAATAACACACCAAAATATATAAATGAATGGTAACGAGATAATTTACATAATTTAATGATAACCAGTGTCAATACATATTTCATGAAAACATCAATGATTATTATTAACTAATTCGAGGACAGTTCACAAATTCTATTTAAATTATCCAGTTATAATAATATGAATGATGAGCAAATTAATTAAACCATGTTGTAACACGCAGACGATTGCCCTAATTATAATTATATCAAAAAGTAAATTTCTTTACTAATTAAAATGTAAAGCAATCAGGCAACAAGATTTACACGATAATAAATAATGTACTAGTATCTCATTAGAAGAAGCGTGAATTTCAGGTAAGGTTAACTACGGATCGGTTTTAACAATATCAACTGTACAGTTCTATAACTCAACAAGTCCAAATGTTTTATATTCAAAAATCACCTTTTTGTAATTTTGCTATATTTATAAATTATGCTTTAAAAACACAATAAAAAGTCAAATATACTATAAAATAAACGCATTTTTAGAGGCATTGTGTTGTCTTTGTTCCGTTTCAATAATTACACAGTTTGTAATATTTATTTGTGGAATTGAAGATAGATACATTATTTTTTTTCCATAAACCAAACATTTAATATATAAAGAAAACTGCATATTTTTTATAGTTATCTGTTAGTGGAATTGATATGAGTGGAGTTGATTATATGTAAAACCAATTAAATCAAAATTTTCAAAAATTTCCACTTATGGAACTAGACAGTCAATATTATTTATTGATTAGGTAGTAACATTACGGTAGTGTCTAAACCTTACTACAAATGTTTTGGAGTCAAGAACTTTACTAATACCACTAATATTTTATTCTATGTGCAACCAAAACTTCGAAAGGGATCCTGTCATATAACTTTTCACAGCGACAGAGTAAATAAACTATTTATATAATTCACCTCTCAATAGAATCCATGCCACAAAAATAAAGTCATTCAGGATGGGTGGCAAAACTCATTGCTGAATTAAAGATGTAAAATGTCATGCATGAAGAATTGAACGTATGAGAAAGATAAATGCGAAAATAGAGCCATTTGCCTACCTACACTATACTATACAATCACGCCGTGTCCCAAGTGCGGAACGCCAAACAGATTTATTTTTACACACTTCCTTCGCTTCCTCCACATTCATAGTTTCTCATACACGTTTCTCATACACGCACGTCGGTTCCTCTTACTCAACACATGGCCGTCCTTGAGAATTTGATCCACGTGGTTCTCGGACGCCCGCGCTTCCTCACACCCTTTCTTTCAGACAAGTATATCCTCCTTGTCATTCTTACCTCGTTTATTCGTTCCCCCTAAGAAAAATTAAGCATGAGATTAATATGAAAAACAAGTTCTTTATTTTGTTTGTGAAACATTAATACAATGCGAAAAAGTTGTTTTCAAAAAATAATTACTGCTTTACTAAAAAGCAATTTAAAATCGAGAAAAATAAGAGTTTTGTTTCGATACAAACGCTAACAGAGGTACTAACACACTTTACAATAAACCTGTGGCATTTGATTATCTCTCCTCGACACATATTATACACAGCAGCAGAAGGTGATGTACCAATCAGTAAATAACTAACGCATAATCATCTAATGCAAGAAAAACTAACAAGTTATCATAGTTATAATAATAAATCATAACTGTATGTACTGGTGATGATGACAGATTCAAGAAAAATAAAAGTATGACATTTTATACATAGGTATATAAAAAAAATACCAGTTGAAGGTCTGTAGATCTGATATTAATAAACTACATGTACGTAAGTAAATGCATCGTATTTGATCTAGCAGCATAGAGTAAGAAATACTTTCTAAGAAATCATAGCCCCACCTCTGTTCATAGAAAGCAGATATTCACGATTTATTTACAGAAAAAAGATAAATTATCCATTGATTTATCCATACCATTGTGACATCTACCGCGATAATAACATAATGAACACACAGATATCAATATGAAGAATATGGAATTTAAGTTGGGAATGAATCTTTTATACAACACTCTACCTTCAATGCCCCTTTTTTAAGTTAATTTATAAGCGAATATTTAACAATGTGGAAATTTCTGTTATAAATAGTACTAAAAATATGCTTTTTAACAATTATACATCCTATAAAACGTAGATCTATGTTTTGAATTCGATGTCCCGATGTAAAAGGAACGTAAATAAGTTACGGAGGTCTGAACATGTGGAAAGAACGACTGAACTAAAAAAGTATACATGGCTGACAAAAAGGGTACTCGGAAACGTGGTCACTTGAGGATTAAATGGCTAAATCAAGTAGGTCAGATCTTTGAGGATGAACACGTACCGAGTATAATGAACAGGAGGGCATGCATGAGGAACTGCATGATTGATGTTGAAGTGAAAAGCCTGTACGAGGAAAGGAATAAATGGTACCTCAAAAGGGATGTTGCATAATAGGATGATTACGACGATGACAAACTGTCACCCATACCATATCACAGTTAAACGGTAGACATTAATATCTTTTCACACGTGTTTTATGAACACCTGCCTTTTACAGTATAATACTGGAAAACTTGCAAACAAGAGTGCAAAGTCTATTCTGTTCGGCAAGACACAGCAAAGAGCCTTAATATCATAAAATATGAAAATAACCGACTTGTCTATTCCCCCCATTGAAATAATAATATCATTATAGAGGTATGAGTTAATAAATAACACTGTACAAGAATTTTTCATGCATAATTACACATATAAATACGGCCACTATGTACAAAAGTATGTAATTATTTAAAAAAACCTTAGGAATAATAATTATTACTAAACATTTTCTCATACAAGTACTAATAACAATTAACTAGGTACATATAAATTAAATGGGTGGCTCTAAGGCGGAGGTGCTTATCCAACAAATTTTTTTTTTAGTTAGGCATTCATTCTCCCAAATGGAGAAGCCAGTGAAATAAGTGCATGTTATGAATATACAGATCATCTCCTTTGCACCACGAGACATTCTGAATGAGTGGCTTCCCTTCCCTTCGTCTCTTTATATTTATCTTATTAATATTGTGCTGTTAAAATATTTAGATTTTAGATACTGCAATCGGCAATGCAAATCAAAAAAAATTGTATTGTCCATGATTCAAGCTATTATTGTCAAATTAGTTGGGATTTTATTTTACTTTTTAAAGATGTGATAGGGTTTGAATACTTTATATCTGTGGAAAGATTGTTCCAAACTTTTAACAGCATGAACGGTGAAAGAAGATGTATGTAAAGAAATTGGCTGAATGAGGAGGAATCGCCAAGAGTTTATTATCTTGGGATTTAGTTATAGGAACCTATTACTCATTTTATCAGTTATGTAGGTATGAGTGGAATTTTACTTATTTATTTAATATACACCAACAACTCGATAAGGTGAGTATCGTGAGCGCTGAAGTTTCACAGTGGATCCGGCTGTGCTGCATCCACTCTGATATGCCATGACTAAATAGGCCAATCTGAGACAAACACACTCTGTCGCATTTGGGACATGGACAGGACAGGTGGGGTATTTATTTAATATCATATCATACAATACTTTAGTTTGACAACGACTTTATAAGTAGAAAGTGATCTTTTGAATGATAAACATGATAAACAAAAAAATATGACGGGCAACACAAAAAAAAAACAATCATATACAGTCACATACATTTTAAATCTACAAGTTAATGTAATATAAACTTTTGGAACAAAATTATGAGTTATACATTTTAGGCCGTATGAAGAAAATTTGTAGAATATTTTTTATAAAAATCAGGGATTTAAGACCATGCAGTGTAATTACGAAAGATTCTCAGCAAAAAGGATATTATTTTCGATATAAATATGACCTATTTTAAGGAAATTTATATTTTTTACAGTCTAGTGCTCCTTGAAAACAAACGAAAATTAAAAGGAATATTTATTAATTAACCAAAAACCGTTATCTCACTATAGACATGCTTCTATACCTGAGTTTTACTGTACAAACCTTTATTCTGAATACATCTGTTTTATTTTTCATTAAAAGTCCTATGATACTGAAAAAAAATTCCTAAAAATTACAGAAACCCCAATCAACATTATTATTTAGTGGAGGAAAAGAAAGAATAATAAAAAATTTAATTAATTAACAGAGAAGTAATTGGGTTCAATACAGACCTACACATTATCTGGTTAATAGTGATACTATCAGAAGGTAGACACAACAAAGGTAGGTACACCCATTTTTAAAACATTAACACACTAATAATTCCATATTGTAATTATCGCTATAGCATCACTTTGTCTGAGCGATGTATACTCACACACCTGTCTCTACAATCAATATTGACTCGGAATACGTAAAAAGTAGGGGCTATCAACCATATTACAACCAGTCACCAAACTGTCAAATGCCGAAATGTCTTTTTTTATAAAATGCATTTAATAAATATTAAAAATCACTTGGTCACAAACACAATAAAAATACTACTCACATAAATAATCATGAGAATGGACCACTCAATACCAAACCTTTAGAAATAAAAATATGAAAACAAAAATAAGCGCTGATCAGCCTAACCAACTACAATATTGTGTCAAATAAAACGCAAGTGGATTACAAAAGCCGTACAGCACCTGGCAAAGAATTGATCTCTCACTCTTTTCCGTAAGTTCCGTAAGTCGAGTGTCCTGTAAAAGGCAAGTGTTCGAAAAAATAAAGACATTTTACATCTCAAATTCAGCGATGAGGTTTGCCACCCATCCTGAATGCTTAATTTTTTTGGCACTGAGAAGATGTCTTGCATGTTTATTACATGCAGCTGATCTGCTGGCTACCCCACATGCGGGATGTACATACCATGATGGTGTAGTAGTAGTAATAAATATCAAAAACTACCGCATAAGTCACTATGTAAATTATAAAATACTCTAAGGCATCTGTTGATATGATCTAGATATAGGAGTTTGAACAGAAGGAAATTTTAACATCAACCAATTAGCGTCATTTAGGGACCTATACATGACATAATATTAATAAATTTATAGGAATGGACTCAATTATCTGTACCAGAGATTCACTACTGTAAAATTTAAATTTCCACCACGAAATACCTAAAAATGACAGGGACAGAGTTGACTACCCCTAGCATACAGGGTGAACATAGGTATATATTGGTTTTTCAACATGTATCACTTTCAAAGTTAAGAGGGGTGGGGGTGTTAATAATACAGTATAAAATACATATTCTATTAAAACTACTATAACTCTTCTCAAACACCTAAGTACAATAATAATAAAATAAATAATTGCCAGCAACTGAGCTACTACATCAAGCCACATTCTAAGTCAATCAGAAATATAATAAAAAGAAATATTTACAGAACGGTGAACATTGTCAACGCACATCTAAAATGATCGCTTGAGCCAGTTTAGAGCTAATGAATTGCTGGGACACCTTTCTCACTTCTTCCAATTTCATCATATAAAAGGAATATGATTCTCGGATTCAGATTATCTGATTGATTTTATTATATGCACATTGCAGCCAAACCCACTTAAGCAAAAATATGAAAATATTACAAACTACCTTAAATAAAGTTTTGCTTTTAAGATATAAATCTACTTTTATAACAAAGGGGTTCTCAAGATAACTAGGACAAGAAAGGTGGCGAGTTTATAAAGAATTCCAAGCACACACACATGGCACACGTGTATCGCTTTGACCTTTCCATAAACTTGCAAGTTGCATACGTACAGCAAAGCAAATGACATAATATAATATGTAGTGTATCTAGATCTTCACAACAAAACTATTTAATGCAGCCAGTTAAAGGTTATACAATGTTACGCAACACAGAATGGTAATAGTAATAATAAATTACCTGCATAACTAAAACTGTACGTAGGCTAGACCAGGGCTGGGCAAACAGTCAAACACAAGTGGTTTTCAATAAGTTTTAAATTTTCAAGTCTTTCAAATTCAGTTGACAAAAAGTCAACTAGGTAACAATATCAGATTTTGAGAAAATATTTTTTAACAAAACCGAGGAGAAAATTTTGAATATTTCAAATTCCTATAGCATTTAGAAAATTTGGCGACGGAAGGGTAGAAATTTTGAGTGCAAGGAAAATCCTAAAATTCTGAGAACCTGAAACCATTTTTTTTAGCTTATGAGCTGATCGCGTGTTGTCAAATTTTATTGTTGCAGATCGCTGATGGTGTAAGTGTGCCCACCCCTGGGCTAAACTAAAGCTAATACACTACCGCTGTTTTCATACTTCGAAAGGACAAACAACTATAAATCTATCTATTTATTCCCCTTATACCACATTCCTTGCGCAATAAGAAAAGAAAATGGCATGCTCAATCAATCATTCCTTGCACGCTTCTTATGTTTCCTCCACATTCACACAATTCCGCATGCAAGCACACGCAACATGCACCTTTCTTTGAGAATTTGATCCACATGATAAAATCACATAATTTTCTAACCTCCTGTGTCTTCTCACACCACTCATTTCATACACATTAGCACAGTGTTAACATAATATATCCAACTGTGTACTTGAGGCAATATCTCTCTCCTAGGCTCTCTCCCCCATTGGGCTCACTTTGTGGTGTCCACAGGGATCTTAAGGATCTAGGTCCTATGTGGATATTTAGGGATGTACGTACTGGTGGGAGCCTTGGGGTGATAGTGGGCTTGGGTAGCTCCATATAATATATGCCTATAATAGAGTGCAGCATTGCCTTTTTTAATGATCATTTGTAACTTTTTATATTTACATGCTGTACTATTACTATTATACTAAAATACCATCACACAAATGGGGTTGCCAGCAGACCAGCTGCATGTAATAAACATGTAAACTGCCCTCTCCGTGCCAACAACACATTCAGTACGGGTGGCAAACCTGTTGCTGAATTTAAGATGTAAAAATGTCCTTATTTTTTCAAACACCTGCCTTTCAAAGGACACTCAAAAACTTACGGAAAAGAGTGGGAGACAAATTCTCAAAAAAATAAAAAAATACACGTAACTTTATTTAATTATTTCATCATTTCCAAATTCAGAATAGACAGTATGTCCCACTGCTGAATATGCTGCAACATCCCTTATGAAAAGAATAATAATTACAACAATATGTAACAACATACAATAAATTACCAGCTACAGAATATACTATAATGTACTGTAACTGTTGTATAATTAGATATGGTACATACAGTAGACAGTAGGTACAGGTATACCATATCAGGTAACATACAATAAAAATAGAAGAAAGACACCGACAGCTGTCTGTAATGTATATAGGTAGGTACCAGGTCTAACTGTGTGTCAAAAAAAAGGTCAAAGGCAAAACAGTGTATGTATTATTTGTTGTGTAAGAAGTATTAGTAATAACTTAGATCGGAACCACAGTACAATCTCCATTAATCCGAAGATCGTCCAGTCGGTCGTTCAGTTCACAGTGGCAATTCAGTACGTCATGTAACTGACAAATGAACACACAAATAACAAATGAAGACCTTGTTTGAAAATAATTTTGACTGAACTTTAAATTTTTTATTGAAACATATTTGGGTTTGAAATATAGACAAATACCAAACACCACTTGTGTTGTGAATGTGAAGTAGGTTTCTTCTACAAACTAAAAAAGTTTGTATTAGTTCATCTATCTGGATGTAGTGAATATTATATGTTTTGACATGGCAGAGGATCGCTCGATGTGGAGACAGATGGTCAAATGAATATGGCATGATGAACACGATCCTGAGAATCGAGGGACTGGTGGAGATGATAATGAATATATTTACAAATCTTTAGTGCTAGGACTGGCCAATCGTTTGAAAATATTTTGGTTGTAGCTAGAAAAAGGAGAAAGTCTATCGTTGAATGTGATTACAAAAATAAAATAAGGGACTATTGAACAACTGCCTTCTCTCCCGAAGATTGTTAAAATAAATAGTAAAAATCAAATGGGTTGGCCAGCCGACCAACTGCTTGTAACAAACATGCAAGTCGTCCTTTCGCTGCCATTAAAACTTTAAGACATTCAGAACAAGTGCCAATCCTTAAACGCTCTACTGAAAATTTTAAACAGCTTAAAACATGTTTTATAAATTCCTGCCGTTTACAGTCGGACATAAAAATATTCAACATTTGAAGAACGTGAGTTTTACAAGAAAGGTGCCGTGAAGTGTTATTTTATTCTAGAACTACACAGGAGTCTAACCAAACAGTTCTAATTAATTCAGATAAAGGGTGATTCATTGTCACACCCCATCACACCACGGGGGTTGATATTAAAAATAGAATAACGCAAGATATATTTATAAATAACCAGCTATGATGATGACGATGGATACAAAAATAGATTTATATGTACATAGGAGACCTTAATTTGGGTTGGTTAGAAGAAATCGCACCTCCGCCATAAAGTAGCCCTGTGTGTATTGATTGTATGGTCTAATTTAATTTAAATGTATTTTCATGTAAAATCGCTTGTAAGTAATTAATTTACAGTAAAGAATAAATGAATAATTAAACATAAGACAATGTACACCACCAACATACCCTTCATACACAATTCAATATATATTGTGGGAGAATGTGATATAATTGGAAAACTCTAATTTCAATTAATTAAATATCAATTAATGTAAACTATTCACTGTGTCGGTGTTTAGGTAGTAGAATTCCATATCGAAACAATAAAACAGGTGTTTTATTCTACTAAAGATTTTATTTTGTGAGAGAGACGTCTTTCGTCTTATGATTGACAATGTCCTCATAAGACGAAAGACGTCTCTCTCACAAAATAAAATCTTTAGTAGAATAAAACACCTGTTTTATTGTTTCGTAATGTAAACTAGTCATTAATAAAGCTGCTACGACTACTATACTATCATAAATAATTACGACATGTAGTGGGATAGCCAGCGAACTAACTGCGAGTAATAAACATACAAATCGTCCACTCCATGCCGATAAAAAAATAAGGGCAATTTCCACCATAGGTTATCCAGTAGTACCCATTATGAAAATATACATTGATGATCATAGTTGTATTTGTTATTATTATCATTCACTGTCTTCTTCTACCTGGCACTGTCCCAACTTATTGCCGCTGAAGGCTGTTGGGGTCAGCTCTTCTTATTCTGAGGTTATACATTCTTCTGTTTCTTATATCATCTTCATCCAGGCCATTTCTCCACAGGATTCTTTTGCATCGTGTCATCCAGGTAATCTTTCGTCTCCCTCTTGATGGATGTCGAGCGAGATTTATTGACGTAGCTTTGTTAACAATGTGTTCCGGTGATCTCCGCCTTATGTGCCCATACCATCTTAGTTGCCTCTCTTCTAATTTGTTATTTATCTTTCACTGTATACCATTAGAAGATATAGAAGTGCCTAGATGTCAAAATAGGAGTAAGGGGGTGAATCTCACCCAGTGAATTAAAAATTATGTGATTGCATAATTATGCCATTAAATTTTACTAAGAAGAGAAATAAATCATTATATAAGTATAATATATACCCATCCCCCGGCTCACATCTGGGTGCCCCATAATATCTTGTAACAGTGTACAGTGAAAGGTAATAAAAAAATTACAACTATAATCGTCAAAATATATTTGCTACTAACTGGATAATATTGCATAACCTATAGTAGAAATTGACCAAAAATAATATTTTTAGGATGGATGGAATGCCTCATTGCAAATGATAATTGTCATATATGTGAGGTTTAACAAACACCTGCTTTTCACAAGACACTCAAAAACTTACAGAAAAAGGTGGGAGACCCATTCTTTATTTTATTTATTTATTTATTTATTCATTCTTTACTGTACATTGATTAAAAACAATTACATAAAAGGTGTACATTCAAATTAAATACAATCAATATACAGAGGGCGAGTTTATCGCAAAGGCGCGATCTCTTCCAACTAAACCAAAAGTATTAACTTAAAAAAAAACATATGATAAAAATAAAATCAACAATCTAAAGTGATTTGGAAAAAAGAGAAAAAAAATATTCACAAAGTGAACATAATATATACAAACATACACACATATATATAAAAAGGGAGAGACTGAGAAAAAAAGGATACAAACATACATGCATAAAAGGAAAGGAAAAGGGGGGGGGGGTTAGGAGTTACCGGGGACATTAAATAATTTTTTTACATTCTCAAATTACTCCTCTGTCACAGTCTACTGTTAACAACACAATGTAAGATCGTTAACATAATTATGGCAATGCGAAAAGTTTCTGCTAATCTATCTCATGAAATGGACATAGAGATCATTCTCTCTGCACCATGAAATAACAAGATGTTCAGGGTGGGTGATGGACCTCATCAAAATATAATATTTTCAATTCCAACAGCGACGTGGTTAACACTTTTCTAGAATGTCTTATTTTTTATGGCTTATATAGGACAATTAGTATGTTCATCCCACACAGTGGGTTCAGTGGCTACCTCATTTGTGGAAAATACCAAGATGGTATAAAAACATGTATGGAAATATGTCTTATATGAGTAATTTAAAAAACACATGCCTAGCTAATAAAAGAACACTCACAGGAAAAGGAATATAATATTAAGCAACTTTTCGGGCACTACACAGATAAGTGTATAAAATTAAGCAATTTGTCTGTAACAGAGTATTTATGTTCAAAATAAAAAGAACATAAGTCGTCGTGTTATTTTTCAAACTCTTGTCCATCTGGTCATGCGGAGTTGTTATGAATAAATGAATATATAGAAGGCAGTTTATGGAGTTGGGAGAGTGGATTTATGGTGTAGTATGCTGTGTGTGATATTATTTATACCAAGCTTTAACATTGTGGAAATTTATATTTATTTTATTTACACTATTGGCGCACAATTCTCAGTAATACCTAACAGCTCTTACATCCAGATCAGTGGTTTTTAACCTTTTTACTCCAACTCACTTTTTAGTGAGCCAACTCACCATTCCCCACCACAGCATCGGTCTTTAACAAATACAATTTTAACCTATGCGGTGTTTAGTACGTAGATATACGTTTTGTTTTTATGTGACATTTTACAGGCTTAAATTTTTGTTTGCATACATTAGATTTATTACTAACAGTAAGAGAAATTTTTGAAATACTATGGACTTTTTGTGGATGGAAACAAAAGCAGGAAATTCCCCACCTGGCAACTCCGCACAGGTTAAGAACCACTGATCCAGATAATATTATCATCATTATTAATTTAAAGTGATCAATAGAATTTATATAATAATAATAATGAAAATTCTTAACTATAAAGGTTATTATGTGTCACCGAGGGTCACCTATATGTCTTATATATTTTGGTGTAAACTGGTAGAGAAATATTGAAGTTTATTGGATGTATAATCAAATTTAACCAAATTAAAGGCTAGCCCAGGATAAGCATCACCCAAAGGGAACATTGAAACATTGGGCCTTAGTGTTCTATAATAAGTGACATTAGTAAAATAAAATATTTAACATCTTAATTAATTTAACATAGATAAGGTGTGCTACCAACTCTAATTGTTCGACAATTAGGAACCTGGATGCTTATTACACACAAAACTGGCCCACTGGCTACCCCACTAATGACGTATGCCATAATGGTATGGATAGATATCCTACAACGAGTAACACAAAGAATGAAGCTGAAAACAAACCTTTTTGCTGGTCTTGAGGTCATATTATGAGCAAATGGCGTTTTTAAAATATAAATAATTCAACGACAAGTTTTGATGGTTACGATGCTTGCAGTGTTTACATTATTGCCAAATATGGTAAAGACATATGGATGGCTAATACATATACGTACAAAAACTATTGCAAATTATGCAATAACCAGACCAGAGTTGATAATGGAATTCAAAGAATATATATAAAATTTATTCCAAACTAAACAAAGTCACATATTTATAAAAAGATATTGATCAAAATATTTTTCAGTAAACATAAGACAATCAACTCTGTCATAATGTGGCCATAAAGCAATGGCCTGCTTTTCATAATATGAATATGCAAAAAGCACTGCATGCCTAGCATGGCATACTACTACTACCATGCCTAGCAGGCATATCACACAAGAGGGGCAGCCAGCAGACCAGTTACATGTAATACACGTATACAAGCTGTCCTCTCTATGCCAGCAAAACATTCAAAATGAGTGGCAAGCCTCATTGGTGAATTTAAGATATAAAATATCTTTATTTGACACCTGACTTTTACAGGACACTTGAAAACTTATGACAAAGAGCTGGAGACCAATATTCTTTGCCGGGTGCTCCACGGAAATACATTATAATATATTCATTTTCATGTCACAATGACGCTCGTCTTGCATCCACATTGAATAAATAAGTTGCAGCAAGCAAGCAAGGACACGTTGCTACACTGTATTACCCCCATTACTACGTGGGAATAAGTCATATTATGTTAGTATTGTAGGAGTTACATAGTCTCCACCACCCTCGCCTCAAACTTAGTGTGAGACGTATAAACAATGGAAATTTAATGCAATAACAACCGTGAACCTTTACGAGTGGGTATCAATGTATATAGTGTTGCAAGTAACCTACTTCCAATACTACAACTGCAGACCATAACACATACATACGTAAATGCTGTTATTCCACATGCCGTATATATCCCTGGTCGGATAGACAAAGAGGATGGGACGTCAATTCGATACATATTTTTGCATCCTTTTGAAACCTCCGATTAACTGGATATCATTACACACACAGGCAATCGTTTCCATATAATAAAAAAACATCATTTCCAGAACAGGTGGAGTACTTTATGCCTGTTGACCAGAACATGTGGAGTAGTGGAATTGAAGACATTAAATGCTTAAATGCTTTTTTAGCGAGATTTCATGACTATCTTCTTTTAATCTTTCTCTCTCTCTTCCCCTTTTAACGCTCCTCTCGGGAGCACATGCCAGAAATCAGCCTCCTCCATTCAGAGCGTCTCTGCTTTTTTTCTTTTTCTATTCTTTTCACAGGACAATCACAAACTTACAGAAAAGAGTAGGCAAGTAAGTAAAATAATAATATGTGATGTTATATCCAATCATTAGCGCACAAAATAGACTTCCTTTAAGTTGCAAGAAAAAAATCAATGTTTTTGTGGTTCATTCACGAGCTACATTTCACATTTACCCAACTTTAAAGTTTGATACACTGCTTATCGACTGTTCATTGGTTTTTCAAATAAATAAAACATGGTTATTGGTTATTTGAGATACTGCTCATTACATATTAAACACGGAACCTTGTAGAAGTCGATACATCGACTGAACACTGTGTTACAGTCATAATAACGTGTCTTATGTAAGACGGATACATGTCTTATACAACACAATACTATGTGTCTAGAGTTATCATACTGGATTAATCCACCACACTACTTCCTGGCACTGTCCCAAATTGTTACCCCTGAAGGCTGCTATAGTCGGCTCTTCTTGTCCTGAGGTTGTAGATTCTTCTGTACCGTACGTCATTTCCATCCAGGCATTGTGTCATCCAGGTAATCTTTGGTTTCCCTCTTGATGGATGTCGAGAAAGATTCATTGACATAACTTTATTAATGGTGTATATCATCTTAGTTGCCACTATTCTAGCTTGCTATTTATGTCACTATATCTTCGGTCGGAATTACCAATCTGCATAGGAGCTGCTAGCGGGGCTTTCAATAACATGAACAAAGTTAGGAAGGCGTCTGGACTCAGTATCAGGACAAAATGTCGCTTGTTCAATGCGTGCATCATCCCAATACTTCTATATGGCTGTGAGTCTTGGCACTTAACCAAGGGTCAAGAGCGGAAGATACTAAGCTTTGAAAACAAGTGTCTTAGAAGGATTTTGGATGTCATGGTATGAACATGTCACAAATGATGCTGTGCGCCGGCTCACCCGGCAGAGATCTGTAATCTCCATAATACTGGAGAGACGATGGTCCTGGCTGGGACACGTTCTGAGAATGCCCAATGATAGTTGGCCAAAAAGAGCGCTCTTCTTCCGTCCGCAAGGGTTCTGTCGGCACGGGCTCCCTCTTTTACAATACACCGTTCCAATGACAACAACATCAGAGTGCAAGGAATGTCGTGGAAAGAGGTGACGCAATTGGCGCAGAGACACTCTGAATAGAGGAGGCTGGTTTCTGCCCTGTGCTCCTGAGAGGAGTATTGAGGGGGATGATGATGCTGATTTATGTCAGTGAAACACGCGTGCTACAACAAACGTGTGAACTTTTTGTTTTATCTTTCAATGATACACCCTGCACATTCGTATCTCTGCTGTACCAAGCAAGCTGCCTGGTGAACGGTTCAATATTCGGTGCTATGCATTATTGCAGGCCAGTCTGGTATATTTTACCTTGGCGTTATATTTGCGTTTTAGCCCTTACGCCTAGTATGACTTTAATATTATTTTGTGACCAATGCGCAGTTAATAACAATAGCACCATTCTTTGCAAAGGATATTTAAAGTATATAGGTATACATTGAAGCAACAAATTCTGCGAACATACACAAAGCTTACTATTTAGTCTTCTCAAAGACAAATAAAACTCTAACACCTCCCATTCGTACTACTTAATAAGTAGAAGACAATTGAACGGAACAATATACATTAAAATTTATTATGATAGTACCACAAGGAATAATTAACATACACTCGATAGTACTAGATATACCTACTTAATGTTGTATTCAATTTCCATAATTATACAGAAAATACACAAAGAATAAGAGTGGTAAAACAATGTTACCAGGAGTAAAAATATAATATACCAACAGTCAGGAATAAAACAAGATAAAGATTTTTACAATGAGGACATGAGAATCAGACAACCTGAAATAACAATGAGTTAGTAAAACATCATTGGATCGCTATTTGGAACAAGGGAATAATTCCAAAAATGTATATTTGAAAAATTGACATTTAAATATTTCTCAATCTATTTACATATTAACATAATTTATGTAAAAAAATGCAAATGGTTTAAGTTATAATATATTACTATAGTGACTAGGTTTTGACTTACAAAGTCATTGTCAAACTAATCGAGTCAAATTGTAAGTTGAAACCACATGTTTTTTTTTTTACATATTTTAATATGAAGCTAGATTGATAATTCCAATCAATTATCAATCTAGCTTCTTCCATAGATTAGCCAGCGAATCACCTACACTATAGAACACACCTAAGAATGTCTCTCGGTATATTTTCTCTGCACCATAAAATGACTGACAACATTTAGTGCAGGAAACATAACTTTTAACCATAAACAAGATAAGAAGGATTTCTTTATGTTTTAAAATTAATTCTTGATGAAAGTGGCATAAATGCAGTACAAATGAGATCGTTGAGAAGGATGTGTGGTAAAAATCTGAGAGATTGTGTGCGTAACAGTGATATCCGAGAGGAATGTGGAATGAAAGTTGGTGTAGTTACAAGGATGAATGTAAATAAGTTACAATGGTTTGGGCATGTGGAAAGAATGAATGAGAACAGAATGACCAAGAAGATATAATTGGCTGAGAGGAAGGGTGCTCGGAGACGTGGACGTCCAAGGATCAAATGGCAAGATCATTTAAGTCAAATCCTACAGGACGGTCACGTGTTTAGCACATTGAACAGGAGAGCATGCATGAGGAATTGTATGACAGTGACGGAAGCGAAAGATGTATGCAAGGATAGAAGGAAGTGGCGCTCGATCCTTTCTGCCTACCCCGCGAGGGAAGAGGCGTGATGGTATGGATGGATAAAATTAATTCTTTAAGTTCAACATCAATTTCCAGGACTTCAAAAGATATTACTTAACTTTAAAAAGACTTTTAATAAATATTTTCTTATAAGTTTATACTTCAATGCACATCAATTATAAACAATTTAACGTCACATAATTATTAATTAAAATACACTGACGGCAAGTTTAGTAAAAAAGGATATTTTTATTTAAACTAAAAGGCAACATGCCATCAAGTCATCTCCCTCAACTGGAATAACAGCGATCTCAATTTACATAATCAACACACTATACAAAGCACCAGTAATTGTAATAAAATCATTTACCACTCTATACACCACTAATGCTGTGAACGAGATCGTAACAGAGAAATTCACACCACATTTAATCTTTCAGTGGCCACTCGTTTGAGTGTTGAATGTTTTAAGATGAAACTTCATTAAGAAACATAACAATAATAAACAAATGAAAAATAATATCAATAGCAACTCGGCATATTGAGTAGGCGGCGGTGTAGACTCGGGCACCTTTCATCTGACGGTTTTATTTGTGCTTCATATCTTGATTTAATATCATAATAATATATACATTTCCCAGCGCATAAACAATTAAGAATCTATCAAATAACCATCATACTGACACTTCAATTGCACAATTCTATAATAACTTTAGCAGACATGATGTCCCGATGCATATAGATTGAATTAAACAAATTGCATGCAACATTACACAATTTTGACATGTTGCTTTCTTTCAAAGAAACTAGCAGAATCTTAAATGATGCAAATTAAATGAACTGCTGAAATTCAATAAGGTGTAAAAAATCACTCAATATAAAACTCTTGAGCATTTTAAACGAAAACACTAACACACTAACATCTTAATTTGTGCTGTACCTTGAGATAAAAATACACCCTTCAATGGGTGCGTCCACATAGTAGGATGCGAACGTCAATCAATCATCAATCTTCAACGATTCGGAGCATTCTCCGAAGAAATATTCGAATGAATGTGTTTGTTTCCCGTCCTTATACGGGTTACGAAGGCATTCATTCAAATATTTCTTCGGAAAATGCTCCGAATCGTTGAAGATTGATGATTGATTGACGTTCGCGTCCTACTATCTGGACGCACCCAATGAAAAATTAAGACAGAAGAACTTTCTTAATGCCTTAGGACCTAAAATTTTTGAAAACCTGTTTATGAAACAGTGCTGTAGCCAAGAAAAAGCATCTCAATGCTTTAAAAAAATATATAGTTCAAAGCATTTCTCATTAATGCTGAATATAATAAAACGAAACATTTTAACAGTAGTAAGATAGACTCATCAACCAAACTCTTAAAAAAATGAAAAGAGTAGAAGTAATTTATTCCTATCCAGGATTTTGTGAGTCACAAACAATAGGAGTACATATAAGGGAATGATTGGTATATTAAGGAGTGTGGAATGCTGATTGGTGACTAAAGATTAAATGAATTTTATGCTGTGTACAAAAATACCCACATATCTAGCCCACATATGGTATAGCGAATTGTTCATTGTTTTTAGCGAGAATTAGTATCAATCTTATTATGCATGTACCTACATACCAATCGTATTAATTAAATAAATTATTTTATTGACAAACAAAATAATGATTCGTGATTGGCGTACAACAAAAGGCACATGTAGTTTACACATGAACATTTTAATATTTGAACACATAAGATACATTACTTCTCTATTTCTTCATTTGACATGCATAAATTGAATTAAAATTGTGTTTTTTACACATTGCACCTTTTATTCATCAATGTATTACAAATTTATTGTGTAGTTTTTGTTGTTTTTTGTTTTTAATATGATTGTTAACATGTCAAAGGCTAACGCCGTAAATATATGAAATAAATAAATAAATATATATGTCCATTAACAATTTTATTTTAATTAATTTTGTTGACTTTTTTCATTTCATTATAAATAACTAATATTTTATTCCATTCTATTTTGTAATAATTTAATTCATGCGTATTTATTTTATACTAAATTTATTTATTCTCACCTGTTGAGTTCTAATTTACTTAATAGCATATTATCACGCATTTTATGTTTTTGATGCATACTTTATGTTTTTTGTTTGTTCGGAATTGTTGTTTTATTTCTTTGACATTTTTTCATGTTTGTTTGTATTGACACAATTAATGTAATTTATTTACTCTAGACCAGTGTTTCCCAACCGGTGGTTCGCGAACCCCTGGGGGTTCGCTGTGTCTACAAAGGGGGTTCGCGAAAATAATAGCGTAATGGCGGGATTTTAAATGGCCCAAGAAAAATAAAAGGAAAAAAAAACAAAAACACAAAAAAAAATAAAAAAAGCACACCAAATACAATGCAGATTGCACGCTGTTGTTTCGAACGTATGCATACTGCCTATATCTTATGCAGCATATAAAGAAAATCATTAACGACTACATAGGGGGTTCGCCAAATTCTGTTGGATATTACTTTTGGTTCGCGACGAGAAGGTTGGGAAACACTGCTCTAGACCAAGGGTGGCCAACCCGCGGCCCGCGGGGTGTCTCCATGCGGCCCGTGAAGCATATGCACACTTTTTTAAATAAAATAATAGTCGGTACAAATATCCGTTAATTTTCTGAAAGAGGTATTTCGTTTAGTAACATTTCAAATTCCTATACCATTTTGAAAATTTGCCAACGGGGTGGTAGAAATTTTAAGGTGAAGTAAAATTATTAAATGTTCCATATATGGAGTATATTGTTGTCGCCCGGTAGGAAATCTCATTCTGAAATTTGGCCCGGCTGCTGAAAAGGTTGGCCACCCATGCTCTAGACCTATTGTTTCCCATTGACTTCTTGTGTTTTGCATTATTTTAATTTATTTACTGTTTCTTTCTAATTAGGTAATTACTCTAAATTTATACAAAAATG
This sequence comes from Athripsodes cinereus, assembly GCA_947579605.1. Lineage (NCBI taxonomy): Eukaryota > Metazoa > Arthropoda > Insecta > Trichoptera > Leptoceridae > Athripsodes > Athripsodes cinereus. The sequence continues at coordinate 37,453,715 of OX388306.1, forward strand.
TATTTTTGACTTGTGATTTTTGATTATTACGTCTGTCTGTGTTTGTTGTCTATTATACTTCTAGATTAACATGTAAAAGGTTCATGCCATGTGTTTATGTAAATAAATAAATAAATAAATATCCCATCATATGAAAATAAGAAGTATTCCATTCTATTTTATAAAAAATAGGTATTCGTTCAAAATTACACACATAAGATATCAAATATCTTCACGTCAGCAGTGATAAGAGATGTCACCCATCATTTTTTGTGGTAAAAAAAACCACATCCTGAGTGTTCATTACATTCAGTTGATCCGCTGGCTACCCTAATTGAGGGAGATGGCATCATGGAATTGTACAGATCATTGTTTTTTAACCGTATAGAAAGAATTGTTCCCTTTACCACAGTAAGATTATCCAGCACCACCCAGCAAAAAACTTAATTTAAAATTTACACTTTTCCCTACGTAGAGGTGCGTATTTTATGCAGTAGATTTCCTACTACAAATAAAAAATTATAAGAAGTATAATATTGAATCAGTTTATTTTTCTTTATTGAGACAATGCCCACTCCAACTAGAACAGGTCTCACCTAGTTGGGTAATTCACTATAATGTGTGAAAATTGTTGTTTTTGTATTATGATGAAATTATATAAATAAATTAATAAATAAAACAAATTTCCGCAATGTCTCCTAAATGCTGAAAATTTAAAAACAATCTACCAGATCTCCACACTAGTACGTACAGAGACAGAAAGCGAGTAAAAAACATTGACTTACTATAAACACCACCTAAATTTGCAACATTACTGCCAACATTCGAACAAATTATAAAAATGGGTCAGTATTAGAAAATCTAATCACTCTATTAACTGTAGGTAATAATATATACAGGAAATAATGATAAGCAAAGCACTGAACTGGGTTTATTTCCGATTAAGTAATACAAGCAATCATAAAAGTTAGCAATATATATTTATAAAAATGTAATATCAATAATAGGCCCAGAGTGGCTACAAATTTATAGTGGTGATTATATTATTACATACATAAAACAATCTATAAAAAGGCACCCAATGAAACTATCCTACTCCAAAAGTAATACACACCTGAACTGAATCAGAATTTTAAGTACCTACCTACTCTTGGTATTTTTTGAAAACAAGTGCTTATTGTGGTAGCTAGTTACAACGCCTACCCGTTAACATTCAAATGAGGAACATTTTAGACCGTGGCAAGAAAAACAATATTTGAAAATTTTTCATTATTCATTAGATTTCATATTTCCGCACTCATCATATCATTTCTGTTTTTTTGGATCATCACATCAAAATTGTATAATGGTTAGTTGGAAGATATTGCTTCTGCGATAAACTCACCCATTGCACAATATATTTATTTGTATCACATTATTTTATAACTTTGTAATTATGTATTGTGCAAAAAAGATTATTATTATTATGTTGCATTTATTTAAATTAAACAGGCATACTTCTAAGAATGACAAAGAGTATAATTATATACTTGTCTGAAAGAAAAGGTGTGACGAAACGCGGGCGTCCGAGAACCACGTGGAACGTGGAGAACAAGAGGAACCGTCATGCATGCATGAAAAATTGTATAAAAGTGAAGGAAGCAAACTGTGTTAAAATAGATCTATTTAGCTTTCTGTTCTCTCTGCCTACCCCACTTGAGACACGGCGTTAGGGTATAGTATAGTAGTAAAAAGTAGGTACTGTAAATACAATAATTGAACACTATCACCGAACAATGGGGAATATTAAATTGAATAGTTAGGAGATAAAGCTTGTCAAAGTTTCGCTTTAAATTTTATATTAGATGATATAAACACTTAAAACTTTTTAATACACACTTTTTATTTTATTATTGTAGACAATATTGTTTCGTCTCTTAACGAGACATTTTAAATACCTACTTAAGTTTTTAATTCATCCAATAATATAGAGAATACACAAAAAGTAGCGGAATACATAAAAAAATATAAAATTTTATACTTCAAATTGTCTTCAATTACTTCTACCACAATAAGTATTTGAGTATTTTATAGCGTACAATAAAGAACACATATTCATAGACAGATAAACATTACCAAACTGATTTGAAAAAGTACTTGAATTACTTAAGTACTACAAAAAGTACTTGTATTACACATTAATATTTTATACCTGAACAAAACACTGATAACAAAAACTAAAACAGTTTTTTTGTGGTGTGTGTGTGTGTGTCTAATCCCCCAATAAAAAACACCACGAAATGAAGGCAATAATTATGTTGTTGGAAGTCATAAAACAGTATAGTGGGGAGAGTGATAAACCAGCAGCGACAACAGAGATTGCATACCTCTTCCGGGGATGCTCCATTAAACTACACACATAGCTTTACAAACATCCCTCACAGGCTGCACTCGGTGTGGTAATGGTAAATTAAATTTGATGAGTGCATTAAATTCTCCCACCAACACAATTTATTTTTTACTATCTATTAATGAATAAAATATAAACCTAGGCACACAGTGACCTTAAATATATATATCTATATGCTCATATTTGAATAAGTTAGGTCCGTGGAGTCCATATCACAGAATAGATGATTCACTCTTTTTTATATGCTTTTGAGTGCATTATAAAATGCAAATTAGGATGACATTCGTAAGACATCACAATATGTGAGACATTAAATATTTTCAATTTATCATTAGGTTAAGCACCCATTCTGAATGCCCTTGTCTCTTGCGGCATGGTAAAAATGACATGCATATTCAACACATGCGGTTAGACCATTAAATGTCCATGATGTCGTGATGATATGAAACAATATTTTACAAACTCTCATCGGAGGAAGTAGAAAGGTGTTCCAAAAGTTGCAAATTGACTTAGGCTGGCTTCGATATACACTTAGGATGACACTCAACAATTTCGCCATTCTCATAGTCACAATACCTCATTACAGTAACAGAGAAAAACTTTGCATAAAATAAAAAAAAAAATTAAATAAATGTGATGAGGCATGCTGCCCATCTTGAATGTCTTATTTTTTATTAGCATGGAGAGGACAACTTCCATGTTTATTATATGGTTACCCTATTTGTGAGATGTGTCTAGATGGTACAGATATACATTTTTCAGAATTGTCAGAATCTATTTATTGTATTGAATTGAGATTTCGTAAGTGTGTCGAATAAAAATTGAACATCATATTCCACCATACTACTCCCCCAGCAGTCAGCCGACTCCCACCCCTCCCACATATTGACACCACACACACCCTCACACACACACCCTCACACACACACCACATATAAATATTTCAATAGTCAGTCCTCGTCCTCGTTGTTTACGTATTACCCTCAAATAAATAGGTATATATATACAAAGCAGTGTGCCTCACGACGACAACGTCGTCTCATGGTTTCATGCAAAATTTAAATTAATAGACTCACATAGGGTGGCGAGACGAGCAACAGAACAAAGTATTGAATAATCAAGGTGCTACGTAGAAATGTATTACAACACACACACACCTTTATCAAGACTAATTATTACTAAGCAAGTTAAATTGGAAATTGTAGTATACTATTCTGCCCTGCTAAGTAAAAACACAGTAATTACCAAAACACATAGGTGTCAGAATCGCAGACCAAGTTTGAAACCTTTTGTGTGTATTTTTTACATTAAGTATTAAAAAATAAAACATAATCATCACAAATATCTCAGATATTCAATATTTACCTTTTAGTAAACTAATTTAGATATTTGCAACGACTGTGGATGGTTTGTTTTTTAGTATTTGAAAAAATAAACACAAAAAGTAGTTTCAAACTTGGTCTGCGATTCTGACACCTATGTGTTTTGGTAATTACTGGGTTTTTACTTAGCAGGGCAGTATTACCCTCCATAGCCACCATGATTCCGTGTAAGAAAACCTGATAAAACCAAATATTTTAAACTCTATTAACCCCACTGCGTCCTCAGTAAAGAATAGGTCTCAAACATTTTTTGCAAACTTTCAAGAGTCCTGCAAATGGCGGATGGTAGGTAAAAAACAATAATTAATAATATATATTAAGGCATATAAGCTATCCTGAATGTCAATTTTTTTAGATAGTGCAGAGAATTCATTCATACCATCACAGTATGTGCCAATAAAAGTTAATACAATCTGGATAGGTGGCATACGTCGTTGGTGAACTGAAGATGTTAAATGTCTTAAACACAATGTTTTAAGAATACCTGAATTTTACAGGATGCTCGAAAACTTACAGAAAAGTGTGGAAAACTTATTCTTTAGTGCAGGCATGGGCAAACTGCGACTCGCGAGTAATATAATATTTTTTTTAAATAATCACGTTTTTATCTTCAACGACTTTTTAAAAAAATATTGAAAATAAATTTTAAAAAATGTCCATATATTCCATCATCTCGGATCTTGTTCATAACGGCATAACTCAAACAATGCACACTGTATGCATTTTCATAATAAATAGTGTACATATAAAAATTATATTTTACTTGCGGCCCGCCGATAATTATGAATTCCTGAATATGGCCCTTCATCCGAAAAGTTTGCCCCCCCCTGCTTTAGTGCATAGAAAGCCAGCAAGTATGCATAAAAGAGGTGTAATTTTATTTAGAAATTCCTATTTGGAACTTCACTAGAAATTAATAGCCAAACAGGACAGACAGGTACTCCACTAAGTAAAGAAAAGCAGCGACGACGACAAGACATTAAACGTTGGGTCATTACTTTAACATTGATAGGCAGTATTAATAACATGCTGTTAAATTCTGCGTAAGGCGAATGGGCCGCACTAAACGTAGTGTAAAGCACATAACATTACAAGTACGTACATCTGTAAAAATGAAGTGGGTTATTACACGGGAGATAATAAACTGGCTAATAAACCCATATCGCACATATAATGTTGTTAATATATTAATACATACATACATACCTAGTAGCAGGCTGATACACCTCTACAATATATTATTATATATATACGAGTATGTCATAAAACCCTGACCACTCTAATAATATGGTTAAATATTATTAATTTACCAAAATTTACTTTCTTTTGCTACACTTTGTCACTAGATGGAGTTAATTGTTTATCATCGATAAAAAACAGTATTATTTATGTCACAGAGTACCCGTGGATGTGTGCACACCAAATTTCAGTAAGAATTTTTGAATTCTAGTTATTGATGTGAAATTGGGTAATAGTAATATATATTCATGACAGGTTATAAAAAATTTTAGTCAGGAATTGACAACACACGTGAAGAAAGATCTTATATGTAGAAATATTTTGAAAATATCAGACTATGCTGAAAAGTTGGGATCCAAGTATCAATATTTGTGTTCTATATTTTCAAGTGTAACTTTGTGGAAATACATTATAAAAGATAATATTTAAATTAAAACACTGTTTAATTCCACTATGAGATTGCTTTAATTAAAACGTTAATTGCTTTAATTAATACGCAGTATTGTGTTATTACTGATGATGACTACATTGTAGTCGAAAACGTTTTAATTAAAGCAATCTCATAGTGGAATTAAACAGTGTTTTAATTTAAATATTATCTTTAATATTTGTGTATTAAATTAAAATAAATATAGCGTTTGATATTTTCTAGACTCTAGATCTACTCTGTAAAAGGTGAAGTGTGATGATATTATACATACATATCAGCAAACCGCTTCCCTCTTGAGGTAGGCAGAAAGGATCGAGCATCATTTGACTCATTTCCTCTTATCCTTGCATACTCCTTTCGCTTCCGTCACTGTCATACCATTCCTCATGCATGCTCTCCTGTTCAATGTGCTCAACACAGGACCATCCTGTAGGATCTGGTTTATAGTATGATCTTTCTATTTGATCCTCGGACAGTCACATCTTCGAGCACCACTCCTCTCAGCCAAATATATTTTCTTGATCATTCTGTCTTCATTCATTCTCTCCACATGCTCAAACAATCATAACTTATTTACTTACTTCCATTCCACATTCATCTCATATTATAAAAATAAATATAATCTTTATTGCACAAAAATAGTATACAATACAATAAAAAAAACATGACAACATGACAATAACTTGGGTTAGTTGGAAGAAATCGCGCCTTTGTGATAAACTCACCCTCTGTATATTGATTGTATTTAATTTGAATGTTTACTACTACTACTACTACTATAAGTGGGGTAGCCAGCAGACCAACTGCATATAAAACATGCAAGCTGTCTTCTCCGTGCCAATATATTTGAATGTATACCTTTTATGTAATTGTTTTTTATCAATGTACAGTAAAGAATGAATAAATAAATAAATAAAAACAACATTACTACTGAACATTTTGTGCAATGAGTGAGTTAGATGTTATTCTGGATTTTATTCAACGTAATAATGAATCAATGGTTTCAAACATTGAAAACATACACCATGCTATAGGTACCTAAGTAATAAATCAAATAACCATGACATTTTCAGCAATGGATTGCTACATTTTTATACGTCCAAGAGAAAATACTCTACGTCACGAGAAAACAAAATTACATTTACTTGTTACATGTTGATCACGCTGTCAAAAATGGTTATGGTTGATTGCTATTAAACATACCTCTCTCTCTCTCTATAAAAAAATTACACAATTTTGTGTTAAAATTCGTAACCGAGCTGCAAAAAACACTACTACTACTACTATACCATCACGGCATATCCCACAAGTGGGGTAGCCAGCAGATCAGCTGCATGTAAGAACATGCAAACTATCCTCTTCGTGCCAATATAAAATCAAGACATTCAGGATGGGTGGCAAGCCTCATCGCTGAATTTAAGATGTGAAATGTCTTAATTTTTTCGAACACCTGCCCTTTACAGGACACTGCAAAAAATACCGTCTTCAGAAATACATTAATTCAATTTTTATTCTTAAGATTCTTAAGAAACTTTTTTAATTACTCCACCACGCTATACCGTCACGGCATATCCCACAAACGGGGTAGCCAGCGGACAAACAGCATGTAATAAGCATGCAGATTGTCCTCAACGTGTCAATTTTTTTTTTGACATTCTGGATGGGTGACATGCCTCATAACTGAATTATAGATGTTGATTGTCTTATTGTGAGGTATTACGAACATCTGCCAGTAACAGAACACTGGAAAATATACAGAAAACAATGGGAGACCTAGGTGGGACCGGGAATTAAGATGGGTGGCAAACCTCGTTGCTGAAATTAAGATGTAAAATGTCTTTATTCTTTCACACCTGCCTTTTACTGGATACTCGAAAACATATGGAAAAGAGTGAGAGACCGCAATTATTTTCCAGGTGCTCCACGGCTACCTAACCCAACTAGGACAAGGTAAAGAAAATGTATGTGTATTGAAAAACAACTATCTTTACTGAAAAATTACATTTCTTGACTTAGTGTAGTTTCTCTCTGATACATAGATATGTGAAAAAACATTAAAATCATTTGAGCATAAATTATTATTGCTATACCCTCTACTACTGCTGCTACTACTCTACTTATAGTCCAATATTTGTGAAATGTATTGAAAAACTATATAATATCAACAACAGCATTGTTGATTAATAAAAAAAAACTCTAAGTACAAACATAAGGTAAGAATGGAAAAAAAATAATAATACATTGTCTTTGATTGTGTTTACTTTAGGGGTAAGACATATTCCGAGTGATTTATTTTTTATCCTACACTGATTATTGACATATTTCGTATTAATTTTTTTACCATAGAGAAATAACAATATTTCGTGTTTGAGCCATACACATATCACTAAACTGAAGATTTTAATGTCTTGTAAAGTTGAGTTTTTCAGTGCCTTTTATAGGGCACTCAAAGACTTATAAAAAAGTGGAAGAGGTCCAATTAATTCTGGGGAATTTTTGGATTTTAATTTTGAATATGTATCCAATATGCTCTAGAGTCTAGACCATTGGTTCTTAACCTGTGGGGAATTGCCCACTAGTGAGAAATGGCAGAGTTGCCTTTCACGGCACAAGCTTTTAGCTTAGTGTGAAAGGTGTATAAGGTTGTATTTGGGTTTATAACAAAACTCAGATAAATATTTAAAAAAAAAAATTAATTAGTATATCTACATGCTAAACACTGCGTAGGTTAAAATTGAATTTGTCAAAGACTGATGCTATGATGATGATGATTTTGGATGATTTTATTTTATTTATGACACCGTTTTACAGTCTCTAGACCGTCTCAAGGGCGCCAGTGAAGAGTTTAGTTTTTAATTTGCCTCTGAAGCTAGTGACCGTCTGACCATCTCTCAGCAGCACCGGTAGGCGATTCCACATAACTGGTCCTACAACACCAAAGGCCCTCTCGTAGAAGTTGGACTTACCGGCTCTATTGGGCTCAGTAAGTCTATTCACGGCCAGTTCCATAAAGTTTATGGTGGGGAATAAAGAGTTGGCTCACTAAAAAGTGGTGAATTGGAGAGAAAAAAGATTAAGAACCACTGCTCTAGAGCATATTATGATCCACTATAATTATTAATGCACTTTAATTCATTATAGCAAATGTTAAGTAACTGTATTTTATGTTGAATATAAGTTTATAGATACTATTTGTGCCTATCATCGATATGTTTATTTTGATTTGTCGATTTTATTTGTAATTTTTGACCTAATATGTGCCAATCTATATAAGTGATGTAACGAATGTGCGATTTTGGATATTTGCGAATGCTAATGTGAATATTTGTTGCCGACATTTGCGAATGCGAATGGCGAATATTGACTTGCTTGAGCATGTCGGTGCTGACTTTACTACAAGTTAGAATTTCTACAATTGCTCAAACATTAAAATTTCTACCCGCCCGTCGCCGAATTTTCAAAATGGTATAGGAATTTAAAATATTTCAAAAATTCCTCAGTTTTATTAAACAATATTTTCTTGCAGTATCTTTTTCTACAAAGTACCGGGTAATTATCTGGTACTTTTACCGAATGTCCGATACTTTATTACCAAAATAATATTCGCAAAACAGTTCAACAAATTCAGCTAATGCAAATACTTTGAAATCTGCGAATATCCGTTACATCACTAATCAATATTGTTAAAGGCTTTGCAGTTTATTCAGTGAAATAAATAAAATGGCAATGTTCAATAATAAAAATTACATCCTTTCCAAACAGTTCTTTATAACAAATAATTATATAGTATTTATCAATGTAATACATTAGGACTTTTACATTGTACAAAAAAAATAGCCTTCCTTTATTATTCACATTTCATTTGTTTCCGCTTGAATTTCCTTTAGAGTTTATTATTATAATGTTGTACTTACTGTAACTCAATAATAGTAAATCCTAAGACCTTGATTGGTTTGTTTACCTGAATATTCTAATTAATCATTGTCATTTGTCTAAATACTTTCAATAAAACTGTTCATAATAAACATGAAATATTTATAATATATATAAAAAAATATTACATAACTTCAATTAAAGAATGAAGCATGTGCCAGGAATACAATTTTTATCACACAAAAAAAAAAAACAACTTTAATAATAACATTTTATTTTTTTATTTTGCAAACACGACAATTTTACGATACATAGTTAGGTTGTTTGCTTGAAGACATTGCCTCAAGGCAATATGTACGGCTTTGGTACAAAATTTCTTTTGACAATAAAGTGATTATTTTTTATTTTTTTTTAAAAAAGATATAAGTATCTGGGTTTTGTTATAAACCCAAATACAACCTTATACCTACACATTTCACAATAAACTAAAAGCTTGTGTCATGAAAGGGGAGTTTGCCGGCACCTGGGATCGGACCCCGGACCCCTTATTCACAAGGCCGAGACTCTACCTTAGGGTGTGTCGATTTTTTCAACTTTCGAATTTCAAAGTGCCTTAGGCATCAAAAGTTGCCTTTTCTCAACAGAATATTAACTGATATTTTTTTTTTAATTTTGGGAACTTCCATTAGCCTCCTCAAATGGCCAGAAGTTGGCGAAAAACGATAAATTATAGAAATTTTGCCCTATACATTTTTCTTGTAAATTTTTTTTATAATATTTTTTTATTAAAATATTCTTGTTAATTTGATTGCAAATAGTATAATCAAATGATAAAAAAATATAATTATAAATTATCCACTAATGATCCTTACTCTCGCACTACCGTCGTTTATTCATCAGTCGTAAAAATTAGTCGCTCGGTTTCGGTCGTGGGTTGCAGTCGTGTACGAGTATTGTTCTGTGTTTCCTTTTTAAGTGATTTAACATTAGTTAAGTACCTACTACTACAATATCTTACAATGTCAAAGCGTAAAGATACCAGACTGACCACACAATTAAGTATTTTCAACCAATTTCCGGAAGAAATAACATGCAACAGGAATATGCTGCCGACGCCGACGTATGAAAATGTTATCAAACATTACGAGTGGGTGAGATATAAAATGAAGCAGATTTCATCGAAAGAACCAGCTGCAGAAGATATAGCTACGAGCGTTACGCGTATGTTGATTGAAATTTGGAAAAAGGCTTCTATTCTCGTGCTTTCAGCGCAAAGAATAATAAAAATGATAATGTCATACAACACTGATTACAAGAAACTATTGAAAAATTTCAATAGAAAAAACAAAAGTCGAGCATACACGGATAAAATCGAGAACTCTATTTTAAACAGTCTTAGCCTTTTTGATGTTGCAGCCTGCAAATGTATAGATTATTCTTTATGTAAATGTGGGAAACAAAAGTCAATACCGCTACAAGGGCGTTTATTTTTAGAAGACCAACGCAGTCAACGACAAATGTTTATAGGTAGTATCGACATCATTGCTACGCAAAAGTTACAAAAAAAATTTAAAAAGTGCAAAAGACAGCGGAAAAACTGAGTAAACCAGGACCTTTGACGATGATAACGCCACCTTTATACCAAAGTGATTCTGAACCAGACTTAAGTATGACTCAGGAAGATGAAGATTTCCAGTGCTGTAGCTTACCTTTCCCTAATAAAAAAGAAAACGCTAAGCATAAATTAAGCACAGATCAAAAATATTTATACACTTTGTGCCAAGCAGTATCAAATGGTAAAGTGAATGATGATTTGGCCCGAAAACAACCAGGGAAGATGTCCCATGCCAGATGGTTAACGACTGCAAGTAGGATTTTACGTTTATATGTCGCCACTGAAAATCCTTGTGAAAATCTGAAAATATTGGCCGTTTTTGTTATGAAAGTCTATGCACCTTCATGGTTTACAATAAAATGTAATAAATCTTGTAAAGATGGGGCAGTTAATTTATGGAAAATAATTCGTTCATCACGATACCTTCCAGCAGAATTAAAAGCAATAATAGATCTTGTTATTCAACGTAATGCTTATTTTGCAAATCCAGAGAATATAATAATAGCTATGCTAAGTGATAATGATAAGAGAATAAGGAAGTTGGGATGTCGAAGGATCTTGAAAGCTCGCTCCATTGAAGCTCCGGGTATACGAGAATTTGTAATTCCAAAAGTTAACTTCGATTGCAACAGCTACATAGAATTATTGATTGACTAGCAAAAACCATCATTAATTCTCACATCACCTCCTCTTTTGAGTACAATAAGTACTGACGATTTGAAAATAATTCAACTGAAGGTTACATTAAAATGTTTAACTTTCCCAAATTTCCATGCCATATACACAATCAGTGGAGAGATGTGTTAAATTAACTACAGAAGCATCTAGTTCTGTTGCTGGTCACAAGGCTCGAGAAGGTTTTATTTGTGCCAGGCAACATTCAAGAAATATGATGCCAAAATTCAATTCTAAGAAAGATTTCAAATAATTTTTTTATAAACAAATATAATGCATGTCGTCTTATTTTTGTTTTAATTATCTTAAACTGACTCTTATTTACATAAAATCACTAATACATAGCATCGTAATGATTCAATGTTTATTCTATTTTCGTTATAAGAGCAAACGTTTTTTGCCTTTTTTTCAAAACTTCATGCTGCTTGAGGAGGCTAAAGATGATGTTGGGAGTAGCATTTTTTTGTATTTTCTTGTCATTAGTAACATCATACAACTTTTGAGTACTAAGGAGTTAAAATAAAATAAACTTTATTTTTTTTGTATGGAGAGCGACACACCCTACTCTACCTCCAGGCTACCAACGAACTAAGATAATTAAATTATTATTATTATTATTATATGGCAACAAAAACCAATCAAGTTCACCAAAATATGACGAACTCACCAAGGATCTAGAAAATGTTTCATATTGATGGTCACATCAAATACATCAACAAATAGATACAAAAATCTGTTACAATTATTATTGCATGATCATTGCATGAATGCATTTTGCAAGTACCTAATTACAAACAAAAAATCATTAATACCTATAAAAAAAATTGTGGTTAGATGAAATAAATCACTAACATAGTGATAATCTCGCCACTGCATATCATCACATTTTTTTACGTACATTGTTTGTTGATTTTGTAATGTAAACGATGATGTGCAAGAAGAATACAATAAATAATTATAAAATTATTAAAAAGTTATATAACACTACATTGATTCCTTGTATGTTCAACTATAAAAACTGATCAATTATGTATGTAAAGAAAACCACCTACATACTCATAGGAGTGATTTCCTTTAATTTATTTATTTGAATTTAGAATTTTGTTTTGACAGTTTGGTGAAGTAATTTTGTTTTTATTTTGTGTTAGTTTTGAAAGACCTGAAATACAGACTTTCAATGTAGTTTTTTTGATAAATTTCGGGTTATTGTCTTATTATTGTTTAGTTTATGTTTAGTTTTATTTAGTTTCTTTAAGTATGTTTTTAATAAATTTTTTGATAAATTTCAGAAAAACTCTGATTGCTTTATTTCGAGTATAATAAATAAAGTACCATTATAAAACAACATTTAAAGTCTTCATTTCAAGTCTTTCAAAACTAACACAAAATAAAAACAAAATTACTTCACCAACTGTCAAAACAAAAATTCTAAATTCAAATAAATAAATTAAAGGAAATCACTCCTATGAGTATGTAGGTGGCTTTCTTTACATATTTGAGTGTCATTCAAACTGTAAATCATTCCTACAAATTTTTAACTTAATAGGCACTGTTCAAAGAATTACCATTCCATTAAAAACTACTAATTAAAGTTAATATGTTCATCACAAGCAGTTTATCCACTGGTGACTGTACTTGTGGGAGATGCCATGACGGCATAGACAAAAATACTAATTAAAACAGATGATAATGAAAACAAGTACTGTATTTATAGTATTTCTACAAATAAGGTGTACATTAGAATGACAATATAATACACAAGACAGTGAGTATCAGGCGTGTCCGAGTGACACACAGACACAGTGATACAAATTCACAAGCGTACCGAATCAATTGAGAAAACATTGTTTACTGACTGACCGACCGCATAAAATTTGATAAATAAAAACATACTAAAAAAAGATAAACGTATTTTTACCACTTGCAGTGTTAAATTAAGACTAATTGGAGTGTTACATTGAATATAACAGAAAAAACTTAAATAACTTGTACTATTACTATACTATCACGGCATATCCCACAAGTGGGGTTGCCAGCAGACTGACAGCATGTAATAAGCATGCAGATTGTCCTCTATGTGTCGATAAAAAAATACATTCGGGATGGGTGGCATGCCTCATTGCTGAGTTGTAGATGTTGATTGTCTTATTGTGAGGTTTTATAAACACCTGATTTTTACAGGACACTGAAAAACTTACAGAAAAGAGTGAGATATCTATTCTTCACAAAACAGGACTTCAAAAGCATAGTTTTATTTTAGTTTATAAATATCATATTTCAACCAGGTTAATGGGAAGACATTGCGCAATTTAGCAATAAACTCGAGCTCTGTACATTAAATTATAAATTTGCATTCTCATCACTAAAATTAAACAAATGTTTTATTCTACTATTCAATTTATTTACAAGAGAGACGTCTCACGTCTTGTTAACAGACACAGTAGATTATGTAAAATGGATAATCAAATAAATAAATAATGATTCTATGATTGGTTGGAAGATTTTTTGATAGATTTCTTGTAAATACTGTTTTAATTTGTATGTTATAATTTCAATAAATATATTCATTTTATGACTCTCATTACTTGAAAATAACAACATTTTCCTTTGTCCTTTTATATTTTAGTTTGTATCTCATAGTTTGTAATGTATGCATAGTGGAAATGAGATGAAAAATCAACTTTAAATTGTGCGCGCAAAATCCATAAGCAAACAATCGTTTACTATTATTATGAATCATTATGATGGATTGAGTCTAAACATGGCGACACCAAAGTGTTATGAATAATATATTGTTAAGATTTTTTTGTAAAATTTGTATTATAAACCTTCTACTATAACTGAATGTACTCGTTAAACCGCACGTAAGACAATCAACAACTACAATTCAATAAAATGAGCCATGTCACCCGTTCTGAATATCTCATTTTTTTCATTACAGCATCTTTTATAAGTGTAGATTATGTAGATTGTCCTTAGTGTCAAAAAAATACATTTAGATGGGCAGTGGTGTAACTGTGGTGTTGCTAAATTGAAGATGTTAGATGTATTATATTATTGTTTAGGTTTGTTGGAAAAAATCGCGCCTCTGTGATAAACTCGCTTTCTGTATATTGATGATATTTTATTTTAATTCATTTTTCTATAAAATTATATGTATTTATTGGGATCAATGTGCAGTGAATAATGAATAAACAAATAAATTTTATGTGTAAGAAAAACAGCCTTATACAGGACACTCAAACCGTAATATTTGAAAAATATATATATTTTAAGTCCCAGTCTTTAAGGGGATATTAAAAAAAATCAACCTAATAATATTACATTATTAATAAACCCATTGAAAAATTGTGTTATCTCCCTTCCGATCCTCCCCCATAGCACCACCCTCACCAATAAAGGTACTCGCTTGGTATTGGACACAAGAGCTTCGGGGGGGGGGGGGGGAGGGAAGGGGAGACTGGTACAAAATGGAAAGGGGGAAGGGTGCCACCACCACCACCATCATCGCTGCATTACTACAGTCGAGGTACATTTATTAACTTAGTTACATAACATGTACGATGCATAAATTATTTATTTATAATTATGATTGACAAAAAACCTTTAAGTACTTATTTTAGGATCTTTTATTAAATATATTTCAATAATGTGAATGTTGGATATATCCGTGAGTGTTTGCTTTATGTCTTTTTGAGATTGAATGCATGTATCTATAGATATTGTGTGCATGGTCTGGATGTTTGATTATTTGTGTGAATTTTGCTGATTTTTACTGATTATGTATATTGAACATCTGTAATGCACCTTAATATAAATAAATACATAAAAACTTGTGCTGTCATATAAATTGATAAATGAGAGAAACTGACAATACGTATATAAAGAAAGCTGGAAAACTGTTCCATGGAGTCCACAGCAAAGAATAAGTCTCCCACTGTTTTATGTGAGTATTTCATCGTCCTGTAAAAGGTGGGGATTTGTAAAAAAACGAATAAGAATATAAGATGTAAAACATCTTACTTTTATGGACACCTGCCTTTTACAGGACAATCAAAAATTTACAGTTAAATCAGCGAGGTCTATTTTATGCCGAGGGCTTCACGGCTATGTATTTATCAAAAATAAGCATTTATCACAGTAAAAAAAATGCTTATGTTGTGAAGATTGAGTACGTTAGCTAGTAGCTTCATGAATAAATAAAATAAACATATACAACCCCTGTGACATGTAACTTATAAATTATGGAAGTACACACTGAAAAAAAATACCATAATAAACATATGGTTGGTCTAGTTTGAACGTGGAACATATTGCAGGCCTAGAACCCTTATAACAATTTTCTATATTTAGAACTAGTTACTTTGTACTAAACCTCTTAAATTTAAGTATTAAAAATGTTTCATAATTACCACATTGTAAGTAGGTACAAATAAAATCAAGCAAATCTGTAATAACAAATTTATGAATTAAAAATGTAATAACAAATTTTTGATGTGATAAACTTCATAATGAATATTAAACCAACCTAAACCAAAGCGTAAGGCCAGGAACACCTCTAAATCAAAAGGATTTGGTACACTGGATTCAAAATTTGAAGAACTGAAAAAATAATCTATCTATTGCCTTTTGGCATTCTACCGTTTCACTTTGCAATTCTTTCGTATTTTGTTTACCAATAAAGTTATTTTTTATTTATTAATTTATATAGATCTATTTATACCACCATGGTACTCTCACACGTAGAGTAGGCAGTAATACTTACTACAGATAATGAACATACAGGTCGCCTTTCCCGTGCCATAAAAAAAACCAAGATATTCTGGATGGGTGACAAACCTAATTATTGAATTGAAGATGTTAAATAACATATGGTTTATAATATAATTACTACTAAAATACAAAATGAAGACTAGTTGTCATTGAAAATTGTGTATGTAAAACAATTTCTTTATTTATTGAGTCAACTTTAATTCTGTAAAACTCCATGTTTATATATGGAAGAAAACACAATTGGGTTTAGTTTTACTTAATATTTAATTGAATAGTGACCTGGTTTCCACTTATTGTAAAAAAGGTGTGATATTTTTTGGTTTATAGAGAGCTATTAATCATTACATAATTATTATCATATAACTTTGAGTTCGTCGGTAGCCTGGAGGGAGAGTCTCGGCCTTGTGAACAGGGGATCCGTGGTTTGATCCCAGGTGCCGGCAAACTCCCCTTTCACGACACAAGCTTTCAGCTTACTGTGAAAGGTGTATAAGGTTGTATTTGGGTTTATAACAAAACCCAGATACATCATTTTTTTTTTTTTAAATTTCATTTCTACTGGAATCTATAATACATTGTTTGAAGTTGAGATACCCAATATTGTCTCATTCAAATGTAAAACCAACTGTTTATCCCAATCTTTCCTAAAATAAAACTTGCATCGTATAAAATCATATTTTAAAAACATATTGCTTAAATGCGAAGACATAGTATTTAAGCAACAACACAGCATGTAATAACATTAGTTTGACAATGACTTTACAAGTCAAAACCAGGTCACTATTCAAATAAAGATTAAGCAAAACTAAAACCACTTGTGTTTTCTTCCATACATTACTATTTCTCTTAACAAACGAGTGAGGCAATAATAATCAGAGTTTACTGTACAGTACACTAAGTACGAGGGTTGGCACAATGACAATGGGAGAGGGAGGGAGATCTGTCCATGTCAATATAATATAATCAACATCATCACACGTGGGAAGAGATGCCCGCTCAGCACTTCTGGATGGTTCAGTATATTACTGCCCCCATCCTCCATATTACTTATATAATAATAGCCCAGATCTTAATTAATAATAATTGTGTTCTCAAACACCACACCCCTTATCAGCTGCAAAGACAGAGACTGAACGTGAACACAATTATTTCATAGAAAGTATAAAGCCATTCATCCATAGCGACATTTCACAAAAGTGGAATAGATAGCAGACTAATAATTGCATACAATCAACATGCAAGTTCATCTGAGGGGTCATGTGCTTAAGTTGGATGGCTACAGGTTCAAGCGAAATCAGTTGAAGCACTGTTTATTTGACAGGGTGGTTAATCATTGGAATAGTTTGCCACCCAAGCTGGTTGAATCTTCAAATTTGTATGACTCTCTAAAACCCTCTTATTTTTATTTCCCGTTTCCCGGGAAAAAAACGAATCCTTTCCCGGGAAAAAATACAAATTATTAGTCATGCAGATTGCCATACCGATACCGAAATCTTTGTTTAGTTAACTGTAATAGTCGTGATAAACTTGTAGAAGCTGACGAATATTTTGATATGAAAATATGAAAAATAATATTAATTACCAATATAAGTGTTATACTTTAAAAAAAAAACTTAATTATAGCTTCAATGTATTCGTTTGAAAGAAGCATAATTATTCTAAATATAATTCGAAATCGGAGGTGTGTTTGGCCGACAATGTATAAGAATCCTACAATTTTTCATGTTTTTTTTTTACATATTTCGAAAAGTTAGATAGTTCTTAAAAATATTAGTGCAGCCAACTGTCATTTTTTTTGTTTTATTCATGGATAGGTATTAACCGATATAAAAAATCTTTTTTTGTTGAAATTTCTCATTTTTTAAAGTCAAAAATCTTTAAAAAGCTTTGCCAAAATCCATAACATTTTTTTGCTTGATAGGATGATCAAAAATTAAATATTTATATATTTTGTAAACAATTTTTATTTTGATATAACATAGAGTACCTAAATAAATCTCGTCAGTCAGCTATTTAGTTTTTTTTAAGCAAATTACTTATATTGGTAGCAAAAATTTGATTTTTTTTTTATCAAATCAAAATGTTTGCAAGGGTCAACAAGTTATGTGAGTTTTTATACCAAATTTGTTGAAAATTGAATATTTATAAATATAATAATGAATTTCCCGGGATTCCCGGGAATCCCGGGAAATTCATTTTAAAATTTCCCGTTTCCCGGGAACAAAAATAATCCGGGAAAAGATACCCTCTACTTACATACAATGTTTTATAAATACTTGCTTTTTACAAGACACTTGAAAACTTGCAGAAAGCGTAGGTAAATCAAAAATTTTCAAAAAGAACAATTATTAGAGGACCTAAAAATATATCCATCTATTATTGGCATAATATATATTAGAAGAAAACTTCTCAATATATTTAATATTAAAAGTAATGCTGCCTGTATAAATATAATCAGCTGATATGGGTGTGTATGTATGAATGCGTGCGGTTATGAAATGAAACAAGGGGACACTATATATACAATTATGTGTTTATGTATTATATAGGTGATCTAATTGATTAATACGTTTACACCACGGGGCATTTTTCAAATGACACCCGTCCCCGCCAGAGTGTGTATAATACATATATTAACTGTGTAATGTTAAATGTATGTAAGTACAAGATACTGCGTTTGTTTTGTGAATACAATTGGCACGTGTACAACAACAGAACATTTCATAGCTGACGCCACCACGAGCCAAATGTGTTAAATTAAACGTAAAACAAGCCAATCTTCCTTATTAACGTTTATCTTGTGAATTGCGTGAATGTGACAGAAGCCAAGAATGCAAGCACAAATAGAAAGTGCATGGTGGTCTGTGTTCTTACTGTCTAACCCAAAACAAAAACAATCCATAAATACATTTTATTAATACTTTTAAGACAAGACACTCATACTTACAACACGGAACAACTAATATTTCAATTGTTATATCAGCCTGAGAGATATGTTACTCGCAAACAGAGATTAGTATTGTTCTGGCTTTATAAATGATTAAAATTATTCCCAGCCGTAAATTGTTTTTAGCATATTCTTCAAAAAGATCAATTTAACAACAACATTTTAAGGACAATTCAATAAACAACAATACCAACATCCTGTATGTCTTGTTTTTTTTTATCAAGAAATGGATTCTGTCCGCTGCTGACTACCCCTCTTGTGGGACATGCCGTGATGGTAAAGTAGTAGTAGTAGTAGTAAAACTACTTGGCTTGTGACAACATCTTCACAAGTGGGGTAGTCAATGGATTCGTTGCATGCATTCAAAACACAGGTCGTCCTTTCCGCATGATAGAACTTTCTGGATCGACGGAATACGAACAGAATGAAAATATAATAAAAGTAAAATGTTTATACGCTCTCATAATGAAAAAAATCTCAATTATTGTAAGATAAGTAAATTAACATAATACAACAATAAATAAACCATTTGAATAATTAATACTCAACTTATCTTTATAAATATTTATGCGCTGGGAATCCAATAATTCTCATAAAGATGTAAAAGAATCCTAGGAATGGAACATTTTATTTGATTTTGTATAAGCGGTGTAAAAACAAATTATCATAAACAGTCGTTAACTAATTGGTGTAATAAAAATACCATGTTTACACGCGAGATATAAAACAATATACCTATGTACGTGTGTTGTGTGTCAATAATTATTAGAAGACCAAGCGGTTTGGTTAGACGTTTGGCAGATACAAATAAATGCAATTCTGACAATACTCTGAACAGCTGATGAAATGATGAAATCAGCTGTTCATAAATTAGCCGCCATATTGAGAGGTCAACACAATCAAAACAAAGTAAGTGTAACATAGTGTGTAGTAAATCAATAAATACTACACAGCTGGCTGTACTATCCCACAACAGAAGTATTAGTCGGGCAATATAATGCGTCTCATAATACCTAGAGCATCCTTTCTGAGTTTAAAAAACATTTTTAGAGAATTTTTTATAATATAACTAGATATTGAAATAGGTACTAAAAGATAAATTTATTAATAAAACCAAAATGCCCTTGCAGAAACCAATATACTTGTGTTGTCAAGGCGGAGTAGATCGGCAGTGAGAGAAATAGAACCTGGGTTCTCTCAATCAAGACTCTTGTCATCGGGTTATTGACTACCTGATATTGAATATGGAAATAAGTCTAGCAGTTACACTCACAACATTGCAATTACTTTCATAACAAAATATGTTATAATTTCCAACATGCAACATTGCATATATGTTTATTTGAGTGTATAAATAGTAACATATTCTGGTTTTGCTACCCATTCTAAATGCAAACGACAAGTTACCATAAACTTGACACACAAGAGTCTTTGATCTGAATAGCTAGCTATATACATTATTATGTTAGATACACACATCTGAGAAACTATTGCAAGCTACACACAGGCAGTATTACGTTAGAGATACGTATCTGACAAACTATTGCCAGATGAACAAACAAAATTAACAAATAAATAATGCATTGGAAATAATTTATGTTAATGTTATGACGCAACGACATTTGAAAACTTCATTAGAAGCTGTTGTCTACACTAGATGATAGACACACCTATCACTGCTAAATCTACGATACTATTTATTTATTTATTTATACATACATCCACAACGTGAGCCTTTTACATGTTGTTACATTATACACAAAAAATCATAATTCTCATTCACAACGCAGTTGGAGCAAGACATGAACAAAGATTGGCGAAGAACACAACACAATTGGGAATCAAATCACAAGATTATAAAAATCAGTCAAATCAAATCATTAAGAAAATTAGTCAAATCAAATCATAAAAAATGTGGTTAGGTATAAGAAATCACTATATAGTGATAATCTCGCCACTGCACATCATCACATTTTTTCTTATGTATATTGCTTTGTTTATTTTGTTATATGAATGATGATGTGCAAGAAGAATAAAATAAATAAATAAAAAATGAAACATTTCGAGTTCGTCGGTAGCCTGGAGGTAGAGTCTCGGCCTCTTGAACAAGGGGTCCGCGGTTCGATCCCAGGTGCCGGCAAAACTCCCCTTTCACGACACAAGCTTTTAGCTTACTGTGCAAGGTGTATAAAGTTGTATTTGGGTTTATAACAAAACCCAGATATATCTTTTTATAAAAAAAAAAAAAAATTTTGAGTGAGAGTATAAAATGTCAACAAAATGTTTGGCACCTAATAGTATATATCTTATTTGTGCTACTTTACACACGCTTGCCTTTTACAGGACACTTGAACACTTATGGAAAAGAGTGGGAGACAGAGAGACCTCTCTCTTGGAGAAAATAAATAAAGTAAATATAATAATGATATGATACATTATAATAGGCAAACATTCACTTTGGCAGTAATAATAAGGTTAATCTGGGATTAAGAAGAAGCTCGTTTGTGAAATTTTCAAGTCCGAGTAAAGTCGTCGTTGTATGTACGTAACATACACCGAAATAAGAAAGTGGGCCGAGGAGCAATAATAAAACACTTCATTGAATTATAAAATTTGCACAAAAGCCGTTTTGAGGTATTACCCCCTATTCTATATTGATTCAAATTAAAATAAGAACATTACAAAATTTTATAATCAAGTTCACTTGAATTAATGGAACTAACATTCGTATTCTATATGATACGAGTTGTATATAATTCTAATTAGGAACAATTTTACAGTTTATAGAATTTATTTTATATTATTTTAGTTAGTGCACACTAAAAATGAAATAGAATCGGGGGTAATATCTTCCAGCTAACCTAATATAATGTTTGATATGTGCATGTAAAAAAAAAGAATCTCATTGTAAGATGTATATTTGAGAAATGTCTAAAAAATAATTAACAAGTTTGTATCTTTTTCACATCTCCATAAATACAAATGCAATTAGTGATAACTTCCACTTAATCTGATATCAAAATTTAACTAACATTTTGAAAGGCATTAAGGCAGTCGTTAGCCTGATGTTTCAGTCTCAGACTATTGTTTGAGAGATTATAAGTTCAAATCCTCTTGCTGCCGACCTACTCACATACATATTGTTACTGGGATGATGATTAGAGGTTTATGTGGATTATTAACAAACCCTTATTCATATTAAAAAAAAATCATGTAGGGTTGTAAAATATAATAGTTAAACATAATTATGTCAAACAATAAATACAAATGGGCTGATGACTATAACACATGTAAAACCAGAATATGAAATATAATGTGAAAAATTCCTTGTCCTAACCAAGAATTGACTTCAGAATTACTTGCTAGCGTTTACAACGTCATTATTATTATTTATTGATTATTTTCTTTGTTTTGGAATTGTAAGTAACATGTCAAAGGCTTATACTATGAATGTAAGATAAAATGAAATTTAAAAATTATGACGACGAAAAATGAATGAATATAAAATATGACATAAAATTTATAATGTGTTGGAAACTGTAGTAAGCATATTATATTCTTTATTATTTTAATCTTTCTTTTCAGACTTAGGCCATTCTTTTGGGACTTGTAATTATCAAGCAATTACAAACAATTCACAATTTTACATCATAATAAATATGATAATCACAAATCACAAATAACATAATATGAAATGTTTTAATAATAAATAAAGAGAGTAAGCATAGGACAATCTCCTTTGCCTGCCCCGCAATAAGACACGAGTATTTAATAACATTTCTATCAAAAGAACAAACAAGCTAAGAACATCAAACACAAAATTACATTTTAAAACCCTGCATTAACAAAACAAAAACAAAAAATCAATATTAACGACAAAATAATATCTAAACCATTCTATATGAAAACTATGTAATACCTACATTGTTTGACATTTCAAGTAAGTACCTAATAATATTCTGCTTGGATATGTATTACGATGAATTAAGAGATTTATCATTAAAGGAATAACCAACAAATCGTTGTTGTACATTTAAAACAATGACGCATGTGCAAATATTTATATTTTTGTATTCTCCAAAATAATTGTCTGTCACAACATTAAAATCATTGTTTGAATTTTTGTTTGCGGTGTGGTATTATTCTAAAAACATTATATTTTAATATTTTATGCAAACAATCAAAGTCATCCCCTTGGTGGGCCACGGTAAAATTATCAAATGTTGACCAGTTCGCAACTATAAAAAGGTTGGAGTCTAGTGATGTACAAAATCTCTAAAATTTGGAGTAACCAGAGATTTAATGTTCATGCAGTGAACAGAAAATCAATGTCCATGTATCTACGCCATCATACCATTTCCCACGGTTGAGGTAGCCAGTAGCAGACTGACTGCATTTAATGAGCATAGGTACAGGTTGCCCCATCTGCGTCATAAGAAATAATGCATTCAGTGTGAGTGCCATACTGAATACGTAATCTTAAATAATTTATGTGTGATGTTTTTCGAATAACTTGGCTGTTACAGTACACTCGTAAATTTACCACAATTTAAAAAAAAAGATATACAGTATCTGTTTTTCTTTATAAACCCAAATACAACCTTATACACCTTTCACAGTAAGCTGAAAGCTTGTGTCGTGAAAGGGTTTGAGTTTGCCGGCACCTGGGATCGAACCACGCACCTCTTGTGCATGAGGCCGAGACTCTACCTCCAGGCTATCGACAACTAGAGGGAGTTTTGTGTTTTTTTAAGAACTCAACAGAAAATCCTTTCTGAACAATTAAAAATATATAAACATTCAGAATCGCATAAATTAATTATTGTTTTTTTACTATTCTTTCTACGTTCAAACACCGTCCACTCGTTTAGGAGTGATCAGGGAGAAGTTATTTTGCTCATCTTTATTAAAAAGCTAATTAGTAATCAAATGACACTCAAATTTAAATTAACTAAATAAAAACACGCATAAACAACATTATGAATAAATTACTTATATGTTTTTATGTCAGATTATAAGTTTTATAATGAAAAACTGATTTGCATATTTTATTATTATTTATTTATTTTAACTGACCGCTAAAAGAAAATGACACTCCCGGGGTAATTTGGCGCAGCGGCACATTCAAACATTTTACTGTCTAAAGTGAGTGATATTATTTACAATAAAAATATAAATATTGTGAATGATTGATGTGCAGTCTGTGTGTCTGCATAAAAATGTGTGCCCAATGTAAAGCACTTTGGTAGTAGATGTAAAATAAAATTACATAAATAATTAATTAATTTTCTTTCCAATTAGATTCTAATACACACTACTAATATTGATCTTCAAAATTTTCTTTTGATGAAAATGAAAACACATGAACTGATAATTTTCCCAACAGAACTGCCAGACTGTATAAAATATGTTAAAAGAGTTTGGTTTTAAAACAAAGGAAATGTGTATATTGTATGATATAATGCTCACTTTGGTAAAATAATCAATTAAATATTATTGATGTCACATAATCCAGGAAGAGGATGTTATTCCGATTCGATTTTCAGTTTTCATTTCAGCACTAACACTGGGTAGTGGATGAAAGTAGTAATAGGTAAGGTATGGTATATGTGTGTCGGTGTCATATCATAATATCATATCGGCAACTCTCTCACAATATACAATAATATTCAAACACAAAAATATCACGCCGAGTTATAAATATAACGCGATATCCCAAATAATAACAACACCGACCAATAAATATCACTAAACTAGAATTATACAAGACACTCCGAGATACAGACGACCACTACAGAGTACAGAACATAGGACAGTGCATTTTTAATGAAAAACTATAAATACATCGATACGATATACAGAGAGGTAAAGGGCATACATGATCGCGTACACTCGTTTTATATATGAGAGATATAATAAAAGGAAAAGTTATATTTACCTATGTCGTGCCCATATTTAAATTTAGCCGGACAGGATTTTATGTTCAGTAGCCCGGCCCAACGCAGGTATCAGACCTTCTGCTTCTAGTTCGCAGGCTTGAGGTCAATCATAGACACTTCCAATGTTACCAGATATGCTCACTTTGCTAGTATATATTACATTCACTACAATATCTAAACAATAAACTCCACCACTATCTTGACAAGGATCTTATTTATTACTTAGCGTATAATTTTATCTCGATTACGGACTATTGTCGTTAACTTTTAACAAAATCAAAACCAATTGTTGCTACGTTTGACAATACCGTAAAATCGATGTCAACCGCTAATGGCGGGCATTTAACACAACTGCCATCTAGTGGTGAAAATTTAACTAAAAGTCTCGTCGATGTCGTTGGAAACTGCTCGCTTTTCTTCTTATCTTCAGGTAGGTTGGTACACCGTGCTCAGTAAAAGATAACTTCGGGATGAATTCACTGTAACTAGATGTTTTTTTTGTGCAATAAAGTCTGATGTGTTCGTGTTTAGATTTCAGAAGGAAGACAAACTGAAATAAATAAAAAAAAAATAATAACCCTTTATATGTTGTGTACAAAAATATTTATTTGATCTACACAAATGTATTTTTAAGATAGTTAATCAAGCATAATTATTTCCTATAATACGTCTGCAAAATGTTATCATATTTACCTCGCAACAAACAACTCTAAACAATATTATCACGATTTGAAATTTACCGCGCTACTACGACATAGGTTTTTAAACTTATATTTTAATTCATTCATAATAAATAATTATTTAGGTATGCAAATACCACTGATAAATTTCATATAAATTAATATTGATTTAAGTAATAAGAGAACAAATTAAATCAACTGGAATTATTTTTATATATCTTGTCGTAATTTGACACCCACCCTTCAACAATAGTATAGTTACACCAAACTGCGCAGACCGTGAAATAAACAGAAACTGTCTTCATTTTCCGATTTTTATTTCACTCTTAAATTTATCCGATATTTTTACTCTACGAAACCACCTACAATTTCATTTTATTTTAGGAAGCTGTGACATTACCTGTCCCATACGGAATTTCTTGATGAGAAAGGACTATAAATATATATTATATTATATAAATAATGACGGGTATTCAAAATAAAATTGATTAAAGCTAAAATAAGTAAGTCATACTGAAAAATCCAACCAAATTCTATGAATTAAACTTGGTAATTGTAAATTTTAACTCACTCTTTCAGACATGACAATATGAATGCTGTGAGCACTGCTGGGATTAGGTATTTTTGTTTATGACGAACCTATATATAATGGATATTGTGATAATGATAAGATAGATTAACACGGTTTTCCGGATATACCCTGTCATTATTTTGGTCTTCCTTCTTTAAATTTTGAAATTAGAGAGCATTGAGTTCGCATTAGTTGGTGCCATTGTTTAAAATCATAAGATATACCTAGTAGCGCCGCTGACAATGTCCCTGATAATAATGTTTATCATATGAAATACAACATTTCATACATAATGACCGCGTGTGTTTGACAGGTTTCAATGAATAGGGACAATAGAGTTGAGAGCGGAGTTGTGTGCTCAATTCAATTTAATTTTCAGATTGACGAGTGGTTTCCTGAGGCCTTGTCGCTTCGTACATGTTTCAGAAAACTTCATCTATCGGGAATATTAATAAACTTGTCTCGTGTAAACTTTATTAATTAATATCGTAAGTATCTTCAAGTTTGTAATATTACTAAACTTGTACTTATTGTTAAACTATTTTGATAAATTAACTTTTTTGATTTTGCACATTATTATTTCCAACAAGTTTGTAATTAGACACGCAAGAATATATTATATTAAATAATAATTATTTTAAGAATATTTACAGTTATTGCTCTATTTTGTTTTGTTTTTCTTTTAAATGTGTAGATTATGTAGAGAAACAAACTTGCACCTAACATTTCTTTTATGATTTAAAAAATAGTGTGATTTCAAAACATAAGGTAAAGTATGATAAATATTACATCAGCCCATATTTCATTGCACTAGAATGAGTAGAAAAAAACTATTATTTCTTAACTTGTTTTTGTAACATAAAGTTTTCAGTTACTTACAAAAGAATGTTTAGAATACTTGAGGCCTGATTTGCGCAAATATTTTCAAGAAAAGTAAAACTTTATCTTTAACTTAATGTATTTTTACATAACTTTTCATTTACAATTTTCATAAGTAAAACAAAAATTACAAAAATTTGTAAAATATTCTAAATAGATACCTATGGCTTTAATTTTCTTCCCAGCATATACAATGGGCGACAGTGGATTTCTGAAACAGAAGCCAGGTTTTGCCACAAAGGCAATCCACGTTGGACAAGATCCCGATCTATGGAGATCCGGGTGCGTTGTGCCTCCTATTATCAACTCCACTACATTCAAACAGGACGCACCTGCTGAACATAGAGTAAGTCAAAGTAAATTTTGAAAATAGAATAAGAGTTTGTGGATTGCCACACTTAGGGTAAATATTGAGATTATGTATATAGCAATATAATTGACTGGGATTATGTTAGAATCCATTTATTGATTCATTCTCTCTGTACTTTCACGGCATCTCTTTTAAGTGATGAAAGGTTACAAAAAAAGTCAATAAAAAAATTTAAATATTCAGGGCATATATACATTATCGCTGAATTCAAGATATTATTTCACAAATATCTGCTTTCAATAGGATACTGGAAAACTTAGAGAAAAACCTTTTCCTTGTAAGAAGCTCCACAAAACTTTCATCTCTGGAATTTAGAATCCATTCCAAATTGATTTATAAAATTTTGACAATTGGTTGATGATGAATGAATGTGTTAACCACTGTGATAATAGATAGACTCACATTATATTTTTTTATTCAATCACCTTACGACAAGCCAGTTATTTCTCGTTTTGAATTATACACTATCGAAATATTAAATTGTTGTTTATTATTTATTTAATTGTGTGGAACTATCTGAGTCTTGATTAACATGAATATTGTTGTTTACTATACAAGCTTCAAGTAAAAATCATTTGTAGATAATATTAATCACATTTTGTGAATTAAATGATGCAAGTACTGAAATATTTTGAAGTATTACAAATTTTATTCAAACATAGAGACCCAGAGACAAACATTTGTGTTTGTGTAAACAAGAAATAATTTGATTCAAAATTCTTCTTGTTATCCCAGTTGCCAAATTTTCGATTCCAAGAATGTTCTCTGAAAGATATTGTGTGCCCTGTAAGGTTACAAGGAACATAACTCTTCCCTTGCGGGGTAGCCAGACAGTATTGAGCGTCATCTAGTCCTATCCTTATACACATTTTTCACTTCTTTAACCTTCATACATTTCTCACTAGCCACCTTTTAAATTTACCATTTCCCATTCATTTCATTCACTTTATCTATTTAGATCAGAGGTTCCCAAACTTTTTTTCTCATGGACCACTTTCAAAAATTTGCTGGTTCCGGTGGACCCCCTGTATTTCTACATGCTTGTCGCTAAATTTTCGAAATGGTATAGGAATTTGGAATATTTCAAAAACTCCTCGGTTTTCTTACAAAATACTTTCTCACAGTATCTTTTTCTACAATGTACCGCGTATTTGTACAGACTATTGTTAATCTCAATATCTGGTACTTTTACCGAATATCCGATACTTTAACTATGGATTCGTGGACCCCCACTTACGACTCGTGCACCCCCATTTTTTAGTCACGCAATTGTGGACCCCCGCCGATTCTTCCGTAGACCCCCGGGGGTCCTCCTAGACCACTTTGGGAATCACTGATTTAGATGATATTGTTTGATATGAATCAATTATTTAATCAAGAAATGCTCTATTATATATATTTATAATGTCATATTATACATAACTATTCATATAGCAAACTATATATCATTATTATTATAGTTCACATCAATGATATCCGCCAGTAACAAATGGATACCACTGTTACATAATAACAATTATAAGCAAACAGACAATATTGATTCATTAAAGCCGCTAGATTCTCAGAATTTCCTCCACATCTTGTGGGTGTTTTGGCCTCTGATGTAGTTTATTAATAATAGTATGTACGTACCCATTCATAATTTAATATTTAGGGGTTCACATTCAAAGGTGGCCGGTGTGGCGCGGAGGTAACGCTCTTGCCTTTGAGTCACGAGGTCCCGGGTTCGATACCCGGTCAGGGCAGACTGAAGAATGACCCTTTTCAAGTTGTCCTGGGTCTGGGTGTTACATGTATATGTGTTAAGTGCATTGTATATATGTATTGTACCCATAATGCAAGATTCATACCTGAGTTTGGGACTAGCTCGAATTGTCTATGCATTTGTTATGTTCTAGAACATTGAAATTGAAAAAAACTAGTATCAAAAACTTAAATTGTTTTTAATACTAAATCAGTTTTTTTTAAATCGATTTACTCAAGAATGAAGGCAGATTTTAATTGTATCAATTGAACTATAATGTAGACAGTGAAAAACAAACATTTTGTGTTTGTAAATGTTTGTGAAAAATGGACTGATGTGCCTTTGCACGTGATCTCCCCAATTTTGTACATACTTTATTGTTTCTTATATTATATTTGATTTCTGCTTACAATATTTTTTCAATACATCCATTTGTTATGCACTCAAAAGAAATGGCACGTTACTATACAAAATGTCATTAGGGCTGTCTATACAGAAAGGTCCTCTTACGATATGGAGATCCAGCAGTCTTTCCATTGTCTTATGAGTCTTTCTGTTGGATGTTGACCCTCAAGTAGTCTATGTGACACGATATTTAAGATTCTGATACTATTCACCTTGAATTAAATCATTAACCTTTCATTAAAAAGTTTATAACTTTATTATTGAGCCGCTGACCACAATATTTTACTACATATGGATATTGATTTATGATAAACCCAAATACTCCCTCGCACTAAATAATAACTCGTATTATGAAGGCAGAGTCGATTGGTATGAGAACCATGGAAGTGTTGCTGTTGAAAATCCGAGACACTACCGTTAGACCACCGATCATTTCTTTATGTCTTTAATTATGATTACAGTAATGTAACTCAACAAGCAATATGCAATAAAAATTTCAACTTGTTTCAGGGATTTGACTATGGCAGATCTGGAAACCCAACTCGTCAAGTATTGGAGGAATGTTTAGCATCTCTGGACAATGGGAAGTATGGTTTGTGCTTTGCATCAGGCTTGGGGGCCACGACATGTTTATGTGCCATGCTTAGTACTGGAGATCACATCTTGTGCGGAGATGATATGTATGGCGGGACCAACAGATTGTTTAGGTAACATAAAATACCATTTTTTTTTTTGATGAAAAGTAATTTCCTGCATATTATTTATTTATTCATTCTTTACTGTGTATTATTTACTAACAATTTTACATAAAAATACATTTTAATTAAATACAATTATACAAACAATATACAGAGGGCGATTTCTTCAAACTAACCCAGTTTTCACACCTTCTGGAGTTTTCTTAATGTCCAGTCACAGTATCCACAATGAGAGTTATTTTTAACACTTCGTCGGCCACTGTGCTAAACATTGGCTCGCGGCACTGAGCAAGGTCTGAGACAAATTAATAAATAAATAAAATCACAAAATATTTATTCATTCAATTATTCAGTTATTCATTTATTCAGTTACTCATTTATTCATTAATTCATTTATTCATTTGTTCGTTTATTCGTTTATTCATTTACTCATTTGTACATTTGTTCTTTTATTCATTCATCCATTTATTCATTTGTTATCGATTTATTAATTTGATGTGATTATTTTTATACATTTTTATTTTTTTGTAACATGTATTAATCCTTGGTGAATGTATGTTTTTTTTTTTATATATTTTTTACGCAGCACGCCTCGATACAGGGCAACCTAGTGAGGCTGCTGCAACTTAATTGAAGATAATTGGTGATATATTGTCTCAACGTTTGTATGATATTGATTGAATAAAGAAATATTATTATTATTATTATTATTATTATTATTTATACAATTAAGTATGTAGTACTTATGTGTGTCCAATAATATCTACGATTTCCATTGTTGAATGTTATGTTTAGATAGAGTATTACCTAAATATTATTTGTGGCTTACGGCTGGTTCCAAAAATCTGTCTGTCCACTACTGTCGGTATTTATTTACATATTTGACAATTTATTATGTTGAAAAACGAAAGACATTTTTTTAAAATTTCAATTTGGAATTCTTTAAGAGCCCTTGATAGGTAGGGAACTCGAAATTGTCACATGATTTTACGCAACCATTTTTCAACATTGATTATTAATTAATTGCAATATTTTCGTGATCGAGATGATATTTTTACTGTTTGTTTTTGATAATATCAAAATTTGAACATATTTTAATGTATTTTTAATAATAATAAAAAAAATAACCGAGAGATTCATGTAGAAATTATCGATTGAAAAACACCTTCCGAAATTTCATCACGACTAGCAGAGGTATTTTAAGACAATCATCTTAGAGGTTACATAAATGATGAAGTAAATTTTGCTCCAAGGATGCTTTAGAAAAAACCTATTTTTCTTAAATTTGGGTAATATTTAGCCGTATTTTTTTTAATATGCGAAAAAAATGGGATTTGTGACGTGCACATAAGAAAATATAATTTTTAGTTCGTCAAGTTCGAATAAGGAAAACATATTTAAAACAATTTTAATTGAATAATTTGTCATATGATTATAATAGCGTGATGTGTTATTTATATTTTGAAATTTTCATTTTAAATTTTCCGCTTGCGGGAAAGTTTTTATGAAAATTTCCGTAGAACTCAAAAATCGGGTTAGTTCGGCCAGCCGAGCCAAAGAGTCGGCACGCTGTTGAATCTGCGTCTGATTATTTATTTAAAATTATTAAAAAATAGAGATGGTTTTATGCTTGAAACTACATAATTACAGCACTAGATTACTTGATTTTTACCAAGGAAACATATTTTTATATGTGTCATCAAGTAATCCCTATATAAATGTTTTTTTTTTCATAAAAAAAAAACATTATAACTTAATATACCTAAATAATATTTATTTCCATGTCTGTCAAAATGCGAATCGACGAATACGAGAATGAGTGTTCAGTACTATAGATGAGGAGTTCACAAGTAAAGGCACACCGATCCATTTTTCACAAATATTTAACTATGAATGAAGTAAAATAAATCAGTGAAGTTGATATTTTCAACCGACGGTTCTCGGTGGAAATTCATGTTGAATTACTTACAAATAAATCACTTATTTATATTATATCCACTGTGACTTTTAATCAATAAAAAGTCACAGTTTAAACACTACAAATAAGTGTTTTATATAATTAATTCAAATAAATTAGTATTTTTTATTTTTAATTTAATGTTGGTGAACTTGTTTGTGTACTTAATAAAACTGTAGATTGACCTCAGCATATCCGCCTATTTCTCTTTTTGATTATTAGTTGCAACATATTTCTTTTCTAATGATAAACGCAAAGTGCCAGCTAATATCCAATTATTAAAAGATGAATACAGAAAATATGCTCTTAACACTAAATTACAGTTCGTATACCTTACAAAGACTATGATAAAATAATACAAATACATAGAAATATATCCGGTATCAGGGATCTAAATTGCTGCCGGTACCTACTCTGCAAAGAATTCACCAAATTTATTTAGGTATGCTGTTTTCTTAGTTTCAATGTTCTAGAGTTGATGTAGGTAACTTTGTGTATGAACTCCTCAGAATGACATTCACCGATGTCAATATTGTTGTCATAGCAACATTTTGTTATTTTTGTGAGTATTAGTATTAAATCAGAAATATACTAAATACACTGATTTATAGTTTTATTTTAATTTTTTCATTATTTAAAATGACGAAAGAGTCATTACGAA
Organism: Athripsodes cinereus; assembly: GCA_947579605.1. NCBI lineage: Eukaryota > Metazoa > Arthropoda > Insecta > Trichoptera > Leptoceridae > Athripsodes > Athripsodes cinereus. The sequence continues at coordinate 37,486,921 of OX388306.1, forward strand.
TGTTAAGAAAAAATAAATTAGCTACATATTATTCACATGATCAAAATGAGTGAGTATATTATAATGGTTGATTTATATTATATCGTTTTTGACATATTTTTTTTTTGTAACGTAACCTTTCCTAAAGTAATTATTAAAAATAAAATATTTTAATACGCGTGAGTAAGCAAACAATGCAGCATCACTCATATATTGGGTGCAATGCCAAAAAGAGAGAGAGAGAGAGAGAGAGTAAGCAAACAATGTTTCTGATAGAATAAATTAATAAATTCTTTATGTTTTATACTTTCCAGATTATCAGATGATTAGATGATTAGTGACATTAAAACGGTGATGGAGAATTACTAAGACTTGAATTATCATTTGCAAATGTAAGTACATAGTTCTTAACTGATATCCTGATATTTAGGTATATAGTAAAATCAGCACGTATTATCTTATTTTCATGTTACTATTTCAAATAAGCTGATATATGAATACACGCAACATGTTTGAATCTCGGATACATATGTATGTTTTAAAACAAGCTTTGGTACAATTATTATTATTTTATTTTATGTATTTATTCATGATGCTATTCACTAGTTTGCGAATGATTTAAGTATTCCATAAATGTAATAAGTAATAATATAAAATTAGTTTGTGAATCAATAGTGAGAAAATGGTTTAATGTAAAAATATATCTCAGCATGCATTTGATTTTTAGATTATTATGAGTATTCGAAGTTTTCTAAATATGCATATTATATATTTACATATTTGCAGAAACCACTTTGCATGTATGGTTACTATGGAAACATATAATATTTATATTTTGACATTCCATTTCCACGTGAAATTTTAGCACAAAGACATTGTACTTTAATAAGACTGTGCATTATTGGCCGGTTTCAATAATCTATCTATCCGCTCCTGTCGATTGAAATCTATTGTGTTCTATATTTTGAATCATACATTTCAATCGATAGTCACGGATAGATAGGTTATTGAAACCGGCCATAAGACACGATTACACATTAAATCACTTTATTGCTATAATTTTGTTTTATTTCGATGATGAAAAAATACTCTGCAAATATATGGACAGATTGTAATTTTATCCTTGGATTATGATGACTCAAATCTTTTTTTGTGATACTAAAGATGCATGAATCATTCTCTCCAAATCCCGGCCTTTTTGTTGTTTGCAATTTAATGGTGGAGTCAAAAATAATAAACAAGGGAAAAACATATTAAATATTCTTTTATACTTTTGCAGCACTGGTGCCACAGTCGCCGTTTCTTAAGGCAGCCATCATTGTCACTTAATTTGACGTCCCAGAAGAAAGAATAAATTATGGTCAACTCAATGCAGAATGGTGCAACAAATTATGGATAAACTCAAATATACCTACTTTACGTGTACTTTTTAAGGTGTATAATATAAATTATATAATTGTTGCAGAATAAAACTGAGTATTATTAAAAAAAAAGTATTTGAGTACTTTATTGGAAATATACCCACTTATACGCCCACATATATGTACATACAACAAGGTAGACATGTAAAGCTAATAAGCTTTTTTATGACCAATGATTTGATGAATCTATCTATACCCTCACGCCACATCCCATGTGGAGTAAGCAGAGAGAAGGGAACGCCAATTGAGTAAACACCTACCACTATCCAGCAAAAATAATAATAGTCTACCTACCTACGTGTTTGCTATATTCATGTATAGGTATATGTAGGCCTATTTATAACTCTTGGGGCATGAATGCTCTCTCGCAGGTGGGCCTTGTTGACCTCTGGTGCATCAATTGCATTATACATGCCGTTTTTTCAATGGAGTGCACAATCTTGTTAAAAATTATGTCTTTGTACGCAATGATTTTTGTGTCATTTGGTGTCATAGATAATGAGTGAAATATACATCACGTACGTCGCATTTTTTATCTCCTTTTTCACTTACCGCAAAAAGAGAGACAGTGATTTTTTAATGTTCGTAGTTTTTCGGACATAATATTAACTATATTTACGTGTGTTAGTGACCAAGTGGTGTATAGATAATGAGTGAAATATACTTCATTTCTTTATCTCCCTTTTCACTTACCGCAAAAAGAGAGACAGTATTTTTTTAATGCTTCGTAGTTTATTGGTTCGTACGTAGTTTAAAAGTTAAAATTTGGAGTAAACACCTGTTTTTAGGCAATTTTTTGCATATAGTCGAACGATTTCAAATTAAATTCTGGCTGTGAAGTCCTGTTAACCTAAACACCGACACAGTGAATACATATTATTATTATGCATTATATTTTAACTGATAGTAATGGACAGATACGTTATTCGTACCAACTACATATAAGAAATTGAAAAAAAAAATATGGCTTATGGAACTAGACTATCTTTATTTATTTATGACGACGCAACAAGGTGTTTAAAAAGTAAAATTTTAGTAATCAAAATATTGACAGGATTTTGATAAATTGAAGCAACAGTTTCGTTCATCACTTTGATTGATAATGCTCTAAGAAGTCTAAGGACTTTCTCTTGTGTTGTTTAATCTATAGTATAAAGAAACGCTTGTTTTACTTTATCCAAGTATGGAGTTATACTACTTGTATACCAATGATATAAACAAAATATTTCCATTATTATTTTAATATTATATTCCAGAAACGTGATTGCCAAGATGGGTATTGAAATCTCATTTGTGGATTTGGAGGATCCAGCCAATATCAAAGCGGCACTTACACCCAAAACTAAGGTAAATATAATATCAAAATTATATGCATACCTTACATTTGTATATGAAGTTTCCTAATAAATTTAATAGACATTAACAGCAAAAAAATATCATATTATGTCAGCCATAAAGTGACATGATTTAAGTGAATGTTTGTCCATTATAAATATAATGTACCATTTCATTATGTTTATTTAGTTATTTTATCCATTATTGTACATTGGTTACAATATAATAATGATCAAGGTAAAATTAACTGTGTTTTTTATTAAAAAATAAATTCTATTGTAATAAAGTTATATTTAATGTTATCATTATTTTGTGTTCAATAAAATTGTTAAAAAAAATTACAGTTATCTCATTAGTTACACAGGTGTGGCAAAAAAAAAACATTAACACAATCAAATTTTTACAATGATTCTCATTTCTGTTGTTGTTGTTACTGTATGAAATAATTTTTATCAGATTGTAGGTATTAATTTAAGCATTAAGATAACATGTTTCAACTAATGCAATTTAAACACTATATGGAGGTATTAGAAAAACAAACTTTAATTACCTACCTGTTTATCATAATATGCAGAGTTGCCAAGTCTACATATTTTCACGCAAATCTTTTGTTTCAAATCTACTTACTTTTGGCTTTTTTTCTCAAATCTACAAATTTGAGCTCTCTAGTGCATCGCTTTTCTAAAATATAAGTCTTTTTCAAAATCCGAGTTGGCAGCGATGATCATATTAAGTTTAGTCCCAGATAAGACCCCCACTCTACATAATGCAAATTTTTAAGTGTACCTATTGTAAAAAACAAGACTTCTGTCTTAGGATATCATTTTAGTGACCTAATCCAGTATTCCGCAACCTTTTCTCATCTATGGCACACCAAAATTCTTCCTAGAATTCCGCGGCACACCGAAAGCTAAAATATATAGGTTTTAGATTGATACACAAATTTTTCAACAGTTGGCACCAGGCACTGGGGGACCATTGAAAAATTATTTAGTCATAATAATTATTGTATACAATATTTTGAAAAATAATTTGTCATTGTGTATTAACCATTTCATTACCAATAACGGCATATCACGTTGCGAATTTCCTTACCATGCATTACCAATCCCGTCATATCACGTTTTCCATTTTTGACTACTCCCAGAGCCATCTTTTATTATGGGATAGTGGTGACTCATTAGTGTCTAATTTGTTTGCGATACGATAGCCAAAGGATTAATGAGTTCACTCGATCCTATGGAATGTCTCTGGTGAGTAGATTTGTATTATCAAAATTAGTTTAAAACTAAAAAAATGGTACAATCGTATTTGATATGGACGGTAATCAAAAGGTTAAATAAATAATGAAAAATTGTAAAATTACAAATACATTGTATTTGACTATGGCGCACCTGTATTCGGGTCAAGGCACACCGGTTGCGGAGCAATGACCTAATCTATAGGCTTTTAATGCTCCCATTAGAATCACAGGATGGAAAAAAGGCTACTTACGTTATTCAGAGTAATTCTGAGTCAATTAATTCCTATTGTCAACAACCTTCTTAACTCTCTGATATTATTGGAAGTTATAGGATTTGACACAGTGCCATAAATAATGTATAATGAAAGAGATACCTTCAGATGGCCAGGAGTTTTGAGCATCCATACTTTTCATTCTCCTTTTTTCAGACCAATATTATTATGTTTCAGATGGTATGGATTGAGTCTCCAACTAATCCACTTTTGAAAGTGATAGACATTGCTGCGATAGCTTCTTATCTGAAGGATGTACCTGACATATTTCTTGTGGTGGACAATACATTCCTTACGTCTTACCTGCAGAAGCCTCTTGATCTTGGTGCCGATATTGTCATGTACTCTCTCACCAAGTACATGAACGGACATTCTGATGTTATCATGGGGGCCGCGATTACAAATAATGAAGGATTGTATAACAGATTGAAGTATTTGCAAAATGGTATGTTTAGTTTTTTATTCTTGACTGTTTCAATTGCATGAGAAATTTTGCTTAGATAATCGGACGTCAGTCTCTTTCCTTGTCTTCAGAAATATCCGGATATAAGAGAGTCGCCAATGTTTCTCCTCCATTCACCTTTTAACACTTCTTTTGAGAGCACAGGCTGGAAATGAGCTTCTTGTGTTCAAACCATTTCTGTGACAATTAAATACTCGCTTCCCGTAATATTCCAAGATAATTAGTTTCAAAATAAGTGTCTTACGATAATATTTTGCATGACAATTTTCACTGCACATTCAAAATAGATCAAGAGAATTTCTTAAAATTACGTAACAATTAAATTGATCATTGAATTGAACATTTGTATCATGTTACAAAATTTAATATTTGGATAGTAATATTCTTTAAAAATGACAAGTTTAAACAATGATTTTAATGATGTAATAAATTATCCCAATTCTTTTCGAGCTAGCTACAATTATAGGAATCTGATATGAACTACTTTATTCATACAACGACTAAATATACTATACTATACTACTATACTATACCCTCACGCCATGTCCCAGGAGGGGTAGGCAGAGAGAACGGAACGCCATATAGATCTATCCTTACATACTTCTTTTGCTTCCTCTACATTCATCCAGTTTCTCATACATGCACACCGATTTCTCTTACTCAGCACGCATCAGTCCTTAAGAATTTGGTCCACGTGATCAAGCCACGTGGTTCTTGGACGTCCGCGCTTCCTCACACCCCTTCTTTCAGATAAATACATCCTCTTCGTCATCCTTTCATCTTGCATTCGCTCAACATATCCAAACCATCTTAACTTGTTTACACGCATTCTGTCCACAACACTCCTCTCACATCCGCTCATTCTCCTGATATCCTCATTCTTCACTCTATCTCGCAACGTTTTACCAACCATTCTTCTCAGTGAACGCATCTCCACAGCATTTATTCCACTCTCATCCTTTTTCAACCACGTCCAAGTTTCGCTTGCATACATAAGTGTCGGTACCAGAATGGTATTGTGCACTAACATTTTTGCCATGTTCTACATACTGCTATTGCTAACAATGGGTCGATGGAATGGGACTAAATATACTCTTTAAATAATTTTATTTAAAGTATTTCCAAGTGTTTTAAATTAAATACAATAATGCAACAGTTTATTAGTGCAACACATTAAATAAATATATCAAAGTATATATGCTTTTTGATAAGATATTAGTCTGAATATATTTGTTGACAGTTAAAATAATAATGACTGATTTTACTGATTAACTATTACTGAAAATGTGAATATAATATAATTATCTTAAAAATAAATATAAAAACGCCTGCTTTTGTAACACAATACTCTTCAATTATTATATAAACATTCATTTGAACTCAGCTGATGTCACATGAAGTTCTATTTATATCGACCGTAGTTATTAAAATGTATATTATATTCATTTATCTGCACACATTCCTTTATACACATTTTACACAAAAGAATTTCAAATAAAAAGATTTTTAAATTACAATGGCTTATATTTGCCGGAACACATTTATTATGGACAAAAATAACAGATATATCTGTAAAGAGTACAAATGGTATTACTCTATATTGTCTCTCTTCTGACTAACTGTCGTATCTGACATTTTTGGCGAAATCGATTTATGATCATCAATGTGTATTTATATGTACCGTGCATGTTTTCACTGAAGATCATACCTGTAACTGTTACCGTTATCCTGGAATAGCTTTATGATTTGTTGTCGTATTTACGAATTATTCTAAATAAAATGTGTTGTATCTACTAATTCCTCAAAACTTCATCACAAAAATGATTCTGAGATATATAAGAATAGGTACAAACAAAATTATGTATGATGTTTACACTGTATCATATAACTAGGAGAGAAAAAACGCTCTCCTGAACAATTTACATTTAGGCAGATACGACTGTTAGTCAGAAGAGGGACGATATAGTCCAAGGGTATGAAAGATTGATTTGATTATATCATTGACTAAGATTAAAAAAAATCAAGTATGATGAGGTGTACCACCCATCCTGAATGTTGTTTTTCGCATCACGGAGAAGGCAGCTAACCGCGTACCGCTTGTGCATGAGACCGAGACTCTACCTCCAGGCTATTTATGTTATTTGTTTTCCAGCAATGGGTATTGTACCAGCACCATTTGATTGCTATCAGGTGAACAGAAGTCTTAAGACTTTAGCCGTAAGGATGGAGCAACACTTGAAGTCTTCCTTGACAATTGCTAAATGGTTGGAGAAGCACAAGATGGTGGAGAAAGTTCTGCATCCAGGTACAAATTTTAGAATAACTATATAGGAATGACATGTGTTGAATGAAATAAATTTCATCAAATTAGATGTCAATTTTTTAGTGACAAATTTAATAATATTAGGAGTTAATTAAGAAAGTTGTTTATCTTACAGTCAATGACCTTTAATTGTATTAAGTCTACTCTTACAGTACAGTAAATGTATTGTGGACACAATTTTTGTTTCATTAATTACAGTTACATATAATTAAAAATGCGCAAGCAAAAATTGTGATCCTGTAGAGCAGAGGTTCCCAAACTTTTTTTTTTAATAGACTACTTTCAAAAATTTGCTGGTTCCAGTGGACCCCCTGTATTACTACCCCCCCCCCTCCCCCCGTCGCTAAATTTCGAAATGGTATAGGAATTTGAAATATTTCAAAAATTCCTCGGAATATTTTTAGTCACGCCATCATGGACTCCCGTAGAATCTCTCGTGGGGGTCCACCTGGACCACTTCGGGAATCACTGCTGTAGAGGTTAAATTTGTTTTGCGTGATATTCTAGGACTACCATCCCACCCACAGCATGAATTAGCCAAGAGACAGACGTATGGCCACTCAGGAATGTTGTCATTCTTCATCAAAGGAGGACTGCCACAGTCCAGAGAGTTCCTCAAGTCTCTCAAGATATTCACACTGGCTGAGAGTTTGGGAGGATATGAGAGTCTCGCTGAATTACCGTGAGTTTCTTATTTTAAATATTTACCCCTTAAAGTTTCTTTTTCAAACACGAGACAGAAACAAGTCTCATCCCTACGGGTGATTTTATATGAATCAAGTAATATTTACCTGTGTTAATTTTCACACAAAATTTAAATTTATAATGGTAAATAAATAAATCTGTATTGTTCAGAAAATGTAATACTAAAAAGTACATACAGGCAAAATAAACAATTACTGAATCTGACCAAAGGGTGTCTTGGTCAACTCGAATTGTCTAGATTGGGTAGATGAAATCCCAATCTCCATCTATCGATCAAAAATTAAATAAACAAATGTAGACGAAGATTGGTATTCTCATTGGCACATTTTTTTCATATGGCTGATGCCTTACTCCACATTCAAAATAGAAGTGTAATATTGTGCTTATTGTGAAAGATTTTTTGCTGAAAATCATTAATTATAAATCGATTTCAATTTTTCCCTAAAATTTATATAATGGGCAGTGGACGTAGATATAGATAGTTTGCAAGTTTATGTATGAAAAGAAATCTAAAATTAAATATATCAGCATTCCAAAATACTTTTTATTTTTCCAGATCGGTAATGACGCACGCGTCCGTCCCTGCAGATCAGAGAGAAGAACTCGGTATCACTGACAGTCTTGTAAGAATATCTGTCGGTTTGGAAGATGCAGAAGACTTAATCGAAGATATACATCAAGCGTTGGAGAAAGCATCTCAAGTTTGATAAAAATAATCATGACAAATTGTTCAATTAACACATTCACTGATTAGCTTAGCAAAGATATCTTATATCTTTGAACATATATACTGCTATGTGGGCACATTTTATTTTGAGTATAACATACAAACACCTACTTCTCCTTGTCCTAGTTGGATTAGAGGCCCATTTTGACTGAGTATGTCTTCCTGATATCCCTGTCTAATACTGTTTCCAGGATATTTGACCAATTCAATTTAAATCTTCAACTGCATGATTTTCTGTCAATTGACGTATGGATTGTGGTGTTATCTAGTTTTTAAAATTTTTGTAAATTTCGGTGTGTTTTTGGTAATCTATTCGTTTATAATATTCCACCAATGTATAAAAAATATTGTATCACATTTTAAACCTAAATTTTGTCCTAATTATTTGATTTTATTTAAATTTAGTCTAAAGAAGATGAACTCATTATGAGCTCTGTTTTTTATTTCATCTTAAATTTCATTCCAACAACATTTGCACTTATAGTAAAAAATCTATACAATTTTATATAATTTAAGCGCAGTGAGTGTGTTATTAACTGTTTATATTCTGTCTTGAAAAATGAGTAGGAAATTCTTAGGATGTATACGTATATTATAATTTAAACAAAAGTCTCTGGCCATAGGAAAATTAATTGTTGTTTTCATTATGTATGGATTTTTATAAAAAAATTGTTTGGATTTTGTGTACTTAGCAAATTTTTGTTTTCAAAATGTTGATTGTTGTGTTTGCCTATTTTAGAAAATAAAATTATTTCTCTAAAATTTGTTTTTTATTCTCTAACACCCCATTATCTTAAAAAAATAATTTGACTAGATTTAAGGGTTCAATTACGGAATTTGAGGAAAACAGTATATGCAAATTCTATGGAGAGAAAACCAAGTTCCTTTAGCACCTCTTGGTGGACTGCAATGTGGTGGGATTTTCAAAGATCAAGACACTGGTTAGAGGCGGAGTTGTCCGCTACTCCTGATCCTTTCAAATTCCTAAATTTCATAAAATGTTTGAGACTAGAGAACTTCCTTCGACTGGAATCCAGCAGACAAGTAGAGTAAATACGATAGATCTTATGCAGATGGCACAATACACCCTGTAGATTGATTTAATCTTTTAAGTACAATAAATGCAGCAAAGAGAGAATGATATATTAAAATCATCTGTTGAAAAATGTTTGTTTTCTCCATTGAATATTCAATAAAATGTTACTTTTTAATACATTTATATCATAATGAATATCTTACAAAAGTCAAAAATTAAAATATTTTATAATATGTGAATCAATCAGAAAAATCTCCCTGTCTGAAATACCTGGCCACCAAGCAAATGAAAAGATTCAGTGGTGTCACAGTGTTTTTAGCCAATTCATCATCTTGAGCTTTCAATTTGGATCTGTAAGTATTAAATAAAAATATTTTCATAAAGTTTTCCAGTTAAAAAGTTTCATTGAGAATCACTCTAATTCTGTGAAATAGTTGTACTGATAGGGTCAGAAATGTTAAAGTGTTAAGAAGAGCTGGAATGGACAGAAAACTCCTATTGGATGTCAAAATGCGTAAGATCTCATATCTGGGTCATATAATTTACGGGGAAAAGTACCAATTCTGCGGTTGATTATGGTAAAACAGAAGGATGCCGGGGAGCTGGCTGAAAACAGACATTGTGGCCGACATTGTGTCAGGTCCCCCTGACATTGGCAATCACTCTGGCATAGGCATTTATAGAAGAAATTGTGAGAGATTAAAGTTTATTGGACAGTAAAGCAAAATTAATAAAGTTGGGGTGGATTTTGTAGTAAGCGCCACTTTAAGGACTTTCAAAATATTGGGCCTTGGTTAATTAAATAAAAAACCTTTTTCTGTTCGAAGTTTTTTTTTTTTTTTTTTAAAAAGATGTATCTGGGTTTTTGTTATAAACCCAAATACAACCTTAAACACCTTTCACAGTAAGCTACTAAAAGCTTGTGTCGTGAAAGGGGAGTTTGCCGGTACCTGGTATCGAACCACGGACCCCATGTTCACGAGGCCGAGACTCTACCTCCAGGCTACCGACGAACTAAGTTTGTACCGAAGAACGAAGTTTTTTGGCATTTGTCTATGAGTAACTACAAAGAAGGAATATCAGAATGATGGTAAAAAAAAATACCTTATCAATTGACATTTCCTGGCTAGGTTTCGTAATGAACTGCAAACTTCTGGAGTTAATGGAAGTTTCAAAGATGCTAATACAGCATACAGCCAAAGACCTGAAAGATAAAGTAAATAAATTTCAACAAAATATGTCACCTTCTTTTATTTTTAATGCAAGTGACGGCTGGTGATTACAGAAGGTAACACTGTTGCCTCTGAATCACGAGGTTCCGATGAGTAAATTAAATTGGGTTAATTGGAAGAGATCGCGCCTTTGCGATAAACTCGCCCTCTGTATATTGATTGTATTTAATTTGAATGTACACCTTTTATGTAATTGTTTGTAATCAATGTACAGTAAAGAATGAATAAATAAATAAATTTGCTATCCAAATATTTAACTTACCACAATTTCTCGATAATCCTTCCCCAGCTGGGACATCGTCTAATGTGTCTACTAAATTATCTAATGCATATTCTAAAATTGGTTGCTTCATTGTAAAAACTAACGACAATTGAGGTAAATTACTTTCCATAAAATTCTTCCACAACTCAGCCGAGTTTTCTTTAGATATCGAAGGCAATTTGATAGTGTGAAACCATTCTTCTTTTGAGTTATAGAGTCGAGAGATGTTACATCGAACTTCGGAAAAATCTGCTTCTTGCAATGTTTGCCACTCTACTGTTGGGATAAAGGTATCAACCGAAGATGCTTTTGTAGGGAGCTAAAAACACAGTAAAAAATCGCATATATCACAATTTTGTTTGAAAACCATGTAATCAATATACTATGAATGAAAAACTAGGAACAGAGTCAATGATCTTTGCAGAATCATAAGCTTTCAAAGATGTTACAGTTATTTCACTTCAGAAATGATAATCAGACTAAATTTGGTTGAACCATGAACACAAAATTAATTATTTGCTTTTTTACTACACAATGCTGTAGTATAAATAATGTCAGACCTAACTTAATCTACAATCAGTTAAACCTAAAAGTAATTGTCAATAAATGTGCTGTAGCATAAAATTACATCGGACCTAACCAAATCTACAATCAGTCAAACATAAAAATGTGTAGTAAGTAGGTATACTTTGTGATAGGTCGTACGCATAAGATAAAATGCATATACTTAATTAATAATGTGTTTCAAAAATCCACAAAATTCCACCACCGGATTCTTATTCTTCAGGTGAAATACACTACATATCTTCACAAAAATAATCCAAAAACAATTGACGCTTAGATCTGAATAAGTTTCGATGTTTGGGACTAAAGGGCTTGCTTTAACTGGACAATATGAAAGGGGAAAGTAGGGGGAATGCAATAGATCACAAAGGTAGCTGTTCGGAACCTGCCCTTTTGAATAAAATAATGTGCAAAAACCAGAATAAAGTGGTTTGTCTTCACATTTTTTTTTATATATAATTAGGCAATCCACCCCTTGGAGTGATTTACAAAAATTAAGATAGAATGATAAAATTTAAAATTGTTTCTTTTAATTTTGAGCATATTATTGTTGAAGAACATACCTCTGATATAAAAACATTTTGTTTGTTTATAAATTTTTCTGAATTAACTGGAGCTGTCACAGTATCAGGACAATAATGTCTCTCAAATATAACATTTCTTAAATAATCTTCGCCAGTTTTAGGACTATCTAATGGTTCTGATATATCAGATATTTCAACATCAAAAGCTGGGGTTAATAAAGAATCCATTATTTACAATTTTAACTAAAAATTCTCGCAGGACGCAAGCCGAATTAGACAACATAACCTAAAAATATGACGTTTATTTTGATTTGACAACGATAATGTCGCCACATGAAAAATATTGCCTCAATAAAAAAAAATAGACGAGACATTCCCCTCCCCGTTTTGTTTCAGCATTTCGTTGATAATATTAAAAATTAATAAGTGAATTTGAGCATAACTCTACAACCGTAAATAAAGAAATAAAGAAAATTTATTTACAACAAAAGTAATACAGTGGTTTTCAATATGTTTATGTACCTATTTGTATATTTACATCCTGATTCCTGAATGCCTTAATTTTTTGCTGGCACGGAGAGGACAGCTTACATGTTTATTACATACCCCACTTGTGGGATATGCCGTGATGGTATAGCAGTAATAATAGTGCCTGAGGTGGATTTCTATACAGGCAAGTTGGCACCTTGTTGATAGCCTCCCTTTAATTATTTATGAATCCATCTTTTTAAATTTTTATTAGTTTGTTTGCGCATGAAGGAAATAGGTACATTTTACAAGTACCTGGAGTTGCCTTTGACCGTCAATGTGTATCTTTAGAATACCTAAACACTTTGTTACTTATTTATTAATGTAAAATTTGAACATTCGATTCACGTAACAATTAATAATTGAAGCAGTGCCTAAATAAGGATCTAAACGCAAAAAAATCATTGCAAATAGAGGCAAAAAGACTTGTTAGAATATTTTTACACATAGGTATTATAGTATTATACCCTTTTTCGAGGCACTGAATATTAGAGATCTCTTCTTTCTCTTCACGTAAAACAATTTTTGTCCTCAAAAATCGAAGAGGAACTTAAATAATTCAAATTATTAAAGAATCACTATTAACTAAGATCATAGATATCCAAAATAAATATTTGTAGGGACGCAGCTTTCATAGTTGTAGTTAGCTGTGTAGTATAATGGTATAATACCCACATTGTAAACAATCTACAATCCATATTTGGATGATTGTTTGATCATTATTATAGAGAAGAGTGTATTTAGTGAAACAAAGGGTAGTAACAAAAGAAGGTCTGTCATTTTCTAACTTGAGAGAGAGGGAAAAAAGACAATAGGTACTTACATAATATTAAGTATATTTTAATAACATATGTATTATGTAGATACGATGTTTGTGCAATGTGCAACTACATATTTTATTTGCAATCTGTCTACTTAAGTAGGTATATACCTATATATTAGAGTACCTACAAGCTTCAAACTCGATCACCGAAAAAGATTTCAAATTAAATTTATCAAATTAATGTTCTAATTTATCTACACGAGTTGAGGATAATGCTTTCTCATTCCTCAACGTCACTTCATCGTCAATAAATTGTCAAGAAAATGTCGGATCAACATTACTTTTTTAAATTAAATTTCATTCGAAATTCGAATGATATTTGAATGAAGAAAAATAATGTGAAATCTCTCACGATATCGCTAATAATGCCATTGACTTGGCTATAATTTGTAGATAAGTACCTATCTATTGTTTACAGTTTTATCATTAGGAAAATGGTCGATTACTGCAGGTTTGCAAAGTAAGCATTGATTTGCTGTTATACTTGTTTTGTAAATGTGTAGACAACGAATACAAATAAGTAAATAAACATACATATGAACACATTTTATGCGTGGATTATGTTTTAGTAAAGTGTTTTTAATGTACGCAGATGAAGTATGTAAAAAAAATAATGTAGTAGGCAGTGTGAAGTACAGGCAAGAATAGTGAGGTAAGACCTCGTAATAATATGTAGTTCTGTATTTTGTAATAGAAGTTCCCCTATCCCCCACTGTATAATACAATGTTTAATACAAAGGGGTGACGCATACGAAACCCCCGAAACTTCCTATAGCCAAGCCAACAACCTCTCCCTATAATCCCCTCCGTCCACCTCTCTACCTCTCACACCCTGCATTACGCGGTTGTGTGTGCAGAAACTTGACATACAGCAGCGTGAACAGAAAGTTTATACTCCATCATACACCTAAACAAATATTTTTTTTAACAATGAGGTGTTGTGGGGGGCTAAAACAGATAGAGAGATGTTATCCAATATAAAGATGAGGAAGATGGCATATTTGGGACACGTACTTCGAAATAAGAAATATAGTTTGCTTCAACTCATTTTGAAGGGAAAAATTTAGGGTAGTTGTGGTGTGGGAATGCGGCAGATGTCCTGGCTGAGAAATATCCGAGGGTGGAATGGAGTCCGGAGGGTGGAAGAGCTGTTCCGGCTAGCACAGGACAGAGAAGCCTATGTCAGGGTGATAGCCGACGTCGGAGGGACCTATGACATGTCACTTTAAGAAGAAGAAACCAAAAATCATTCGATCCATCATCCTTCCTGTTAGCAACGATCGTAGTAAAATATAATTAGTTTTATCAAGGCAGATAAACTCCACATAATAATAGTATGGACCATTGGTTCCCAATATTGACATGGCTTCGACCCATCTAGGAAAAATTTCCAATCTTGGGACCCGCTTTTTAGCTTTTTTCTCCAAACATTGCTCCAACATTTTTTTATACATGTCTCATACAGTGGCGAATCGTTCATTAGGGCCCACTCAATATTTGCTTACGACCCACTGGTGGGTCACGACCCATAGTTTGGGAAATACTGGTATGGACAGTTTATAAATGTTCCATTGAAGGAGTGTAGTCAAAAGATTCCATACACGGAGGTTATGGTGGTTTGGTGGTTTTTGGCCGGCCAGCCCCTCAGGCTGCCCACTATGGCGCCTCCGGTGTGGACAAAATTTGTGTTGTGTAGAATTCGGATAAATAGAAGTCCCCAGACTTCTGCACTATCCGGGTGGTCGGTGGGTCTCCTTCAACGTAAGTTTATAAATGGTGCCTTTTAATAATCCGCGACCATCTCAAGCAGTGACTTTTTTCTGAATAATATCATTTTTAACTTGCCCAATCTCGCAATAATTTCTCACAGAATTTCAAAATCTTACTGATTTTCAAAGTTCCCATGAAAACTCAACGCTGAATAATTAAGTTAATTGTTAGCTAATTTATTTCTGAAAAATATATCAAGTAAGTATTAGTTATTTAATGGAAATATTAGGTACGTACTAACTTAGTAACAATTACACATAACACACGATCACGATAGATCAAATTCTTTAGAATAAATTATAATTTCTGTACGGTGGTGTACAAAATTAGAATCACACTGTAGCGAGTGAATTCTTGATTTTTATTTAATCGTACTATTCCTCTCTAGAGTATATAAAGTACATATAGCCATCTCACTCACATCGCGTCCTTAGTTCCAATGATGCAAAATGCATTTCACCCTCCATCCCTTTTTCTATACATACAATAAATATTCAGCTTTCTCTTTCACTCGGTCCTTTACTGTTTTTTAGGGTAAACGCCGAAATAGTACTATTGAATATCGCGTGCATTTCGAATAAAATCAAAGCATTTCGATATTTAATCATAATCATAAGATGTGGCCGTTACTTTCTTATCGCGAGTCACAATAAAAATATTTAAATTTAGAACGTGCAGCCATTTTGAACATTGCATAGTTTTCCCGCTAATATTAGTAAACAGTGAAACAATCCATGGAAAACTTATTGACCAATCATATTCACTCACAACTTGCATAGAATTATCGCGCTATTTTCTTTTAACTTTTCATTCATTTCAACTTCAAAAACCTTGTAAAGTGTGCATTTATATAATCATCAATATTTCATAGACATTGTGTTTCATAATGGATATTATTTTTTATTTCGTGGAATAAGTTTATGTTATTGTTGGTTATTCATATAAATGAGAAAAAATCAATAACATAGCATCTACAAACAAAACAGCATCAGTTGCATTTGGTAAGTGTGTGTTTGATAAGTTTGTGTGCAATTTAACTCAAATAAGGACAGTTATATTATTATTTTCGCAACGTATAACAAAATTGTTATTTTATTACTAAATTCACTTGCGGTTATTATTTTAATTAAGAAGAAAATATTATAATTTAATATTCCCGGGAATTTTTATTGTTACACTTTACTAAGGACCCATCTACATAATAAATATACGCTCCCATTGTTTATGGATTGCTTTCATCTCTGGTGTTCACAAAAGAGAAATTGTTCTAATTTTAAAAATAGACCTACTTACACAATTTCTATATGGGAATTCATTCCATTTTCAAATGAATTATTTATTCGTTTACAACAAGTTATCGGGTCTATTTATAGCTGTGACCATAGATAAGAGAAATTTATTTCTTTGTGTTTGATTATTAGGTAGGTACGAAGATAGGTAGGTATAAATCTGATCTATTTTAGCAGGAAATTTCTTTGTATCACCCTCAAGTATTGAGCTGAGATGTGTTTTAACGATTTTCCTTTGTGAAGCAACATAATGCATTATACGTATAGAACAAAGGACATAATATACTAACCTAAAGGCTAGTGCATTTTTGTACCCAGTTGAGATCTAATGATTACAAAAACTGCAGCTAGGTATTCATAATAATATTATTTAATAAATAAATATTCAACGTTTTTATTTCAATCACATTTGTGATAAATATTTTAAAAATAGAGTTAGTTTTAATTCGTTGTATTCTGACATTTTCACACTAAAATGAAATACTAATTCGTTTAAAACAACAAAAAAAGACAAACCACTCGTTACGGGTGGATTGCCAAAAAAAACCTAAAAATTGATAGATTATTTAATTTTATTTATTATTCATGGATTTCTACGTTTCTAGTTAAATAGTACGAGTTAAAAAAAAGAAAATCATTTATCTTTATATCTTAAAATAGTCATTCAAGATCGTTAGCATATCTTGAAATTAGGCACAAATTTTGTGTCTAGTTTTTTTTATTTTATTTTATGCTACCTTTCAAATAAAACACGGAGAATAAAAAATGACAAAAAAATCTAATTCTATAAAAAATATAATAAAAATAGTATTTAAATTTTCCAAATGTTATTTCACCATGCACCGTCTGTCAGTATTTTGAACGAAAAAAAAAACATTTTAACCCTTTGCAATAAATAGATAACTACCTACATAATAAATTTATTAATACGAATACCTATTACAAATTATGAATTTATATTTTTGGTTGTTACCCCCTTTTTCTGTACGATAATAGTAAAATAAAATATTTATTGAATTTTATTGTCAATACATATTATGTGTCTATTAGTTAAATATAGACTATTTCCTGTCCCTAGAAAAGGGTGGGGTTAAAAATATATTATTATTTTCATTTTTAATTCGGGGGGTAGGATCGAAAATAAGTTAAATTGGACAGTAAGTAAAATAAATAATAGGTAGATTTTATTCCAAATTTTAGCTTAAAACAGGTTTATTTATAAATCTACCCCTAAATTTTCAAACACGAACATATAAGAAGAAAAAATAACGTAATTGTATGCCCAATTCAGTGGCAGTTCCTCTTTAGGAGCGTTGATGCGGTGCACTCTCTTTAAAATTTCAAATTATGTATATCTTCATTCAATTCAATATTTTTTGTCTTATTCCATTTTTTTTTCAAATATATGTGCAATTCTTTAAACAAAGTTTTTTTATTTAAAAGATATATCTGGGATTTTGTTATAAACCCAAATACATCCTTATACACCTTTCACAGTAAGCTAAAAACTTGTATCGTGAAAGGAGAGTTTGCTGGCACCTGGGATCGAGCCGCGCACCTCATGTGCACGAGGCTGAGACTCTACCTCCAGGCTATACCGATGAACTCGTACACTTAATATTCGGTGTCACGGTTAAAAATTAATACAATTAGATTAATGTTTTGATATGAAATTAAATAAATTTATTTTTCTCTAACAAAATGCAGTGAACAAATTACACTGTTTCTACTTGAAGACATTTTGAATCATTTCACCTATCCTCCACAACAGTGGTTAGATGGAAGAAATCACTTTATAGACAATTAAAGGTCACGTGGTCTTGTCTATGGATTTGCTTTTGCTTGGGGGTCAGATTGCGCAAATCATCTTTGTAGAATGTTATGCCATAAGAGAAAAAAAGAAAGTCAGACGACAAAATAATAACAAAATCGACACTGACAGTTTTTTTGATTATTAGGTATTCTTTCGGCGTTCCACCTAATATTACACCGTAATCGTCTGTTGTTTTGGGATGCCTGATGCCCCTCAATGATTTTTCTGTGACGTCATCCTTTAATGGTCTATAGTGATAATCTCGCCACTGCACATCGTCCTAGTTTTTAAAATTTTATATTATTTTGTTAACACTGTTATGTAATGATGATGTGCAAAAAGAATAAATAAATAAATAAACCCGTGAAGCACCCGGCAAAGAATTGGTCTCCCATTCTTTTCCGTTAGTTTTCAAGTGTCCTGTAGAAGCCGTGTTCGTAAAAAATAAAATAAAAAATTAAATTCAGCGACGAGGTTTGCCACCCATCTTGATTGTCTTATTTTTTTTTGTTGATACCGAGACGACAGCTTGCATGCATAGAACATGCAGATACTTGTGGGATATGCCATGATAGTATAGGTAGTAGTAATTATAGAAGAACCTCACCTCCGCTAATCCAACTCACCAGCCGCCTCTAGTTCAATTGACACACAAAATAAATCTTGAACGTACCTACATACCCTTATTCTAAACAAGAAATAATAACCTTACTTGTGAATTTTTAATTTATTACAACTGGAGAATGTATTGTACCTATATTAAATATTTTACCTGTCTGTCAACCCTAAAAAAATATCATTGTTTTTTTTTATTTTAGTTTGGAGAAATTTAAATTATTGAATATTATGTTTTAGTTGTGTACAAAGAGTGTCTACGAACGGGTTGAATTGAAAAATATCTCGAGTGTCGCGCTAAATTATTGAAACAATAACTTTTTTGATTTTTTCGGTTACAATAGTGGAAAGAAATGTTGCACATTTCCACGAATTCGTACTCTGTAAGCAGGTATTTAAAAGTTTATTAATGTGGGTGCCTACTAACTTTTTTTAGTCAATAAAGATACCTGTTGTAACGTGCCTACCTGTAAATTAAAAATGTGAAGGAAATGATTTTATTGCTATCCTGTCGAGGTTGTTATTTCCCTTCTTCCAACACCCTTCATATATTTACCATTGCCGTATATTACACAGCCACGACATCTGCCTTCCTCCCTTTCAGTAACGTCCCTCAATCTTGCTCTCTTTTCCTATCAACTGCAGATTAAGCCGATATTTATTGCCTCGCAATATGTGGCCCAAATATTTTGTTAATTACTCACCTAATCTATTTTAATTATTTCTATTGAATTCTCGTGTAAGTGAACGAGTGCGTTATTCAAATGTGTAATTCTAAATTATTGTACATATGCTTCTCAGTGGCGTAACTATATTATCTGAGGCCCGTGGCAAATTCATTGGATGCCCCCCCCAGTAAAAATCGTCACGTTGAAATTTTATTTTATTTATCCAACAGTCTGTTTATCTATCTATCTAGTCCCTCACGCCGTATCCCAATTGGGGTAGACAGGGAGAACGGAACGCCATATAGATCTTTCCCAACCGTAAACAAACAACAGTACCTACCCAACAGTATTACTAATATTGTGTGCATTTTAGTTAAATATCTAATAAATTTGATTTTCAAAAGCATAGTTATTACATAATTATAATGAAATAACAATTAAATATAAAGAAGATATTATTTATTAATATTATTTATTATTTATTCCGGGTTAGTTGGAAGACATCGCATTTTAGCGATAAACTCGCCCTCTGTACATTGAATTGTATAAATGATATATTCTATGCTAATTTGTATTATTGTAAACAATGTACAGTGAAGAATAAAATAAATAAGTAAATAAATAATAAAATTATTTTCTCCGAGCTTTCTGTTCAGCAAAAGCGTTTTTCTTATGAATGCGTTTAAATCTTAATAATTTATTTGAATTGGTATATTGTCTTTCTTTAGTTGTGTGTAACTTTAATTGATTTTAAGTAGGTATCTACTTACGTAAAGTTTAGTTGAAAATGTTAGGTTACTTCTGAGTTCGCGGCTTCTCGTACCGGGGGCCCGTCGGGGGCCCATGGCATTTTGCCAGCCCTGCCACCCCTGATGCTTCTATAGGTACTTTGATTTATATAATTTACTTACCTGTGCGTACTCAATATAATAATAATAAGTAGGTATTGTTGCAACACACACAATGTTCAGAATGAAAGATATCGTATTTCCCGGTGGTAACACACGATACCTTCCTTTGATATCACCTTACTTCCACTTCTACCATACTCGGAAAACCAACCAACCTCAATTTGGTACCGGAGAGTATAAAATATTATCTATGTTGCCAGTTCTAAAAAAAAATATTATATTATTACTAGCTGACCCGGCAAACGTTGTTTTACCATATACATTATGCGATATACTGTACTAATATCGCTATCAAAAAATAGGGGTTGATGGTAGAAGAGCGAAAATTTAGGGCTGTATGTATTTTTTAATGCCTCACCATAAAAATACGATTGGATTCAATACGAATCCAGAATTATTTGTGAAAATAAATGCATAGTACCTACTTTTACTATAGGCACCATCACGGTATATCTCACAAGTGGTGTGGCCAGCGGGCAAACTTTATTTTTTTATGGATTATTAAATATTTGATCAGAAATAGTTTACAAATCATTTTACACATTGTTATGTCTATGTGTGTTTTTTTTTTATTCATGTAAACTTGTAAAAGGCTTATTGCCGTAAATATTTGATTAAATAAATAAAACACAAAATATGAATAATGTATTATCCTATTTAAATTGTACACATAATTTCAAAATTAGCAATACATATTTCAATTAGATTATCATTTAAAAAAAAACAATACTTAAAACAAAACATTAAATTAATAATATGTACCTATGCATAAACAAAGACACTGATTTACGTTGCATTTGCATAATGTACATACAGATTGTCCTCTCTGTGTCAAAAATTTATGTACCTATATTATATACATAGAGATATATAATGTTTTCCCTATTTGTTTTATTTTATATTATTTCCGTTGTTTATACTTTTATTCTACAAATTTCTATTTGCAGATTTATAGCAGCTGGCCTGCTGGCTACCCCACTTGTGGGATATTCCGTGATGGTATAGTAGTAGTATTAAATTTATAGGGAACCAATTGTTTCTTTTTTTTATTGAGATGTGCTTTTTGTGGTTGGGATTTTGTAAATGGATGTTATAACTTATTGTAAAAGACTAAGGCCGTTTATTGCTACATAAATTAATATTTTTGTGTTGTTACTTCAAGATAAAAACCTATGAAAGCATAGAGTAAATAATTAGTTAGCTTCTCTTTGTATAAAAGTTCTGCGAGCATTATCTCAAGCTTTCGCATTACTCTGTACCCTCAAAATATTATAGTAGGTACTACTTGTTATTTGAGTAGATACTACTTCTATAATTGAATTACCTATACACCCAATGAAGAAGATTCTCTTTGAACAAAATAATAATATTATCTATATATTATATTCTCAATAATTTTGATTAACAAGAGGGGAAGAATATGGATATTACGGAGGAGTCAATATTATGAAACCAGAAGAAATATTAATTTTTATACCTATATTTCTGTGTTGGAGTATTGGGCATGTTGTGGGAAGAATAAAATACGATAATTATATTACTTCGTACATAATATAAATCTATGTAATTATGTTTATATAATAATTGCTGCTGCTTTGCCTCTTGCTTGTTCCTCTTATACAATACACAAGTGTCGGTACACTTTCTGGAGGGGTATAAAACGTATATTTGATTTCTAGAAAATGTAAAATAAATAAATTGTGTTAATAAAAATATAAAAGTATCAATTTCGTAGCTAAAATACATAAGTCATGCTCTTAACACATCTAAGAAAAAATGAAGGGAATGTATGTAAATGTACCTATGTATGGATGATTTATTCGGCGTTGTTGGAGCATCCATGAGAAAGTATGTTGGAAGAGCGATGTCTTTAACTTGCTCCTGAACGTTGTTATCGATTGCTTTTTACGAAAGTCCTCGGGAAGTTGGTTCCAGATGACAGGTCCTGCGTCGCCAAAAGCCCTATCATACTCGTAGAAGCAGGACTTGTTTGATCTATTGATTTCGTCCGGCATGTGGGTGGATGTCTTAGCTGAACGTAAAGGTCTACTTGCAGGTGTTTTGACAACACAGAGCTCAGAAAGAGACCGAGGTGTCATATAAGGCACAATTTGTGTTGGACCCTTTCACCATCTCTTAATCAGTGCAACTTTTCCAGTAAAGGTGTGATGTGACAACCTTTATCTTCGCGGAAAATTAGCCTTGCAGCGCTATTGAATGCTATTTGTTGGAGATGCAAAATCGTGGTCAAACTTCCAGGCATCTTAGATACGCACCCACTGCATTTTGAAATCAGGCCTCTCTAGCCAGTCTCTGCGTTGATGTAATTTATTTCTTCATTACAATATATTATTTTAATGTACCTATATAGTTAGGTTTATTTTACAAGAACGAGTTGATATCGAATTTCACATAAGGTAATAATAATAAGTTTACGTTGGTATATACCTACCGTGTTTCTCCTTACCGCACTGATTCTTATATTCATTGCTTCTAGGCTGTGATTGCAAGCAAGTAAAAAGACATCAGTCTCTAGTGCTATTAATAATAATACCTAGAAGGTGTTCACATAATTTATACAAAGTTGTAGGTATTGTTCCTTTTATTGTTTGCTATTGGACAGAACACAAACGGACATTATTTTTTTTCTCTCTGCCTGGACAAAGAAAGGGATGTGTTTAGATGGACAATAGAAATGAGAGATAATAGTTTAAGTTTCATAGAATTATTGTTCACGGTATCTCGACTGTGACTCGATGTTTTCATTTAAAGGAATGCAGAAATGTTCGTATCATCAGTTGGATTTGTGACTAGTTCAGTGCTTCATGTTGTTTTATTTATGAGTTTATTTATTTTTAGTGTTTTTGATAATTTATTTACTCTACAGTGTTGCTGATAAAATAATTTAAAGTGTTGTGTTTTTGTTTTGTGTTTGGTTAGTTCATAAAGTTGCGCAAATTATATATTTTTTTATGAAATTTCGTATAGGTATTTGGGTACCTACCTGCTTATCTGTTTAATTCGAACAGGTAAAGTCATGAATACCGACAAGATGGTCAGATCATGTGAGAGATGCTGCAGGGGGTACTATGTGTGAGGCGTTTAGGCAGGCGGAGGACAGGGCACGGTGGAGAAGCTTGTCGCTTGGTTGGGGTCATGGTGGTCACGATCCTCAGCATTGAGGGACCGACTTAGAAGAAGAAGAAGAAAGTCATGAAGCATTTCGTGGTAAATTTACCTATAAACCAATGCCAGGGCTAGAGAGAAAGACGTCCTAGGCAAAATGGCCCACTGGCGCCCGTATTCATATTAATATTATTTTATAAACATAACATATCGTCGTGGATACTGCAATAGGGTGTATGTCATTTTATTGCAATTTTACAGGAGGAACAAAAAACATTTTTATTTTTCAACTATTAATGCTACATCATATTTTTGAATTGAAATGTTATGTTTATTTGAGTATGTCTATACACATTAAATGAAAATTCGCAAATATTAACAAATTAATGAAATAAAGTGACATACAACGTATTGCATTCAGACGGACAGTATTTTTAATGACATGAGTCTTATTGAAGCCAAGGAATAATTAAAGAAACACCATTTCTTGAGATACTTTATTATAGAAAAAATATAAACAAATTACTAATCAGACATAGTTAGGATACAAATAAGATTTAGATAAAAAAAATATACTTTATAATAATACAGTATCTGTATAATAGGTAAGAAAATTGTGAACTATATGTAAGTAAAATTCCAAACACAAACAAAAGTTATACAGAAAATGGCCTTAATTATAATAGGTAACAAACTATTTATTTAATCATAACAAAATTATAAATTGGACAAATTCCAGTTCCAGAATCAAAGTTGTATAAAAATTACTGAGGCAACAACTTATACATGGGACAAATTATTCCAGATTCAATTAATGAAAACATGCGTAATAATATAATATATAGTATGTAAAATACTTGTTATTTGTGTAATAGTGTGTCATAAAACGAATGGTAATCTGAAGGGATCACTTTTTTCAGTTCCTGTAAGTGTGCATATTTTGTACTTTCGATTAGGCAAGGTCCCGTATAAAGACTATCGTGTTCTGGCAAGTTATCTACACGTTTAGGTCGTACAGGTAAAGTAATCCAGTCATCTTGGAAGTCAAGCTTGTAGTTAATTATCCCTGCAGAAGTATATTGATACGCTACAACGTCATTAACACAAGGATCTCCAACTTTGTTTCCCGGTCGAATACTTTGGTAGAATATTGGTTCAAACTTGAAAAAATCTGTATGATGGCAATAAACAGTTTCATAAGGCTTGGGGTGCAGTCTGGCTTCTTTTATTATTGGTATATAATCTGCTGGAACATACACTTCCCTTCTTTTGCCTAATCTTTTTTCAATCGAAGCATGGATGGAATCCACCTCCATTTGAGTATGGCCAACCTCTAAATACTTTTGTTCTATAACAATATTATTTTTAATACTTAGTTCGAGAAGGGCATTCGAGAGCTTTACATTTCGGTTTTGGTATCCGCACCCATCACTCCAAATTATTAGTTGCTTCATTTTCTTCTCGTTTATTTCCTTTTGGAAGAAATTTGTCGCGATGGATGCAAATACGTCACTTTCAAGTCCACCACTCGCCTCGTGCCACACATAGCAAAGTACATCTTTTGAGCACAAATTGTAATATGTAAGATTGTGAACCTTTAATTTAGTTTTATAGTAATTTGCAGCTGCGTTCAGGCGAGGAGACAGAAGTACTGCTTGCAAATCCACTGTATATGATTGTATGCTATTATTTGGGGAAACCATTGATAGATCTTTATCTTTATCTTTTTCTGATCTGGCTTGATTTTTTTTCTGCACATGTTTTTCGTATATTTCTTTCTCTAGGTTTCCTACTTTATACATTGTGCACTCATTGCACTGGTCTTTCTTTGGCGTATATATATCAATATTTAATTTCTTTACTACATCATGAAATTTTTTCCATGATACAGTCTTTCTGTTTTCTGTTTTACATTTTTCTATGTAATGCCTGTGCATATGCCGGAAGCTATTCCAGGTTGGTTCCAAGTACAATTTTGTGGTTGATGACCTGCAATAATGGCTCTCAACCTTGGGCAATAAAAGTAAAAACTTCTCTAGGTCGCTGACTTCAGAAGATGTTCCACTATGTATTGTTTCTTCAGTTTGGGTCGGTGGTGCGGCTCTCGAAATATTAGTGGCAGATTCACCTTCCAACATCCACGAACGAAGGGATTTCTCTCCAATGCACAATGTGCTAATAAACATTTTCTTACACACATGTTTTTTAACAATGTTATTTACACCTTCGTTCACCTTCAGGTGAAATTTGAATGACACCTTTTTTTTCGAATCATCTCTAGTGGTATTTTTCCTATATTTAGGACTCGCTAAAGCTACACAACCTGCAACAAAAACCTTTTTTGCTTCCCACGTCGATAAATTCCAGAAAGTATTAAAAATAGATTGGCGATCCTCATCGCTTATTGCAGCACACTCAAATTTATGTTTTGGACCGCCTCTCTTAGAAGGTTTTTTCAATGGGTGTCCATCACATCTGCTGCGTAGAGATTTTTCCTCTATGTTTTCATTTTGCTCATATTTTCCGGACTCATTTTTTTTAAATCCAATATAAGCCTTTCCCTTGAGTCGCAACTGTGCATTTTTTTGTCTTTTCCATTGATTACGATCACCTTGGCCTTTACGCTTCCTGGTTATCGTTTCAGATTGATCAACTCTTGAAAGAACCATATGCTGGGTTTCTGTTTCGGTGGCTATTTCATCTTCACGTTCTGATGGTTCATATAACTCTCCTGATCCTGAACTGAAATCTCCGTCTTCGCTCTCTGGAGTCATATTCTTAATGTCTTCATTATGGGTAACTGAAATGAAATGAAATTTTTATTTTCCAAAACTAAGTGGGAAATTTATACAATAATAATAAATTTACAACACGTACACACAATCAGATACATAAATTATGTTTAATAATAGGGGAAAATTACACTGCCTCGCTAGACTGAGTCTGTTCTGAGGCAGTGGTAACTGGGTCTTTTCATGTTTCAACGGTAATTTTCTCCTGATATTGAACTGAAATTACCTTCAACTTCGCTAGGCATTTGAATGGGCAATTCATTCTGTGCAGGTGATAGAGTCTCTTCTCTGATTTTTAGGGCATCACGTTGCTTCTGAGTGCCTTTAAGGCGACCTAATTGAGCCAAAAGAAAACCTCTACTTGTCACATTCATTTTCACTCCAATCACCTTGAGACATGGAAAAAAACAAATGGAAATAATTTAGTCTTCAATTTTTTGTAAGACACATTGTAGAAGTTCACTTTTATCTAATAAAATGAAAATAATATACACATAATATTTGCTTTACTTCTCCTATGTATAAAATAATAATGTGATAATATTAAACAGAAATAGAACAAAGTTTTCAGTTATTATTTTAATTTTATTAAGTAAAATCAACTGGGTACCAAATGTTCAATATGTCGTATGTCATGACAAAATGATGACTGTAATTATTGCAAAAGGTTGTATGTCTAAAAAAAAAGTTAATTATGCATCAAAGTATTTTAAAAAAGAGTCTAACAGATAGGAAACTTACGTTCTTATTTTGATTATAAAAAGTAAACAAAATAGACACCATAAAAAAGTATGCAAGAGTAAAATAAAAAAAATAGTTAGGTTAGTTGTACAAAACAGCATAATAATTCATATTATTCACTTTTCAGAACATAAATATTACAATATTTTATATAAATTTCACACTTAAGGATAATTGAAGTATTTCTACTTACCTTGTTTTTATTTTATCTCAATTAAACACTCAACTCTCACTCGAAGAACGCTTTACTTTGACGCTGTGTTGGCAACTGTATGACATAGGCCCAATTGCAGTAACCAAAACCACAGTGACCTCTTATTGGTCAAATTGCAACACACCATAAATCCCACTTCTGATTGGCCGAGAGACTTAAGACAAATTGCAGTGTGTAGCCGCGACTATTTTGAATGAATTCATTCAATAAAACCATAACCGTTTTTTTTTGACATACGTCCTATTGCAGTATCCACGACGATATTAGGTCTTAATTTTGAGAATTTAATATTTCACTTCCATTCAAAAATCAACCCCCTCGTCGTCAGATTTGGTAAAGGAAATTGAAATACTCCACGATCTTCTCGGTTTTGTAAAGGAATAATTTATAAATTTGCCAGAAGACTTATTGGTCATCTTACATGGGTTTTTTATAAAATTATGGGACCCCTGAAATTTAGAGCCCCGAGCAAATGCCTAGTCTTCTATCCTTTTGGCCTGCTTCACATAATATAAACGATTAATCTGATTTGCCAGTTTTTATGTATAATGTATTCTGATTTACTACAAATGCAAGAAAAAATTACCTTCCATTATTTCTCAAACGGTGATTTCGTATTTTTTTAATATATATATGTATAATAATGTATTTATGTTATAATTATGTACCCATTCTTATATTGCTCTGTTGTACAAATTTTGCTAAGTATAGATATAAATAAAGTGTAAATTTTTTCACATTGTCACATTTTGTTTTCGCAACAGGTGTGCTTAGATTTTAAGTATTTTTTTTTATTCTATCCAAATTTTTGCTCCAACTTGAGGAGATTTTGTACCAATCTGCACTCTATTGGCGTAGTGTCTTCGAATACAAAATCAGGAGACACCAAGATAACGATTTTCGTGGATTGAACCTATAAAAGCAGGATGGATGGTCATTATATTATTTATATGAAATTTCAGAAAGTTATGTGGGGATTTGAAATTTAACAGTGGATAAGAAAATAAGGGCATAAAATGAAGGGAATTTGAGATGTGATTTAACTAAACTGCAAACACTTCAAAAGTCAAATTTTGAGAACTGGATTCGATTGTGTGAATAGATGTCATGTTAAATTCTCTAGCACCAGTCGAATTCAGTGCTTAAATTGGACATTCATCATTTTTATCTCTCACCCAATGTTCAGGTGCATCAAGGATTCGCAATTCAATTTACCCGCGTTATTATGGATCATGAGAGCCATCTGTGGAAAATAGATGAAGCTAAAAATTGATATCAGCATGGAATCACACCTACAATTTAATAGCAAGGATGCAAACCATTTTGACCAGCGTTCGTACTTCATAATAATTTTGGTATTTTTTTGTCATATTATTCTTTTGAAAATACTCCATTATATTTTAACTGTACCTGAGAGCCATTTTTGCCAAAAGTGCTCAAAGTGCTCAAAAGCCATCAAGTGCATTTTTGACAAAATTGCCAAAGTTAC
Organism: Athripsodes cinereus; assembly: GCA_947579605.1. Classification (NCBI taxonomy): domain Eukaryota; kingdom Metazoa; phylum Arthropoda; class Insecta; order Trichoptera; family Leptoceridae; genus Athripsodes; species Athripsodes cinereus. The sequence continues at coordinate 37,515,786 of OX388306.1, forward strand.
GAAAAAAGCGGAAATAACACAACAGTCGTGAGTCTTTTAAGCACAGAAATGCTTAGGGTCTATGTAATACTATATACAGCTTATTACTAGTAAAATGTTGAGATTTTTTCAATTAAAAAATTGAATTTGAAAATGGCATTTTAGTACTTAAGACTAAATGGCTCTCAGGTACAGTAAATAATTAATATTAAATGTGTAATTTCCTATTTCATGATTTAGCTGTCTTATTCTTCATTACGTATAAGATACAAGCTATAGCTGTAACTTGGACAAATTAGTTTTGAGAGCTGATATAGACGAGCAAAAAAACTTGCATAATAATTATTATAAAATAGGTTGATGTATTAAACTGAAGCTGATTATTGCATTTTTTTATATCATTGATAAATTCATTTCATTGCAAGTGAAGCACATTTATTTTCTGTGAACCTTTATGCTTTTTGCAAATACTAGAACCATGACAGAAAATCAAATCCAAAAGAAATTCCTCAGGTCCAAATTTTCACATCTGTAATAAGGAAGTTTTCTGAAGAATATACTTTTTTCTGTGAGCAGTTTAAGAAGGAGAAATTATATCTAGATATTAAAATTGCTTGAGAGCAATGGTTTTTTTGAAATGTAAACAACAATTTTGACAACACTGTGAAATAAAATTATATTACGAGAGGTATGGTTCAATTGCGAGATATGTATCACATGCAGGGTAGAGAGGAGAGTGTTAGGTGTTTCGACGCTTACGAATTGGCTAAGACTGGCTTAAGCACTCTATACCATGGCAACATTCAACAATTCCGCCTATCTCTCATATTGCCTGACGATTCCAAGTGCCAAATCAATGGCCTACGGATGATAAGAAAGAATATTATTCTTTTTTCGGAATGGGTGACTTCACTAATCACTGTAGCGACTTCGTCCAGTCAACTGCACTTATTCTGAACTAAACCTATCATATATAATTGAGGTGGTCCGTGGCCTGATGATAAAGTCTCATAATAATAATATTAAAAAATGAGTTTAATTCACAATGTATTTAAATTATCACTTGATATTTATATGTAGATCTGCGACCGGTTTCAATACGCTAGTACCATTCACAAGCAGAATATAAACTGAGTGCAAAAACAAAAGAAGGGTTCGTTAGAGAGTTATGTGTGGCTAGTGGGTAGTGGGGTGGGGGTGGAAGTATTATTAGAAAAAGATTGGAGGTGGGAGGAATCAGGGAAAGAAAACATTGAAAGTAGGGGAGATTTTTGTGGTGCTATTATTTAATAATATAAATTGTGAATGCCAAAAACATCGAAAATATTAAAAAAAAAATAAAAAAAAAAAAATAATAATATTGTTTTGAGACATTATTCTGTTCCAGGAGGTATAATACATGGTTATTTCCCTTCTGGAATACGCTATGACAGTATTGTTTATGCAATATTCCAATATAATTGGAACCAAAAAAAGATTTTTTAATGATTGAGTTCAAGTTTATTTTGTAAAACTACATATTATTAATTTATGTAAACAAACTGTTTTGAGTTTTACCGTCTTTATTACTAAAGGTAACCTGGTTTCAACTTACAAAGTCATTGTCAAACTTTGTAAGTTGAAACCAGGTTACTACACCTATTATTAATAAATACGGTAAAACTTAAATCAGTTTGTTTGTTTATACCAAAAAGATATATATTTTAAATAAAACCATGGAATACAAATTACGCAACTCACTTTATTTATAACAACATAATACACATCTACAAATTTGTATATTTGTAACATTACACTATTACGAAGCAAATATCTTATAAAATAAAAATAGTTTCTATAACTATACTGTACCTAATATTATTAATATTTACAAAGATATTTGAGCTTTAAGATTATTAAAAAAAATATAAAATATAATGTAACACTGTTTTTTATTTCACATTAATGTATACAATGTATACCACAATTATTACACCAATACATTGACATCATCAGGGCGAAGTATAAACTAAATTTAAAAAAGAAAACAGAGAATATATATTTACATGAAATATTAAGGGATGTTAGGTTGGGGTGTTTTAGAACAAAGCAATGGCAAAGTTAAAGGAGTTAGGATATTAATTATGACCATTTTGTTAGGCGTAATTGTGGTATTCTTTGTATACATTAATGTGAAACAAAAAACAGTGTTATACTGTATTATATTTTATATTATTAAAATGTTGTTTCACAGTGTCAACACTGAAATATTAAATTCAATGATTATTAAAAATGTATAATATTCAGTAAATATTATATTAAATTAACATAATTACTTACATACAAAGTAAACTTGTAATAATTCCTAAATAATATATATTATTACAAAATAACCTGTATCAGTAGTTTAAAGACTGGGCACACATTTGTAATTTAACACTTTGTCAATTATGATTGTTCATTTATAATAAATCTGTCTATATCACCAGGTATCTTTCAAAAATATGGAAGCTTGTAAAAATGTTCAAAATATCATCATCATCATCGCCATTACGCCGCTATTTTTCTTGCAGAGTAGGCAGAAAGGATCGAGCGCCATTTACTCCCATCCTTGCACACACTTTTCACTTCCTTCACTGTCATACAATTCATCATGCATGTTGCTCAACACGTGTTCAACATTTGGTTCTGGGAGTCGCCGAGTAAAACTCCTTTCAGCCATGAATATTACTTTAGTAAATCTATCCTCAGTCATGTATTTCATGTGCCCAAGCCATCGTAGTTTGTTCACTTTCTTTCTTGTTATTATTCTACTCTATCTCTTAAATTTGTACCACACATTCTTCTCAATGATCTCATTTATACTGCTTTCATCCTTCTTCAGCCATAAACAAGTCCCGTTTGCATAATATGTACATCATTGTTGGCACAAGGATGGCTGAGTGCACCAACCTTTAGCTGTGATAGATAATTATATTTCTATTTGCAACTATTGGTCAAATCCCACTGTTTACCTTGATACCAGCAACAGTTTTTCTTTCAATATGCTCAGAATATTCACAGACTTCAACACATTTCTAAATATTCACGTTTGTAAGCATTACTTTGAAATTTGTAAATATATCCACATACGTGAATATTCTTAGTCTCGCATGTCAAATCTAGACGCTCGGAATATCACTGGTAGTTTGTGGACCCACTACAAGAATATTCTCTCAACGACTAAAATAAAAGATCATTAGAATGGCCGATGACTTGGATGATTGGATGATAGCTGAATTCAAGAGATTTTAGTTGACTCATGAGTCAAGCAGATATAACAAGATACATTATTTGTTATGCAGAATTTATTAAGTATAAATACTTAAACTATTAAAAATATTTCAAATCTTTGAAAAATCACAAGTGGGGTAGCCAGCTTGTCTGCTGGCTACCCCACTTGTGGGATATGCTGTGATGGTATAGTATAATTATTTACACAACTGAATAACCTGTTTTGCACCCAAATTTATTCAATAGTTTAAACTCCGAGTTTATTATGATAAATAAACAAATTTTCATAAGATAAGTATATTTATTTGCACTTAGAAACATAACAAATATGGAATAAACTGTTAGATAAAGTTTTGTACATGAAGGAAAGATTTTTAATAATTTTTTTAATTGAGCTTTTGCAAATAAATAATGAAACTACAGGAAAAAAGAATTATAAACAAAATGATACAATGATGTATAAATAATTTGATACAGATATTCTTCGGTATATTTTTTTTATATATTACACTTTCTTTTTAACTCTTATTTTCAGAAATAATAAAGTGCTTTGTGTTCGTTAGGCCTTAAAAATAGTAGTGTGGATATAGTAATTAGTTAATTTACTTAGAATTAATTAAAAACAAATTTGTTCATAAATAATACTCTAGACATCTTACATACCAACACTATTGAAGCAGAGAGGAAAAAGTATGTAAGCATATTTTGATTATTATTTGTTACATTTTAAGGTGCTTTGAACTTGTATATTTAAAAATTAAATTCATTTCTCAATTCTGCATCCGGTCAAAACACTACAGCAGGGTCAGTCATGACACAATTTGAATCTTGTCTTGATTTTACATAATTCAACGATGCGCGATGTGACTATAGTAAAAAACATGTGCATGCCAATCCCGTAGTAGCTGAGGATAGTTGTTTTCAACATTTACATGAATATTACGGTTGTATTATGTGATATAACCTCAAGAATGTACTAGAAATTCTTGTATACATTAATATTGTTATGATATTTATCAACTTCATAAAGAAAAATTAGTCAATCTTATCTGAGCTACACATTACAACTCGTTTGTCTGCAGTATGTCTGAGGAGACTGCTTGGTTTCTTTGGCCATATTGTAAGACGTGAGCCAGACAATTTAGAAAAAATAATAATGACTGGCCGAGTTGAAGGCAGGAGAGGTCGCGGACGTATACCTATGAGATGGTCCGATCAGGTGACGGATGCCACTGGAGCGACGTTTGCGGAGTCACTGCGGCGGGCTGAAGACAGACCAGGGTGGGCCGGACTGCTGCGAGAAGTACCGCATGAAGGTCACGATCCTCAGCATTGAGGGACCGATTTCGATGATGATGATGATGATGAAAGAAAAATTAACAGAATATGTTTGATAAAATTTTGTTTTTATTTACTCCCGCATATTTCTGTGTGATACGATTTTATTTATCTCAATTTAAAAAATAAACATCTCGTATCTAATTTCCACAATTTGTCAAATTATTTTGTATTATTACAAATTATTTGTGAGCAACGCGGATAACAAATGAAAATTAAAATATTAAATAAGAACTCTCCATAAATAATTATTAATACAATGTTTGTATTTTTTAAAAATTTTACTCAATTTATTAATTTTTTTTTTTGAGGAAATGGACCAATATTAGTTAAAAAATAACATCTCATATCTAATGTTTTCTTACTGTACATTCAAAATAAGTTTTGTGATTGTTACTAAATTGTGACAGGCTTAAAATAAACTGTCATTTATTTTTAAATTTCTAATTACGACAAAAACATTGAACCTAAATTTCTAGAAATGCAAATCTTCTGTTGGAATAAAAATTTATGATTTGATCTGCAATGTGCATATTAATCATATTAAATTCAAACAATTTCAAATTTTTTTTTAAAATAATTTCAATTTTTTTTTACTAGATTTGGGCTCAACGTGCAGATGACAAAAAAGATTGCTTCTATGGTTTGCATATAACGTTTCTCAATTGGTGAACCCTGTATTGTGACAGTGAGAATGGTGAATTTAACTTAAACCAGCCTAGAGCCAATTCGTAAGCATTTGGATTCCTTTCTTACTTCTTCCGATTATATTTTGTACATTATATATTGTATAAATATAATTCTCTGATCAAGATGTAAATAAAAAATACAATCTGTTCACTTTTCACAATAAAATCTATTTGAATGAATAATTATTACTGATTTTATTTGAAATTAAAACAAACAACAATCAGAAACCTCGATTGGAGAACTATGTCTACACAATGCAACATAGTGTAAAATCTAATCGGAAGAAGTGAGAAAGGTGTCCCAATGCTCACAAATTGGCTCTAGGCTGGGCTAAGTGATCACTTTCGTTGTCCATGGACAACGTTCACCAATTCCACCATTCTCACTGTCACATTATATAAAATATTGAATTTGTATCAAGTAACATTAATTAATATTTAAATATTAAAAAGAAATAATGACTTTAATGAACTGATAACTAATTTGAATTTATAATTTAATTTTGTGATTGATTGCCAATAATATATTATATTTACATATAAATATGTGAAGTTCGCGTGCATCAATTTAGTCAAAGTATTTTTGTATGAAAAAGTATAGAGTAGAATGCATTAAAAGTAGAAATTAATATACTTTTAATATTATGTATTATACCTTAATTATTAAATAAAATAGGACATGACTTAAGAAAATATTCAGGTATATATTGTGAAGAGAAAGATCTCACATTAAATGAAGTAAGATTATTTTTTTATTATAAATATAAACAGTTGTATTATTTCGACACATTTAACATAAATGTGAAGCGATGTCATTTCAATTACTTAGTATCATTAAAGGCAGCCGATGTTGTACATTACTACAAAAGAAGGAAAATTTAGAATATAGCATCCACGATAAAGGTAAACCTAGTTAACTTAAGTTAGGCTAGTTTCTGTGTATTGTTTTAATGTTTATTTGAACTGTTTCTATAAATTGGAAAAAAATAGCTACCTAACATGAATTTGATCATTTTAAGAGTTTTTATTTTCCAGAATTCATTTTGTATTCTGGAAATATAGTAAAATGTGCTATGGATGATATTTTTGAACATTTTCACGTTCTGTGCATTTTGATCTGGAGATCAGTTTGATAGGTATTCTGAATTTCAATATATAATTATTATTTATCGTGTTGAAACCCAGAAATAAAACCAATAAAATTGATCCTCAGTGCTGTACAAAACGCACAGTACGTGGAGACGCTTCAAAAATATCCTTCATAGTGCATGTGACAGGGCACAATGGACACTCCAACAAGTGTGGCATGGTTTGCGCTGCACCACAGTCACACGCTACAAGATTCGTCTTAATATATAATAGTAAAATAGCAATGTAATGCAGCATGCCTCGCTTGAATAAAAAAGATATCTGTTGTAGAATATTTATGTAGCAATACTTCTCGTGACAACTCCACTGTCGCGATTAGTATTATTATTTGTTAATTCAGACTTTACAGATAATGGACCGCTTCCATTCTTTGTGACATCTTCATTTGTGTTTGCTTTCAGTCCGTCTACGGATGGTTTCTTTTCTTGTAATTTCTTCCACGTATCGCCTAGTGCTTTAGCGAAATGATCATCTACAGAAAGTCCCGTTTTATCTTCTTCTTCTTCTTCGTCAATCTCCATGCTTTCATTTTCATCATTCTCTGGAGACGACGATGTTGAGGTGTTTGATTCTGTCTCGTTTGGTGATTTGCCCCCGTTTGGAATGAGAAACAGTGTGCATGGATCACTTGCAAATGTGATTGGACTACTGGCACGATCCGTCATATTTCCTTTTGGTGTTTTGCCATTTGTGACTCCGTTTGTTTCTTTGGTTTTGTTGAATAGATTCATATAATTTGCTCCTAGTGATCTCCTAAAGTGTTCGTCTATAACTGGATCACACATGGACATGGACCCTGAAAATAAAATAGACCATATTAAATTATTAAAGTTTTATAAATTTGGCGAAAGAATAATCTACCTATCTCTATCTACATCGTCCTAGCATTAACCACAACTGGAATAGTTAGCAGACTAACTCCATCAAAAGAAAACATACAAGTCATCTTTTCCATGTCAATAAAAGTTATAGACATTCAGAATGGGTGTCATGCCTCATCGCTGAATTGAAATTTTTGAATGTGCCATATAGGATGTTTTACAAAAACATTTCTTTTACAGGACACTCGAAAACTTACAGTGAAAATTGGATTGCCGAGGATTCCACGGAGATGATTGTGTACATACCTGTTGAATATTCTACTTTGGATGCAGGCGTGGGTGATAGTGGAACTGTGGGAGCCTGTGTGATGACACTGGGCCTGTAGAGGTAGCCATTGCTGATTGACTGTGAGTAGGATGGAGGAGAGGCTCTCAGCGGCTTCACACTCATGTCAATGGGTTTCTCCGGTAGGTGATTATCTGCAATAGTTACAAAAATTATAATAAGGTAATTGTTATTTGAAAAATTCTAACCTATAAGAAACCTATGGTGAAAATCCTAGACTTGCATCGTTTCCTGGGTTTGGTTATATATATTGTCGTTGCATATTCAAAAAGGGTTACATGTGAACGAATAAATGCTTTGACATTTCTAGAATAAACTGCTTATAATGACATCATAACCATTTTATAAAGTGATTCTTAGTATCTATCAAATATTAAAATGCAATACTCAAAGAATAATATCACATGCCAATAAAAAGTCCAAACAACAATTTTAATGCCCTAATGAACAGTTTTTAAAGAGTATGCCTGAATAAAAATCTTCGCACATACCTCTTTTTGAATATGCAATGATGATATTATACTACTTGAATAAAATTGATATATAATTCAGACAATGAACTTCAGAATGAAAGTAGGTACTGAGTGCTTTTAGTGAAAAGTTTATCCAGAAGTACATCTTCCATAAAAGCCCAAAAGCTGGGAATAGATTGCGTTTTTTCTAAGCTTTAAAAATAATACTAATATACATTGGTTATAACATGAATCATTACAAAGTATCATAAAATTATAAAGTATACAATTCTTGATCAATTCAAAAAATTGTCGTTATTCTGATTAGTTGATCATAATTTATTAATTTGAATTACTTTATTTATTAGCTGTGTATTTTTGTAAACAACAGCTGTGCGATGCATCGAATGAAGTATTGTCATTATTATTTACTACTACTACTACTACTACTATACCATCACGGCATATCCCACAAGTGAGGTAGCCAGCAGATCAGCTGCATGTAAGAAACATGCAAACTGTCCTCTTCGTGCCAATATAAAATCAAGACATTCAGGATGGGTGGCAAGCCTCATCGCTGAATTTAAGAAGTAAAATGTCTTAATTTTTTCGAACACCTGTATTATTTACTACCCCGTCTTTATATTAAGGTTCATTTTGCTGTGAATCACCTCATTATTGTTTATTTTTTTTTTAATACATATTATATCATTGTTAAAAACTCGTTGTTCCATGTTGGCCTAAATCACTCGCAAACGAGTGGATGGCCTTGAGAAGAATAGAATAGAATACTTTATTTATATTATTTAGAAAGGGAAAAATCTTGAATAGTTCAATTCTTTTTTTAATCATATTTGTTTGATTGTTGATAATTATTTTTGACTTGTGTATATGTGAATTTGCATTGTGTATATTTCTGTACTCTGTCTAATGTTTCAACATGTAAAAGGCTCACGCCCTATGCAATTGTAAATAAATTCAATTCAATTCAATGCACAGAGGGCGAGTTTATCGCAAGATTGCAATATCTTTAAACTAAAGCAATTAACTTACATACAAAAATATTAAATATAACACACGCACATACCTACAATAAATGTATTTATTCAAATGAGAATAAAAAAAATCCTAGTACTGCAACATGCACATGTTTTCGGGAAAAGATTTTAGGAGACAGATGCTATATTCACTGAGAAGAAACGACTTTTGACAGCTATTCGGGAAAGAACAAAGGGTCATCGATATCCTAATTTTCAAGTGAAGATTGTTTCAACAACGAACACCATACACAATAACATGAGCGAGACAAAAAGTTTGTATTGTGTGACGGAATCGCTAGAAGACGCACTCTGTTAGATATCAAAGGCAAATCATGGCTCGCCAGATATTAGAACATTTCTTCGAAAAAATTGTATGGATGTAACAATTGATAATATCCTACGCATCCACGTAATTAATTGAACTCACAAGTTAACAATGTCTAATTTATCAAATAAAATAAAATAAATATTTATTATTATTGTTTTATGTTACTGTTGAAAACAATAATAATAAACATTTATTTTATTTGATAATTTAAAATGAAGTGTTACAAAGTTAATGCCGATACAATCAATGTAACAGTGTTTAGTTTGCTAACATTGCAAGGCAAGTTATATCATTTGTCTTGCTTGCACTCATGTGGTTGTTTACGAAGTTTATTTCTGTTATATTTTTATCTCACCCACCACACACCCTAAGTATAAGGAAGCGCCATTTATAATTGATAGTGCGCTTATGTAGGTATGAACCTGTAATATCAATTCTTATGGAAAAGCAATCCAGGCTTACGATCATAGTTCAATATATCAGTTTTCATGTGTGGTTAGTACTTGGATGGGTAACTATTACATATACGTAGTCAGATATGTCAACAGATTTTATCTTTTTGATATTATTTTTATAATCTGATTAAATAGTACCTACTTATATTTGATTAACTATATGAGTTATTTCTCATCGTATGTGGTGTTCTCACTTTGGCGAATATCGCCAGGCTCCAAAATATCGCCAGCCATTTGAACCGTGTGAACAAAATGACAGCTAGTCTGAAACGATAAAAAACTAGTAGAAACGATATCGTCTCGAGTTGACCACCTTCCAACTTTTCAGCCGATTGAAAATCGCGCATGCGCAGATGTGCGCGGTGTTCGTATCTATGGTAAAGACTTTATAACCTATAAATTTTACAATGTTTCCCGCTTCGTGACAGCTGTTATCTTTGTTGTTGGTTTGTGGCGTTTGTTTCCTTAATTGAAAGGCGCCTTATAACCTCTACTATAACATTTTCGACTAAAAATAAACACTTCGCGATCTCCATCTCGACGCCATTTTGAAAACAGTGTCAAAATCAAAGCGCATCTGACAGATCGTTTCTATATTGGTGGACTGTGTGAACAGGTGTGACGATCAATGGATGTCCGGCGAATTTTGTTTTTTCGCCTGGCGATGTATTTTGAAATTCGCCTGGCGATATTCGCCAAATGTGAACACCCCATTATATAATTATTAAATAATATATTGAGGATGGTCTTACCCTGTACTAGAGGTGTTGTAGTCACATCACTACTGTCATCTGTAGGATAATAGAAAAAGAAATTTATTTATTTATTCATTAACAATTCACAGCCCTAGACTTCTATTGTTTGCAATTTATGTAAGTTGATGTATTTTGAAGGAAGGTAAATTCAGACAATTTTTCTAGTTTTTTTTTATTGTCTGTAATGAAACTATAGACAATGTCACAAAACGTCATTTACTTGTATGGGTGTTCAAAGTTTTTTATTTACAAAATTACATTTGCTTCAAACATGTTTGTTAATGAGAAATAACTGACAAAATTACTGAGAATTATCGCTACCTTCTATTGCTTTACTTTTTTTTCAAATCAACTAAACAATATGAAATTAAAAGGACATTTTTCAGCTGTATGAAAAACTCATAACTTTTTTAAAATAAATGTGAATATTTCATTAGTAACACAAAATATATAATTATTCCACTATTGACTTAATTAATTTTTGCAAGCCAACTCTCATCAGCTTCCGCTCTCATCGTCAGGCAAAAGTAAAGTACCTATTAGTAAAATAAAAGTAAAGTGTTACTTTACTTTTGCCTGACGATGAGAGTGGAAGCTCTTGAAAGCCGGTTCGCAAAAATTAATAAAGTCAACAGTGGAATAACTATATAATTATTTTTGTTTTGTTAATAAATTATTAATATGAGCTTCCACCAACAACTGTAGGTCAATAAATTAAACTTTTTTTTTAAATAGGAATTGGTAGGCTCAATACTAGATTTAGAAATCTTGAATTTTGGTGATTTTGAGTTATGTGTTCCCGATGTTTGCCTTTAATGTTTGAGTAATTTTTAGTTATAATAATTATGAATTAAGAAGCTTCCTTGTACTGTAATCAAAGCGAAGGGTACACGGCAAAAACAAGCTCATTGATTTTTTTCGTTTTCGTGATTTAAAAGCAGTTTTGTTCCCCTCAATGAGTTCTTTAGAATGGTATAAGTAAAATGTAAATAAACTGGCCCATTTTTTTGTAAATCGCATTGAATTGATGGAAGAAATGATGTCTCAAACTTTATATTATTTTGCTCTCCTGTAAAATGGTAATTTGTCAATGAGCCTGTTTTTGCCATGTACCCTTCAAGTGTTTCAATAATTATAATTACCATCCTTCTGAGTGTAGTAATATCATGATTTATCCATTATCTCAAAACTATTGATTTTAAGTTATCTAGTTCTATATTTTCTACATAAGTGAATATAGCATCAGGAAGGACATAATGAGGAATACAAGGCTATTTATCCATTATCTCAAAACTATTGATTTTAAGTTATCTAGTTCTATATTTTCTACATAAGTGAATATAGCATCAGGAAGGACATAATGAGGAATACAAGGCTATTTATCCATTATCTCAAAACTATTGATTTTAAGTTATCTAGTTCTATATTTTCTACATAAGTGAATATAGCATCAGGAAGGACATAATGAGGAATACAAGGCTATTTATCCATTATCTCAAAACTATTGATTTTAAGTTATCTAGTTCTATATTTTCTACATAAGTGAATATAGCATCAGGAAGGACATAATGAGGAATACAAGGCTATTTATCCATTATCTCAAAACTATTGATTTTAAGTTATCTAGTTCTATATTTTCTACATAAGTGAATATAGCATCAGGAAGGACATAATGAGGAATACAAGGCTATTTATCCATTATCTCAAAACTATTGATTTTAAGTTATCTAGTTCTATATTTTCTACATAAGTGAATATAGCATCAGGAAGGACATAATGAGGAATACAAGGCTATTTATCCATTATCTCAAAACTATTGATTTTAAGTTATCTAGTTCTATATTTTCTACATAAGTGAATATAGCATCAGGAAGGACATAATGAGGAATACAAGGCTATTTATCCATTATCTCAAAACTATTGATTTTAAGTTATCTAGTTCTATATTTTCTACATAAGTGAATATAGCATCAGGAAGGACATAATGAGGAATACAAGGCTATTTTATTCACAAGTCTCTGGCCAAAATTCGACATAAAAGTGTTTTTTTCCCTCCCACATACAGATCATATCAAATTTATAAAAGAAATGTACAATTAGTTAGGTACTCACATATTTTTGATTTGAGGAATGAGTTTAAAGTCCTAGTCTGTGAGGTGGCGTCCTGCGCCAAGTCTCCATCACTGTGATGAAGAGACTCCGTACGGAGATCCGCCCCCACGGGGGCTGCTGAGGACTTGTCATTGAAGGACTGGGAGCGAGAAGCTTTGTTGTTGTTACCGGCAGCACCTGGCTCTCTGGAAAACATTAAAATGCAATTGTAATTTTTCTAAAGCCTATCACACAACTCGATTGCAGAAATATGTCCATAATAAACCCAAAAACACCTCAAACACCTTCACAGTAAGTACTATGCTTGTTTCGTTAAAGTGGAGTTAAGATTGGCAGTTTTTATTTTATTTTGTTTAATGTACTTATGGGTTAGTAGAAACATATCGCGCTTCCGCGATAAACTCGCCCATTGCACAAAATATGTGTTCAGTAGTAAGTAATGTTGTATTTTTTTTTATTCCATTGTATACTATTTTTGTGCAATAAAGATTTTATTATTATTATTTTTTTATTTATTTATTCCATCACGGCATTTCCTACAAGTGGGGTAGACAGCGAACCAACTGCATGTAATTAACATCCAAATTGTCATCTTCGTACCAATTAAAATATTTAGAAATTAATTTTAAATAAGATTTTGAACAATGCCTAGAATTCCCTTAAGGGGAAATTATACAATTAAATGTCAATTATATTTTTACATACTTTATATTATATTTAAATAAATACAAAAGTTAAGATATTCAGGATGAGTGGCATGCTCATCGCTGAATTGAAGATGTTCAACGTCTTCTATGGGATGTTTTACGAATACCTGCAATTTAGGGGGCACTCTAAAACACGCAAAAAAGAGTGATGGATTTATTCATTGTCGGAATGCCATTATTCCACGGGAAAATGTATGTTAACGCATTTTTAACAAGATTATTCTGATATTAAACGAATCAATGTACTAGGTAGACAAAGAGAGGAGTATTATTTACCTGTGTTTATAATCTGGTATCCTAGTGGTGGATCTCCTCTCCCTCCTCCACTTTGAAGAGGGCAGCTGTTTGGGGGCCGAGGTTTCCGAAGGAGGAGTCGTCGCTGAGCTGGACTCTGATACTTGAGCGGCTTCTGAGGCTGCCGTCGGAGCATCTGAAAAAAAAACCAAATAGGTATTGTTAATAAAATATTATAATACGATCTGGCTATTACATATTTTTTTCCCTTCCATTCATCAACCTTGCCCATTTCGACTTCTATGTAAGTGTAGTCCATTGTGGGATTTAGTCCTTAGATGTCTTTTCACTGACTTAAAACCTGAGAAAAGTTCAAAATTTTGTGTGGGTTAGTTCCTTTGATCTGTTCTTGATCAGAGATGTGTGAGCCAATTGTTTTGGCTCTTGTTTGCATTGTTGGTTCACATTCTGTGAGTAGATGCAAAGGAGTTTCATGTTCATTCATGCAGAATCTGCACAGGTACATTTCTGTTACATAGTTTCATTATGCATAACCCATACAACCATTTTGGTATCAGTTAGAGAACATTCACTACACTCGTTTTCCTACACCGGGATCAAATTGGTATCAGGGCGCACACTTTTTGTTAAACGGTTCTTAAAAATGGGGAAGGTTAGTCACAGCTACATTCCATATTCCCTAGCGCGCGCGCGCGCATCTCAACAGATATCGTGAACACGGAGAAATCCGAACGACAAACGAAAATAAAAGACGACATGTTTCGTTGTAGCTGCGTTCTATCTGTAGTGCATCGTTGTTCATTGTTTTGTCGTAAAATTATTAATGGCGTTGATTGCGAAAGCGTTGTAATAAGTGATAAAGTATTTCGGAGATCATCGTCATTATGAGTGCGAGATGTTGATTGACTGTGCAGTTTATAAAAATATTCACGAGAAACAAGAACGCCATTTGAATTCTGAAGGTAGGAGATATTGTTTTATAATTATAATATTTATGTAACTACAAAAATTAAAGAAATTGATACCACCAGCTAGCTGGCAAATGATATTGGTAAAATTAGGTTAAAATATTGACGAATCTATGCCAAATTTGTTATAATAATCAGATAAATTGCATTTTTGAAATGGCTTGGCATTTAGTATCATTGTTCCAATATGGCCCCACTCGTTTAATGGACCTTAAATGGTTGTCAAACTGTGCGGCAGTATCTGATATAATTATGTACGTAAATTAATTTTCTTTGAGTAAAAATATTTTTTAATATTTGGTATTTTGATGTTTTTAGATATATGCATATCTAAAATCCCGTGGAGCACCCGGTAAAGAATTGGTCTCCCACTCTTCTCCGTAAGTTTTCGAGTGTCCTGTAAAAGGCAGGTGTTCGAAAAAATTAAGACATTGTACACCTTAAATTCAGCGATGAGATTTGCCACCCATCCTGAATGTCTTGATTTTATATTGGCACGAAGAGGACAGCTTCCATGTTTCTTACATGCAGCTGGTCTGCTGGCTACCCCACTTGTGGGATATGCCGTGATGGTATAGTAGTATAGTAGTAGTAGTATATATGCAATCTTGCAGACAAGACATGCACTGTGAAGGAAGTAGTCACTTTTATCCAAAATAGTGTTTATTTATTTATTTATTTATTTATTCCACATCAACAGCACACTACAGACAATATATATGCATAAAAACAAACAATGCAAACAAAAAAATGGTATCAATATATCGCCCTATTTATAAGTGCACACAAATTAAAAATTCATATTAAGTTTGAAGCCCATAAGGTTGTCAGATTTAAATAAAAGAATAGTAAAATGATAAAAAAAAGCTACCACATTAGACAATAATATAAAAAAAAAAACAATATAAAGAAGAATAACAGTTATCTGTTCTTACAATAGTAATAATTAGTTAGTAAATTTTTATAAACAATCCAGATTAACTGTCATTAAATAAAGTAACCTTAACCTACCTACCACAGAAAAAAAAACATGAATTAGTGTCAAAAATATAAGGGGAAAAAAAAAACATTGAGATGTAGAGAGACCCAAAAAGACAACCAATATAATTACTATGACAATAACAAATCGCTGCACAGCACCTGTAAAATTGACTTCCTAAAACCGCGCGAGCCACCGGCGAACATGTCAATGTCACCAAACTTAGAATTATAAGTATCAATTAACCGATGAAGAGGGTTTCTCAAACCAGCATTAGTTCGAACCCCACTTAAGTGAAGGGGGCGATTTGATCTTCTAACAGAGGGCACACGGAAACCAACCTTAGATAACAGCTGTGGGACATCAATATTTGAGGTGCAGATTCTACGCAAAATACACGCATCGGCCAACTCTCGGCGTCGCGATAAATCAATTAAGACATCATCAGTTCCAATGCCATATCTTCGTCCGTACATACGTAAAAATTTACGTTGCAACCGTTCTACAAGCGTAACATATTTGTCATAGAATGGATTCCATATGGTAGAACAGTACTCTAGTCTCGAACGGATGAGCGCAGTATACAATGTTAACATTGTTTGAGGATTTTTAAATTCGCTGGTAGATCTCAAAATAAAGCCCAACAAACGATTCGACTGTTCACAAAGTTCCTCGATGTGAGTCTCAAAGTGAAGTTTACTATCAAACATGACACCCAGATCCTTTACAATATCAAGACGACTCAAGTTGACATTATCAATTTTATAGTCATGGCAAATTTTATTTTTGTTTTTAGTGAACGTTATGGAGTTGCACTTTTTTAAGTTCAACTCAAGTCTGTTTAACACACAATAGTTGTGAATTCTTCCAAGATCTTCCTCTAACTTAAACGCGTCATCGAGGCAGTGGATTTGTCTGTAGATTTTCAAGTCGTCAGCAAATAGCAAAAATTGTGAATTGCGTATACATTTACCTATGTCATTTACAAATACTGTGAACAAGAGAGGACCGAGTACTGAGCCCTGCGGAACTCCAGACGTTATTGTCACGTAGTCAGAATTATAGCCATTCATTGTTACCGTCATCAACCTATCGGATAGATATGATTTGACCCATCTAAGGAGATCTCCGTGTATACCATACATATGCAGTTTATTGAGTAGAAGGTAATGGTCCACTCTGTCAAAAGCCTTCTTGAAGTCCATATATATCGAATCAACCTGTGTACGTTCGTCCAAAGAGGTGAACAAAAATTCAGAATACACAAGGAGATTGGTAACCGTCGACCTACCCCTCATAAACCCATGCTGTTCCTCAATCAGCTGTGGTCCCAAAAAATGAGATAAGTGATCCTTTATTATAGACTCAAAAATCTTTGATATGGGGGAGAGAATAGAAATGGGTCTATAATTTCTCACGTCAGCCTTGTTTCCCGCCTTAAAAATGGGAGTGATATTAGCAGTCTTCCATATAGTAGGAAAACAACCTTCCTTGATGCTTTTATTAAAAATAATACGTAACGGTTTTGCAATATGGGGGGCGCATCTCTTTAATACTAAAGGAGATAATCTGTCCGGACCTTGTCCTTTGTTTGTATCAAGGTTGATTAACTTATTGTAAACCTCAGAATTTAATATTTTAATACTAGATAAATGTAATGAAGGCTGATCAGATTCACCAATACCATTGCTCAAGTCAGGAGATTGGCTGTTAATAAAAACGGATTTAAAAAAATTACAAAAAAGATTGGCAACAGTTTCGGGATCGCATGATGAATCATCATCTAAGTACATATTACTAGGGTAATTGTTCGATGTTTTCAGATTATTTACATAAGAAAAGAAAGGTTTGATATTAGTACTGATAGAATTTTCAATGTTTTTAAGGTATAAAGTGTGATCTCTTTTGTGGGCTTCCTTGAATTTAGCTCGATAACTCGAGTATACGGAGTAATCGCATGAGTTATGATATCTTTTCCAGAGCTTCCAAAACTTGGTTCTCAGCTTCGCGATAGCTATAGTAGATTGTGAATACCACGGCGGAAAATGGGAAGACTTGGGAACCCTTTTGGGTGTGTTATCGTCAATGATTGAAAAAAAAGTACTGTAAAACAATTCTACCGCTTTGTTCACATCCATATCATCAAGAAGCTTTACCCAATCTATTTCACTAAGTTTGAGGTTAATTTGTTCAAAATTAGCTTTCCGAAAATTATACTTTATCGCAGAGTTTATTCCTAAGCGATTTTCCTCGACAACCATCGGTATGCCCACCAACAGTGATGGGTGATACCCATCTTCTGGCACTAATGGGAAATCACTCCTCTCCACAACGCATGCCATGTCAGACAAAACCAGGTCCAATATTGATGCATTTTTGTTTTGAATAGAGTTATACTGTTCAATATCCATGAAACGCATTGCCTCCAGAAGAGTTTGGACAAGAGGACCCCGCCGTATACCAACAGCATCCACATGACCCACGTCGTTTTTTAGCCATTGTATAGTGGGAATATTGTAATCGCCAATGATACACAAACGAGTCCCAGGACACGCCTCCGTAAACGCGTCTGATATTTTACTAAAATGTCGCTCGTATTCATTGAGGGGCGTAGCCGGGGCAAAATAAACCACTCCCAACACAATACTATGTGCAGTACGATACGCCCCACCGCATCTATCGATCAAAGAAAGTCTAACAAAAAGATTCTCACCTGTAGTTTCCCAGCCAGGTTCACGGAGGGATTTAAAAGAGCGCGATACTGCCACCAGCACACCACCGCCGTCACATTTATTCGAGGTTAGAAGGTCTCTGTCCTTACGATAAACAATAAAGTCATCTCCAAAAAGCTCTCCATCAAGGACACTGGCATTTAGCCAGGTTTCGGTAAGTACTATTACATCAAATCCACTAGCTTGTACATTGGAACGAAATACACTGGTTTTGCTTCTCAACCCTCTACAATTCTGATAAAATACCTTTAAAGTGCCTGTCAAAGATCGTAGTGTATAAGATTGAAGGTGAAATAACACGCTCGCCCAAGCCCGCTAGCGATCGCCCCCAGGCGCTGCAGTATGTTAGGTCTCTCTACAAACAAAAAGAAAGAAGGAAAGAAGGGAAAGACAAGGTCAATAGGAATGAAGACACTATTAATATTAGCAAAATAAACATTCAAAGAATTTAAATAATTTTTTCTAAGTCCCTGTGTGAAGCTATAGTCAAGACCGGCTCGTTTACATCTCTTCTGACGTAGATCCTCGCATTTTTTACCCATGTAAATTTCCAACCTCTGGCTTTGGATTTTGTTCGAGCATCTCTGAACAGCAGCTTGTTTTTCAATATCAGGTGTTCCGATATGTATATTTTCCGGCTTTTCTCCGAATTCCCAATATCGTCTGTCAGCAGTCCACGCTTTGCTTTTGCGCCAGCTAAAAAAGCGTCCCGCAATTTTTGTTATTAACCATACCCAACAAAGGTTGAAAATAAAGGCGTAAGTATTATTCATTACACATATACCTATAAGAAATGGAAGTTCTTGTGTTTTTTCTTGTGTGTACTGCTTTATTTAATTTGTTATATGAATGAGGATGTGCAAGAAGAATAAAACAAATAAATAAATAAAATTATTTGCAAAGATAAAAAGAGTTATTAAATGAATAATATTTTCTATTTATTTTCAGATTCAAACAAATAAGAAAATTGGGACAATAATAAGATATGCAAATTGAAATGAAAATGACCAATTGATTTAATTAAAACCATTTTTTGAAGACACCATTAGATCATGAAGTGAAATTTGACCAATTTTTACAATATCTTGCATCTAATTAGACCAGTCTACCTGCAGGAATTTGCAACAGAAATTACATAATTTATTTCAAAATCATTCTTGTTTATGTACATTAAATTGTTTTACATATGTATGTGTTTGTTTTTTTTTAATATACTTTCCATTCCATACCGATGTTGGAGTAAGAGTAAAAAAGATGGTAAATATTTTAAAAAAAAATATACATAATTCACATTGTTGATAAAACAGGTATGAATATTATATAATTTTTATTATTCATAGAAATGAGTTAACACTTAACTCTGTCAAGATCGAACATTTTAATTTCATCTTGTTCATACCCCTTCTGTGCAATGTTGAGCAACACTGGTATTGTTTTGACAACTGTCAACTTATTATACGACCAAGACCTTGAGATAACTTTTTCTATAACCGCTACTTCTTTGGGTACACTTAAGTGTACTAAACATCATTCAGTGGCCATTTGGGTCCGACGCGTAGACATTATTCCTTTACATTGTGTTCTTAACATCACGCATTCTCAAATTAGTTGCAGTGCGTGGATATTGAGTGTACATTTTGTCATATAACCTTACACTATAGCGTTTAGAACACCTCGGGTGAACATCGTATGTACAATATGTGTATGGATTATTTTGTGGCTGATATTTTAGTCACGGCGACCGTATTTGGTTGTATGGGAAGTGTTTATTGAATCTACAGTGTCCTGTTAGAACTATGGTGAGAAAGCTATTACATATTACTGAGAGTAACTCCTTCTGTTTTTAACATTTTAGCGTAAAATAGTTGTGACATATTGTTTGATTATTATTGATTCAAAAGCAAATTTAACCAAATTAAAGACAAGGTCAAGATAAGCGTTGCTGAAAAGGCACATTTAAATACTGGGCCTATGTTACATATAAAATGACGCAACTTAAGTGCAGTATCTCATATTGACGGGGAAGATCAATCGAAAAGGTGTTGGTTGCGTTATTTTTCTCAAACGGAAAATAAAATAGTAAGGATGGAACACGTAAACTAGACTATATCGTCGGAAATGCTTCGTAGATAATATATGTAGGTAAAAACCGCAAAATTTGTAATACGAGTATTATGATATGAGTAATACAATAAAAATATTTTATTCACGTCTGTGGGAATTAAAAAGACAATATTTTAATACGCGTTGGGAATGTTGGAATGTATCTAATACTGACTGTGTCCAGTTCCACAACTCAACAAGTAGAAATGTCTTATATTATTCAAGAAATCGAAATTTTTGTCATTTTGGTATAATTATATCATATCAAGCTTTGAAAACACAACAGAAAGTGAAATATGCTACAAGATAATTACAACGGTAAAGACATAATGTTGGTTATACAATTTGAGTTCGTCGGTAGCCTGGAGGTAGAGTCTCGGCCTCGTGAACATGGGGTCCGTGGTTCGATACCAGGTGCCGGCAAACTCCCCTTTCACGACACAAGCTTACTTTGAAAGGTGTATAAGGTTGTATTTGGGTTTATAACAAAAACCCAGATACATCTTTTTTTAAAAAAAATCGAAATATTTTTTTATATAACATAACATGCATAGAAAATTCACACAGATCGAGCTAGTCCCAAACTCAGATAAGAATCTCGTATTATGGGTACAAACGCGACGACACACATATATACATGTAACACCTAGACCCAGGACAATTTTAAAAAGGTCATTCTTTATTTTGCCCTGGCTGGGAATCGAACCCAGGACCTCGTGACTCGAAGGCAAGAGCGTAACCTCTGCGCCACACGGTCGTCCATACTATTTGTTTGTGGAATTGAAAATATTATGTACATTATTTTTTAGAAGTGATAGTAAAATTTGAAGATTAAAAATATCATGCCTTATGGTAAATGTTTTATTAATTTTACAGGACACTAGAAAACTTTATAAGAAAAAAGTGGGAGTCTTATCATATAACGGGGACTACACGGGGAAGTGGATTTATTATCACACATTAAAACTAATGAAAAGCTCGGATACAAAAGCTAAACAACGCAACGGGAGGTTTCCTATATGTAGCCCTTTCAAATTTAATAAAAAAGAAATACAATAAATTTGTTCAGTCATTCAAACGAAATGAATTTGTAAGCACAACAATAAAAGCTCAATCTAAAAGTTTATTAATATTGTAAAAGGAAATCCCACAGCTTTTGAATAATAATCAAAGTTCATATCGTTTCGGTAAAAGGTTCGATCTGTCAATCAAATCATTTCGATATGATCGGGAGGAATAATAAAAAAAAGTGTACACGGGTATTTATAAAGCCCCGATGTTCTTGTTAGAAACACAGAGAGAAAAGTTATCTATTCCATTAATATTAAAATTTACTAAAATAATTATAAATAACAACAAATATATTTATAATCCCTTTTTATCATAAAGAAAACAGTACCTACCCAACAATTGAGGCGATCGGTTGCTAGAGTTGGTAGAGTTTTGGATTTTCACTCGAGAAATATCTGATTACAAACATCCCATTTACGATCTACGCCACCTCTACAAAACAAGTATAATATTGCTCAGGTATGTGAGGGTGTTTGGAGTGTATTTACTTTTATTTATAATCTAGATTTATTTATATATTTATTTACAAATATTTACGGCCAAAGCCTTTTACATGTTAAACCTCTGTATACATATAAAACATGTATACAAAGGAACGATCTGTTACAAAAAAGACACAAAATAATTAGACTAACAATATAACATTAATCATGTTATAATTATAAAATAAGGTACGAAATTGTTAAAAAAATTTGGTCAAGACATTACAAAGAGAAATCAAAGTGGTATAAAAATGTCAAATATAGTTAAAAGTCAATTATTAATAAAAATTTGATATAAAAAAAAGTTAAATTATTAGTTAAATTGTAAAACGGAAAACTTTTTACCACTACAGAGGTCGATAGTTTTTGAACTAATATAAAAAAAAATATCCAATTTTCATGTGTTGAAAAAGATTGGAACGTATTTAGGTACATAATAAAAATAATAAATATGTAATAAATTATTAAAATCAAATAAATTCATAGACTCGATATAATCATTATGAATGAGATAAAACAAAACATTAATGCATTTCCGTTCATCAAAATTAATAACATCAAGAAAATTGTGAAGGTCGTCGAAGGCCAAAGATGGTTAAGAAAGAGAGAGAGGAAGGATTAAGGCGAAGTGGTGAGGAAGTAGAGGTGGGTGTATGTGATTAAAAGAGGGAGGGGTATAAGGCTCCGACGACGTGGGAACGAGATGAAAGGAGATGAGAGTTATCAGAGACGTGTGTGAGATGAAGTGAGATAGATATATACATAATATGACGCCAGGCGCTGGACAACCGGATGATAGTGAGTTAGGTAGGTACATGATGATGATGTTGATGATGATGTTGACGAAACCTGTCTTTCGGTAAAATGAATAGAACCATTGAGTGAAAAGTTAAGTAGAGAACACACATTTATCTTTTCAAAACTTTATTTTAAGGGCAGTTCTCGCATATTGAGTTTTCGGTAATACCTAACATTAGCGACAAAAAAAATCTTCGTATACGAGATACAACATTAATTTAATATCACTAAATCGTTTAATAATAATCTAATATTTCTTTTATAGTGAAATTGAATAAATGAAACAGTTTCATTTTTTAAATATTTCTTTTTACTTATTGCCAATAGACAAATTATACGCAAAACACCTAAAATATATGTAAAGTAATAAATTTATAGTTTACGAGTAGATAGCAAATAATGTTTAGGCAATGAGATTAAGTAACATTCTTCAATAAGTCTTACGTACACAATATCAAAAGATTATGAATAGAAAACAGTTTTTATTTATTGGAATAAGGGCAATAAAAAACAATGCACAGACCTATTCCTTAAATTATTAGTACGTCATTGGTCTGGGAAGAAAACTTGATCATTACATTTTTGTTTCCTCTCATTGGTCAGTAGTTCCATCACTACGAAACAAATGATTGATGGAAGAATAAATTTGAATGTCTGTCCATGGTTTGATTTAATAATGGAACGATGGGATGGCGAGCAATTAAATTTCAAACGTAGAATAAAAGAAGCGGTGTTTTTTTTTCATATTATTCTCTTTTTTTGTCTATGCTTCACTTCTAGGCTAGATTTTTTGCATGTGGTTAAAAAACTCATCGTTACAGGCGCCTTGATGTTTTGAATTTTAAAATTAATTACTAAATAGTAAATATATATTAGTCATTTTAATAAAGTACCTATGTTTTTCTTACAACTGGGCACACACCTCCCAGGACCAGGCTCCGAGAACAACAGGACACAGTCCTAGCCAAAGCAGCAGCAGAAGAAGAAGAAGAAGATGTTTCGACTTAAAAAGTCATTGTCAAACTAATTTAACCAATTTCTGTGTCATTATTCGTTGAGTTGTATCTGTTTCGTCTATCTGTAATAAAATGCGTTCTGTTATTCTACAAGTATTCAGAATTGCGGCCTTCTGTAGAGTGATATATTATGTTTCTTCTGGTAGTGGAAATGCATTTAGACTATTGAGAATATGATGTGGTATGATGGCTCTTACTTGATAAAACTATTAGTACAATTGTAACGTGTTTAATTCACCAAACTCTTTTTATTCTTTTATAAATAAACGCGCCGGCAGAATTGCCATCCACACTTCTCAGCATTATACAACCTGTAAAAACTTAACAGTCTAATGCCGGGAAAAGTCACATATCCAGATATACAGGATATCAGAGGATTAGACTCAAAACGCAGCAGTTTCAAAATACCACCATTGAGCCTGAAATATCCGTGTTCAATTTTTTTAAACAATCTTACAATTAGTGTTTATTATACTTAATGTTTTGAGAATGCCTATGATAGTTGGCCAAAAAGAGCACTGTTCTTCCGTCCGCAGGGGTTCCGTCGGCCCGGGCGTCCCTCTTTCACAATACACCGTTCCTATGACAACGATATCAGAGCGCAAGGAATGTCATGGAAAGAGGTGACGCAATCGGCACAGAGACGCTCTGAATGGAGGAGGCTGGTTTCTGCCCTGTGCTCCCGAGAGGAGCGTTGAGGGCGATGATGATGATACTTAATAGATTTTTGAATTTTTTTGTACCTATAAATTTACCGGTAAATCTAATTTTTGTAAATTATTATTATTGCGGACAGGTAGATAAAATAAAAGGTTGTGTTTTACATGATATTATTAAAAAGGTTTCGATTAAGGCAGGTAGTAAAAGGGAATATTTTCATTCATCAATTCATTTGGAAGGTACATTATAATATATCTACCATAATTTCCCGCCAAAGCTACAAGATTTATACCTACTTAAATAATTACATATTAGTTGGAGGATTTTCAGCAGACTATATTATAATATGCCTATGTAATAGTAACAACCTATATTAAAATTAAATGAAGTTGAATGCAACGAAATCGACCACATGGATAGAATTAATTTTAGGTAAAGGAACAAATCATTCTATATCATTACGAGATTTAAGTACCTACAACAAATGTTTAAACAAACTTTTAATCCGTTGTGTTGTCTCCAAGAAGTATGATAATTTGATACGTATCTAGTTATGTATATTAAATTACATTTCATTAGAATTAGTTACAAAGATGTACACCTTCTAAGAGTTGATACAAAGATACGAGGAATACTCATACATACTCGTAGGTCCGTATTATTATGATTGCAACTATGCAGAAAATGCAGAAATAATAATATAAAAGCGATTTATATACATACGATATTTATGTAAGAATTAATCGATATAATAAAATAATACTAAATAGTACCTATGCAATCTACACCAAAGGAGCAGAGCTTATAAACTGTCGGTGGTTGTATTTATTTCTATTAAAAAAAATTTGCACGAAATTCGTCATTAGCAGCGTCCAGAAAGTAGGATGAAAACGTCAATCACCAATCTTTAATCATTCGGTGACAATTTGGAGCATTCTCTGAATAAATATTCGAATAAATGCCTTCGTTACCCGTCTGAAGGAGTGTGGACGCTGCTATTAGCAGATCTGATAAAAAAACAATGTATTATCTTAGGCTTTCACGGCCGGCGTCATTAGTAGAAAAGTTTTCTTTTTTTCCATAATGGAACATAAATTGTCATGGAGACCATGGCCGCTCAACTCGGAAGAAAACTTTTCTACATAAAAAAAAACAACTTTTCCATTTTTGTATACTTCCCGTCACGAAATAAATAAACCATGTAGCTATCATCTGACTAGGTGTTAAACAAAATAGACTGAAAATAATCCACGATTCAAACGAAAATCAAAGATTCCACGTCACATATTCCGAATGTTTTGAAACAGTGATAAAATTATTGTCATTGATGCAGTTAGTTAGTCCAGTAACTATTCCACTTGTGAGAAATAACTTCATTTGTCGGATATTTCAGGAGTCCAAGGACTTCTATGCTGATGTCGTGATTGGATACATACACTCCAATCTGGTGGTAAAAATAAGTATAGGGAAAATCTTGCGAGGATGTATTTGGTCCGCAGGTCGAAGTTTATCCACCTCTGATCTATATAACACATAATAACTATAAATAAAAAACAGAGTGCATGTATGAGTATGTATATTGTAAAAATGCGTTGGTGTGGGGAGACCAACTCGCTTCTCCGCGAATGTTGTGTGTAATAATAAAAACAAGTATGTATGTATAATAATGAATGGTGCAAGATTCCAATGCAGGATGCCTCTCATTCCGATGATTCCTACAACTTGTCCTCGTCCGCGACATGACACATTCCTGCCTGATGCTACGATGCAGGAAGATGAGTAGGTACATGGTTATGGCATTGCTCGTGCGGATCATCGCGCAAAAAGACGAATAATACCACCTGCATGAATTATCATTGAGGAAAAATGCCGCGCTGAAAATTGTTGTGTAATGTAATACAGCAATAATTATGATGAAATTTCTAAAGCATTTTAAAGTGGGAATGAATTTTTTTGTACTAATTTTGTACCTACTTACTGTGATTTTTACTTTAACATTTTTAAGGTGTTTTGGGTTTATGATAATACATTTTATTTATGTAGGAAATAATGTTTCAATTAGGAATTTAAAAAAATAATTTAACTAATGATTTGCGATATAGTAAGCTAAAATTGATCTTTATTAGGCATTACTACTACTAAATCATCACGGCATATCTCACAAATGGGGTAGCCAGCAGATCAGTCACTTGTAATAAACATGCACGCTGACAATCTCTGTGCAAACAAATTAACACATCCAGGATGAGTGGTATGCCTTATAGTAATTAGAATTTAAGATGTTAGATACCCTTTTTTTAAAGTAAAAATAAAAGTTGAAGTATTATCAATTTAAGTTTTATTTCTTCTGTTTTCCGACTTGAATAAAGTGTTTTTTTTTTTAAAGATATATCTGGGTATTATTATAAACCCAAATACAACCTTATACACCTTTAACAGTAAGCTACTAAAAGCTTGTGTTGTGAAAGAGGAGTTTGCCGGCACCTGGTATCGAACCACGGACCCCTTGTTCACGAGGACGAGACTCTACCTCCAGGCTACCGACGAACTGTCTATTATTAGGTAGTGTTGTTTTTAGTATCTGTTGATTTCAAATTAAATGGTATTTTTTTTTGTTAAAGTAAGAACACATAATTAAATATATAGTAGGTACTTAATAAAGATTATGACACCAATAGGTAGTTTACCTAATTTGTTTTGTAAAAAGATTTGAAAAATTCATAGTGCCAAATAATGTGTAAATGCGCTCTTGACGCAATTCAATTGCAAAAACAGCGCCATTTAAATTATTCAATAATAATGATTGTCTTATACGTGAGATTAAATGAATGAAATGAATGAATGGGGAGACCTATAGGGCTCCACGAGGAAATCTTTTTTGAACTTCGCGGCCGTCCCCTTTTCTACTTCCATTACTCATGAAGCAAACGGCATTGACAAATTTTTGAAAATGGTCCTAGCATAAAGGCTGAAATATAGGATGCATAATATTATTCAACATGTACACGTAAAC
The DNA here is from genome assembly GCA_947579605.1 of Athripsodes cinereus. Lineage (NCBI taxonomy): Eukaryota > Metazoa > Arthropoda > Insecta > Trichoptera > Leptoceridae > Athripsodes > Athripsodes cinereus. The sequence continues at coordinate 37,543,286 of OX388306.1, forward strand.
CCAAAGATGTTGACAAAGAGTGAATTCAAATTCGAGTTCGTCGGTAGCCTGGATGTAGAGTCTGGACCTTGTCGACACGAGTTCCGTTGTTCGATCCCAGGTGCCGGCAAACTCCCCTTTCACGACATAAGCTTTTAGTAGCTTACTGTGAAATATTTATAAGGTTGTATTTGGGTTTATAACAAAAACCCAGACATATTTTCTAAAACGAAAAAAACAAATCAGTGCAAAAAAAACTAAAAACACAGAGACAATGTTTCTTACCTTGTCTTTCACTCAGCCACGGCTGCCAAAGCGTCACATTGAATTTGGGAGATTTGGGAGGTTCCATTGAAAAATTGCGGAAGTCGCTCTGGTACGTCCTATTCGATAGGAAAAGAAGATATGGAGAAAAATCCATACTTCATACGAAAGAAAAATCCTTGTACAAAACAGCGAAACGTCAAATTCAAACTAACACGAGAATTTCTAAGAAAACTAAAACACACTCACACAAACACACAACATCACTTCCAAATAATTCTTATTTCTTCTTATCGCAGTAATTAAAAAAAAAAAACAAAACAACGTAAACAAGAAAATGTAATTTAAAAGAATAAGTAATCACAATCTTCAAAGTGAATGAACATAAACACAAAAAAAAATTGAATAACTATACTACACAAGAAAAAAAACAATCACAAATCGTATGAGATCGTAAAAAAAATCCACCAAAAATAAAGCTTCATACACTCGGTAATAATTATTACTATTCCGAAAAGTTCGTAAGAAAACAAGTTATGCTACGAGAAGCTCAAGTCGTAACCGTATCGACGTCTCCACACAGGTAAAGTTATTGGTCGACTAAACAAAGCCGTAAATAGGAAGGAACAAAATAATAATATTAAAGTCGGCGGTGAAGGAATAAAATGAAAAAAAAAAACGGGTACAAGTGAGATGGAAACACGCACCCTGATGATTATTAGTAATACTAGAGATGATAATATTATCGTTGATCTCTTTTCTTCGCATGAAGAGGATCAAGAAAGATCCAGTCCACATTATGGATGATGACGATTACAGTAACGAACTTGGGTTTTAGCCCGGGAACGACGCAAGGGATTTTGAAGATAGTACAACTGCCAACTACCATCATAACTAAACACCAAATAATAATAATAGGTATATTCTATTACTACGGGTCTAACCAGAAATGGTCAAAATGATGGTACCTACATAGTATAAAAATTACTAGCATAAAAAAAATAGTATAAAAGGTACATAGTTAAACCAGACTAGAGGATCAAATTGAAGACAGTGTACTTCTACAAAATGAGGAATATGATTCGAAATGATGAAATCATATTATTAACTATAACATATTGAAAAAATATTGCAAATAAGCATAATACCACGACAATAAGGACTAGATATAGTAGATAATTAAAAGAAATGGAATAAATTAAAATTAAATGTGAAAATAAACAGAAAAAATACTGCGGAAAACCCGGAAAATCTGTGATATAATGTTACCACAACAGACCTTCGAGAGAAAATAAGAAAGAAAATGGCATTGCAAATAAAAAATAATTCTAATTACTACTCCACTACTATTCCATCACGGCACATCCTACAAGTGGGGCAGCCAGCAGAACAGCCGCATGCAATATACATGCAAGCTGTCCTCTCTGTGCCAAAAAAACATTGAGAGATTCAGGATAGGTGGCAAACAGCAACGATGAATTTAAGATGTAAAATGTTTTTTTTTTTTTTTTCGATCATTTGCCTTCTACAGAACACTCTAAAACTCATAGAAATTTAATGCTAATTAAATTGAATTAAAATACTAGCACTTCCTAATACTTGGTGAAAGAATTTGATAGATTGTGGACAACGATCCGCTACCAACTTTTCGAGGAAAACTGCCACGAATATGGTACATCCCAGCAATTTAGATGGGTTCACAGAATCCGAAAATTACCGGTTGATACGCGGCGCTTACGTTTTGATTAATAATATAATAACAATATATATTTAAATAAAATAATATAATTAGTTTGAAATCCGGAAACAATGGAATACTTTCGGTGTGATCTCTTCGAAGAAATGTAAAATACACAACACTCGCAAGACTTCTCGGAGGACAAGTAGTAATACTGTTTCTTGATAAACCCGAATAATTATTGTTTGAACTATATTAAAAATCTGATGCAACAACGATATCATTTGAAATGTGGACAATACAATCATGCATCTTTGACTATTGTTACAATATAATATGAAATAATATACTAGATTCATCTTAAATGTCATTGTTTATTAATATTCCTAATTGTGTATTCTGAAGAATATATGTAATAGTCATTGAAATTATTGATCAGAAAACTTATTGTTTCAAATTTCCTTTAATAATAATATGAACGTGTCTATAGCAGAAGTGCCCTGATTTACATAATCACACCATTGTTTAATTATCTGTTCATATAAGATGACAATAGGAATAAGGAAATGCCTTTGTTAAAATCTGCTTAGATGAGACTTAGACGAAAGCATCTCTTTTCAAATTGAGATGAATGTCATAATTATGACGCGGATACTTATAGGTATTCGATTATAAATAATAATTTGTAATTTATAATAGCTTATTTTTCCACTTCTTTTCTCTCTTTATTTGTTAGTGCGTCTTAAGTCTTTTACACTGAAAAAGCACAACATCAATATTCAAACTTTGATCTAACTTTAACAGAAAAAAAACTTTTCTTTTGTGTTAAAAAAGCATTATAAATTAATTTTCAAATTTTAAGGATTTTTTTTATAATTCCAACTTAGAATTTACTATTCAAATGCATTGCTCAAAATTAAATGAAAGCAATATATGAGTTTTATATGTCGGCATATATATCAACATTATTTAATGAATTATTGAGTTCCAAGAATCGAAAACCAGGTAATTTTAAAACATATTAATAGTTAATATATCGTACGTATAATATATGAAGTCTTGAAGTCATGTTATCAATTAATGCGACGATTGCCGACCTTGAATACTTGAAGTTATGGAACCATGGTTCTCTGGAATTCTCATTCTTCGATGCTCCAGTAGTCTCTTAATTAAACTGATATTATAAATCAGCATTTAAAATATTTATAAATCAAAGGTTGACCACTTTGTACTAACAATCAAGATCTTGAGATACCTGATTGTCAACGAAGACAGAGTCGACGATAGTGACACGGGCATAAAAAATATCAAATCCTTTGATAGGAAGGTTCAATGACATATTGGGTATTAGAGGATACAAAATAAGTATAATATTAAATGTATAAACACACATATATAATATTAATCTGATGAATGAATGAATAATATGTGAATGGGTGTGATGTGCGAATAATAGTAATAATACTAATAAAAAATAAAAAATCAACCATTAAAAATACATAATACGGCTGAGGAGAGATAAAAATAAATAATATTTAAAATGTAATATTTTTTTTTATATTTCAGTAAGTATCAAGTATCATATATCGAACATCTAATCGTAAAAGTACAGAGTCATGAATTGACTAAATGTGAAATCTTAAGATGAAAAGTATTGATTTTGTACATCAGTAATATTGTTACAAATAATTTGCACCTTTTATGGATGACAACTATAGTTCTGAAGATCTGAATTTAGTAAATAACAATACCATGTCTGTCGCCATCTACTAGAGGAACTGTTACAGAAAAAAGTTTGACAATGACTTTTATTTAATGCAGTTGGTAGGTCGATCTAGAGTGCCAACAAAACTTGTCACATAACTCGTCTTCTAAAAGATCTTCACTAGCTTAAAGTCAAAAGAAAGAGTAGAGTTCAAAATCATATTGACTGTGTTCAAGCCACTACAATCGTGGCATGGCACCGGTGTACATCTCGGAGTTCTGCATTTCTGAGAAGGCAACGGAAAGGCATAAATCACTAAGGGCTGCTAACAGAGACTCTGTCAATAGACTTGTGAGGTTTAGCTAACTGTATAAATTAATGTTGATCGTGCCTTCTGTGTGGCTGGTCCGTTGCTGTGGAACAAAATTCCCTATGATTTGCGAACTCTGCAGAGTATGGAGGTGTTCAGGGCAGGGTTAAAGACCCTAATGTTCAGGAGGTGTTATGATTCTTGAATGGGCCATTGCGGTGGTTTTTCCACAAAATGGCGCATCGTAAAAAAATCCAATTATTATTATTTTTAAGTCAAAACCAGGTTACTACACCTGTTATTAAATACAGTGAAATTCAAACAGTTTGTTTATTTCCATAAATTAATATGGAGTTCTACAAAATAAACGTCAACCCAATCAATGATCAACATTTCCTGGAACATGATTAGCACGGCAAACGATAGTAGTAAGTAAAACAAAAAGATTCATGGGACTTGACGCGTATGGCAAGTTGAAGAAATGTATACATTACAAATATAAAAATTATTTAATAGCACATACCTGATTTGATTGTGAATAATTTATTCAGGAACTTAGGCGACATCAGACAGGAACAAAATGTATTATACAGTATGAAGATTTTTAATTATAATCACAGGAACAAAAAAATAATATAATGTAGCGAATATTATGCAGTCAATATGTTCTGAAACTACGGATAAGGAGGCTTATCAGAATCGAGAAATTTTAAATCATGTTTTTTTTAAAAAAAAAGATATACCTGGGTTTTGTTAAAAACCCAAATACAACCTTGTAACACCTTTCACAGTAAGCTAAAAGCTTGTGTCGTGAAAGGGAAGTTCGCCAGCACCCGGAGGCTGAGACTTATTACAAAATATAATGAATAATTATTTTCAAACAAAGCCTCTTGCAGACATGAAATAAAGTGATGGATTCCAAGCTTTTCTAATGAACTAAATTGAACAACATTCAGGTTTTGATGCTGTTTCAGTGTTTAAACGTGAATTCAATTTCTTCTCTTTAATTTTGAGCAAAATTTCTACAGCAAGCAAGGATTTAGAGTACAATTTACTTTCGAGGAAGAGAAAGCGAAAAATAGGTAACTAATTTATTATAGAACAATGAAAATTAATTTTATCATACCAATTTGATGAAACAAGGACCTAGAACTTTAATTAGCATTTAACTAATTTTGTTATCTTAAAAAGAGAACGAGATGATATTAAATTAATGGCTTTTCGTTTGAAAATCACCCGATATAAAGAATGTTGATATTATATCCAGGAGACTCTGGGAACACAGTAGCATCGTTGATCACATATTATAAATACATAGGTACATACTTTCATAATGATATAATATAATATTATTAATATACATAATATCCTAGTACTTATACAACAAGGCTTGAATATCAATCAAGAAAGGATGTAGTTACTAAAAAATATTATTTTTATTACAACCTTACTGCATAATTTAAACTTGGCTAGTTAGACACAATATCATCTAAAGTTGAGTCTAAAACGGAGTAAGCAATTAAGCATAGTTTTAGTAAGGTGCAAGTTGGAACAATGCTCAACTCTGTTTGTTAATTTTATCATTAGCCTGGTCTAACAGTCGTTATAGCAATAATTCCTTGTTTATGAGTACTAAGACATGTATGTAAATATTTTACGATACCTACTCTGATCATCAACAGGTAAAAGGGGAAACACCGATAGGAGACAGCAGCTTTGAATAATGTTGTTACGACAGCTGATTATTGATACAACCTACTGTAAGATTCCATGTACTATATCATCATAATATCAGCTATATAAGGCTTCCTGGCAAATACCAATAATAATTTATTACCGAACACCGAGTGTTGGAGGTGGGTATATTGTCACTGCTGGCGCCGGATGCGAACAATGATTTATGTGCCTAATGGTTTGCTAATTTTAAATTTCAAATTTTTTCTCATTGCCATTCTACGCTTGACCGAGCGTTGAATATTTCTCTTATATGGATACCTCTTGGGGACTAAGGATAGTAACAAATTTCCTCCATACATAGGGATTCTGCACTAAACCTTTCTAATGTATTAATGTTTTTTCCTTTTTATTGTATTTTTGTAATGTTGATGAACCCAAGTGTCCTGTAAAGGACCTACGGGAGATGTTGAAGAATGAAGAATCAAGTTCGAGCTCCTTTTCAGCCAGTGAAAATTCATTCACTGCTGAGTACTCCAATAATCTATTCCCACCACTCTGAACTAGATGTAATGTGAATGGGTTATTGAGATTCTAAGTCAATTGAATCACATCTTCTCACAATATTCATAAAGTTCAAATGTCTTTGTCATTGGAACGGTGTGTTATATAAGTGTCGTCCATACTCTTTTTGGACAGACGTAAAGTGCTTTTTTGACCAATTATCATTGGCAGCAATTTTTTTAATGCAATAATTTCAAATAACTAAAACTATTTCTCATTTAAGGGGAGCTATTACTACATTACAGTTTTGGATTCCAATGATCGATTTTCTAAACGATAAACAATTTAGAATCCCGTAAGAACAAATTCCTGAATACAGAACACTTAAAATTTTTTTAATAGCTTTTCCTCTCTTTTCAGTATGAATTGCAGCTGTGATCTGGTGATCGACATTCTAGACGATAATCAAAAGTGCTGCACAATCAGAAACAATTTAGAATCCCGTAAGAATAAATTCCTAAATACCAAATACTTTAATAATATTATATTATTATTCCAATAATGATACAAAACACGCAATCAACCATAATGTTAAAAATAATAAGTATTTATAATAAAAATAACATCGATTCAATATGTTAATAAGTTAGGTTAGGCATAATTCAGTAAATTAATTTTACGACGTACAAAAATACGTGAGAACTGATTATTATTATGCCCGCTATGGATAAAACCTCGTCGATTCGTCGACTATCTCAATTTTATTATATTTTTTTACACTGAAGATTATCGTTAATAAAATACAATCATTTCGCGTGTCAGTATGGCAGGCATCAAAATTATTTAAAAACTGTTCCATAATTATTGAATTTTACAATAAATTCGCTGTGACATATAAAAATGAAACAACTTAAAAAAAAAAAATTGGATACGTCTTCTTCTCTTACAGAATTATTTTTTCTTTTAATTTTCGATATTCAATCTAGTATACTTGCAAGACAATACACGAATCAGCTATGAGGCACGCCATCTATTTTGAAATTCATTTTTATTGGTACGGTGAAGACAATCTGCATATTAAATACACGCAGTTAGTCCTGGCTTCATCACTAGTGGTATTTGCAAATTATAAAAAAAAACAATTTCACTTATTTTAGAGGCATTAACTATGTAACAATTTCTAGACATTTAAAAAAAAACAATATTTGAGATTATCTTATCTCCAATAAAAGATTACAGTGTTCTTCTAATATATTCCAATAAATGGTGAATAGTTTAGGTTCTTCATTTGTATTTGAAGTGTTTCTTAAATTTTGACTTATGCTTTTTGTAAATAATTATCTTCACTTTGAGTTTGATTTGAATTGTAAAATTTGATTTAGTTTTGCATATTAGCATCTGCAGTTTTTCATTTATCAAATGTTATTAAGTCTATTATTATGTAACATACAAGGTAAATGCCGTACTTATATTGTTCAATAAACAATGAAATAAAACGTTTTATGTCTTGAGTTATGGCCGTTGTATGTTGAGACTAAAATTTAAATTAGAGGTGAATGATAAAATTGACTCTAGAATAGAATTTGGAATAGAATTCAACATAATAATATATGATAATGAGATAATATTATTATTATTTAAAAAAATCAACCGTAGCAAACTATTCTAAATGTAACACAAAATAATAATAATAATATTGATTCCCATACATAAAGTTACATAGAATATTGAATAATTTATAAATCTTGACTATTTTTAACGTGACGACATCTTCCATAAATGGTGTATTATTCGACTCTGTATACCTACCATATACTCGTGGACCCACTTCATGTGATAAAGTTGCATCATGTCCTATATCTACATATATATATAAAAGAAAGTGGTGTTAGTTACACCATTTGTAACTCAAGAATGGCTGTACCGATTTGAATGATTTTTTGGATTCTTCTCCGCCCCGAATAGCCGATAAACTATTAAAATATCTTACAAATTCGAGGGAACAAAAATTACGAAGAAAATTATTTACGCCATACATCTTTATTTTTCAAAAAAAAAAAAACAATATGAAAATTATACAAAATCAACGATAAAGTTTCTTTATGTAAATTATACAACTTAATATTTTTTTTGTTTTCATTTTGTTACCTTTAAAAATTCTTAATAAAAATTAGCTTAAGAAAACACGGCATTGTTAGGCGGTACGAAGTTCGCTGGGTCAGCTAGTATTCCATGAAAATAAGACATTCAGAGTAGGTGACATATCTCATCACGCTGAATTAAAAGTTGTTAAATGTATTTTACTTAATACGTGTCTTTTAAATAAAATCAATGGTTTAAAGAAAGAAAAGAGTATGATGTTAGAGATATGTATATGCCACCCATTTTTATTTATTTATTTATTCATTCTTTACTGTACATTGATAAAAAACAATTACATAAAAGGTATACATTCAAATTAAATACAATCAATATACAGAGGGCGAGTTTATCGCAAAGGCGCGATCTCTTCCAACTAACCCAAAAGTATTAACTTAAAAAAAAAACACATGATAAAAATAAATTCAATAATCCAAAGCAATTTGGATAAAAAAAAGAGAGAAAAAAAAATACATACACACATGTACCTATATAAAATTGAATTGTATAGGTAAATGATATTTTCTATGTAAATTTGTATTATTGTAAACAATGTACAGTGAAGAATAAAATAAATAAATAAATAAATAAAAAGGGAGAGACTGAAAAAAAAAAGATACAAACATACATGCATAAAAGGAAAGGAAAAGGGGGGGGAAAAAGGGGGGGGTGTTAGGAGTGATGGGTTTCAGAGGCCTGAATTCATCATGGATGTCTTAAATTTTATTGGCACGAAGAGGATGACTCGTATGTTTATTACACGCGATTAGTCCGCTAGCTACCCCACTTGTGGAAAATGCCGTGATGGTATAATTATTATTATTATTTTTAAAATGTCACCCTGCATTGAGATCAAAACAGCTTTTGGCCAAGGCGATCTCAGCACGAAAAAAGACAAAGCAAAATAAAAAAAATTATATATTGTATTATGTAAAAGAGCATGATTGTGGTCTAAATGTGACTTCAATTTCGTTTAACTTTACTCTAACGCTGTATCCCAAGTGGGATAGACAGAGAGAATAGCACGCCATAAAGATCTATCCTTACATACTTCTTTCGCTTCATCTACATAATCTCTATCTAGATAAATATATCCCCTTTGTCATCTTTTCATTTTATTTCATTTTTAACATTCTATTATAAGCATTTCGAGAACAAAATGAAAAAAACGATCTATTGACCAAGCAATCTTTGTAAAACAGGATTACCTGCTATGTTTTTTTTTTCATTCTTACTCGCACTAATTAAATTGATTAGCCAACTCGTAGTGTAGTCACTAACAATGACGACATTCGAGTATAAGACGCACCCTACTCGCTCAGAAAAAAATAATAAAAAAATCATTCAAAAGGATTTTAAGATACGTATCAGTAAAAAATGTCTTCTTGAATAAGACTCTAGCTAGAGGAATATGTGTATAGTAGTAATATGGGTACAGTAATACCTCCAGTTTCTACATTATGGCGAATATCGCCAGGCGAATTTAAAAATATAACGCCAGGCGAAAAAACAAAATTCGCCGTACGCCCATTGATCGTCACACCTGTTCACACAGTCCACCGATTTAGAAACGATCTGTCAGATGCGCTTTGATTTTGACACATTGTTTTCAAAATGGCGTCGAGATGGAGATCGCGAAGTGTTTATTTTTAGTCGAAAATGTTATAGTAGATGTTATAAGGCGCCTTTTAATTAAGGAAACAAACGCCACAAACCAACAACAAAGATAACAGCTGTCACGAAGTGGGAAACATTATAAAATTTATAGGTTATAAAGTTTTTACCATAGATACGAACGCCGCGCACATCTGCGCATGCGCGAATCGTTCAATCGGCCGAAAATGTTGGAAGGTGGTCAACTCGAGACGATATCGTTTCTACTGGTTTTTATCGTTTAAGACTAGCTGTCATTTTGTTCACACGGTTCAAATGGCTGGCGATATTTTGGTGCCTGGCGATATTCGCCAAAGTGAGAACACCACATTATAGTTTCTACATAACACTGATTTCTACTCTCAATCATTCTCAGTATGTGGTGCTCGTTACTGAAATAATTTCCCTTCTCACAGAATATCTCAATCATTTAATGGATTGAAATACGTCGTCAATAAGTAGTAGTGTTAGGTGTGTGGATTGTAGATTGTTTTTTCTTTCAATTTGATTTATGTAGAGTTCTTCACACTCATTCCATGAAGCATTCTTGTACTGATTAAAATAAATAAATACAAATAAGTTTTTGAAACATCATTAAATTTTATTTCTTTTTCTTAGCATAACAACAACTTATATTTCTTTTATCCAAATTTTTCAAAAACTTTGACAAACCTTTCATCATGCACAATCGCTGCATTTTAATATTTTTTTAGTTTAATTAATCTTTTTGTATTGTTAATAATTATATTCTTCAAAACTCTTGATATACACGTTTTTTTTGTACAATTAACGCAATTGCTGGCAAGAAAGTCGCAGAATCATCTAAAATGTACCAAGTGCTCTTTAACAAGAGTAAGTAGTAAGTTACTAAGTGATATGGAACAAATTTAATTTAAATATATATGTGAAAATCTTGAAAAAAAAATCTTGAGAAACAAAATCAACAGGGAGTCCAAATTGAGAAAGGAATGCTATCTGCAAGAAAAATGCAGGAATATCAACAGAAATATAAAACAAAGGAAATTTGAAACTGCATATTCTGAAGTCAAGAATTTTTTCAATGATAAGACACAACCACGATGTGCTATCCAAGATCAAAACGGCAAACTACTGTTTGAGGATGAATTGATTGTTAAAAGGTGGAAAGAATACCTAGAACAACTTTACAAAGGAAAGAACATACTTGAGGAAAGTAAAGCACTGGAAACAGAATATGACAAAGAAAATAATGGAGATGACATCTTAAGAAGTGAATTTGATAATGCCTTATCAAAATTGAAAGACGGCAAAGCACCAGGTATTGACCTAATTCCATCAGAGTTGCTTAAATGCGCAGGAAGCGGCATGCTTGACACTTTGTATAAGCTTGTCTGCAAAATATATAACACAGGAGAGATACCTGAGGACTTCGCCAAATGTCTGATACGAGCGCTACCTAAGAAAACAGGCACGACAAAGTGCGAACAACACAGAACATTAAGCATGATATCACACGCTTCTAAGATACTCACCAACATTATAATGAAAAGGGCGGAAAGTAAAATCAACGAAACACTTTCAGAAGATCAATTTGGATTCCGCAAAGAGACAGGTACAAGAGATGCAATTCTGAGTCTAAGACTTGTTCTTGAAAAGAGAATAACAGTAAATAGAAACACGTATGTAGCATTCATCGACCTAGAAAAAGCATTCGATAAAGTAGAATGGGAACAACTTTTTAAGACTCTAAACCAGATAGGAATGAGCTATAAGGACAGAAGAGCAATCTGGAGCCTATACAAGAATGAAATGGCTGTAATTAAAAGCGGAGAGAGCTGCGCAGAAGCGAGGGTAGAACAAGGTGTGAGACAGGGATGCTCAATGTCGCCAGCACTCTTTAACTGCTATATACAGCGAGCTATTGATGAACTCAGAGAAGAAATGAAGAACTGGACAGGAGTAAAAATAAATGGGAAAAAAGTCGACATGATTAGATATGCAGACGACATAGCACTGCTCGCAGACTCCGAGATGGAGCTGAACGAAGCCTTAGGGAAAATGGAAAGTATACTGTTGTCAAAGTACAACATGAAAATAAATAAAGATAAAACAAAATGTATGGTCGTTGGAAGGGAGGAAGCGACTGCGAACATTGCCATAAATGGAGTGAGCATCAAACAAGTAAGAGAATTCGTGTACTTGGGCAGCAGAATAAACCAGGACGGACGCTCCAAATCAGAAATTGTGAGCAGAATAAACCAGGCACGAATTGCCTTTAACAAAAAATCTAAAATATTAGAATCCCCTAATATTGATCTAAGTGTGAGGAAGAATCTCACTAAAGCCTTTGTGTGGAGCATTTTGTTATATGGGTGCGAGACGTGGACCATCAGCAAGAGGGAAAGCGGACGGTTAGCGGCATTTGAAATGTGGTGCTATAGACGCATGCTGAAGATTCATTGGTCGGAACACGTCGAAAACGAAGAAGTGTTAACCAGGGTTGGCGAAAAAAGGCAACTCCTCAAAAGAATCTGCCAACAACGAGCTAATTGGATTGGCCACAACATCAGGCACCCAGGACTGCTCATCGCAATCGCAGAGGGCAGGACCGAAGGCACAAATGGCAGAGGTCGACCGAGAGACGCCTATATGGACCAACTGAAGAGGGACATGAGCTGTGGCTCATATATGGAGTTGAAGAGACTAGCTGAGAATAGGGAGGAGTGGAGAAATAAGTCAAAACTCGTTGCAGACCAATCCAATGGATTGTAACTCATTATATATATATATATATATATATATATATATATATATATATGTGAATCATTACATATGATAATAAATGAAGATTTTCAATAGATTCACATCTAAAGCGTAACTCTTGGGTGTCACTGTAGTATGGTTTTTTTATCGTGTGTAAAGACAACAAGAACAACACGTCCTCAAGAAAAAGTCGAGTTTGTCCACTCCATTCATAAATACGGTCGTTATCAGTTGTAGATCAAGTGAACGGATATGTGAAGAGAGGAGTGGGAGGGGGGGGGGGGGGAGAGAAACGGAGGACGTAGAGAGGACCGTCTTCAAAGAGTAAACTATAATATGTATAATAATATTAGTATGTTAGAAAGGATCAGGTTACACGAAAGAGACAAATATACGTAAATATAAGAGTTAGACTAATAATACTTACTTGTGGTTGAAAGAGAATGATATATATGTAGGTATTTGAAATAGTCCCGTATGATCCACTGTATGTGTATTTGGAAATAAAAGTAATATTAAATGTGTGACTGAACCAACTCGAGTTTATACGAAGGTAATTTTTTAAATTTATTTATCACACGGAATAAGACTAGTGTTAGCATATAAAATAAATACACGCAAAGAAAGCTGAAAACGCTCTATTTCAATTGAAAACACGAAAAATAAACATATTAGGTATAGTTTGAAACATGTGCTGGAAACAAATGAAAATAAGAAGTACCTATCTATCTCCAACTAAAAATAACATTTTTAAATAGTTGATGTTTTAACTTTACTGGATTTTGGCACAGGGTTAGTGACACTGTTTATCGAGGAACTCTGTTTGGCCATTCCTTGTCTTGATTTGATTTTTCTGTTAAAACAAGTAAAAGGTATATTTTAAACATGTATAAGGCTTAGTAAAAATAATAATAAAAAAAAACAGAACTTCCACATTGACTTTATTAATCGCAAGCCGGCTTTCAAGAGCTTTCGCTCTCATCATCACGTCGTCAAAGTCACTTTGCTTTAGCCTGATGATGGAAGTCAATGTGGAAGTACTAAACATAATATGTGTTTTCATATTACGAATTTAACATAAACTTCCACCAACCACCGTGGACCGACAATATGAATTACATAATTATGCAAAAGGGTCACGCCGTATATTTTCGTAAATAAAAACAAATTATTTATATACTATCATATTAAATAAACATTACATTAAAAACACTATAAGCCACCTGCATGATATACAAATTTCGATATTATTGATCGAAGGTAGTTACTTGTTGGAAGTCTATTTCGCCTGATGATGGAGTCGAGAGTCTCCGAATACTAGTAAGCGAAATTAATAATAAAGTCACTTGGAAGATAACTAAATAATATATGTTCTGTGTTTTTTTTTTCAATTTATCTTGCATGATATAATTATCTAATATGAAAAAGAGGACCGAAAGCAAATTACTATACATATGTTAAACTAACACAATCAGCCATATGTGTGTTATGAATAAATATAAAACTACATAATATAATTATATGCATATAGGTACATGGCTGGTCCTGGGAAATATCAGCCCGCTGTGATTGTTATGATGACAATAAAAATAAAACAAAAATAAAATTTAACGCTCTCTCTCGCTTGTCAATACATAAAATTGGATAGTTTATAGTTAAATTATTTGTATGTTGATGTTTTTATTATTACAACGTGTTTTATTTTAGTAAATTTATGCCTTACAAATTATTGGATAATTTAAATTTGTAAGTACTGAATATTCAAAGTGAAAAAGCAAATTTAAAATGTATCACCGTGGAGCACCCGGAATAATACAGTACGTCTTCCGCTTTTTCAATTGCAAGTTTTCGAGTGTCTAGTGAAAGACAAGATAGTATTCACATTTTTATTTTCATAAAAATTAAGCTGAACTACTACAAAAAGCTATTGCTGAATTTAGGTACTTTAACTTAAATCTAAATACGCATGTTCTTAAAACAATTATCACAAATGGAATTTACATTCTAGCTAGTCTTATGTCTGTTCTGAAACAGTAATATGATAAAATTCGTTCGGCTACCCTAGTTACGAGAGATGCCGTGATAGTTTATACATATTATATTCGTAGATAAAATGCACAAAATTTTAAATTATTCATTTGTAAAATTGTGCACATTCATGCAACAGTTAGTGCCAAAAACAAGATAGTGTATTATGTACATATATGCCGATATAGTTTTTGCTTCGTGTAAGATGCACGCATCCTATTTAAATTAGTAACATGTATGAGTATTCTCATCCCACGCTATTTCGAAGAGAATAACGCGTACAATATTACATTGAATATCACGTGCATGCTTCCTCATGAAATAACTAAATTTTGTATAAGTATCTAATAATAATATGTATCGTCGAACATGTTATTGATCGATATATTTGATAATATCATGCTAGTAATGCACTTTGAATAATTATCACAAATAAAATCCTGACACGTATATCCGCTTGTAAGGATAAGGTAGGTATATCTGTGAAAACTTCACTACACTTACTCGTGTACCTACAAAATATCAACATAATGATAGAATTAATAACATACATTGCTTAAAACATTTTCAGTACATTACCTAACCCAAGAACACCTTGCTGCAGGAGGCGAACAAGACTAAATAGGACATGAAAAACCCTGAATCGACTGAGATCTTCCGTGAAAATAGAGAATGATGGGGATTTCTACGAGACGAATCTGGAGCGTTTGACTGCGGTGCAGCACAGATCATGCCACACTTGTTGGAGTGTCCATTGTGCCCTGTCACATGCACTATGGAGGATATTTTTGACGCATCTCCACGTGCTGTGCGTTTTGCACAGTACTGGAGATTAGTTTGATTGGTTTTCCTGGGTTTCGTTTGACACGATAAATAAATAATGACCCAATTACAGAATATCATCAAAAAAGGATCAAGAAGAATTATATAAAATTTCATTTTATATATTACCTATATAATTTTTATCAAAAGGGACACAATATGTAAAATATTAATAAATTCATTCTAGGACAAACGTGCTTTGAATAATATCATAATTCTATAAAAAAAATCTACTACTATTACCTACTATAACTATACCATCATGACATACCCCACAAGTGGGGTGGCCAGTAAACCAGCGGCATGCAAAAAACATGCAAGCTGTCCTCTCCATGCTAACAAAAAATAAAGAAATTCAGGATGAGTAGCAAAACTCATGACAAAATTTAAGATGAAAATGTCTTTATTTTACAGGACACTCAAAAACTTATGAAAAAGAGTGGAATACCAATTATTTGCAGGATGCTCGACGGGATAAATAAAATGAAAATCAATAAAAAATGTATCTACCTGAATAGAAAAAAAACGATTATAATATCCGAAATTAACCGTAAAATATCCGCTTCCTTTCATTATTTCACTAGAAGAAAAAACAAATCACAATCACGCAGGTTTGTTAGTACATATTAACAATTTGTTATTATGAAGGAAATGAATGAAACGGATAGTTGGCGTGTTAGTAATGTTAGATGAGGGTAGTTATTGCGGTGCTCGAAGAACATGTTATTCAGAAGAAAAAAAACCTATATCAACACATTCATAAGGCATAATTATTTTTATATTTTTTTTCATTATCATTATTATTTTTAATAATATAAAAATGGATGTTCGAAATGTTTCAGAATAGCTTGGGGGCGTTCGGAACACAGCAGCAGCAACAAAATGCATTAAATATACAAAACGAACGGTCAAACACGAAACCCTAAAGATTTGTAAGGCGTACAGGTTATACATAATTATAATTATTATGTGAGCATTTGTAGATTCTTTACCTATATCACGAAAGGTTAAATGTAATAAACGGTAACATAGAGCATAATATAACTGAATGAATTGCTCAATGAATTCATTTTTAAAAGTATTCTGCTAAAATTACCTAATTAATGTGTTTAGCAATTCAAAATATCGCATTAAATTCAGCAGTAAAATAACGCAATGTTGTTTTTTGCTGTGAATATAATTGATGTAATATCTACATCTTTTTATAAATAATACAGGTTTTAAAAAAAAATGCCCATTCAACTAGTGCTACGATCTCAAAAACCTATACCTACCCACAATCCTCTGTTAAATATAACTATCTTTCAGTGCAGAGCCACCACTTTGTTAATGTCATCGGACCATCTTACCCGGGACCTATTAACGTTCCTGTTTTAGGTCTTCAGTACAGCCATGAATGATGGCGGTAAGTTGGTGGATTACCTAAACAAAGGTGGCAAAGATATGTGCTGTGTTGAAGAAATGTAGTTTCGTGCTGGACATATTTTTACACCTACGTAAGTGGTAATCTATTGCAGCTTTCGCAATCTACTACATCGTGCAAATCAACTGTCTGTTGAGTGTTTTTCTTACTCAGAGAATCTGGAAAGTTGTATCTGGTAAAAGCACGAGTCTGAACACAGTGGCTTCTCGATTTAATTAAGATAAAAAAGTAGAAATACGTACCTAGCTATCTATGAACTAAGCGAGGCAATTGTTCAATTAGTCACGAGCTTCTAGTGTTTCAAATTTAAATAGCTATAAATATCCCTCGAGCTTTATGATAAATAAGGTATCTATAAAAATTGTAATAACTCTTAAAAAGACGTTTCATAAAACTCGAATATGAATATATAAAATAGGTACAACAAAAAAAATAAAAAATATATTGAAAATATTAAAAACTAGTTTTAAGCTCAGTTTCACTCATCACAAAAAAGCAAATAACTTGTTTACCTAAAGCAAGAATAATAAACCTATCGAAAATCATATATAACAATATTAAAAAACAATATTTTGAAAAAACATTGAAAATTATAGTTTGCTTTCCATACAAAAAAATATATTAGAACTTGTCAATAAGTAAGATGTGTAATTATGTATATGATATAAAAAAAAGTGTCCTGAAGATGAGAGTAGATAGATTTTGCATTTCTTCATTCTGAACAAATAAACGTGTCCACAGGGGACACATACTAAATTATTCACACCATAACGGCATCTCCCAATTGGACTAATTGGATGTAACCAACATAAGAAGAACAAGACTATTCAGGGTAGTTGGCATACCTTATCGCTGAATTGAAAAAACTATAAATGTCTTATTAAATTTGTGATCAGTTACAAACATCTAACTACTTTTAACGGGACACTCGAAAACTTACAAAAAAGCCATGGTGACCTATTCTTTGTCAAGAATTCCACAGAAAAGGGATAGGTCATCATCATCATCATCAATTGCTCTACAGCTCGTTGTGAGCCTTGGCCTCCTCCAACATTTGCCTCCATCTTCCCCTATCTTGACATGTACTCCTCCAATCGCTGATGCCAATGGCGTCCACATCTCTCTGTACACCATCCATCCAACGGAGTTTGGGTCTACCAACGCTACGTCTACCTTGTGGTCTTGTATGGAGGATTTTCTTTGGCACTCTTTCCTCACTCATTCTCTCAAAAAGGGATAGGTATATAAAATAAAAACAGACATCGATGTTATTTTCACAATTTACCATTGTATGAGGTTATATAATGTAAATTTAGCACACATGAAACTACCATATAAGTCTTAAAAAAGACAACGTCATATGTGACGAATAAGTTCCGGTACTGCCCCGTACGGGACTTTAACTTGCATCCCTACCTCGTCGCGAGGATTGCTTTGTTCAATTAAGCTACCGGGCAACTTGCCGAAAGCTCCGATATTCTCTCTTATAAACCCCGATGACAAAGCACTCTTCGCGACAAGTTAGGGATGCGGGTTCAAGTCCCGTCCGGGGCACTACCGAATAAGGTGACGTCGTATTTTCTAAGCCTTATATAAAAGTTTCATGTGTTAAATTTACAAAAACAGATATATTTATAAACAGACTCAAGTATTAACTAGATTTAATACGACATATCTACTAACTTACTTCATCAACTTACTACATTTATCTTTTGTATAATTTAATATCTGATATTGGTAATGTTTCTTTATAATATAGCCTCCGAGGCTGTTGAAAAAAAATACAGTAGCCGGCCGACAAATTACAACCAAAGAACTGAGGAATATTGAGATTGTTGTTATTAAGTGCTGATTCCCGGAGGGGAATATTTGGGTCCGTTCTCGGAACTTCCATCTCAAAATAATAATATTATGTTATAGCGATCTTATAATCACATATAAATAATGTTAGGTAAGTATTTAAATCTATCCATATGTTTGTATACGCCAGTAAACTTCGTAGTAATTTCAAGTTTGTTTCTTGTGATTATGATTATTGAAGAACACACGGTAAAGAATTGGTCTTCCGCTCTTTTCCGTAAGTTTTCGAGGGTTCTGTAAAAGGCAGGTGTTCGAAAAAACAAGCACACTTTATAAAGTTTAATTTATCGACCGACGGTTCTTGGTGGAAGTTCATATTAATAATTTAACTAAAGATCTTGCGTTCTTGAAAGCCGGCTCGCAAGATTAATAAAGTCAATAGTGGAATAACTAGATATCATGTTTCATTTATAAAAGCACACTTTACATTTAAATTCAGCGATGGACACGCCACCTATCCCGAATGTCTTATTTATTACTTGCATTTAGTCTGCAGGCTACCCAACTTGTGCGATATGCTATAATATAGCAGAAGCAGTATATTTTTTAAAATTAAAAAAAAGAGTACGTCTGGTGGTAGAATCTCGGAACTCTCCTTTCAGGACACAAGCTTTTATCTTATGTGAAAGGTGTATAAGGTTGTATTTGGGTTTGTTTCAAAACCCAGATATATCTTAAAAAAAAAAAATCATTTATCGACCAATCCCGGGAACAAAAACTTGTACAATTATACGTAGCGCGATACATAGTGAGAGTGTTGCCAGTATGTGAGGGAATGTTTGTCAAATGTGACGAAATACGTGAAATGAATCTCAATTACCTACTTTTCTGTTCGCTGTTTACCTGAATTTTAGATTAATGATATTATTACTTTTACTGTAATGGCTAAAGTGAGATAAAATAAACTTGGACACAATATGTCACTTTTTTAATATCCTTTGAAAACTATAGTTATTACTCAGCAATGAATCGACTCCATATGTTATATGAGGAATAGTTACTATGTTTATGTCGATATCTTTAACGATTCAGAGTACACCGTGAGGATATGTGCTGTGAGCGGATTTGTTCGAGAGTAGGTACATGCTTTCCATTGAGAATACCATGTAGTTTCTGTTATGTTTTTGTTTTCATTGTATCTTATATTATGTTGATTGCGTTTTGTTTCAAGTGTATTTTTTATGTTATTGTACTGTAAAGGCCGACCGAGAGACGCCTATATGGACCAACTGAAGAGGGACATGAGCTGTGGCTCATACATGGAGTTGAAGAGACTGGCTGAGAATAGGGAGAAGTGGAGAAGAAAGTCCAAACTCGTTGCAGACCAATCCAATGGATTGTAACTCATTATATACTGTAAAGGCTATTTTAAAAGGCCGTGAATTATGTTAACAAATGAATAAATAAATACTAGAAAGAACTACTGACTTTATATCTAGGTATTTCAATTGTGAGTAATTGACTAATTGAGAGAGATTTGATCCCAAGAAGTCGGATGACGTTATAATACGCACAGTCAATATCAATATTCTGACTATTTTTTATGTTACACAGTTTCTATGATAACGATATAATGTGGTGTTCTCACTTTGGCGAATATCGCCAGGGCACCAAAATATCGCCAGCCATTTGAACCGTGTGAGCAAAATGACAGCTAGTCTGAAACGATAAAAACCAGTAGAAACGATATCGTCTCGAGTTGACCACCTTCCAACTTTCTCGGCCGATTGAACGATTTGCGCATGCGCAGATATGCGCGGTGTTCGTATCTATGGTAAAAGCTTTATAACCTATAAATTTTATAATGTTTCCCGCTTCGTGACAGCTGTTATTTTTTTTGTTGGTTTGTGGCGTTTGTTTCCTTAATTAAAAGCGCCTTATAACCTCTACTATAACATTTTCGACTAAAAATAAACACTTCGCGATCTCCATCTCGACGTCCGCCATTTTGAAAACAGTGTCAAAATCAAAGCGCATCTGACAGATCGTTTCTAAATCGGTGGACTGTGTGAACAGGTGTGACGATCAATGGGCGTACGGCGAATTTTGTTTTTTCGCCTAACGTTATATTTTGAAATTCGCCTGGCGATATTCGCCAAATGTGAACACCCCATTAGAGTTTAAGAATGTTGCGAGAAAACGTGACTTAGTATAAAATCACTCTGAATTTTGAATTTTATTTAATTTTTTTTTTTTTCAGGAAAGCTGAAGAGCAGATGATATTGATATTATTGCGTGTTGAATTTTTTATTTTCAAGCACAAAAATGACCAACTGTATGCTACTGCAGTCAGTCTAACGATTTCCTTGCTTGTGAAGGATAATGAAATGGTTTTCTCCTACAAAAAAAAAAAACTTTTATTAAACATCAAATGTGGCCAAAATCGCAAATTGTGGCAACACTATACGTTTCAATATAGCTGTCGGCTACTGAGATGGTTTCTGCTTCACGGTAATGACGATGATACATACTTCCAACAGGAGGCCACTACTGCTACTACCTCCCTCCATCACCGGTGAGTGGTGCCCCGGGGGCTGAAGTGGTAAAGCAGCGTATAAGTAGGTAGGTACTAGTGAGAAGTAAGACGGTAGTCAATATGAAAATAATAATATAATATAATATGCATTTTGTATTATGAATTATGTGCGTGTCTTGACTTCTGATGGAATATAAATGAGGATATATTATAATATTGTCATACACGAAGGTATTACAACATACTATACTAAAATATAATAATTAAGAGTATGGGTGTTAAAATCCGACCTCAGAAACAACGAGAACAGGTTCAGGAGGGTTTCAGAAAGAAGCTGGAGACACACCTGTTTACTAATAAAGAACTTTCGAATAATAGTTTTACAATATAGAATAGTGGATCTGCCACTGAATATTTTAAAAGAAAAACATTACACGAATTCCTTTCATAAACTCAATAAAAAGTAACCTAAAAAGATGCCTATTTTTCTTTAGACTCTCTATTATCTTTTTAGTGAATGAATTGGGAATAGAGCAGCTGCATGAGATTCTTTTCACCAAAATTATGTCAAATTTGAGACTTCTACAAATAAAAAAGAGTTTAAAAGAAATATTGACGACTATCAAGCAGGGTTACTCTCGACAAAACTAAACACGATCTTAATCTAGTCTTGATCTTGATCATACGACGCACGAAGGGACTATGGTCAAAAACACCGCGATACCACTAACGCGCGATCTGTTCTGTGTATTTTTGGCCAATAGTCACTTCGTGCGTCGTATGATCAAGATCAAGACTAGATTAAGATCGTGTTTAGTTTTGTCAAGAGTAGCCCTGCAGGTGGTGTAACAACGTTGGATGGGGTGAGAAATGTCCATATCCGTGGTTAGTTTCAAAGTCACTTCCATCGGCGAAAAAATGATACGGGCACATTTTGAGACTACCATAGGATAATATGATCAAAAGGACAATGGATGTAGAAGTAGGACCCAGGAGATCACGAAGACTAGTGACTATTTTGATGTCCACAATTGCCAAGGACCTGAAAGAAGCAGAGTTGCGCTCGGAGGATGCAGGGGACCGGAAAACTTGGAAGATGAGGACTAGGAGAGACGACCCCAAGTAAATAGGATACAGGCGAGGGCGAAGAAGAAGATAAACGACGATCAGACTGACTAAAAATAACAAAGATATTAGAACACATTTTCATTTAAAAGTTATTAACATAATCTACATTCAGACATCTGATTATGACGTGACAATTTGCATTACCATTCGTGTAATTTAATGCAAATAATAATAATGTATTTCACAGGTAAGAAGGTATGTGCATAAAACAGCTACTGTACAAATTATTATTAAATTGGAATGTCAAGTCTGTTCCACATTATGAATCATTATTATTTATATTATTACTGTAAGTATCTGCAGTTGTAGTCTATATAAGTACATATATAGGTACCTACCTGAAGTATTCTCAAGGAAGGTGTTGTGTTAAGGCTCGATGTTTTCCTGTTAAATCTTCAACGGAAGATTTTTATTTTTTATTTTTTTTATTTTATTTTTAACATCTTTCAAGGGACAAACAGTCAGCACAGTAAACATTACAAAAATCAATATTACACACGATATAGACCACAAGAGTCCCCCTGTATTACCACAGTATAAAATTCGATGACACCAAAACAAGGAAATACTTTACAACAGTAGGTACAACCTAATAGAATTATCAAAAAACAATAAAATAAAAAACAACCAGCAAATCAAACAACAAAGTAAGAAAACAATATAATACAATAACAGATGATAAAGTTAAAAATCAATTCAAATAATTAAAAAAAGTAAAATACAATAATAAATATAAATTCAACAAATCAATTAAGAAGACTTAAAAGTTATCATTATTTTAATTAAAAAATTAATTATAGCAATTAGTTATAAAATCAACAAATCAATCAATCAATCTAAGATAAGAAGATAACTGCATTGTAAGAGACAACTATATATTATATGTAGAACAAGTTGTAGAAACCATAGTAGGTACACTGTAGCAGTTATATAATGGGATACAATCCATCGGATTGGTCTGCAACGAATTTGGATTTTTTTCTCCATTCCTCCCTATTTTCACCTAGTCTTTTATGTATGTGCCACAGTTCACGTCCTTCTTAAGTTGCTCTATATGGGTGTCTCTTGGTCGGCCTCTACCATTTCTGCCTTCGGTCTTGCCCTCCGCGATGGTGATGAGCATGCCTGAGTGCCTGATGTTATGGCCAATCCCGTTAGCTCATTGTTGGCCGATTCTTTTGAGGAGTAGGCAGTTACTAATAATTAAAAGGGCAATAGCAAATAAACTCTGGGTATACCGAGCCTCGAATATCTACCAATGAATGCTTTGCAAGGCTACAGCAGTAGGACGAAAGAAAGTGGATACAAAGTAAGTCGATAAATACTAAATGCAATTATCTTTATTATTATTAAATTTATATAACAAACTGCGTAGTTTTTTTTGACATAGTAACAAGAATAACAATATTTTAGCATGTCATCTAGTAGCAAGTACTAGTAGTAATACACTAACAATGTTGTTACATTACATTGTAACAATGTAGAGGGAGGTGTGAAATTGTTTTCAAAGAACATCAATGTTGATAAACGCCACCTACACTGAATAGATTATTTTATGGCACTGAGTAGAAGCTTAAACTGCTTTTAGGCTATCGAAGGATTGCATTTTTTAAATTAATCATTTTTACATCTATCAATAACTTTTAAGTAATATCTTTGCTGAGTACCTACCTACATAGAAAAGAGTGAACATCAGACTTCACGTACACCAAGGGTGGCCAACCCGCGGCCTGCGAAGCATATGTAAACTTTTTTAATAATAGTCGGTACACGTACCCGTCACATTATTGAAAGAGGTATTTTGACAAAATATTTTTAAAGAAAACCGAGAAGTTTTGAAACATTTCATATTCCTATACCATTTTGAAAATTTGGCGACAGGGGCAAAATTTTTAAGGTGAAGTAAAATTATCAAACGTTCCATTTATATGGCGTATATTGTTTTGCGGCCCGGTAGGAAATCTCATTCTGAAATTTGGCCCGGCTGTTGAAAAGGTTGGCCACCCATGACGTACACGTTTCTACTACTACTACTACACCATCATGGTATATCCCATACCAATACTTCAAAAAGGCAAACATGGATACATAATGAACAACTGGCATAGTTGTATTAGAATATAGAGAGTCCAAATATTAAAAAAATCTTCACCTAAACGGATAAATAGGAGTCCTTGGACTCCTGAAATATCCGAGAAATAAAGATATTTCAACATAATGAACATTTAGATTTAGTTTAATATAAGAAATTTGAGTGAGTACTAGGTATTCCCATTTGAATATTTATACATGCATATGTGTCGGTAAGTAGGTACACACTACAAACAGATATAAAAACATGAAACACAAGAATAATATTATTATCTCTAGTCTCATTATAAATGTAGGTACATATATGTATATGTACATATATATGATGTAATAATACATATGTACACGTATAGAGGTTAATAAAATGGAAGAAATTAATGGATACACCACCGTTGCTTGGATCAACTCATTCACTTAACATTGTCCATTCACAGGAAACCAATCTGATATCTGATGATATTGGGGTGACCAAAAAATACGTAGCTTATTTTATGAACTTACGTATTTATTTTTTACACGTCATCATTAAAATAACAAAATTAACATAAAAGAATGTGATGTGTAGACCTATTCAAAACACAATTGAACTAAAATACTAAAATATACAATTAGCTACGAAACTTGATACTTTCTCGCAACGTCGTCTATATTCGAACGAAAACGTAACGCTTAAATATGTTTTGACAACGGGCCGTGATATGCAGTAGCGAGATAATCACTACATTTGTGATTTCTTTCATCTACCTATTTTTTCAATTCGTTTAATTAATTATTTAATTAAATAAACTAATAAAAAAAACATATTTCAATAAAAACCACGTTGTTTATGATGATTTTTTTATCGAAGTTTTTATTTATTTTATATATTTTACAGAGACTCACAGAGAGTTGACAAAACATTCATTGAAGAAGAAAAAAAAACACATAAATGCTGTCAGGCCAACCCCTCAATTAAGCGTGTTGCCATGTATGTTTTCTTGGTCATTCAGCCCTTGTCCATTCTTTCCACGAGCCCAAACCACCATTTATTCAATACATAGATATATTGCAAAGTCACGATTCGTCACAACTAACACAAGTTCTTAGACAATTTAAGTAAACAAGTTTTTAGAACCTACTAATACTTTTGTGTCCAAAATCAGAATAATCCTTCAAAATGTCAAGATTTAAAATTTATTGAATGATTATACTTTGTGTGCCACAAAATAATATGATGGTCATCCTAATCACCTGTTTGCGCATCCTTTATTGAGCGGGCAGGTAAGATCAGCGGGGGCGTGGGACTCATCGAGGGATCGGGAGATGGAATCAGAAGGGAAGGGGACAAGTGAAGGAAGAAGGGGGGTGAGAGACTTAAGGCTACACAACTACAAAACGGGAAGAGGCTGGGGTGCCGAGGTAAGAGGAGGTCGGGGGACTATCGAGACAGCCACGGGCGCCACCGGTCATTATAAATAATAAGGAATAAAAAAAATACAATAATAAATAATATAATAGCGAATTAAAAAGCGTTTATGGCGGATTTTTTGCGGTTCATTATTACCTACTATCCACAAAAATTCCAACGATTTCATTCATTCTTATCTTAACCTCTAAATGATGATGGCGCGTTTTTTTTATTGTATTGTTATTTAATTAACGACAAGCTATAGGTAATAAATTGCCACATTTTCATTGGAATTTTATCGGTAGCTCCCGAATTATACAATAAGTTTCTTTTGGCGGATGTATTATATCAATAATAATTTTATTGAATTATTCACAAATCAACGAATTCCTCCTTTTTTGATAATTTTTTTTTATGTTTTATAAAATTGAATATCAAAATATCTGCCTACTCCGAAAAGGAAGTGGCGTGATAATGATGAATATCATATTATCCATGATTTTTGATATAATATTTATTTATTTATTTATTTCTATCATCAACGGCTTTTAGCCTTTTACATCAGTAAAGTTTCAATATATTTTTTACAATAATTGTTTGTTTGTTTGTTTTGTTTATTTATTTTGTTTTGATTTCTGGTATTTTGGGATTTTATATTTTTAGATTAACTTTGACTTTTTTCAGATAATTTTAACTTTACTTTTTATCTCAAGACTAATGTGACTGAAAGACTGATTTCTAGTATTTTAGGATTTTTTGCTTTTATATTTATGTTTTTGTATTGTTTTAAGTATTGTATTATCGTTGTTTTTAGATTTACTTTGACTTTTTTAGAGAATTTTAACTTTTGCTTTTTTTTCCTCAAGACTAAGACATTTCTGGTAAGAGTGGAATCTTCGCTGGTCTACATGTTAAATGTATTAATTGTCAACATATTATGTAACGACTGTTTGCTTCTAAATATTGTAAAAATAAAATAAAATAAAAAATAAAAAAAATAAAATAAAATAATCAATTAATACATATAAAAAACCGCAAAAAATAAAACCTTAATTAATCAATCAAAAATTTAAAATATTGGCAAATTTAAAATATTGGCACATTTAAAATTTTGGGTCAGTTGCAAGAGATCGCGGCTTTGCGATAAACTCGTCCTCTATACCTATGTTATTGATTGTATCTTACTTGAATGTTTACCTTTTATGTAATTGTTTGTAATCAATGTACAGTAAAGAATGAATCTTCTTCTTCTTTCTGTGCCATGTCAGATCCCCCCAACGTTGGCGATCACTCCGAATGAATAAATAAATAATATTTAACTACAAAGTCTATCTTAAGATTTTTTCTTTTTGTGTTTGATTTTTATGAAAAGAAAGAAAGGGAAATGTTTTTATATTATATCATAAGATTTAAGAAATCACTTTTGGCCAACTAAATTAACCCGATTAATCTTCAAAGATATTAAAGTGCTTAAAGGCGTGCTAAGCGCAAGACCAATTTTCTACAGCTAACCCTTTAAAATAATTAATATTTGAGCTATTACAAGTGTTTTTTAAAGTCAATTTGTTTTTCTACGACTTCTACAATATAAAACTGCATTGCTTGACTGAGGTAACATAGTGTATGTTCTTGTATGGAGTATAAATATTTTTATGGAATGTTATTAAAAAGTACCTACAGTTCAGATATTATATACAAAAAACAAAGTGAGAAAAAGTTGTGCGCATCTGAGATAATAAAAATTGGTAAGTTACCGACACAACGTCTTCTCCTGATGAAGATCCTATTTCAAACTGGGTCCCAAATAGGAAACCCTATTATTAATAGGAGTCCTAATTATATTTTCGAGTTTCCCATGCGTGCGCGCATCGTCTGCTATAGAAAGATGCACCAAACATGAACAAGAGAATTTAAAAATCGAACATAAAAAAAAACAATCGAATCATTCAAAATAATAGAACGAGAAGTCGAGAACCTTACCAATAAGGTATCGATTAATTGTTTGCGTCGAAGATAATCTACCTGCTGAAGGAAAATCCCTTTTTCCTCATGTGGTTTGCGCGTGTTGTTATTACTATTATTATTATTTTATGGGATATGGTTTTGTACTGATTATTATAAATAATTACATGCAATTATTCTCAGCACGGAGATTAAACGATTCCTGTCTTAAATCCTTAACATGATCCTTTTGAAAAAAGAAAAAAATCTCAGCGAGCTATCGGCCTTCTTAATATAGTGCATTGGATGAAACTGCGTACATCTTATATTGATTAAAAATCTTCTTACTTATCCTCAAACATAGTTTTCTTTTTGTATTTTATTTAAAACGTCGATTTGATAGTGTATGATTTAGAATATACTTTTTTTTTAAGAAATACATTCTGTGGTAACAAGGTAAAGAAGCGTAAGTCAGTTTTGCAGTATTGAGTTATTCCCTCCACAAAAATATAGGTGTAGGTATGTCATACCTCACAAAGTAATGTGCATCAAGGGTAGCCTATGGTACTAGGTAACCCTTGATGCCAATACTGTGAGGTATGACATATATCTACATTTCTGTGGAGGGAATAACTCAATACTGCAAAACTGACTCACGCTCCTTTACCTTGTCACCACAGCATTTACCAGGTAAAAATAATGTGTATTTTACTATTAGCTCAGATATATTATTTAAAAATTAAATTTATTAGGAGTATAAAAAAAAACATGCTATTTTTATACCTACAATATATAAAATACAAGCAATGTCTTGTAGTAAGAAAACTTTAAATAGGTATCTACATATTTAAACCTCATTCACAATGTCAAATTTTTAGCAATCTGCATCATAAAGTCATTGAGAACTATAGGTATTTGAAAAATAACTGGGTGATGTTTGTAAAATTGAAAAAGATAAAAGATCTGCTGGACATGGAAAGTAAGTAATTTTAAATACGACATAACTATGTCAAAATGTTAAAAGAAAAAATGGAAATATGATTAAAAATTTACGATACAGAAGTTTTTTGGAATGTTAAACAAAAAGGAGGAAGTTTTTTTCTAAAATAACTCACTGTTCGTCTCAGGTTAGACGAACAGACTACAATCGTGCATGCAGGGATGCACCAGTTAATATGCAATCTGCAGCCTTAGTTATAAATCGTTTAGCGAAAAAATGTAACAATTTTTGTTTCAACGCAGTAAAAAAATGAGCAGGAAAAATAATTTAATGAGTCGAAACATGGGCCCCTGTTGATGGGAACAAAATAACAAAAATCGGCGACCGTAATTCATACATAATAATCACGTAAATGAGTTGAAATATAGAGGTATGAGAAATATTTGTTCGCCATGGATGTTATGTGGTGTTCTCACTTTAGCAAATATCGCCAGAGCACCAAAATATCGCTAGCCATTTGAACCGTGTGAACAAAATGACAGCTAGTCTGAAACGATAAAAACCAGTAGAAACGATATCGTCTCGAGTTGACCACCTTCCAGCTTTCTCGCCCGATTGAACGATTTGCGCATGCGCAGATGTGCGCGGCGTTCGTATCTATGTCAAAAACTTTATAACCTATAAATTTTATAATGTTTCCCGCTTCATGACAGCTGTTATCTTTGTTGTTGGTTTGTGGCGTTTGTTTCCTTAATTAAAAGGCGCCTTATAACCTCTACTATAACATTTTCGACTAAAAATAAATACTTCGCGATCTCCATCTCGACGTCCGCCATTTTGAAAACAGTGTCAAAATCAAAGCGCATCTGACAGATCGTTTCTATATCGGTGGACTGTGTGAACAGGCGTGACGATCAATGGATATCCGGCGAATTTTGTTTTTTCGCCTGGCGATATTCGCCAAATGTGAACACCCCATTTTTGCCTTACTACTGAATACTGGCATCAGCAGGTTACATTACAATACGCAGCTGCGATTTGAGGCATGCAATTCGCAGAGTCTCCATGGAATCATGCAATTTATCAAACAATGTTTTGTCTCCAGATAAAAGCAATGCATCAAAAGCTAACTAAGGTATTAAATTTGACCAAGATATCACATGTTGAAACATCGGTCACTCTATAATAATATTGGTAAAACTCAAAATACCCTATTTTAATTTTCTTTAATATATGTAGAGTTCTACAACATAAATACAGGCAAATTAGGCAAAGTCTTTTGCCCACAAGCTTCCTGTGACAAAAGACTAATCTTTTGCATGGCGAAGATACCTATCTGTCTTTTTTATGAATGTCATGGGAAGAGGAAACTAAATTGGCGCAAAATCGTTCTGAATTGCGGCGTACAGAAAGCTGGATGCGAACGTCAATCATCAAGCATCAAGCAAAAATCTTAAATCTTTCCGCGACAATTCGGAGCATTTTCCGAAGAAATATTCGAATGAATGCCTTCGTTAGGTCTCATGGACGGGTAACGTCCACGTCTGTACGCCGCCAATGGAGAAGGCTCGTTTCCACTAGTTTGGTTTTTATTTATTTATTTGTTCGGATAAATAGGAGTCCTTGGACTCCTGAAATATCCGAGAAATAAAGTTATTTCAACATCTTTTATTCTTTATTTGCTCATCATTAACTGTACATTGGTAACAATAAACATAAGCATTCAAATTAAATACAATCAATATACAGAGGGTGCGTTTATCGTAAAGGCACGATCTCTTTCAACTAACCAACAGTTTTTAATAATGAGAGAAAAATCCTTCATTTCATTAGGCCACAGTCAACTGTGTGGCTTTTTTTTTTTTTTTTTTTTTTTTTTTTTTTTTTTTTTTTTTTTTTTTTTTTTTTTTTTTTTTTTTTTTTTTTTTTTTTTTTTTTTTTTTTTTTTAAAAAGAGATATATCTGGCTTTCGTTATAAACCCATATACAACCTTAAACACCTTTCCCAATAAGCTAAAAGCTTGTGTCGTGAAAGGGGAGTTTGCCGGCACCTGGGATCGAACCGCGGACCCCTTGTTACCGACGAACTACAATACGGAATTCTACTACTCCTGATGAAGATGTTCTGTATATTTTCTCATACAAAGCATAATACTTACTTTAGCAAACTCACTTGTGGGAAATGGGATGATGAGGTGTAGCGTAGTTATTCATAATATGTACCTAGATATAGTACAACATAACGAATTGATAGGTAAACATATCGACAATCTCATCTTCTAATAGTGAAATAGTAATCAGTACAGGTACATAACTATAGTGAGAAGACAGTGGATGTACCGAGTCCAAGAAACCCGTTTTATTTTTGTCCATTTAATAATATTAACATTAGGTGTATTACAGATTACTAGCAGTAGTGATGCGATTGTTTGAATTTTTAATCGATTATTGGAGATAAGTTCAATCGAATTATAAAAATCGAATAAATTTGAAGAGAGTTGTTTCAGAAATCGAATTATTTATAAAGCAAACAAACAATCGATTGCGAATTTTCGTGCGAAACGATAAATAATAACGTCGTTTCAGTTTTGCGACAGTAGATGAATGGTGGATTTTGTATAAATGCTGTTAATTTTCGGCTGAAATTCTTAAGATTTCGTCTGTATTTACAATGGAATTTCACTATCTCGGTTAGGTAAGATTGTTTGAAAGTCGAATGAACATCCCGATTGCAAAACGAACGAATGTACTATATCATAGTGAATTTTATTTATATACTTATTCTTTTTGCACATCATGATAATACAATAGAAATCACAAGACAATATAGAAAATAAAATATTGAGATGATAATATGCAGTGTCGAGATAATCACTTTGTAGTGATTTGTTCCATCTATTTATGGATTTTAATCGATCGGAGAAAAAATGGTTACGTTTTCGTTCGAATATAGACGACGTTTCGTAGCTAAAATACACAAGTAGCTACATAAATTGTCACTTTTTCGCAATGTCGTCTATATTCGAACGAAAACGTAACGCTAAAATGTGATTTGACTACGAGCCCTGATACTGAATTGAGAATTCGAAGTTTTAATATATTTTTTTTATCTGTACGATACAAGCGTCCTTTGAAATTATGAAACATTAGAAGAAAAAACATATTCCTTTTTTGAAATAAATAAGTTTTAAAAATCGAACGAGTCTTTTATTGGCATCTCTATAGCACATACACCACTATATTATTATTATATACACAGCGATCTGTAGAGAACAGGTTTAATATATTGTAATCTTATGTATCGAGTGTGTGGTTGTTGTACCTATTATTCCCGGACTGTACTATATACTAATAATAATATTACCCCCACTTGTAGTCGTCCGAGGGGGGCGCTAAGGCAGTCGTCGTCGGAGGAGGATGAGGACTCCGCCCTGTGCTCCCACGGTCCTAGCCAGAGCCGTTGCTAATCGAACTAAACCAATTTCATTATATTATTATTACAATATGTTATAATATTATGTACTTTGTAATATTGACTGCATCATAATTGTAACATCAGAACATTCTCATAGGGCGACTTATAAAAATAACGTTTTACGTACGAATTTCTGTATGTTACGTGAATTTTTTGGTTGTAAAAGGCAGTTTGATTGTAAAAAGATTGATAAAAAATAATGTTTGGGGTCTTAATACTACTACTACTATACCATCACGGCATATCCCACAAGTGGGGTAGCCAACAGATCAGCTGCACGTAAGAAACATGCAAACTGTCCTCTTCGTGCCAATATAAAATCAAGACATTCAGGATGGGTGGCAAGCCTCATCGCTGAAATTAAGATGTAAAATGTCTTATTACAATAATAAGACATTTTACATCTTAATACAATGTGAAAATCCTGGAATGATCTAAAATTTGTAGTTTATCCAAAAAAAATGTATAAATCTATTTTATTCTTTAGTAATGGGTGAATGTAGCAGAATGTGGCTTCCGCAGATCATGTGACTTGAAAACAAACAACAAGCCTTATAATTTAAATCTATTTTATTCTTTAGTAATGGGTGAATGTAGCAGAATGTGGCTTCCGCAGATCATGTGACTTGAAAACAAACAACAAGCCTTATAATTTAAATCTATTTTATTCTTTAGTAATGGGTGAATGTAGCAGAATGTGGCTTCCGCAGATCATGTGACTTGAAAACAAACAACAAGCCTTATAATTTAAATCTATTTTATTCTTTAGTAATGGGTGAATGTAGCAGAATGTGGCTTCCGCAGATCATGTGACTTGAAAACAAACAACAAGCCTTATAATTTAAATCTATTTTATTCTTTAGTAATGGGTGAATGTAGCAGAATGTGGCTTCCGCAGATCATGTGACTTGAAAACAAACAACAAGCCTTATAATTTAAATTCTAAAATATACAAAATTTAAAAACATCGTTTACTTTCAAATTGTTATATTAGTATTAAATGATTTTTAAAAGGCCTTTTTGTAGACTATGATTCTTTCAATAAGGATTAGCACGAGGAAAAGCTAACATAAATAAATAAATCTTTACTGACCATATCAACAAAATGTAAAACAAATGTAAAGTGAGGGTAGCCAACGGACCGCCTGCATGTAACAAACGTGCAGATTGTCCCCTCTGTTCCAATAAATAATATGATATTCAGAATGGGTGGCATACCTCATCGCTGAAACGTAGATGTTAATTGTCTTATACGTGAGTTTTCAAGAAGACCTGGCTTCTACAGGACATTCGTAAACTTACGGACAAGAGTGACAGACCAATTCTTTCCCGGGTGCTAAGTATATCTGAATTAAAGGCATAAGTTGTATAATTATATTATTATACATAAATAAATAATGTGTCAAATATGACGAACTAACAACGAGATTATATTAATATAAAATATAACCTACATAATAATATCACATAGGTAGATCTATATACATATACATTTAAATATTATCTAGATATATAGAGTAGGTATACTTCGTAATAAAACAGACATTAGGTACACTACACGGTAGGTATACGTCGTTATATATACAAAACACTTTTCACATAGCCACCTATTTAATACAAATTATTAAACATAATAATAATAATAATGTATGTAACATTTTTATACTAGTTCTAAACACGATTCCGCTCGGGAGATAATCATAAAATGGACCAAAAAAGTAGATACCATAAAATCGTGGATCACAATGATTTTTACTACACTTTTACGGCATATTCCACAAAAAAAGTAGGGGGGGGGGGGAAACCAGCGGATTAACTCCAAGTAATAAACATGCAGATTGTTCTCTTCGTGCCAATTAAAAATAAGACACTCAGGATGGGGGTAAACATTATCGCTGAATTTAATATGTAAAATGTCTAGCACACCTGCCTGCCATTCACGGGAAAATCCTTTCCCAAAAGTGATTTTATAATCCTGCAGGGCTACTCTTGACAAAACTAAACACGATCTTAATCTAGTCAAAAATACACGCAAACCGATCGCGCGTTAGCGGTAGCGCGGTGCTTTTGACCATAGTCCCTTCGTGCGTCGTATGATCAAGATCAAGACTAGATTAAGATCGTGTTTAGTTTTCTCAAGAGTAACCCTGCAGATTCCTGCCTAAAATACGACTAACTTTTTACAGAAAGAAATTATTTTTCTCTTTCTTGCCCAATTGCCTTTCTAATCCACAAAAGACACATCTATATATCAATTTTATATAAGTGGGGTAGCCAGCGGACTAGCTAGGGGACACATAAATAAACATATTCACTTAAAGTTGTGAGTCGCTGAGATGATGATGATCTGAGTCATAAAATGATGGCCACAAATGATTACAATTATGTATTTCTAATAGCGGGTAGGAGGCAAAGGTAGCTGTAAGGAGTTGCCGCGAAGGCAAGCCTAAATTATAATGATTATCAATAATATTTATTACGATGGTATACGTATGTATTATGAAATATTCAAATTAATACAAATGTTTGGGATAAAATTAAGATAATTTTGGGAATATTGTTTTCTCATATCTCACGCATTTCGAATTATCCTTTCGTACGAGTAGCCAGCTACTAATTCATTTTCAGGTAAGGATATTCAAATTAAAATTGTGAATTATGTATAATTGGGTATTGCTCCTCCCATGGGAATAAATTTCCTTCGCCAAGAATGTCGTGGATCGTGATAGCTCCCTTCAAGTGCTCCAACGAGCACCAATCAAGGGTGAACAGTGTGTATACACCTCCTCAGCCGACACTGATGACACCAACTCCACTTTTACGATACAAGCGATTCTACTTATTGTTTTCTGCGAGAGTTAATAAAACGGGTTGTACAGATGCATCTAACAAAAACACGTAAAAAGCACAGGATTAATGTGAGGGATGATACAAACATCACATTTTTTTTATTTCTTTGCCTACCCCAGGTAAGTGCTACGAGAAATAAATATTCTGAGGAATGTTGTTTGCTTAGAAAAACAAAATTGAGAAGGATGTGTGGTAAAATTCTGAGAGATCGTGTGCATAACAGTGGTATACGAGAGGAGTGTGGAATGGAAGTTGGTGCAATAACCAAGATGAATGTAAAAAAAGCTACGATGGTTTGGGCATTTGGAGAAAATGGATGAGGACAGAATGGTGCTCGGAGACGTGTCTGTCCGAGGATCAAATGGCAAGATCATATTAGAAACCAGATCCTACAGAACGGATCCTACAGTGTTTAGGCAAGAAAGGTGCACGTAAGAATAAGTGAAAGTGGCGCTCGATCCTTACTGCCTACCCCACGAGGGAAGCGGCTTGATGGCATGTAACTACGTATGTATGTGAAAAAGCGGATCAGTTACTTTAAAAAATTGGATATACAGTATAAAGCAATATTTCATCACTTTTATTTCATAAAGTAATTATTTAAATATTTTATGAAATAATGTATCTAATTATTAAAAAAAATATGTGCAATTATTTAAAAAAAATCACAATAAATATTATTTTGTACAAAATAAGAAATTGATGATATTATTGTCAAAAATATTCTCATCATCACACTACCGCAACCTGCCGAAAATATCTAATACTAATCTCAAAGATCTGTAATGTCGGTAAAAACAAAATGGTTTGGAACACTGATAAGGTTTGTACATTTTTAACAGATGGCGTTTGATTATACAATGGTTTGAGATTATTTCTGAAGATGGCGCTATACAAGTTCCCTTTAAAGTTTCATAAATATAATTTAAATCAATCTTATTGCTATTCTATATTCAAAGGTCATCCATCCATCCACAAGTTTACGAAATTATGTCAATCGTTTTTGATTTTTCAATGACATGTGTAGGTATAATAATACTATAAAACACAATTTTGAGCTGTGAAGCAACCGGCAAAAAAGCGTAGGTAGAAATAAAAACGGCAGTTATGTTCGAAAAAAAAAAAGTTAAATTCAGCGATGACGTGTGTCACCAATTTCAAATGTTTTTTTTTATTGGTACGGAGGGAACGATCTGAACATTTTTTAGATATAACACAAAATACAGAAAATTCAAATTGGATAAAATATGAGATGAAACAGTACAAACTAAGAAGCCCAAATTTGGCGGTAATTTTAAAAACATAACATACCGGTTTTCTTATCTTTCATTATGGATATTTTTCATGTTGTAGTAATGTCTTGTAAACATACCTGTAACAAACAAAAAGTATATTTATTAGTCAATATAATTTATTTATTTTATTATTTATGCACATCATGTGTAAATAAATTAATTCAAAATTTAAAATACTAAGACGATATGCAGTGGCGAGATTATCATAATTACGAATGTTTGGAGTCAAAAAACTTTACTAATACCACTAAAAATTATTATAGGTACGCGCGACCAAGTTTTTTGGCTCCAAACATTCGTAATTATGTTTAGAAACTACCACAACGTTACCGCCAAATCAATAAAGCGAGATTATCACTCTGAAATGAATTCTTCCATAATTATAACCAAGACACATTGACACATAGATACCTAATTAAAACAAATACACCTGTAGACATATATGTATAACTATACATACTAATAGAAAAAAAAACAAAATAATTGTAGAAGGACATCATTATTTAATAGGAATGAAAAAAACTTTGGAATACACCCATGATGACTTATTAATAATGAAGGGGAAATGAAGATAAAATTGAAAAAAACACAATATGTAGTTGACTTCCAAATGACTTTTATTAACTTCGCGTAGGTACTAGTATTCTGACTAGTAGCACTTTTTACTAATCGCCTGATGATGGAGTCGAGGGTCTCCGGATACTAGTACGCGAAGTTCATAAAAGTCATTTGGAAGTTAACTACATACTGTGACTTTTTAGGAAAATTTTAACCTTTTGCTTTTTTTCTCAAGACTAAGACATTTCTGGTAAGAGTGGAATCTTCGCTGGTCCACATGTTGAGTGTATTAATTGTTAACATATTGTGTTATGACTGTTTGATTCTTTAATATTGTAAAAATAAAAAATAAAATAAATAAATAAATACTGTGTTTTTTTTTTCAATTTTATCTCGAAATGGACTTCCAACAAGTACCTTCGGTCAACAACGTTAAGGGGAAATGATGTAAGAAGAGAAGATAGAGTATGCTGTAACGCCACTCTTATAACACAGGGAAATATTGTATTACTACTTAAAAAATAATCTTCGTAGATTTCAACTACATACAAACTTCGCATAGTTTAATGTACAAAAAGTAATTACCTACAGCGGATGTACTTATGTAAGTACATACATGACTTATGTATGTAATGACATGTAATATGTATGTACGTACTAACAAATTAGTATGCGTACATTTTTTTTATGAATGAATATACCAACATATTAAGGAATATTCAACTAGAGGTAATTCGGTACTAGCTAAGTAAATCTATATTATTTATTTCGTGGAGTCCCCGGTAAAGTATTGCTCTCCCATTCTTTTCAGTAAGTTTCCGAGTGTCCTGTAAAAGAAAGGTGTTCGTAAAAAAACAATTAAAATCTGAGGCATGTCACCCATCTTTAATGTATTTTTTATTGAGACGGAGAGGACTATCTGTATATTGTTTATTACTTGAAGTTAGCCCGCTGGCTACCCCACTTGTGGGATACAATATTATGATGTTATAGCACGTTAAGTAAGATTCATTACATTGAGACATTAGAGGTAAAAGGGCGAATTTGTAAGTATTTGTCGGTCTGGACTCAGCATCAGATGTCCTCGGATGTCCACTCTCCGAACACCATTCCTCTCAGCCAAATAATTATATCTTCTTGGTCATTCTGTCCTCATTCATTCTTTCCACATGCCCAAACCATCGTAACTTATTTACATTCATCCTTGTTATTCCACCAACTTTCATTCCACATTCCTCTCGAATATCACTATTACGCACACGACTACATACTTCATTAACCAAACCACTTCTACAATATGTTTAGTTTGAATCTGTTAACAGCATTTGTGACAGTAGCAGACTAGCTGAAAGGTTTTTGTCTATCTGTTGACATAGATGCAAGATTAGAAATGTATGATGAAGTCAAGCCACGGAGTTTCTTAAAAGCAGTTAAATTTATAAAATTTAAATACCTACTCAGTTTTCTCGATAATTCTACTTGGTGAAAGGTTATTCCCACAAAGAAGATTGCTATGACTTCTGTCATTTGATTTATTTACTTAACATTATTTTAAGAACATAATAATATGTCACAAAATCTACCTAACTGAGCAGGAGTCCGTACCAAGGCAGACTGAGTCAAATCAGTTTTTAACTTTACTTTGTCTAGATCTATGTATGCTTTTTGAAGCAAGTATCGCACCAGGCTGGGGCCAACTATGGCGTTCGTCCACATGGAACGCCTTGGTGGCGGCGCGTGACGTATGCTATCCGTATTCTACGGTTCGTTGCGGTATCGTCTTCGGTCAACAACGTACATCATTGCTCTACCTGTAGAACAAAGATACAATGCAGTGTACGGCGATAAAACGTCGCGATTAAATCGCAGAGATTATTGAGCAAGAAAAACGTATTTTAAAATTTGTAATAATATGTTCCGAGTAGGTACGTTCATTGAAAATGTGACGTGAATGAAATGTGACACATCGCTGCGAACAAGACTCCATTAGGACGAAGATTGCCTGGAAGGCCACCTAAAAAATTGAAGGATAGTTGGGTCTTCAGCGTCGCAAGAGGAAACAAATTCCGAACAAACGGATCAATGATGTACTACAAGCATAAAAAGAATATTTTACAGGCAGTAAGTTTAAAGGTTATTACATATTTTAATGAAATCTGATCAAAACGTTTTTTTTAACATACATAATTTTACATTACTTACAGGATCAAACAGTCAATAACAGGATATGCTAAAAATATAATAAACATTCATTATTTGGACCAGCAATGATTCTAAATTAATCAGAGAAGCTTAGGTAAGTCTTAAAAAATGGATTAATTAATAAGATTTTGGTTGATGACGGGTGGCGATAAAACGCTGCGACAAATCGTCGAAAAGAGTTTGTGTATTATTTTCCATCGAGACCTCGAAAAGACATTAGAAATATGTATGAGTATGGGTACAAAACAGAGGATGCCATGGTCTGGTTGCTGCGTGCTGTGCTGTGCTGTACCTACTGTTCTGCAGTTAGTTTAGGTAATGTAGCAAGGTAATAATGGAAGTTTAAGAGTGTGGAAAGTGTTGAGAAAGTTCAGCGCTCCTGACGGCCGGCGGTAACGCACGAGAGATTATACAATAATACATAATAATATATTATATTATCTACTTCCACTGCTACTTTTGTTTTGTGTTATTCAATTGGAAAATATTATGTCAGGTAAATTTTCTATCATTGCTGACTGTGAAAGCGTTCTGCTATTAAAATTATAAGTACCTACACAACTTATATTAGAAGAATGCTAAAAAGAACAAAGATACTATGTTTAAATGAATATATATCCTCAAAGCGAACGCAATGAACCGTAAGTATTTAAAAGCATTGTGGCTTCGTCGTAGAATGTTGCGCATCCCATGGGCTGATTTGGTCAACAACAAAAGTGTTGCGAAGGGCTGGAACGAAAAGAGAGATGTACGATGTATGTCATTTTCCTCATCTTTATACAGATAAAGATGAAGAAAATGACATATTTGGGGCACGTATGACGAAATGAAAAATATGGTTTGCTTCAACTCATCTTGAAGGGAAAAATTAAGGGTATTAGCGGTGTGGGAAGGCGGCAGATGTCCTGGCTGTGAAACATCAAAGAATAGACCGGAATCCAGAGGGTGGAAGAGCTGTTTCGGTTAGCACAGGACAGAGAAGCCTACGCAAGGATGATAGCCGACGAGACCCTGATATGGCACTTTAAGAAGAAGAATATATAGTAATTTGCAATATTCGATATGCAGTTCCTCAAAAACCTTTACAAGACGAGAATTCTGCTAAGTATAATAAAGACAGACTAACTTCTCCACAGACGATTGAAGCCCGAGGATGCGAAGAGCATTGCGGCTGACAGAAGGAGCTGGTCGGAACTGGTTCAGGACCCGCGGGGGGCACCCACTGCCGCATATAGGCTTCGTCCACGTGAACGACTTTATGCAGCAAGGGCTCCAAAAAAAAAAAACTATAATACATGATTTTTTCAGGTGTCTTGCAGCATTTCATCTTTTTACTAGAACAGTTAAAGGGCCAAAGGTATTAAGGACCAAATTAATTACTTTCTTTAGGGAAATCACCCCACAGAGGGTTCGTCGGTAGCCTGGAGGTAGAGTCTCGGCCTCGTGAACAAGGGGTCCGCGGTTCGATCCCAGGTGCCGGCAAACTCCCCTTTCACGACACAAGCTTTTAGCTTACTGTGAAAGGTGTATAAGGTTGTATTTGGGTTTATAACAAAACCCAGATAGGTATATCTTTTTTTTTTAAAAAAGAGTTGTATTTTATCTTCCGTAAAAAAGCTATTATACATCTTAAATTAGTATTGGTTTAGTACCTACTCGTAGTTACATACATTTTGGAAGTGTGAATGCATTTGTATAAATGGAATGTATAGTGTGTGCAAGATTGTGAGATTTTCTATGTTTTTTTGTATGTTATTGCTGAAGTGTGCACTGTTTGGATGTAAGACTACTCGAATATTATTATTGCATACATATTTGTATGTATTTTATATTATGTCTTTCATGTGTTGTGTACCATATTGAACTAAATAAATAAATTCATCGATGGGTGTTGCCACTCACCCTGAATGACTTTTTTTATTGGCACGGAGAGGACAGCACGCATGATTATTACATGCAGCTGGTCTGCTGGCAACCCCACTTGTGGGATATGCCGTGACGGTATAGTAGTAAGTAGAAGTAAAATTGATTATTTACTTGAGGTATAAGGTTAGTTTGATAAAATTTCG
This sequence comes from Athripsodes cinereus, assembly GCA_947579605.1. Classification (NCBI taxonomy): domain Eukaryota; kingdom Metazoa; phylum Arthropoda; class Insecta; order Trichoptera; family Leptoceridae; genus Athripsodes; species Athripsodes cinereus. Next base: position 37,584,479 of record OX388306.1, read on the forward strand.
TGCAGTTTTCTTATTTTTGCATTTCGATGCTCAAATTGTCACAGCTATTTGAGTTATCCTAACATTTATTTGAGTCACCTACGAAAAGTACATTATTAACTAGGTGAGCTTTTTATGAATGGCAGATATAATTTTGATAAATATGATATTAGTATAAATAATGACAAGGTCCTTCGGTGTATTTGAATTTCAAACACAAGAAAGTGCAGAAAAAATGTGAATATTTTGTAGAAATTACACGCACAAAACACGAGTAGAGTTGTTGCCCTAGATTCAATTTGTTTATTGATATAAACATTTTTTTTGTTTATATGCAATAAAATATTCAGGATTATCTCGGATTACTTTCGAGCAATAAAATGAACAATGAATGAGGTAGATTAAATAAAAAAAATATATGTTATCAATTAAATAAAAAGTTATCGTTCTACGATTTCAAGAAATCTGTGCCAAATAATGTAAAGAGAGTATTTATAGTTTGTATATAGATAAGGGGTAAAATTAACAAATATTTACTATGTGGCTATTTATCTATGGTAAAGATCTTGCGTTTGTGTCACGAGGTCCCGGGTTCGATTCCCAGCCAGGGCAAAAATAAATTACCTTTTTCATATTGTTCTGGGATAGGTTGTTACATGTATAATGTGTAGGTATGATGCATTATACATATTTATGTGTATTGTCGTGTAAATACTTTATAATACAAAGATTAGTAGTACATTCGTTTGGGACTAGCTCGATTTGAGTGAATTGCCAAATCGAGCTAGTCCCAATAGAGCAATAAAAATGTTATTTGTATACCTATGCTATCACGGCATATCCTATAAGTGGGATATCCAGTAAACTCCCTACCACATAAGCCATCTTTACCATACTATTATATCATAAAATATGTATATATTTATACGTAAGTACCGAGTATATACCGAGTAAAACTATATTTATGCCTGTAATAGGGCACAGCATTGACAAATTTTATTTTATTTTTCTTTTCATTGTTTCTGTTTTTCAATCTGTATGTTGTGCCTGTTGGCGTATGATTGTGAGAAAATAAATAAATAAATAAAAAAAAAAATAAAAAAATAAAACATTCAGGATTGGTGGGATACTTCATCGCTGAAATGAAGTTTAAAATTTCATTCATACCTAAATATGCGCACGTGGGGTGTCAAACTTCAAGTTTTTTCATTGGGAAGATATATTTAATGATTTTTTCCTTGAAAGGACTGACTCATTTTTTGAGAAAATTATGCCGTTTTAACTCATGTATTTGCACTGTTATCCGTTCATTCAATCCCCGAGCGATGCCGAGTTAGAAAAGCTATTTAATAATGAATAAGATATTATTATTGCTCAAATTATGATCGCACGTAGCAATACTGAATACTCCAAGTAGTAGCAGAAAATAGTTAAATGTTCCGACAAGTATTTAGGTCGAATAAGTTGTAAATTTGCAATTTTATCAACACTTTGAAAATATTTTTACTTAACGCAAAAATCTAAAGAGAAAATATTGTAATAGATATTATTTTTACCATTTTCCATTGTATGAGGTTACAATGGTAACATAAAAAAACACCACCTAACCTAACCTACAAATCAGTCTACAACGAATACGTAAAAATGTATGTACCTACGTGTTTGTGACATGTCAAAAAATGCAAATAATTAATTTTGTGCTTAAAAAAAATACAATATGACACCCGATTGTATTCTCCAAATAAAATACTAGATATCTACATAAAAATAATTCAAAATAATCGAAGTTTAGATGCGTTCACCAACACATAATAAATTACAAATTTTCAATCATAACATTATGATTTTCTTTGAGTTAACGTGACAACCGAGTGGACAATCATGCATAGCGTTGAGGGAAGGATCATTGATTGATTGACTTTGTGTCTAGTGGCTTGAATTGGAGTCGTGTGGATACAGAAATAGAAGTACGAGTTTACTTGTTGAATGAATAGACGTAATTAGTTCAATTAGATCACCCATAAACGAGAGGAAAGCATATTTATGAAATGATTTATTTCAATGATGGGTAAAGAACGTTACGCATATAAATTATAATATAACTGAAGTGTTTGTGACACGGGGGAGACGATGGGTAATTTTTTGAAGAATATTCATGATACTCGGCAAAAATGTGATGTTTTTCCTTCTACAATGTTGCCTGAATATATTTCATAATATAATGTTCATGTATTTTTGTGCAGTTCTAAAATTATTATTACCTACTATTTTTTGTTTTTTTTTAATATCTTGACTAGTGACTAAAATTTGTCTTTTAATGAATTTATTGTATTTGTACCTATTTAAATTTTTATTTTCTGACTTCAACTGGAGTATGTTTTTGATTGTGATGATGTGTGATGTTATAAAGTTTATCTGTAAAGGTACTTGTAAAGGCAATTGCCTATATTGTGTTTAAATAAAATAAATAAAATAATACATCGGGGTGGGAAAAAAGAGCTCAACGGAGAAAGCCTGCTTTTGCTTTGTGCATTTTATTAACAATATTTGAAAACTGCACCAAAAGAGCACTGTTCTTCCGTCCGCAGGGGTTCCGTTGGCCCGGGCGTCCCTCTTTCACAATACACCGTTCCTATGACAACGATATCAGAGCGCAAGGAATGTCGTGGAAAGAGGTGACGCAATTGGCACAGAGACGCTCTGAATGGAGGAGGCTGGTTTCTGCCCTGTGCTACCGAGAGGAGCGTTGAGGGCGATGATGATGATGATGATTTGAAAACATGAAATGTCATAAAATCTACCAAACTGAGCATGAGCCCGTACCAAGGTAGACTTTTACAGGACACTCGAAAACTTACGGAACAGAGTGGGAGATCAATATTCTTTGCCGGGTGTTTCACGGAACATTATTTTATACCCGTCACATTTCATAAAATAATAGGTACCTATCTTTTTATCTTAGTATCTATTATATTCTGTAAATGGCAGGTGCTTGTAAGAATGAAAACATTTTACATCTTAAATTCAGCGATGAGGTTTGCCACCCATCTTGGATGTCTTAATTTTATTTTAACAGAGACAAAAGCTTGCATGTTTATAACAGGTAGTTAATCCGCTGGCTACCCCACTTGATATGCCGTGATGTTATTAATAAAATATTCTTTTTACCTGGCTACCCCACTTGTGGGATATGTCGTGATGGTAAAGTAGTAGTAGTAAAATAATAAAAAGTTTGTTATTACATCGACGTAATTACATAATTACAAAACAATAATTTCTCAAGAACGATGGCACGTATTGCTGGACATACTTAACTGAAATGTTTGATTTTTTTTACACTTTTATGAAAATCACGATTTGCGCTACATAATCATATTAATATGTACAGTAAGTAGGTACGTACCTACTATAAATACCTACATAGGTGCATACCTCACATACCGGGCGCTGCTAATCTCAAAACATCACACCGGCAACATTTATTATTATTAGGTACATATTTAATCGCATACAATACATTCCACAAATACCCAATAATAATAAAGATCAGTTCTTATATTATGTTTTCTGATCTGATTACTTGCGGTTTTAAATATTTTCACCCGTTATGTATGTCTGCCTACAAACAAGGTATCCGAGATTCTCATTTAATATTATTTACTTATAATTAAATATTTAATTTCATTAAATTAAAACACTGTGTCTTTCACTTAAATTATTATATAATTTATAAATAATCAAAAACACTGTTACATTTTCACTATATTTATTTAAACTCTAACGTACTCTTGAGAATGCCCGTTGAAGTGGGCGAAAACGTTAGAGTTTAAATAAATATAGTGAAAATATAACAGTGTTTTTGATTATTTATAAATTATTTAATATGAATTTTCACAGTGTGAACACAAACACCCTTCAACAATTATTAAATTATTATATATTTTCATGAGCTTTTCGGACTACGTCCATCCTCAGTGAAAACACACTTAAAACTATTTTCAAATATGTTTTAAGTTTTAAGTGTGTTTTCACTGAGGATGGACGTAGTCCGAAAATCTTATGAAAATAATATATATAACACTTGAAGTGAAATACACAGTGTTTCAATTTAATCAAATTAAATATTTCATTATGACGAACTTTCACAATGTTTGCTCTACAAAAATATATAAATAATTTATTTATCTATATTTTACAGTATGACGTGGATGTAATAATATATAGAATTGATGAATATTACACAGTGTCCTTGAGGTGCTTTGGCACGTAAACGACACTTTAATGTTGTCCAATAATAATATTTTTTAAGACCCCAGAGAACCCGGTAAAGAACAGGTCTCCCGCTCTTTCCGTAAGGTTTCGAGTGTCCTGTAAAAGGCAGGTGTTCGTTCAGCCTCACGTATAAGACAATTAATATCTACAATAGAGCGATGGGGTATGCCACCCATCCTGAATGTTTTAACTTTTTATTGGCACGATGAAGACAATCTGCATGATTAATACATGCTTAATCTGCTGGCTACCCCGCTTGTGGGATATGCCGTGATAATAAAGTAGTAGTAATTTCGAAATTGATAATTTGCATGATGAAATTAAAAAACAAATGTTTTAAGTCTACTTTAATTATTTTCTTCAATGAGAGAGACGTCTTTCGTATTATTTATTTATTTACAAATATTCACGGCCAAAGCTTTTCACATGTTAAACCTCTGTATACATACAAAACATGTAAACAAAGGAAAAATCTGTTACAAAAAATACACAAAACAATTAGACTAAAGAAACGAGAGTTTAACAGACAATATAACATTAATTATGTTATAATTATAAAATAAGATACAAAATTGTTAAAAAAAATTGGCCAAGACATTACAAAGAGAAATCAAAGTGGTATAAAAATGTCAAATATAGTAAAAAGTCAATTAGTTAAAATTCATAAGTTAATAAAAAAATTATATAAAATATTTCAAATAATAGAGATCAATTAAAAAACATAAGTTTAGGTCAAGTGGTTAAGAGAGCAATTCGCCACATTCACATGAACATATCCAGTATATATGTTAGAGATTGACAATGTTCTTATAAGACGAAAGACGTCTCTCAATAAAGAACATATACCTAGCAGAAGAAAACATTTGTTTTTTGATTTCGTTATGGAATTCTACTACCTAAACACCGATACAGTGAATAAAATGATAATGTGCATTTAATGGGGCTGTAAAGTATTTGTATAAAAAATATTTGTCGAAAGTGATAACGATAAAATATTATTGACTGAACAAGAATTTTATGAAGTGTTTAATTACAAAATCAAGAACTATTAATTATCGAGAATTTAATCAACATAACAATTTGTAAAATGTATCGTGACATTGGAAGATAAAACAGTTTAAGTATGAAAAACAATATTCAAACATTTTTATTATCGTAATTATATTAAACTCATAAGACTCAACTATTATCTACTATAAGATGCAATTTATTGCAAAGAAAGCGAGAGTGGAATGTAATAATTTCTAGATATCAATATTCATAATTTATCACACATACTTACATGGTGTATAATTGAAATTAGTACCTACGTGCATATTAAATTAATTTGCAAACTATCAGACAAAACAATGTTCTGAGTAAAATAGAAATTTATACATTTAGTAGAAATAATATGCATCGTGTGCAATTTTCCTAAAACATTTCATTCATTCATGTTTTTAACAACGATGTGACTAAACATTTCATAATCTCCTTTGATTGTCTCTTTTTGATGATACCTTTTTTCCTTGACTAGGCATTTCTTTGATTTTTTTCATTTTTCCTGCTGAGAACCCCTTGGCCAAAAGCTGTTATGATCTCAGTGCAAGGTGATGTTTTTATAATAATAATAATAATACAGTAGGTGTATGCAATCAAAAGGATTGCTTTGTAATTGTGTAAATATTTATTAATGTCATGTGACCTAAGAAGTGGAAAGACGTCTCTCTCGCGTTGCTTAATCTATAGTAGAACGAATTGTTTTTGTTTCAATTTATCGTAACTAGTTATATCACAGTTTTCTTAAAAGAAAATTAGCGAAATAATGGGTGAATGTCATAACCAATCAGATATCTCAATTAGCACCATGTTTACACAGTGTGACATTGTGCAAAATGTAATCGGAAGAAGTGAGAAAGGTGTCCCAACGATGGTCTCGTACCAACACCGCGAAGAATGATGACAAGTTACATTATTGACATGAATAAATAAATGAATAAATAAATAAATGAATAAGTAAATAATGCGTTGGAATGCGTGTAAATTAATAAAACATCATTGGTAGATTATGACGTTAATACATGGCATATAATAATTATGAAAGTGCAAGTATTTAGCAATAGGCCCAATGAACATGATATAGTAATCATGTTTACACATTTGCATGTAACATGTAATAATTATTTATAAACATATTATCATTCCTATATCAATCAATTACAGGACTTTCGTTTTTCATTTCAACACGTTTTGTGTTGGAATAATCGAAGAAAGAAACTGAAAGAAAAAAAACTTATAGTATTAAGAATTCTTAATATCTTCACTCACGCAGGTGTGAAAATCCAGTGAAATGCGAAAACTTCGTTTAAAACTGAAGTAGATAGAAACATTACTATCTTGCTCTCAATAAACCTTTTTAAACTCATTACTATTATCGTGTAGATGTTATCGATTTATGTGTGTATTGTACTAGTTATTTATTCTTAATACGTTTCTCTGGTTACTGTTTGATTTTTCGACACTAAGTATTTTTATATCCATTGTTATGTCATTGTTGTCTTTGTATTTTTTGAATTTATGTAAACATGTAAAAGGCTTCTTGCCGTATATATTTCTATAAATATAAATATTACTAACTTTCTCCACCCCTTATTGTATATGTGTATCTATGTATATGTATGTGTGCACGTGTTTATTTGTTACTATTTGTTTTCTTTTTTTAACGCGGCCGGCGGCAGAATTGCCATCCACACTTCTCAGCATATGCAACCAGATAAGTCTCCATATGATCAGTCATGGTCACACAAAAACTTAACAGTCTAATGCCGGGAAAAAATCATCTATCCAGATATACAGGATATCAACGGATTAGGCTCAAAACGCAGGTTCAAAATACTTATTTATTTTATTTGTTTTATTGCTCTTTTATTTTTTATTAATATTAATTTATGTATTTTGTTAAGTACTGGAAGATTGTATTACAAGAATTCATAAAATAAAACTGACATTGAAGGAGATCCACCGACCACCAGGATAGCTCAGAAGTCCAGACTTCCTCAGGGACTTCCATTTACCCGTAAATAAAACTAAGACAAAACATTGATATCTCAAGATAAAAAAAAATATGAATTCATTATTATTTATTTTTATGAACAAACCGTACCTACCGTAAAAGCAAAACACGCGGTTTGTAGATAAATAATCAGCTGATTCGCATATTAATACGATACAGTGTAGCGAATTATGATTCGGTTATAAATGATAATAATATCATCATGTGCGTGTAGTACATTGAGTAAGTAAGTACTTTTGATACAAGTTTTAAGAGAAATCACCCAATAAAAAATTTGCCGCGGCTAAATTAACAAGAACATCTTCTTTGGTAATAAATTATTGATTAAATAATTTAGAATCCGTTTGATACTAGGAATGTAATTGACTAAAAAATACAAAAATCATGAACTGTTTCGTTAGCACATTGAAATAAAATCTGGACTAAGATTTTGAAGAAATTAAAAAAAAAACAAATGTTTTATTCTAATATACATATGATTTATTTTCGAGAGAGATGCCTTTCGTCTTACTAGTACATTGTCAATATTTGATTATGGTAAAATCATCTTGATCCATTCGAGATCTGAAATATGAGATCTCAAAAAATGCTTGCTTCTATGGTTTGTATTGAATCTATCTCAATTGCTGGACATTACTCGGACTTTACAGGCTGAGGCAAAATGCAGACTAATTGAGCCATCTCGATCTCGCAAAACAGGCTTTGGAGATAGAGCGCTTAGTTTTGCGGGTCCCAGATGTTGGAACAAGCTGCCCCTGTGTCTGCGAGAGGAGGTGAATGGAGAGAGTTTTAAAAGAGGGTTGAAGACACACCTTTTTGCTGGGAGTTTCGGGTGATGGATACGATATACGGCGCCCTTGAAGTCATGTTATGAGTAGACGGCGCTTTACAAATTGTCCATATACAGTATACATCGTGACAATGAGAATGGCGAAATTGTTGAACGCTGTCCATGGACACCGAATGTGATCACTTATTAAGCCAGCCTAGAGCCTATTCGTAAGCGTTGAAACACCGTTCTCGCTTCTTCCGATTAGATTTTGCAAAATTTATAAACATGGTTTTCCAATCCAGATGTCTGATTGGTTTTGAAATGATTGAGATAAGAACTGAATGAATGAATAAATAAATAATCATTATGATATTTTAATTTGGGCGTAGTTAAGATAGAGTTGAGATATTATTTATGTGTTATTAAGAAAAGAGAAGAGAAACGAAAGTGATTGGTAATGTATTTATACATCTATTTACCGGTAATACATGTAATAATAATTATTGGATGCCTGGCAGCAGGACCGGATTTCGGAGACAGGTTGGTATGCGTAATGGTGGGCTATATGTAGCTATATAAAACAACGTACTTTTGAAGAACAATAAAAAAATTGATGTGATATTGAGTATCTTAGTTAATTGTGATTAGCTGAGAATGTAAGATAACTTGTGCCTTCTGTAAAATAAACTTGAAGGCAGAAAACTGTTAGGCGTAAAACGTAAATCGAAATTTGAATTGCTAACTCTTACTCAATACAGGGCCGTTTTGAGAATTTGATTCACGTGGTTCTCGGACGCCCGTGCTTTCTCACACCTCTTCTTTCAGACAAGTATATCCTTTTTGTCATACTTTCCTCGTTCATTCGTTCAAAATGTCCAAACCACCGTAACCTTCATATCAAAATTTTCGACATATTGAACTATGGAACTGTAGAGTCGATATAATTATGCTTTAAGGGATGCTCGTTAAAAGGGTTTAAATGTTGGGTTATCTCTCGCATTCACTTCCGATATCCCGACAAGAATATAAAAAAATTAAAACACAATACATACCTACTGCATTACGTCAAAGATTCAGATACAAGGTGGTGTGTATTGTGCAGGTATGTTAACGATATACCAACCCACCTTGGCACGTTCAGCTGAGCAGGTGCAATTATAATATTATTATATTGTGTGTTACATATAACCAAGAAGCAGTGAGCACCTGTCTCTTATTCTATAATGTACTATATTATATTGTAGTGGTACCTAAACAAGGACCACATTGCCTGATTCACCCAAATAATATTATTATCCTACAGATGTCACTTAGTATGTAGGTACTAGAATGCCTCAGTTATAAAACTTCCTTCGTAGATATCTATGAGAGATTCAGGATTCGAGTCCTTCCACATTGCTTAGGGTAAGGATGCGCACAAGTAATTGGATTGGTGAAAAATCCATATTGATATTTTCTAAACGATAATAACTATGTAGTTTACAGGATAAAATAGGTTTCTCAATACTTCTTGGAAGTTTTTAAGTATCCTTTAAAAAACATTACATTTTAAATTCAGCGATGAGGTATGTTACCAATATCGAACATCTTAGGTATACAAATCTTATTTTATGACAAAACAAACGATCGCTATGTTCACATATGCTTTCATAGTCCATAGATAGATAAAGACATATTTTTAGTCACGAGGTCCCGGTTTCGATTTCCTTGGTTTGGGACTAGCTCGATCTTTGTAAATTGTCCATATGTATGTTGTAGATAAATAGGTGGACCTAAAACTCTTGGTCAATAAGAAATCAATGTCATAGTATAGGCACACAGATAAATAAATTATGTATAAAGAAAGAAAATAACTCAATTACGGTATGATATTGAAGGAGACCTACCGACCATCCGAAAAGAGCAGAAGTCTGGAGACTTCCATTTAACCTAATTTCCACACTAAGTAAATCTTGTCCATACCGCAGAAGCTATAGTGAGCAGCCTTGGACAAGTACTGGCCGGCCAAAATCACCAAAAGTACGATAACCTCCACATGTGGAATCTTTTGACTAAACTCCTTCGATGTTTTTCTAACCGAGAGAAGCGAATACATTCATAAAATTTAATAAAATATGCAATTAAATAACAAAAGCATTTTTTAAACAAAATAATAATATAAAAAAATAGAATGCCGCATTGAGGACAGTATGAAAATATGTAAAATGCACGAGAAAAATGTATATTCTCATACATTAATGAAGCATTATGCAAATATATTTTAAAATGTTTCATACCACAGTGCTAATTTCTATTCATATCACATCACTGCACAACGCTGGCTGTCATGACATAAAATGACTGTGTCACGGTGACATGACATACTGTGACATTTGTAGTTTGACACAATATTATGACATTACATTCACAGTAAATTCATTACACACGTAGGTACGGGACGAGAATAAATTAAATACGATGTAATTTTTCAATTCTGCTAATTCTTTTTTTATATTATTAACTTATTACAACATATTAATGAAAATTACAAATAATTAAAAATTGTAATTATTATATTTTACGAAAAGATGAGAGTTTATTTTACTTAAATTTATTCAAATATTCCCCTTAATGTGATTACGAGTTCATATCAATTTTTTTTAGGTTTGTAGCGGGGATCGCTATTATAGTGGAGGATAGGTACGATTTTTTATAATATGGCTGCAAGACGTGGTGCCTATCTGACTTCACCTTCAAAGTTTCTCCGCTTCCTACCACTTGGACCCGAATGTTTCAAGTGAACGGATCTCAAAATAGAAAAGCCTAAAAATACACTATGCCGACTATTTCAATAGTCCAAACAAAAATGTGCGCTTTTTTTTTGGTATTAGCTATACCTCGAAAACTAGAAAACACGTTACTACTTGTAAAGGATCGCGAGGAATGTCGATTTATAAAATAAAAAAAATATGCTAATATACAAAATTGCACATTAAAAAAACCACGTGATTCAAGCAATGTTATCAGTGCGTACTCGTATACCTGGGACTAATATTATTTTATTTGACCCCGTTTTTTATTTAAGCATAGGTACCTACGATCATCACCACAATAGTGAATGCATACTAAAGTCAGTAATGTTGACAGTGGATTCAAAAGAATAAAATCACATAACAATTTCATCTTTTAATACCGGCAATCTATCACTCCATTTGTACTTACAGTATAATAATATATAGTTACCTACATGGATACAAAGATAGTAGGTAATAATACAAATTCCAACACAATAATAAAATCGAACAATATTTTTATTCGTCTTGTGAATTAGTATATTTATACTACAGATCTCATTCCTTGTGTAACGTTTTCACAGTTAGTAAAATATGTCAAGATATGTTTTAAGTGGAAATTCGTAACTAGAGATTATAATTAATAATACCGTTTTATCCACATTTCATTTGCTTTATTTAGAATGTTTTCAGATACAATGCAACCATCCCAGTAGCAAACTTAGACTCTTTAAGATTGTTACTGAAGATGGTTAAATTGTAACTAAAAAAAAGATAAAACATTTTTTTTTAAATATATATTATTTGGGTTTTGTTTGTTATAAACCCAAATACAACCTTATACACCTTTCACAGTAAGCTACTAAAAGCTTGTGTCGTGAAAGGCCGAGGCTCTGCCTCCAGGTTACCGACGAACATTAAGAGTGTATTTAAATATTTTTCTAATCAACCAAAATTTGAAGGCGATTGGGATTCCACATAGTACAAGATTACGTGTTTTTGATACTCAGTATTTTTATTTACCTTATTAAAATTTCTCTCGAAAACAAACAGATGAATTAAAGCTTTTTCCATTCCAAGTGATTTCGCATTGATTGCATTATCTCACTCGTCACAATTTCGCTATCGTTGTTTGAAGAACGGCGTAATGTGCAAGAGGAATTAGGCTATTTCCATTTATAGTGTTTACGTATTAACTGAATTATCTGTTTCCGCAAAATTTCCACTGCCCCGATAATATATCATTATCCTGCGAACGGTGTACTGCCAGGTAAATGTAAAATATAAAAATATTGATAAAATGTAAAATGACATAGGTATTCTTGAAAATGGATTGATCGGCAACTTTTGCGAACGAAGCAGTTGGTGCATTTGTCAGATTCACAAAATGGAACATCTGCATGTCGAATAACTAATTGTTCCTGTCGGACAATATAATAAGTTACCTACCAAACAAAATGAAAATTGGCAAGGTGTGATCAAGTTTGGCAACGCTTGTTAATAAAATAATATTAATAAAAATACATATTATACTCAAGGCACGTTCAAAAAAGAAGTTCACTAAGGGACCTTCTTAATACATCTCAACGACACAGAAAATAATTAATTACTTACTGATCTAGAAGTCCAAAAACAAACTGTTTTCTCACAAATCAGTTCATTGCTTTAAACTTGTTTGCTACCAAATCATTTATACATCCATATTATTCTCTTGATTAGAATGGGGATTTTACGCTTAAAGACATTTTTGTGGTTGGGCATGACTCCTATTCACAATACCCTTTTTACATAATATGCTAGCTAAGCCATTGACGATTGAAAGGATTATTCTTAAAACATATTAACTTCATGGAAAACAAATTATTGTTAGATAATAATTGATGCTTATAGAAAAATAGTGTAAGATCAACAAAAAAAAATTCAAAAATTTAACCTAGGGTATTTTTATAAGTACCGAATAAACTAATCGCAAGAATCTAACAATAATTATTTTTAAGGAAAAATGGACTCGATGCACTATGATACAGATAATATAAAAATCAATAATACAATGATAGTAGGTAGATGCAGTATTAGCCGGAATGATATATCTCGTTCGAACCTTTCAAAGTCGGTGATATTTACGACTCATCTGCATTCTGTCTTAGTGTAGATAATTTGTAATAAAACGTATTTAATGACGGGTCGTTGGCATGTTTGACTTTACACATTCTGTCAGTCAGTCGTATGTCAAATGTGACTAATAATATTAATAATAATGCTGTGAATCTGTGTTAAAGGAATTCAAACTATGTCATTGTAGACTGGACGCACTATACTGACGAGAGACAATTATTTTTGGTACGTACCTACTATACCTAATATTTTTTATTATTAATCGCATTAAACAAATTGTCGAACGCATATCAGCTTCATACTTACCTACAGCAAGAAACAATCGGAACATACATCAACAACTTATGCCACTGTTTCAACATAGAGAATATCCAATGATAGTTGGTCAACGAATGCCCTGGCCCTATACGTTCACCAAATCCCCTTTGAAATACATTTTCCTATGACAATAGCATAATTGTCACGAATGTTGAAGAAGAGGCGATTTGATTATGTTATGGTAGTTTAAAATATAAGAGGTTTCTCGTATTAACAAAGGCGACTGGAGTAAATGAGGAAAGAAATCTGAAAGATATAAAGAATATCACTCAACAAACACCTCATCTGTACAACCAACAGATTGTGCAAACTCTTTTCGGCAGGAAACAGGAAAGGTGTTCCGATGCTTACGCATCGGCTTAGGCTGGTTTAAGTGCGCTTTATCAACCAATTCCTGTTTCAAAACACTATGTTCCAACTTCTACATCTGTTGAGCATATATGTGAATTAATATTTTTTTTTTAATTCAGAAGAATTATTCGAATAACCCATAAAATAACTCAATCCATTTTATAATGTTTCTATCGATTCAGTCATTTGTGATTTATATCCATTTATTTTATAATTTTAAATATTTTCCCTTTAGATTGATGTAAAAGATTATTTATCAAAAACATTAAATCTCATATAAATTTTATTCGAAGCAACAAAAAACTTCATTATATAATAGAATCAAACAACACCCAGAGTGTATTCAATAGAATCCACATTTCAATAGAAATATCTATCAAATATTTGAATAAATTAAAATGTAGTGCGTAGATATCAAATAAAATTTTATAAAAAAAAATACAATGCGTTAGAAACTTTATAAGGGGACTGTTGACCTTATTAATACGAATACACGCCGTGCGTCGTTACAGTTTTAAAGATTAAACAAATTTAATCTTAATGTGACTACATTACTATTAAAAGTACGCGTACGAGTAGGTACATTTTACTGATAACAGTATGTGCCGCACCGATGTTTCTTCTGTGTGTGTGGTCAATATTAATGATTTAGTATGTGAGAATAAGTATCAACTAGATAATGCAATTGGATTCAGAATATCCGGGAGAATACCGAGATGAGAGGTGTAGAGGAGCTGTAGGGTTACTCTTGACAACATCTAAATACGATCTTAATCACATGACGCACGAAGTGACCATTTGTCCAGAAAAAAGTGCATAACAATCTCGCGGTAGCGGTAGCGCGGTATTTTTGACTGTAGTCCCTTCGCGTGTCGTATGATTAAGATCAAGACTAGATTAAGATCCTTTTTAGATTGTGTCGAGAGTAACCCTGCTGATTTGCGCTTGGTAGGACAGAAAATGCTTTCACAATGGATTGCCACTTAATAAAACGCTAAATGCAAGCTGTCCATACTCTCGTGTAATTTATTTGCCAAACTTTTTTATGTTTCTTCTGCAAGACATGCAGAAAAATAGAAATTAATAACAGTTTCAAATAAAGTCTCGATAACTTTTCCGGACGATGATGTTTCGGAGTATTGGTTATTGTATTCTCTAGTTTGAACCATTCATCGTAAAAACATAATACACTCTCTTTGTTGGAATGATGTCGTCGATTTAATCATCATTGTCATTCAGGTAAATGATCTGGTACTGTCTTGTCAGTCTTCATTAAGAACCAGGAAATATATAGACTGTAATAAGACACGATCGTGAAAAGCTACAGGGGCAAGATCAATGAAATGATTCAATTCTAAGATACAGTATTCAAAACAATGGAGTATTATAGTTTCTAATGAGACTGGAAAATAAAAAACAAAATAATCCAACAATTCGAGTTCGTCGGTAGCCTGGAGTTTTGGCCTCATGCACATGAAGTGCGCGGTTCGATCCCAGGTGCCGGCAAACTCCCCTTTCACGACACAAGCTTTTAGCTTACTGTGAAGGGTGTATAAGTTCGTATTTGGGTTTATAAAAAAAGTAAAATTGAAAACAATGTAATAGGTAAATGAAAATAAAAATGAAGTGTAGATTTGAAAGATATTTCAGAGAAAATGAGATTTATTGGTCGACTGACTTACGAATATGAAGAGTTTTGAAAGAACAGCAAAAGAAAATAAAAGAAAAAGAATCATTAAAAAAGGGAATCATATTTTTCTCTATACCACAAAGGGTTAGAACTCGTAATAATTACGAATGAAGATTAACAAAATCATCATAAAATGTAAAGAAACATTCGGATGTGAATTATTAGTAGGTAATCGTAAGTGATATTTAATCGCTCGAACCATAAAAACAGAACAATTATTTTTCGTGAATTCGATCGGTACAAACACAAAGTGGTCTCGTGCTTTTGTTCAAAGACGAAGGTTTGGTCTGTTTTATAATATGAATTACCTAGTAGTAAAATGCCGCATTTTTAGATCCGGATTTGATTTCACGGGTATATCAAATCCAAGTAGTCCTAACAATAACAACAATAGTAATAATAAGTAACAAAACGTACCGAATCACAACCAAATTCCATTGTAGTCGTTACCAGATTGTGAGAGCGGCTGTCACCAACACTGATGATGAAGAAGAACGAAATTCCTCAGCTGATGAGTGAATGAAAGTACCAAATAATAATAATGTACATTAACGTACCGGGATTTATTATGGATGTTTTATTATTGAACGATCAACAATCAAAGTAGCGATATACCTAATAGCCGCACTTAATTCTTTTGAGAAATTTCAACCTTTGGAATTTGGAGAAAATATAATATGGCTTCATGGGGATAATTGATGACTTGAAAATAACGCTGAGAAAAGTACCTACCAGTAAGTCTGAGTATGTTAATCAGCTGATATATTATGGAACACACGGTGATATACAGACACACAGATCAACCATATAAAGATGAGTGTTTTCGCCAGGAAAATGAATACACTAGCGATAAATACTGAGGCATTTTTATTGGTGTTTTGAGGCACTGTCCTACAGTTTTACAAATAATAATGCTAAGAAATTAGCATTCATCGTTTTATGGGATAATTCGTAAATCCTATAATTTTGGCTACGACGTAGATGAAAAAAAATAATAAATACAACAATTAAAGAAATCAAAATATAGGCCAACAGGAAGACCAAAGTGCAGATGGCGTGAAGAAGTGAGATAAGATATGCAGAACTGCGATGATTCCCATGAAGATACACTCGACAGAACCAAGTGGCGAAACAAAACAAGAAAGGCAGACCCCACCACCATGTGGGACTAATAATTGCCCAAGGAGAAGAAGAAGATTATGCATAAAACTACAATGATATTATCTCTGTCCACTCGTGCCCATGCTGGTTTTTTGATTTTTGGTCAGGAATATAAAACAATTTTAAAACCAAACACGTACTATGATATTAATATCATTATGGAGCAGATTCCTCTGCGTTCTTTGCGGTTAGGAGGTGTAAAAGTCGTTAAGATACGTATTGGTACATCGAACAATAGGTAACTAATGCAGCAATAGTAACATGGGAACATAAATCTACTGAGCAAAGAATTATTATTGTTACATAGTATGGTAACAGTGTAAGCATAATGATAATACATTTATGGTAGTATGCAACAATACTAATCACATCGAGTTGCGTAACCAATTGACTATTATAAACGAGGTGAAATGAATCGGCCCATTGCAAAAGGGTTCATAACTGATCCTTAACACGTCCGAGCAAACAATAGGCAAAGTAATATTACAACTACATGATAAGAACAATACACCTATTGACCTAGTATTTTGGCGAGAAATAAAAACAAACATTGAATCAGTATTCAGTTGTATTGTAACATAATGAAACATTGTACCAATAGACCAATAATACCTACTACAGTAATACGTTTCACTGTTTACTAGCTGACCCGGCAAACGTTGATTTGCCATAATACATTATTTCTAGATTAGGTACTAATATCGCTATTAAAAAAATAGGGGTTGATGGTAGAAGAGTGAAAATTTAGGGCTGTATGTATTTTTTAATGCCTCACCATAAAAAAATATTTTGTCCAAAATATCCAAAATAGGAGTGGACTACCCTTAACTTTTAGGGGTATGTAAAATAGATGTTGGCCGATTCTCAGACCTACCCGATAAGCACACAAAATTTCAACAAAATCGGTTCAGCCGTTTCGGAGGAGTATGATAACAAACACCGTGACACGAGAATTTTATATATTAGATTATGACTTAGCGCCTCCGGAATAGCGATTATAATGTAACACCTACTAGAGAGTATTGAGTCATAATTGAGTCGAATTCTTGAAAAATTTCATTGACTGTGACAACATTCCTATTGTTCCGATTTCGTTTTCGTATGAAAGTTGTATTTGTAAAAGAGTGATATCGAAGCTGTCTGCACCACAAAAATCATATTGCAGAGCAAGTCAAACAATCATGTATGTTTTGTTTTAGCTCAGAGCTTCCGAATGGTACGAAAGGACGCAAAGAATTGTGATGACATGAATTGTTGTCGATATGAAAGAGTTAAATTAGTAATGTGCTGCTGTTTACAAAGGTATAGAATTATGAAATAAAAAAAAGGCACACGAGATTGGATAAGGACAATAGTCAATATTGTATATTTACCTTATTTATATTTGTAAAAACTTGTTACAAATAAAAATGAAATAGTCTATCATCGAATCTGGGATACTGAAAACAAAAATTATTGATTTAAAAACAATATCCAAAGAAACAGTACCAATACTCGCTTCTCAATTCAATGTTTTTGTTTTAGATGTGCTCAATGACCACTTTCGTTAATTATCATCTACATACAACATATTATATTACCTAGGCCAGCTAGCGACAGTGGTCAGTGAAGGCAACCTACGTCTAGTGATACATAATAATATATTATAATATTGTAACCATCGACACTTTAGATAGATACATCGTGCATTCTTCGAGTGAAATCACAATAATGTTTGTAAGACATATTGTGTAGTCTTGTTGTAATCTATACGTAAAAACACGGAATCTACTGAAAATGGGTTAATCGGAATCGGTCTTCGGTTTACTATAAAAAGATAAATTTGTAGTCATTTCTGAAATAAAAAACAGAATAATTTAAGAATGTGTATCTTCTTCTTCTGCCTTTCTTGTTCTGTTGCGCCACTTGTTCGAGCGCATCCTCATGGGAAACATCGCAGTTCTGTATTTAATTGAATTTAACAATGTGTATCTCCATCTAAAATACATCGTTCCTATGAAAGCATCTTGAAAACGTTTGGAACGTCGTAGACAGAGATGATACGAGTGGTGTTGAATAGTTATGACTGGAAAGATGTTTTTTCTTACCCGTACTCCTTAGAAGAGTGTAGAATGGTGTAAAGAAAAAGAAAGAATAGTTGTATGATTCGCTTATATATTTGTCTTTAGTTTTATCATGGTTTTTGAGGTGAGCAGCAACGCGACATGGTGAATAATTAATCATAACATATTATGCATACGGAATCGTCCTCGACGTTCCAATACATTTTACGCATTCATCATACAAAATATTAATAATATTGTTATGTTCATATAACCAAACGTCTACTATTTATTTGTTTGCCGTGCATACGCTTTGGCCTGTGGACTATGATATTAATATAATTATAACAAGATGTAGTGTACATTGCAAAATAGTATTCGGTGTTGGGATTCCATTCTATTTCATCCACAACGGCAGAACTTATTTCATATAATAATTAATAATAATAAGATCATAATTAATATTATAACCGTGTTGTGACAAGAATGTAATGATTCTTGTGTGCGCCCGGTTTAATCACAAACCAACAAAACTTAATACAGATATTAAGTAACCACTAACTAATAATAATAACAATAATAAGAATACTTTATTGATCAGAAAAAAATCATGAGCAATTGGCGAGCTTATTGCCTGGAGGCAATATCTTCCAGCTAACCAAAATAATGTGTGATACTATGTTGACAATGTGTAATTAATACTAAATGTGAACAGTTGAACAGGTGAACAGAACTAACTACATACGTTGTAGGCTGAATGTGGATAGAAATAAGAGCAGCATTTTTAAAGGCTCACTATGAACCATATTTTTTTGCTTGCATACGAAACAATCGTGGACGCAATTTTAATTATTCAAAAGATTGATAATTTTATTTTTGTCCCTTTTCTCGTGCCGCTCCTAACGGAGGTTGTCGACCATCTCTTGAAACTCCTTATGATCTTGGGCCAGTCTGATGAGGGTTGCTGCATCTGGTATTCTAAACCACTGCCGCAGATTCTTGAGCCATGATGCTCTTTTACGCCCCAAACCCCGTCTGCACTCTATATTTCCCTCTACTATAAGCTAAGTCACATTATTCTCCATAGAATATGTGACAAAAGAATGCCGCTTTTTGTCTTATTAATACATTTTTTTTTAAAGATGAATCTGTATTCGTAATAAACAAAATACAACCAAGACACCTTCATAGTCAGCAATATGCTTGTGTCGTGAACGTTGGCTGACAGTCTCGGAATCGAACCTGGGATTTCTCGATTGAAATTCCGAGACCAAACAAGCATAACTACGATTTCGTACACAATGTTTAACCCAAATGCTGTCAATACAAAATGCTGAAAACGCAAGTACAATTAAATAAATGAATAAAAAACTGTATTGTACAAGAATAACGAGTCATGTATCGTGTTTTTTAACTTTGTTGTTATTATATTTTATTTATTACATATTAATATAACATGGTCAACAGTGTTGTGTGCTAAACGGATGTGTTTACGGATGCACTCTTCGCCAAAAGAGATGAGCAAGTGAAAGTGAATTTATGCATTTATTTCAATACTATTTTACATAGTTGCATCAGTGCCACACAATAACGGCATCGTAAAATGAATTGTTGTTATAACACACAGCAAATATCAAGAAACAATAGCTTTTCTCAGATTATAGTTGTTATGTGTAGGTACTACTGAACTAGAAGTGGTTTATTGAAATGGATCAATTTTTGACCTAATCAAAGTGTCGAAGCATTTTTTTTCAATCAATCACGAATATTGCTTCACTTATTGCACATTAGCCTTTTACATGTTCACAAATAATTACAAAACAGGAGAAAAATAGGTTAAAATTAAATCATGTAGTAAGATATGACATTACATATAGATAATATGTCATGTATTGCAAATCAGAATTTGATAGGTGGATGAACATTTTGATTGCATGGATATTTCACTTTTAATGCATGCAGAGGAAAGTTTACTGTTTTGGAGATTAAAATTTGTTGATGCACTTATATTATTTACCAGATCAAACATCTGTCGACCTAACCTTTTTTTTAATAGACAGCAAGGATTCTCAATATTAGATAATCTCCAGAAAGAAAAATTGACGAGCGTACATGGCTTGTGCATATGAAATATAATAGAAGCAAAGAAGTTACTATACCATCAGCCAGCAAACCAGCTGCATAAAATAAACACGTAAGCTGTCCTCTCCGTGCTAATATAAAATAAAATTATTCAGGACGGATGGCAAACCTAATCGCTGAATTTAAGATGTAAAATGTCTTAAATTTTTCGAACACTTGCCTTTTACAGGACACTCGAAAACTTAATAAGGAAGAGTGGGAGACCAATTTTATTCTGAACCGGGTGTTTTTTTCCCAAAGAAATTGAAAAAAACCTCATTAGGATTCAGTTTCCTTGATTGATTGAGATTTACTTGGGTGATAGATAATTCATATTTCTAATTTGAGAATTCTAGTTTTCCACTTTGAGTGTCGCTGAAGAAGCTCGACCCGAATATTACGAAATTAACCGCGTGCCTAATACAGACCGCGGCACTAAATGGAGTGTGATGAATGTCATGTCATGAATGCCTGCCTAGTGGGCCAATATGGTCGCTGCTGGCGGATCCCGCATACCAAACGGACAGTAGTATATTGTGTTGTTATGACGATGATTAGTTATTATAACTTATTGACTTGTTGTAAATGCCATTATTGTGAATGGAAGGGACGAAACGTCGTTACAAATAACAGGGTGACACTATAATGAAATATAACGCGAAACGATAACGTTGTCGGATTTTGGATAATATAATCACATGGCATTAATTGAGGGATTACGGAAAAAATACTACTACTCTACCATCATGGCATAATATACCACAAGTGGGAGAGCCAGCAGACTAGCTGCAAGTAATAAACATGCAGGCGATCCGATTTGTGTGAACAAAAAATGAAGACATTAAGGATGGGTGGCAAACATCTGAATTTGAGATGTAAAATGTCTATATTTTTTGAACACCTGCCTTTACTCGAAAAGTAACGGAAGAGTGGGAGACCGATTTTTTGCCGGGTAGTCCACGGCTCAAAAAAAAAAAGATGTAATGAATTTCTTTTCTTCACGCACCAAGACAAATCGTGAGTTACATGACACATGTGGGTCTCGAGAGTGAGATATGACACAGAAGGATGTCACAATAAATCTCTTATGGCAGTGACACAAGGGATGCAATTTCCCTTGACCTTTATCAAAAAAAGGATACTCAAAAATTCAAAGAAAAGCGTGGAAGATCTAATCTGTTCTGGGGATTCTTATCTACTTACAAATTGAATGGGGAACATGCATGTGTGAGGAATATGAATAGGTAAATGTTATCAATTTATGTTAATAAATATACGCTATCCTAATAAGAAACGATAAAATAAAACCTTTCGTTTATTATCTTCATTTTAAAAATCCATATTTTCTGTCACAATTTTAAAAGACATGTTATTGAATTAGCCCGTTGTGGGACACATTTCACTCTCAGTACTGTCTATAGCGGCTGATAATGTCAAACACTGTTCCGCCAAGGGTGGCTTTTTTGCGGCGAAGCGCGAAAATTGCTTTTTCAAATGGTGAAAGCCTTAAAAATACACATTCAAAATATAAAAAGCACCATTATTTTCCTAATTTTCTGCAATATTTTTTGAGCTGATTTTTTTTTTTGTGAAAGTTCCCCATTGTTTTTGAATACCAAATGACATCAGTAGGTATGCATAAAAGATAACAGTGCCCGTTCTTTCTATAGGCACATTCCATGTAATATGCTTGATGTTGGACCGTACAAATAATATTCGCAATTAAAATTTACGATTGTTTTGTATTTTATTACGCATAGCTGAGAGCTCACCGTGAGCTATGGAGGTATTTACGATTTTACGCTCTCGTATTGTAGCAACATAGATTTATAAGAATATTTAATATAGGTTCATACAAAATCACAATTTGGGACCACACGAAAGCGTCTTCGGAATTTCTGCACGATAGGTAGGTATGTTGTTATATGGTTAACGTTAATATATTATGATAGTGTTGTGAAATAAATTTAATACTAATCATAATATATTAAATGATTTGCCCCAATTTCTGTTCAAGTTTCAATATTAGTCAAAATGATTATAATATTATAGGCACACAATATAAAGTGTTTCGTTGCTAGCACGCATTTCCCCCTTCAACGTCTCTCTCGGAAACACAGGGCACAAATCAGCCTCCACCATTCAGAGCGTCTCCACGTCAATTGAGTTAATTCCCTGCGCTCTGATATCCTTGTCATAAGGCTACAAAATTATTTAATGATTTGAATGTTCATGTCGATATTTTTAACTTAACATAGAATAGCTTTATCGCCAGGATAGAGACTCTCCTTTATTTCTGTTTTTTCTTTTTAATGATATTTCTTTTGTAATTTTTTATTGTTTTCTGAATTTGCCTTTCTTTTTTTTCATTTTTCCTGCTGAGATCGCCTTGGCCAAAAGCTGTTATGGTCTCAGTGCAGGGTGATATTTTTAAAATAATAATAAGTAAGATGTATTGTGGAAGGGGGTTGTCGGAACCTTTGCAAATGAAAGAACCATACTGTTTTGGCCAACTATAATTGGACATTTCTAAAACATGGCCTAACCAAGATCTCTGCTGTATTAAAGAGACTACAGAACCTTTCTGAGTGCGCTGGCGCACTGAATTATTTGTGATATGTTCATTCCCCCAAATATTTATAATACATACCTACAACTATTACCGAATAGAATTACCACACACAGCAACCTTACAACTTCACAATGTATGTAACTACAATAATATAATACATGTGTATATTGTGTTGTATGTTCAATGATAAAATTATGCAGGTCGAGATTTTCTCCGAAAATATGTGAACATTTTTTAATGAATGACTGCATTTCAATTAATACATTACCGTAATACGACAAAAATTATAACAGCATGAGGCAACTATGGTACATATCTACGCACCTATATCAAGAGTTTTGATTATGCCACTATACAAATCGTACATATTTTGAAATATCAACATACAAGGTACTGAAGTAACTACTGCATGCGCTGGCCTAAAAAGACATAGCTATCTCATTCGATTTGTTCACCTCGAATTGCAATAAACTTTTCTGTGGACTCTTGATGAGAGGTCCACCTCATACCCGAATAGTAGTCGTTATTTCTCATTTGCGCATTCAAACCAAAATTGTCCTCACAGGCAGGCCGTATTGGGCAGGACTGAATGGCCGACCCATTTTGGCTAAGAAGTAAAATGTCTTTATTTTTCAAACATCTACATTTAACTAGAATTCGAAAAAGAGTGGAAGACCAATTCTTTACCGGGTGCTCCAGGGATCCCCGGTTCATGGTTTTCCCTTTTTTAAAGAAATATACACGGCAATAAGCCTTAAACATGTTTACATTCTGGATTACCTCCAGATGTATATAAAAAAAATACAAAAAAAAACAAAAGTAGATGAATAATAACATAATATTATGTACTAAGTACATAAAAGAAATGCCTGTGGATTGGATATTATCAATATATTTAGTTTCTACAAAATTAGAAAAAGCTCGCATTGATTCTAGAGAAATGATACTCCAAATTTTGATCTTGTCACGAATGCTTGTTGCAAACTCTATTTTAGGAATACGTATACCTATTACATAATGCCTAATGATAGTTGGCCAAAAAGAGCACTGTTTTTCCGTCCGCAGGGGTTCCGTCGGCCCGGGCGTCCCTCTTTCACAATACACCGTTCCTATGACAACGATATCAGAGCGCAAGGAATGTCGTGGAAAGAGGTGACGCAATTGGCACAGAGACGCTCTGAATGGAGGAGGCTGGTTTCTGCCCTGTGCTCCCGAGAGGAGCGTTGAGGGCGATGATGATGATGATGATTACATAATATTGAACTTCGATAAATACGATCTCCATAAATCGTAGATAATATCTGGTTCCAAAATCTGGATAAACTAAAGAAAACTAAACAATAATATATTATGCATAATTTGGATAATAGGTATGTCAAAATTTGTCAAGACTTGCATTATTGTTTGTAAATTCCTTGTTATTTTTCTTGCCTTTGTTGTGAATTTCACTTATCGATTTTATGATAACAATTTAATATAAAAATATTTGGCATTCTACATAGATCCGTTTATATAATACCTTTAGTCATGTCAGCTACAGGGGTAACTCCGAAATCTTTAATAAATAATTTACAAAAATTAGATTTACAGGTTAATTTGTTTATTAAAATTCTAAAATCTATTATAATAAACACTTGTAATATTGTAAAAAAGTTTTTGAACACAGATATTTCAGGCACAATGCTGGTATTTTGATCCCGCGTTTTGAGCCTAATCCTTTGATATCCTGTATATCTGGATAGGTGAATTTTTCCCGGCATTAGACTGTTAAGTTTTTGTGTGACCATGACTGATCATATGGAGACTTATCTGGTTGTATAATGCTGAGAAGTGTGGATGGCAATTCTGCCGCCGCGTAAAAAAAAAAAAGATATATAACTATATTCTAGGGTTGACTTTATTAATTTTGTAAACCGGCTTTTAAGAGCTTCCGCTTTCATTATCATGCAAAAGTAAAGTTAATAAATTATCAATAAGAATTTCCACCAAGAACCGTCGGTCGATAAACTAGATCTTATGATAGATTGAGCTTTATGGGTTCTATGAAATAAATACATAGTCTACGTTATTTATTTATTTACTCTTCACCGTATTATCTAAAAGAAAAGTTTGAATATTCACAACTTCAACAAGATTCGGCATGTATATTTATGTACCTAGTGTTGCTATTCACCAATTTTCAAGTATGGGAGTGAAAACACCATAAAAATAAATTATAGAAGAAACACACATTCCTTCTAGTTACAAATCACACCCACTCTTACATATTATTATTTCAACGTCTTGTTTCTTTAAAAAACCATTGTACGGATTCATTCCAAAGACATAAAATATCTTGATGATGTCCTATCGTAATGTGCTGTTCTCACTTTGGCGAATATCGCCAGACACCAAAATATCGTCAGCCATTTGAACCGTGTGAACAAAATGACAGCTAATCTGAAACGATAAAAACCAGTAGAAACGATATCGTTTCGAGTTGACCACCTTCCAATTTTTTCGGCCGATTGAACGATTCGCGCATGCGCAGATATGCGTGGCGTTCGTATCTATGGTAACAACTTTATAACCTATACATTTAATAATGTTTCCCGCTTCGTGACGGCTGTTATCTTTGTTGTTGGTTTGTGGCGTTTGTTTCCTTAATTAAAAGGCGCCTTACAACCTCTACTATAACATTTTCGACTCAAAATAAACACTTCGCGATCTCCATCTCGACGCCATTTTGAAAAGTGTCAAAATCAAAGCGCATCTGACAGATCGTTTCTATATCGGTGGACTGTGTGAACAGGTGTGACGATCAATGGATGTCCGGCGAATTTTGTTTTTTCGCCTGGCGATATATTTTGAAATTCGCCTGGCGATATTCGCCAAATGTGAACACCCCATTAGCCTCAATGTACATTTAATACTTACATACACAACATTTCATTTGCCTACTAAAAAAATAATGTATCTATTTATGTACACAATCATTGCATTTTTCGGTCAAGTAACCAGCGGGATAAATGTATGTAATAAACATTTCATTGGAATTTAAAAGTTTGACATTTTATCAATGAAGAGAAGAATGAGTATATTAGAAGAATGAGCGGATGCAAGAAGAGTGTTGTGGACAGAATGCGCGTGTATAAGCTACGGTGGTTTGGACATGTTGAACGAATGGACAAGGTAGGTAAGAATGACAAAAAGGATATATTTGTCTGAAAGAAAGGGTGTGAGGAAGCGCGGGCGTCCGAGAACCACGTGGTTTAGTCACGTGGATCAAATTCTCAAGAACGTGGATGTGTAGGAAGCGAAGGAAGTGTGTAAAGATGTAGAGAAGGTACAGCTTGCATGTTTAATACATGTAGCTGATCTGCTGGTAGCCCCGTTTGTGGGATATGCCTTGATGATTATATAGTATAGTTTAGAACCTGTGTAAGTGTTTAGAACCAAGTTGAAAACACTACTGTTCGGGAGAAGTCACGGCGCCCTTGAGATGGTCACGGATCATTAAACGGCGCCACATATAAATAGTCCGATTATTATTATTATTATAGTATTAATAGGTACATAACTATAGGTGATAATTAATTACTTTTAAAAGATAATATTTAAATTAAAACACTGTTTAATTCCACTATGAGAATAGTGGAAGAATCTAATAATAATTTAATAATAATTTAAAAGATAATATTTAAATTAAAACACTGTTTAATTCCACTATGAGAATAGTGGAAGAATCTCATAGTGGAATTAAACAGTGTTTTAATTTAAATATTATCTTTTATAATGTATTTCCACAAAGTTACACTTGAAAATATAGAATATTAATTACTTTTGTTTTCAATGCAAAGCGATTAAAATCTAAATATTCTTAACATACAGTAATGAGTCGTAGGCGAGAGTTTTGGTGGAGCATCGAGTACAGATTGTATGTGTGTAGAGTATTGTAGCAGAGTATGGATTGTATAGAGTGTTGCTGGTTGCCGCTCGCGGTGGTGACCGCATACCAACAACGACGACATGTGGAATGTGGTCCCCCTAGCGTAGTATAAGAGACTGTGAGGCCGGTGCCTAGCCGCACATACGAAACAAGACAATGTAGCGGGAGCGCTAGTAGTCGTATCTATTTGTTATCATTATAATATTGTCTGTTAATGCCTTTTGAATTTGGAACGTTCATGCTTCGCATATTGTTGTGCATCATTTTTAAAATAATCATTTATCCATCGATACCAGTACGGCGTCACGCGTAAGTATGGTAGTCAGTGGATTAACTGTTGCATGTAATGAAGTGCAGGTTGTCCTCTCCGTGGCAAAAAAGTAAAACAGTAGTTAAATACGTTATAATACTATTTTTGATTTGCGAGAGGTTTAAATTTCATGTATGCGCAGAGCAGTAGTTTATTTAAGTAATTTTTCAACATTATTTTAAAACGAGAATTACTTATTTAACAAACACATAGGTGACATGCACAAGAAATTTCATTCTAAAAATTATTTTATATTATTTATTTTATTTTACAAAATGTTAAGAAAAAAACATCAAACCCTAATCAATCAATAATATTATAATATACATATTCTACCGAGAATTTAAATCATACAACGTTAAATGGAATAGAGATGTCATTGCAGTCCACATTTTCACCACGATGCAACTATTATTGGTCGTACAGTACACATATCGAATCAGCAGCATCTCTTTATTCTATTCTATACAATACAATATTAAACGGAGTACATATATATAAAAGAAGATAGTATGTATTATTGACTATCCAATGTACATTGTAGTATACAATATCATTTTAATATTATTATTGTTGTACTGCAATGGGCTGCAAACAAAAATAAACATTGTGCAAAACATAACAAAGCGCATATTTGCAAGACAACCGTACAAAAATATGCAGCGTTCGGGTGTTTGAAAAAAAATTGAATAGGTGGTTTCGTATAAATCGTTGATACATTGCAATTTGCAATAGCTGTGTGTATGATACGGAGTTTTTAATACCTACATTTCTTACGTTCTTGATATAAAGTTGATTTAAATTTCTGTGTAACTTTTATATAAAGACATCCACAAATATGCTGAACGAGATCAATAGAGCCAAAAAGGTCTGCTTCCACGACAAGGTAGGTACTTCGTAAAAAGCCATCAATAATAACGTTTAGGAGCAAATTGAAAATATGGCTCTATTTAATATTAATTTATCCATTATTAATAACCACTGACCTACATTATCCCTACTACCATTTTTCCTTAAAAGAATTGTAATAAATGTAATTTCTTCACCTTACGTTAGCCTGATGATGAGAACATAACCTCTTGAGAGCCGGCTTGTGATTATAGACATACTAAACTTGCAGCGCAGTACATTTTTTCGGAATTTTTGAGTTCCAACATTAATAATAACCATATTATGCTGTTTTACTCCAAATCATTGGAGTGCAAATCATGATAATGGTCTCTTTCCTACTAATGCTGAAGTATCGGATATATCTGCCGAGGGTGTTGCTTTCCTATCAAAAAATTGTCATAAAACAACAATCAATCGATTTCCTTCAAGTATTAGCAATGTATTATCTTACAAACTTTCTCAACCAACATCAGTTAAAAACTGGCAGCAAAATTTGATCGGCTGCATGATCATTTTTTTTTTGAATTACCAATTTAATGTATCTTTGCTCGCGATCAATAAAATTATCGTAGAAGCACTAAATATAAAAGTGTTTTATTTATAATAGTGAGAAAATCAGCTGATTTTTATATTCAAACAAATTACTCAAATTTAAACTCGTGTATCTTTCGATTGGATGCAAACACCTGGATAACATAGTATGCGCACCATAGTATGTATCAGGGATGTTGCGAATATTCGCATCCGCATCCGCAAATGCGGAGCTTCCGCATGTATTTGGACATCTGCATCCGCATCCGCATCCGCAATAATCGATGCGGATGTTCATGCGGATGCGGATGTAAGACAATTTTCGACAAGAAAGAAATGGGGCGTGGCCGGCGAATGGCGCGTGCCGTTTTCACTTGACATTAATCAATGGGAACGAAAAAAATGATGACAAAATCCGACGCCTTTTAATTTTTGCTTGTTTTCTTTTATTTTTGCAAATAACAAATAAAAAATTCGCCAAAAAAATCATAATATTATTGTAGCAACAATTTCGTCACATATTTGACAAAGGGGCCTACCAACTAAGATAGTTCCTACTTTTTTTCTATAATATCTTGAACATCCGCATCCGCATTCGCATCCGCATCCGCGGATGTGAGTCTTCAAAAATCCGCATCCGCATTCACATCCGCGGATGTGTAAAAATCGACATCCGCAACATCCCTGTTATGTATCCCCATGAATGCCTATACAATTGTATTATGTTTGTTTGAAGTTGATATTGGTTAAATATTTGAATGCGCCAATATTTTTAGTGTTTTATTGATTAATTGTTTAATTTTATTTCGTTGTTTTTTTGTTTGCTTTATTGTATTGATTGATTATTGTATAATATGTTTAGACCTTACTAATGTAAAAGGCTAAATGCCGTTGATGATAGAAATAAATAAATAAATAATACGGGACACTTTAAAAACAATAATAACCAAAAAGTGTGGGTGTATCTAAATAGGTAAATATACGATCCCGTTAAATAACACAACTCCACGAGGAGCGAACTAGTTAAAATAGTCTTTATTACGATTATAAATAAGTGTGATTATCGCCAATTGTGACGTTTTTGACAATTTTTGGCGTTATTTTGAAACTTGGCAGTGGATTACCTACCGCCAGAATGTACGGAATGTCCGCATTGTTATTTTTATATTATAATAGTATACCTATGTCCTATTTATATAAGTAACGTATTTTAATATAATTGTAGTTATACATTTTTTATTATTAAATACGAAAACGAACAAACAGTGTTTGAATAAATTGAACCTATTATTATTAAAAATAATTTGCCAAATATAATGAAAAAAGATGGAGAACGGCTAGAACTGCTAACCAATGTCAATAGACGAGAAGCCGCATAGGTACTTAAGTCACATATTCTGTGGAGGAAAATATGCCCTTCTACAGCTTAAAGTAGAGGGAAAGGTAGAGGGCAGACAGGGTTTGGGTCGATATCTTCTCCTTTCTCTGAGCAATGTAACTCTCTCATCTCAATTTTGCTTACTTTGGTCACGATATGTTCTTAGAGGCTACGTGTGGTCTACACTATGTAATGTGCTGTTATATAAAGTCATATAAAAAACTAAATACAAAATAGTTTAATTGGGACAAAGAGCTGCGATTCACGGTCACATGGTCATGATAATGACAATAATGGCCCGTTCATAATAACCATATTACATGAATGATTTGCGAATCAAGGAAACGTTATGTGATGTGCATTGTCGACTTTAGTCGTAACAGTTTCTAAATCAAGATTCAACAGTAATTCATCTAATACAGAGTTCATACTTAAGAATGATAAACTCCTTTTTGCGTCCTTAATTAAACCAACTTTTTAGGAACACAAAAAGGTCTCTCATTTTCAGAGCAATTTCATGCCAATTGAGAAATTCATCTTTTGCTGTGAAATTCCAAACGCATGGATTTTGTTGTTTTGGGAAGTAAAGTTGAAAATCATGCGGGCTGTTCAAATAATCTGTAAATAAATTCAAATAATCTGTATAAAGTAAATAATACCTGAAGGACAGGGACTATCGAGGAAGTAAATGAAGAAAGATAATCGTCTCTGAGAGGCGGATTAATGTACCTACATTGTGCAAAGTATTAAAATCCAAAATATTCACCGACAAAAACAGTAATAAACAATATTAAAAAAATATAATAAAATATACCACAAACGATGTTTTCATCGTCAGAATATCGAGGTATTTATTAAAAACCTATATAAAATACATTAAAAGTTCTGAAAATACAATAGATATAATAATAATTATTATACTTGTGTAAAAATAAAATGTAAAAACACATTAAGTAATAATAAATAAATAAATATTAAATATCAAACAAAACCACAGAAGTCATGTGTGTGTTTCGAGAGTAAAACAAAAATAATACCTACAGACAAATACGAAAGAAAATTCTTAAAATTCCAAACTTTATGTAAGATTGAACGAGAGAGAAAATATCAGTTTATAATAATCACAATAATATTACAACTGAGTAAGAAGGTATGTACGATAAATAAGATAAAACACATTTGTTACTTTGGAAATGATGAGATATTTTTACACGTGTGTTTTATAATTATGATAAACATTCCAAAGCGTAGTAGGTACTGTATGGTATGTTGTATGTAAGTTGTACTGTACTATGTACCTACTACGGTTGTTGTTTGATCGGTGGAGATCAAATCGTTAGTAGACATAACTCAAAAGTCGTGATATTGAGAAAGTTTTGTGTATATACGGTAATTATATTATTATTATTTGTAGTATATATTCCGTTGTTATTTTATCAATTTATTCAACGTACTGTAGTAGGTACCTACCTATCTCATACAAAAAAGTGATCCGGAATTTTGAATCTTACCTCACAATGCATTTCATACAATATAAAATAAATACGGTTCATTATTATTGTTATATCGAACACTCGTTTTGAACAACGTTGAATATTTCAATTAGTTTTTCACAGCGATATTGTGAATTATATCGGTATCAAATTCTTTTAGATTAATTCTCTCGTTAAACTCGTATTCTTTTGTTGTTCTACGTGTATGTGTGGAAAAACATATATACAAATCTGTATCAAGAAGAAATGGGTTAGTTGGAAGATATTGCGCTTCAGCGATAAACTCGCCCATTGCACAAAATTATGTATTCAGTGGCAATGTTGTCATGTTCTTTTTTTTTATTCTTTGTATACCTACTAATTTTGCGTAAAACATAACATGATTCTCCACTTAATCGAAATGCCTTCAGTACTCTCGTCTCGACTTGAATTGATAGGTATCGAAAATTGTGTTAAAAGCATAACGGCATGGAGTTTCTTGCAGGATGAATCTAATATGTGTGGCTATGGTTTTGAAGAATCTGCATCATACCTACTGGAGTATTTTTCAGTGTTGAACCTCAAGCAGAATGGGATTTTCCAAAAAAATAGCACCAAAAAATTCAGGTCTCTACTCATTATTAATAATTGAATAGCAGTTGTTAATAGTTTTGTACATTAGGTTTTATGATCACCTACCTTGAGCACCTACAGGATACTCAAAAATCTTTGGAAAAGAGTGGGAGAAAAAAGTTTTTAACAGGGACTCCACAGTTTTCAACTTTCAGAAATTTATTAATAATGGTTTGGTCTCCCTGTAAAACTCACTACTCGAAACTTATAATTCGATATTTGTTTGTAAACATTTTGAAATAATATTTTTAGGATAAATTCAAGAAAACAATTTCTACAATTTACGTAGAGAATCATGTGAATGGATAGCTGCCCCTCCTCAGAAAATAAAAAATATTGTTAAATTTCACCTAGAAAAGAAAACAACGGGTGGGTACCATATATACTGTGAATGGTGTACAAGGTTGTATTTGGGTATATAACAAAAACCCAGATACCTATACCTATCTATTACCAAAAAAAAATTCTTTTGGTTTCTTTTCCAACAAAGAAAATATACAACAAAAAAGTTATTACACGTAGTTAGCGAATACCATGAAATAAAACTGCAGCTGTCAAGAATGAACGAAAAAAGTTAAATTAAAAAAGTATGTTGTAAGTTCATTAATATGCTATTGGACCAATATTTGGACAATATATCCTTGATAGTAATTTCTATACAATCACCGCATATCTCATAAGTGGGTAGTCAGAAGACAAACAACTTGCAATGAATATAGAAGTTCTTTTTTCCGTTCCTTGAGAGAGTCAAAAGTAATAAAAATGCAAATCACAATGATAATAATAAAATTGCTTTGATAAGTAAATCGTAAAAAGCACGTTCGCATGAGAATGATCCTTGTATTCATTAAATAATGCATAATTAATTTATTATACTATATTCACATTAATTTGAGATAATATGTATGTGTGCACTTCCACTGCACCAGATACGATCATAATAAGTAAAGCAATAGTATCAAGATATTATACTTGGTTGGTTGGCGTGAGAAAAATTCCTTAGGAGCATTCAGTCGGCGAGTCTGCTTTGCTATACACGCTACATCAATATTAAAATAATATTCTTATAGGATAGAAAATTTATAATCCCTACATTGGTGTGGGCATTTTTGTTAAATAAGAGATGGTCTGTTGCGAGAATATTTCGGACTCCCAATGGGAAGGTCAGTGGTTCGGATCCCATGTTCAGTTCTGATGTTATTTCTTTTTGTAAAAAAATGTGAACATTTATCACAAACTAGCATCAGAAACTGTTTGCATCGGAAACCTGGACATAATGTATTTAAATTTCTGAACGTTAAAATAAATGAGACTACGTTTAGAAATTTTTTGAATGTCTCACGAAAATGTACCTACACCGAAAATAATTTTTTGAGACAATATAGTAAATTATAGAATACAAAATTACAAAAATTACAGACCTCGGTGACTGATTGGATACATTGCTTGAAATTTCAAAAAGGACGATTTCAGAATTCAATTTTACAGCTGAACTATTGAAGTCAAAATATCTGCAAGACCAGATTTACAGATCTTTTTTTTTTCACTTACGGCATAGCATCCTACAAGGATGATTTGTGCCAAAAATATATCTTAAGTTTATAGAAAATACGCTCCAATTCTACTACATATAAGATGCTGCCAAAATACGAGAGGATACAAAAGTATAAAATGTAAATGTACTCAGATCTTCAGCGCATCTCTTCTGTCGGCATTGAGTCGAAGTGAGGATAGGAGCTTTCCATAGATTTTTTCATTCCCCACAATACATACCTAACTAATACACAATCATCACAAATAATCTCAATGGTAATATCTCCCACATCTGATGTGGAGTAGGTACCTACATAGTTACCCGAAAAATCTTAAGTATTAAATTCCGTATCTATCGGTATTAGATACATATAGATACTTACTATTATGACTTATGAGCTTTGTGGTATGCCTAGGAAAATCGTGACTATAAATTATCAGTTGTAATATAAAATAATATGTTGAATGAATAATTATCACAGAAAAGAGCCGTCCGTCGCGTCGATACAAACAATTTCGTTGGAATCTCTATGTTTGTTCTGTTCATCAAACAGTAATGTAATTTACAGAGGAACATAGGTGCATATTGGATGGGAATATACCTATTTATTATACAATACTGAATGAATCTCTTCTAACAAGTAGGGTAAAAAAATATGGACAATAAGGATGGATGGTAAAATACCTCGTTAATGAATTCAAGATGTTATTTCCCGTAGATAAGTGGCAATGCACAAATAATATGCATGTACAGTTATAGGTATATAAAACCTTAAAACAAGAAGAGCCCACCTTAGCAGCCTTAATGTTGATTACAAACAAACAGTTGATCTCCCGAGTACCCCATTTATAGCCGAGATGTATTATGTGCCCGTCACTTTTCAAGTTACTCAACGGTAACATATTTAATCCAAACTGGATAATTTCAATAAATATGTTCCCGGTGCATATGGACGTTCTCGGTATCACGATTTTTTTTACCAACCTCAAAGCAGAACAAACTTAATGGCAAAGTCCCCTGTAGGAAAGGCTATTCAAATATTTAATGGTCTGGCTGGAGAAATTGATATCTTTAACGTGACGTATACAGAATTTATAAGGAAAATTGAAGATGTATTGCAATGTGTTGTCGTCTGGATATCGTTTAAGGTTTTCTTCTATGATCGCATTGGCTTTCAGCTGTAATGATCCTTGGAAAAATAGTCTTATTGTCAGTAATAATAATAATAATAGAATAAAAAGAACTAGCAGGAGAAATATAAAAAATATTTGGCATTCTAGGTCCGTTTATATAATAGGTACCTTTAGTCATCGCACGGAGAGGACCAGACAACCTGGAGAGACTTGTTTTGACTGGAAGTGTGGAGGGCAATAGAGCTAGGGGGCGCGCACCAATGAGATGGAGTGAGCAGGTGAAGGGGGCTACGGGGAGGACCTTGCATGAGGCACTACGAAGAGCGGAAGATCGAAATCGCTGGAAGCATTTTGTGCACACCTATACAAATGATGGTCATGATCCTCAGCACTGAGGGACCGACAACAAAGAAAGTCATATTAGCTACAGGGGTTACTACGAAATCTTTAATAAATAATTTACAAAAATTAGATTTACCGGTTAATTTATACATAAAAATTCAAAAATCTATTTTAGATAATAAACACTTAGTAATATTGCTAGAAAGTTTCTGAACACAGATAATTATTTCAGGCACCATGCTGGTATTTCGAACCCGCGTTTTGAGTCTAATCCATTGATATCCTGTATATCTGGATAGGTGAATTTTTCCCAGTATTAGACTGTTAAGTTATTTTTACCATGACTGATCATAATTATGAAGACTTATATAATTATATATAGACTTGTATAATGCTGAGATGTATGGCAATTCTGCCGCCGCATAAAAAAAAATGGCAGATGTCTTGATGGTATTGAAAGTGAATTTTTGAGAATAGAAAAACATCACAGCATAGTACCTACGTGTTTCATTCCGGAATCTCCAGATCATCACGTATATACGGTTCTGTTTCGTAATGTATTTAACGTTTAGTATTATCCGTGTACTGCAGCAGTTATGTGTATAGACGAGTACGTATTTACGTAGTAGGCGTTAAGTAGTTAATAGTGTGTATACACAAATTGGAATGAACATTCCAAAGACTAATCATAATATATCAAAACATAATAATAATAATATGTACATACGTAACACTCTATCAATAAGGAGATACAAGATGGTGCAGAAATTGGAAAATATGGAACGATAACAATTTTGAAGAGAGATCACCTCACTTCCGGATATCTAGAAGTCGTAGACTCCTATTTATTATTGAAAAGACAGAAAAAATTACTGGGACCATTACAGCTTTCGACCAATACGATCCCAGATAAAAAAAAAACATTTACGAAATTACGTTTCTTCTGTCTTTATAAAGTCAGCGTATATTTTGTGGAATATATTGTTTACATTCGGGAAAACGCTATTAAACAATCGCATTGCCTTTGCTATCGGTGATAATTGAATGAAAACATAAGAAATCAAAGAAGAATTAGAACGACAGAAAGCATCATGACATTGAATATATTTGATTCAGTGATTGAATACCTAAATCACTCGCAAACGAGTGGATGCTCTAGAAAAGGATTCAAATTCAAATTATTACACAAAAAATCACAGAAAAAACAACATCAATACGATTATATTTTCAAGGTGCAGCGAACTAGTAATATACTGCGTTTCGCCGCACAAAATAATGAAACAGATTATTCTATTTTCTATAGTACGGAGAGGATGGCCTACGTGTTCATTACTAAATATTATTATTGAACAACAAGATGTAGGTGAGCAAGTGTAGCGATAGATTATGTCACAACATACAAACGATGCTCATATTTACAACAATACTGACCTACAAACTATTAGATACCTACTACTAATACGATTTCTTACGCTACGTTGAGACCCATCGGAATGTCATTTATTATATTACAAGCTTTTGTAACCCGGCATTGCTCGAGTTTAAATAAACAAAAACCGTGCAAATACATGGGTTAAAACTGGTATTTTTAGTTTGTAGTACCTACATAAATCTTCAAGTGATTTGCCATGAAAAGTAAAGAAAAATATTAGGCGAAAATAAATAGGTTCTTATGGCTAGTACCGAGGTACTTTTGTATTTATTTATACAAAAAATCAATTAACATTGTTTATGGATTTATTACATAATACTATTCTTATTCTACAGTATGGATTTCTATGGTCTCATAATATCCTCCATTATGAAAATAGCTCAAAATGTCAAAAATATGCAATTTTTATTCTCATAATTCAGGATTTTTTGTCATCAGCAATCACAGTGTTTCATTATGTAAACAGTCCCTAATTATTTAGTTTCAGTATTGTTTTATTTATTGTTACATCCATTTTGAAATTAATTCAATAAAATGAAAAATGTTTGACTACAAATATTGGATTTTCATACATTCGCTTGGCAATTTTGTCAAGCGAATGTATGAGAATCTCATTAAAATTGTAATATCTTTATCAATACATAAGATATTTAAAATGTTTTTAGCCTTAAACCTGCCCAGGAGATGAGACCTCGTATAGAGTGTATTATTTTACTTCTGTCTTTCCTTATTTCAGAGTCCATTGAGGACATACGCACATACGAACCGACTCAAATATTTATGTGTGGATTATACAGTGGTACCTCGACTCACGAGTTTAATTCGTTCCGCAACCTTGCTCGTATTTCAAATAACTCGTATCTCAAAGCAAATTTCCGCATTGAAATTTATTGAATTGCCATTAATCCGTTCCAGCCACCAAAATGTCACCCCAGTTATTTTTGTTACGTGTTTTTGAATAAGAAAAATGTATTTATAAATGACAAATATTGTACGAAAACATAATAAAATAGAATATAAAGAAAGACACAAGATTTATATAAAGTGTCACTTTCGCTTAATTTTCGCCACTGCTTTTCTCTTCACTGGTCTTTGCCTTTTTCGCCACGCTCATCTCGCTTTCACCTGAAGGGCATAAAAAAAAAACATGTCCAAGGAGGTTTGTTTCTTCCTCCCTTTCAGAATATTCTGGAAGTGAGTTAGGGAAGTGTCATTAAATAGCTCGTATCTCAAATATTGTTCGTATTCCAAAGCAATAAATCGCTCGCTCGACGGTTCGTATCTCAAAAAACTCGTTTCTTGGGGCACTCGTATGTCAATGTACCACTGTACTAATACATACTAATATACTATTTATCTATCTATCGTAAATATAATATATATAATAGATATTTTGATAAATCTACTAGTATTGGTAAACTGAAGTGCGTTGTTGTTTGTTAGGTATATTTAATCGTTGATATGCCAAAGTTATTGGCGGGATACTATGGAATGATATCGACGTGTGTTATTATTATTGTTGTTGTAAGGTGTTTAGCGGAGAAGCGACATAACCAATACAAAAAATAATTAACATTTTATGATAAAGTAACAAGGGGCCGATTGTTATATGCATATATTGCAAAGACATATAGTCCGCCTTTTGGCAGCTCAGACAACATGTCTTTAAATTTATTTATATAATAATAATAAAAAAAATCATTCAAAATATGTGTATCTGTATAGGTATATATTGTTACCATATAAATTATTTAAGAGGAAGGAAAATTATCAATATTTACCCATTTAAATAACACAATAGAAAAAAATATTAGCTCTCATGAATACAATATAATTGAATCGGTCATTTGAGAAACAACATAAGTCAGTCAATACAAACTTTTCAGAAATCACAAAAAACTGTTTGTTATAAAATTTTGAATGAAATGTTTATATCTTACTCAAATCAAAATGTTACTAACAGTGAATTCTTTTATTATAAACCTTTATTTTATGTCAAAATATTTTATTTGTATATTAATTTGTAAATTTAAAACCTTTGACTTATGTTGTTTCTCAAATGAACACCATTTCAGGGAATAAAAATCAACATTTTCATCCCAGATTATTTATTAAACAACCAAAAATCACTATTTTTTATAATTTTCACCCACGTTAGTGGTTGGCGTTAAGTGTCAGCTGTGAATCAACTCGAAAAAAATTTAGTGTAGTTACAACATAAGTCACTGACTTTTATTGTTTCTCTATTGACTGGCCAAGTTAAATCAGCTCAATTTGTATCAAATAGGTAAAAATTACGTGGTTTCTAAATGAAATAACTTGCGTTTCTACAAAAAGGACCCAAATAAAAAAAAAACATTTACGCTAAAAACCTGACTTATGTTGTTTCTCAAATGACTGATTCATATATGTTTGCTTCTGCTCAAGTCATCCATACCACGGATAAAAAAACAAGACTAATTTCACCTTCCAAGCTTTGTTTTGTCAGGTATTCTGGGGGAGTTCGTTCACCACGAATTACCATCCCCAATAATCAAAAAGTTAAATACATGTATGTAATATCGTTAATATTAAGCTTTTACAAATGTCAAATATTCACAATTTGTGAATCAATCCATCACGGCGACTCCTAAGTATATATAAGTGATGTCGTTAGTGGCTTTTTTCATGAGAAATTTATCTTTTCGTTTGATAATTTCCGTTAAGGATCAATATTGAAAATTTATTGATTGATTGAAAAAAAAAACAAATAGTTAAAAGTTTTACTACTTGGATGATCATCTCAAGGGCGCCATGACTTCTACTGCACAGTAGCGATTTATTAATTATACAATATCTTAAACATTACTATTTAAAGAAATTCAATGTTGGTTTAATACATTTTCTTTTTTTTTCTTATCAATTATTGTTCATTAAGGCATTCCACCCTGTATGGTTGATTTGTGAGAACCTTAAATCAATTGATCATACGAAATGTTTTTCATTCGAATTTTATTACATAAAAATGTTATCCTAAATGATGAAAACAAATAGTTTTATTTTGATTTCATTACAAAAATATTTCTTTGTACTTTACGCAACTCTAATAAGTGCTTCAATAAACTTACTTACTTACTTCCGATGGCCGAACAGCCCTTGGAGGACCTTTGCCTCCGAAACAATAGATATCTAAGCCTTTCTATCTCGAGCAATGGACTGCCAGTCGTCTCTAGCATTGAGCTCCTCTAGATCTCGATTGATGATATCTAACAATCTTTGTCTTGGTTTGCCTAACGGTCTCCTGCCATCGGGTATACCCTGCAGAATACCTTTAGTCGCCCTTCAATAAAAATCGGTGATAAAAAACCATAAACAATATCATTTTTTTTATTTCATTATAGATATGCCACTTCTCTTCTCACCATATTCAAATACTGTATACACTATGGAATGTATAATATTTCTTATACTTAATAAGTACTAATTAGTCATGTGTTTTATTTTCTAGTATTTAGTACTGGCATGCGTGTATACCCACATGTCACGTTTGTCTGGCGCAGCGAAAGTGATCGGCAATATGTAATAAGTTGGCAATATGTAAAACCAATCAGACATTTCAATAATTAGTAAACCTATGAACACAATGTAACATTGTACAAAATCTAATTAAAAGAAAGAAAGGTGTCTCAACGTTTACGAATTGGCTCTAGGCTGGCTTAAGTGATCACTTTCGGTGTCCATTGACAACGTTTATTAAATCCGCGATTCTCACTGTCACAATGTAAGGTGATATACCAATCGGAAATATGTAATTAAAACAACAGATACAACCATTTTTTGGGATCTTCTATTTCAGACCTCGAAGGGATCAGGGTCTCCCATTTCAATGTTCCAGGACAATTAAGTTCAATACTTTTTCGACTTCCAGTTCGACATGTCGCGGACGAATGTTTAGAATACTAAGCATTTTTTTGTTTGTTTAAATGGATTTGGGCACATCTCGCAGATAACAAATTTAATATGTTCGACAAATACCTACCTACACTTATTAATTATGATTGAGCACGGTAATGCACCATTGTTATGAGGCAGTGGTCTCCAACCCCAGGTGTGCGGAAAGAACTTAAAGGTCAGTTTTTTTTCAGTCAGTCAAGAAATCTTCAAGGATCCCCGAGAAGCATCGAGACATCAGAAGCAATCTCGTAAAATGACTGATTCCTGGACATGACATAACCTATATCTAAAGGAAGATTTACAACCCCTATACGCTTAAATAATAAGTTGCCAAGTAATGTAAAGGCACCCGATTACGTAGACTGTAGTGTAGAGTATCAGAGAGAGGTGAAAAGGTATCTTGTTGGAAAAGCTTTTTACAACATCGACGTAATGCTGAATGGGACTGTTCATCCTGTTTGGCATTGACCAATTTATTATCATTATTTATTTTTACATACACTGATGTGAAGCTATTTTGGGCCTTTTAAACTCGAAATAACTTCGATACAAATTTCTTCATTTCTTTATTCCTTTATGAAGTAATTTGTGGTTTTATTATTTGTGTTTTTTTTTAATGATTGCTTGACGATTCCAAGTGTCAAATCAATGGCCTATGGATGATAAAAAAGTATAAAGAATATAATTTTATTTACGTTTTAGATACACAAGTTCCAGCAACAGCAATAAAGCATTTAATAACTATAAATATTTTACATATTTTCGAAAGTTTAGTAAGAAATGACAAAGAAAAAGTTTTAAATAAACAATTTGTTTGAAAATAATTAAAAACTGTCGCCACAAATACCTATATATAAAATAAAAACTTAGGTACATAAAAAAATAATAAAAGACAATACAATAACGGGAAGTGGGTTAAAGATAAAAATATACATAAACATAAATAGATAGAC
Organism: Athripsodes cinereus; assembly: GCA_947579605.1. NCBI lineage: Eukaryota > Metazoa > Arthropoda > Insecta > Trichoptera > Leptoceridae > Athripsodes > Athripsodes cinereus. The sequence goes on from OX388306.1 coordinate 37,626,165, forward strand.
AAAAACAATTGTATCATTAATTGATATATACTCGTATATATAGTAATGGGTGTATTATGAACAGGTAGGTACTATAGGCATTGTTCATTATGATGTGAAATGTTTGTTCCCAAAGACTGGGTCGTGTGATAGACGAGTTTGTAGTACTCACGAAACTCTTATAATAATATTTATTGTCTCCATAATATTATTAATCTCATAACTATATTTGAGTCCGTTTGTAGATAATATTACGCATATTCGTAGGTATGTCCTCTATGGCCACTTTAATCAGTCAAGCAATGGGGTAATCAATACCTACTTTATATGAAATATTTGTATTATTTTTGTAGCATGTTCCTGAATATTTTTTTAAACTATCCACACTTCTCAGTATTATGCAGCCTCATCTCGCTAATCGCGAGCCGATTTCAACAGCTTTTGCTCTCATTATTAGGCTAACGTTAAATGGTTTTTCTTGCCTGACGATGAGATCGGATGTCCTTGAAAGCCGGCTCGCGAACAATTAAGTCACTGTAATATTTTACGACTATTACAATATATAAACCATCACGGTATATCCCAAAAGTGGGGTAGCCAGCAAACCAATTGCATGTAATTAACATGCAAACTGTCTTCTCCGTGCCAAAAATAAATAAAAAGAATCAGGATAGGTGGCAAACCATATCGCTGAATTTGAGATGTAAAATGTTTTTATAAGTATTTTATTTTTATTAATTTAACTAGAGCTTCCACCAAGTATCGTCGGTCTACAACATCAACGAATTATTTCGAGATTTTATGGAAAGGTGCAAAAATTCAGGCATCACTATTTTTCATTAATTTGTCGCTTATTGTGTGAGCGATTTACATACGATATTTAGCTAGTATCCTAATTTTTATATCAAAACAATCGGGCAATATCAATAAATTGTAGGAAATAGGTGTTGGGTGACATTTACGTGAATAAAAGTTACGCTCAAAAGATTACGACTTGAAAAGTTTATTGGACAAATCTAGACAATTTGTAGGTAATTTATGAGAATATGAATGCGATGAAATAGAACTAAATAAGAAAATGAGATGATTTTGAGCCTAATTCAGTGTAATAAATATGTATGCCACATAATATAAATAAACAAGTTCTTGTTAATGGGGCAGTAATACTTTGTAATTCGATATTTATACATAAAAAAAACAATACACATATATGTATTAATAATACTATTTCAGACTGTTGATACTAAATAGATAGATACATTAAAATATAATTTATCAAAAAAAATCGTCCCAATATAAATAAAGTTGTGACGACGATATTATTTTAAAACAACATGCATTATACAATAATAATCATACTAAAAGAGATTAATTGCGTGAATTATTATCATGATGTTGTTTTTAAATACCTACGAGGCATACCTTTTAAGTTTTGTCGTTTGAAGAAAAAAACACAACTAGAACCTTATAGTACTTCTTATTGCTTTTCAAAGTATTCACCACGTAGCTTAATACACTTTTCCATTCGCTCAAACCAGTTATTATAACATTTATTCCACTCTAAAGTGGGGGTGTTCAAAATGGCTGACTTGAAAGCGTCGACTGCTTCTTCACCGGACTGGAACCTTTGACCACGAAGACTTTTCTTAATTTTAGGAAATGTAAAGAAATCGTTAGGGCTTAGGTCAGGACTGTATGGAGGATGGTCAAGAATTTCTACTTTTTCCTGCTTCAAATACTCAATTGTTTGCCGAGCGCTGTGTGAGCTTGCGTTGTCGTGGTGCAGGATGATGCGTCGCTTTGAGTTAGATTTTCGAAGTTCGGCGATGACTCGTGGTAAACAAACTGTGGTATACCACTCTGCGTTAACCGTTCTACGATCTTCAAGTGCAATAGTCGCAACATGGCCGGTTTTTCCAACGAACGTGGCCACCATCTTCTTTGAAGTGCTTCGAGAACGAACAACTTTAGTCGGCTTTGGCTCGTCTTGAAAGACCCAGATTGTAGATTGTTGTTTGGAATCAGGATCGTAGGCATAGATCCAAGATTCGTCACCACTGATGATGTCGTAGACGTGATTTGACTCTCCTCGGTTGAACCTTTCCAGAGTTTTCTTACACCATCTGACGCGGGCCGCCTTGTGATCGTCGGAAAGCAGATGCGGTATCCAACGGCAAACTAGCTTTCTCACACCAAGCGCTTCATGCAAGATCTTCTGAATGGTTGTCCCTGAGATGCCTAATAGAGCCTCTATCTCTCGATACGTCACATGACGTTCTTCGAGAATTAGTTGTCTCACAGCAATGATGTTATCTTCAGTGAAGGAAGATTTTGGGCGTCCTTCGCGAGATTTGTCACTAACACTAGTATGTCCACGCTGGAATTATAAATACCAGCGTTCGACAGTCCGCAGACATGGGGCTTCATCACTGAACACAGATGTTAGCTCTGCAAAACACTGAAGCCGTGTCAGGCCTCTTCTAAAGTTGTAGAAAATTATTGCACGAACATTTTCCTTAGAAAGATTCATTTTCGTACGTAACCTGACAGATTCCAGTCGACGCTGTGACTAAACAATAGCATTTATCCTAATACTTTCAACTGTTTTGAGATTCAAAATTTAAACACATTCGAATATAGAACAGTTCCAAATTCAAAATTGCCGGGAAATATGGAAACGACAGAACTTAAAAGGCATGCCTCGTACGTGAATACTAAACATATAATACCTAAAGTTGTTCGACCAATGAGTTGTGAATTTATAGGTATATTCCTGAAAGAAAGTATATTTTAAAGTTGATATTTTCAACCGACGGTACTTGGTGGAAATTCATGTTGAATTAATTAAAATAAAACACTTATTTGTAGTATATCCACGGTGACTTTTTATTGGACGCGAGCCGGCTTTCAAGAGCTTCCGCTCTCATCATCAGGCTGGCGAAAAGTAAACTTTTCTTATACTTTTCGCCAGCCTGATGATGAGAGCGGAAGCTCTTGAAAGCCGGCTCGCGTCCAATAAAAAGTCACCGTGGATATACTACAAATAAGTGTTTTATTTTAATTAAAGTATATTTTTTTGATATAATAATAGATACATGTGACAACGTGTATGAAATACTACAAAAATATGTTTATATTTGCATTTTAATTCCGTGGAGCATCCGGCAGAGAATGATCTTCCGCTCTTTTCCGTAAGTTTACAAGTATTCTGTAAAAGACAGATAGATGTTTGAAAAATAAGGACATTTTACATGTACAATTCAGCAACAACCCATCTTGACTGTAAATATTATTTTTTTGTTGGCACGGAGAGGACGGCTTGCATGTTTGTTATATATAATCAGTGACATTGACATGTTTGCCGGCAGTGCTCGCACTTTTAAAATGTCAATTTTGCAGGTTATGTGTAGCGATCCGTGACTTCGATTTTCTCTGCTTCTCTTGTTATCAGTGTTTTCCATCCCTTTTCATATTTTCTTGTTTCCCATGACACTCAATTTTTGTATTAATTATAGGTATGTTGTTCTTTATTTTGTAAAGGTAGGTAGATTTTACTTTGAAATTGCTTTTTCACTCTTTCATTCATGACTTTAAGTGATGTTTTGATTGTTAATTTTGTGTTTTTACTCTTAATTTCTTTTTTATTATTGTTTTTAATTATGTATGACAACCACTTGGGCTTTGATTTGATTTAACAGATTAATATATGAACACTTATAAACTGGACATTGCATTGTATAATTGTTGTTGATTATTGTATTGTTGTACTAAACATATATGTATTGTCTGTAGTGTTCCGTTGACCAAAATAAATAAAAATAAATAAATAAATAAATATAGCTAGCTGTTGGCTACCCAACTTGTGGAATATGCCATGACGGTATAGAAGTAATAGCAATTTGACAAAAATGAAAAATATTTCCTTGAATTAGGTAAATCAGTTTTCTTCAATGAGATTGAGAATTTTAATTTCTCCACTGAAGATTGTTTTCTCATTTCGAGAATTTTAATTCTTCTAAATATATATATCTTCTTAAATTTAGAAATAATTATTTCTTAATCTCACACGAAGGTTTTGTAACACTTTACAGAGAACTCCATGTGGAAATCAAGGAGGTTCGAGCACTTGTAGCCTTTAAATTAAGATGTGCAAATTATGTAAAGGAATGATTCAGATCCTGTGGTGGGGTGGAAAGCAAAGAGAGTTTTTTATTGTATTGTTTTTTAAGTACTATTTGTATTTGAAATCACAATTATGATTAATTTTAAATAATATTTAAATGCATATTTTTACTACTACTACTGCATAACCCAGAAGTGGGGTAGCCAGCAGAACAGCTGCAAGTAATAAACATGCAGGCCGTCTTATCTGTGCAACTAAAAATTAAGATATTCAAGATGGGTGGCAAACCTCATCGCTGAATTTGAGATGTAAAATGTCTTTATTTTTTCGAACACCTGCCTTTTACAGGACACTCGAAAACTTACGGAAAAGAGTGAAGTAATTCTTTCATTATATACAAAAGTTTAGTGTTAAGGCAGTGAGCTAAGGCTCAAGACAATAATTATCTAGACTAAAGACGTTTTTTTCTTTCTGTGTCTAGTGCGCGCGTTCAATTGAAAACTGTTATTTTTTTATTCAAACGGTAAGTACCGTCTAGTTTCCAGTGATTTCTTTTGCAGTACCTATGTACATGAGAGTAAATAACATTTGTTACAATTAATTAACATACTTGAACACCATAGCATAAATGAATAATCCAAATTGTTAATACCACTTTTCACAGTTACCATCGAAATAGTTAGAATCAATTACTTAAGTACATATTAGATATTCGTAAGGTATTTTATCAGCTGCAACATTTTAGCGTTATGTAGTCGTTCGAATTACGGCGACTTTACGAGAAAGTATCAATTTTGCAGCTGAAATACACAAGTCAAATACTAATAAAACCGTGGAGCACCCGGTTAAGAATAGGTCTCTAAGTTTTTCCGTAAGTTTTCGAGAATCCTATTAAAGATAGCTGTTCGAAAAAACGGCACTCAAACTCTCAAATTTTAATTCCAAGTCCTAATTTCTATGAGGTATGCCACTGTTTATAACATGTGACATGTTGGATTACTCCGGATCATGCCTTCAGTTAAAGGGCATAAATATTGAGAATGTGGACAAATTCAAATATCTTGGCAGTATGATAACGCAATCTCTTGACCCGGATACTGAAGCAAAGTGCAGAATTGAGGCAGCCCGTGCTGCTTTTAATAAAATGAGAGTGCTCTTCTGCAACGACAATCTTAATTTGAAACTTCGACAAAGACTCGTAAAGTCTTATGTATGGTCTGTATTGCTGTACAGTTCTGAAACCTGGACCCTAAAAATGAATACAATGAACCGCTTGAAAGTATTTGAAATGTGGCTTCATAGAAGAATGCTTCGCATTCATTGGACTGATAGGGTCACGATTTCACAAATGTAGAGGTGTTAAGAAGAGCTGGAATGACAGAGAACTCCTGTTGGATGTCAAACCTAACCTAACCTAACCATTGTGAATGTTTTGTTGATGTTATAAGCACGGGGAGGGTGAACTGTATGTTTATTATAAACGATGAGTCCACTGACAACCCCAGCTGCGATGGTATAATAGTAGCAATAGGAGCAGTTGTTTTCAACAATGTATTTGTGTACTACAAAATAAATAAAATTTATAGGTACATGAAAATATTCAGAGCATCTCAACTCAACAAAGCCACAAAGAAAATTAATCGAGTACCTACTTATCTAAACAAACAAATACTTCGGAGATTTGTAATGGCTGCGTACGTACTTGGCCTTAAACAATTAACATAGAGCGGCTTCAATCGTTAAGTCACTGTTAATGAACATTAAATAGAATTACCGCGGATAAATAGGAGTCCTTGGACTACTGAAATTCCCGGGAAAAGAGGTAATTTCAACATTTCAATATACGGCGTGATCTTTTTGCATGTTATTAATACTAGACAAACAAAAAAAAGTTAATTCAAATAAGACTAGGAGTACCTACCTAATAAGGATAAAAAAGAGCAAAACAGATATACAGTACCTACCTACAGATATAATATCGAAAAAAATGACAAGACAATGAAAAGAACAATACAATATCGAAAACAATGACGAGAAATATGAATAAAATATGAAAAAAAAACCAAATATGAAAAATATTATAAATTTATAGAAAATTGTAATTCGTAAAAATAAGCTATTGATTTTTAAAATTAATTAGGTACATTTAATATTAATTACAAATATTAATTATATAAATAACATAACTAGCTAAAAACACAGCAATAAATATGAAAAAAAATATTAAAAATTGTAATTCGTAAAAATAAGCTATTGATTTTTAAAATTAATTATGTACATTTAATATTAATTACAAATAACATAACTAGCTAAAAACACAGCAACAAATATGAAAAAAAAAATATAAAATTGTAATTCGTAAAAATAAGCTATTGATTTAGTAATCAATAAGTCATGGAAAACAATGTACAAAATCCTCAAAAAACTGACTTTCATCGTAGCCTGTCATTTGAAATCACATACAAAAATGGCGAATTTATCTGAAATAAGTAACTACAGTAGGTATTAGTCACTGTTCTAAGGTGTGTACCGTGTCTTTTCACTTGCTAGATTCTCTAAATAACATTTGTTGGTATATTTGTGACTGTTATTTCGTGTGGTTGCAGCAAGCAGAGCGTACATACAATATGGTTAATTATTCATTAGAATGTCCTACATACAACTGTTGTTATTGTTTTGAGAACAATTTGTTGAAGATACGTTTGTTTGCGTTTAAAAGATGCATTAAATTTATTTTGTTATACATTTTGTGGACTAAATATTCCATCAGAGAGCAGAACAAGGCAAATAATATTGCACAATTTAAATTAAAATATAATTGTTATGTTTGTCCTATTCATTAGCCTCATAATGCATTTGAAATAGCGCGTTTGATTTATCCTAGAAAATTCAAATCAGTACAAAATATTATTATTATTATTGGTGTTAAGTGTTAATGTGACGTGGTTAGAATGGAAGGAATCACTATATTATAGTGATGATCTCGCCACTGCATATCATCCTATTTTTTCTTATGTAAACTGATTTGTCGGTTTTGTTATTTAAATGATGATGTGCAAGATGAATGAAATAAAAAAATAAAAATAAATTGCAGATATGTGAACTCTTCGTTGGTTAAAATAAGTCTTTATACAAAATGTTTGCTTTCGTGTATGATTTTCCTCTTCAATATTATTTCCAGTACAAAAAACATGCAAAAAAGTAGTAACAAAACTATAAATTTCATCACATAGAAACGAATACAATATGCGTGTCAAAGACCTCTACAAAACGATTTTCGGAGATAAATCCAACGATTCTCCGAATAGCTATTGATCGCCAATCCAAATTAAATTAGTTAAATTTTTTCCTCAAGTTTATGTCTATGAAACATTATTATAGGCACTGATTAAACATAATATCATGATTTATGAAACAGTTATAACTCGACGCCAAGAATGTGATTCTTGGTGCACTAAGCCACCTTGCTGGTCCAACAAAAACATAAAAAAAATATAATTTAAGATTTAAAATGAAAAAATCCCATCGTCCCAATCCCAACGTCGATGAAATATACAATTTAAGATAATTATGGCATTGTCGTTCAAGCAATAGATAGGTATCAAACTAAAAAGTAATATTGATAAACTATTATTTGAACCAAACACATACCTACTCATTTCTTTGCTCAGGATATTTTGACGAGAAAAGTTAGAACAAATTCAATGTTAAATTTATTTATTTACAAGCTTTTGTAACCCGGCATTGCTCGGGTTTAAATAAACAGAAACCGTGCAAATACATGGGTTAAAATGACATAACCTTATTGGACTAAAATGGAGTATGCGCTTACGTGTAAAAAAGTAATAAAAAGTTATAGCCAATGAGAATACTTAATGTTTGACTCCCCACATGCCCATATTTAACTAACAAAATTGGTAGGTACCTTCATGAAAAAAGTGTTACAAACATCTTTCCAATGAAAAATCTTAAAGTTTGACACCTCAGATGTCCTTATTTAATTATATCAAAAGAAAGTAGGTACCTACATCGAAAAAAGTGCAGAAAAAAGTTTGACATCCCGTACTTAAATAAGAAAAAAAGCGGGTAAATATGTCATTCTGAGAAAATAATTGTTGGTACCTAAATGTTATTCCATTCTATTCTTCTCAAGACCATCCACTCATTTGCGAGTGATTTTGGACCTAAATGTTATGTAATTGCCACATTCGAATTGGTATTTTTAGTTTGTAGTACCTACATAAATCTTCAAGTGATTTGCCATGAAAAGTAAAGAAAAATATTAGGCGAAAATAAATAGGTTCTTATGGCTAGTACCGAGGTACTTTTGTATTTATTTATACAAAAAATTAATTAACATTGTTTATGGATTTTTTACATAATACTATTCTTATTTTACAGTATGGATTTCTATGGTCTCATAATATCCTCCATTATGAAAATAGCTCAAAATGTCAAAAATATGCAATTTTTATTCTCATAATTCGGGATTTTTTGTCATTAGCAATCACAATGTTTCATTATGTAAACAGTCTCTAATTATTTAGTTTCAGTATTGTTTTATTTATTGTTACATCCATTTTGAAATTAATTTAATACAATGAAAAATGTTTGACTATAAATATTGGATTTTCATACATTCGCTTGGCAATTTTGTCAAGCGAATGTATGGGAATCTCATTAAAATTGTAATATCTTTATCAATACATAAGATATTTAAAATGTTTTTAGCCTTAAACCTGCCCAGGAGATGAGACCTCGTATAGAGTGTATTATTTTACTTCTGTCTTTCCTTATTTCAGAATCCATTGAGGACATACGCACATACGAACCGACTCAAATATTTATGTGTGGATTTTCATTGTCCGTAGGCCCTTATTATGTACTTACTATGCACTTGGACTTGTCATACATATAATATTCACCACATATATAAAAATAGAACAGTCTATAAAACAATTCAAGTTAAATAAAAGTTAAATCTTAGTATTTTAGTCAAATATTGAATTAGTTAGGTACATAAAAAAAACAATCAAAAAACAATTCTATTCATTTAACATCTCGTCGATTGTGTAGAATACGATTTCACCATTCCTCGGAAGACCAACACATCATCACACATAATGCAGTAGGCTCTCATGAATTTCAAGAGTTTGTTCTGTCCACGGTGAAATTATGATTAAGAGGAGGGGCAATGTTTATAATATCATAGTCAAGGAACGTCAAGTGGACGCAGAGTAAATATTGCAAACATACTTGACGAAAAATGCACATGAGCCCAACTGCAACTCAAGAACATTGCATACTCGAATACATTGAAATGTATGTACACGAATATCGAGAATTCTCTTTACTTGACTTCATGTTACCTTTTATTGTAATATGAATGAATCAAGGAAAGACTTGACCCAGAATGCATCGAGTAGACGTAAAGGAAGATGGATATTGGAATTATAGTACACGTAATTTTTGAAAGAAAATTTGTCGAAAATAAGCCTGAAAACATGTGTATCTTAAGAAAACAGAACAAGTTGACTGTGAGTTTGATTTTAGATAAACGAAAAAGATTCTTAACGGAAACCTTGAATCGATAAAGGATTGGAGGAGATAATAGGGGCTAAATGAGTTAAACGCTAAGAAAATGTATTGTGCTCAAAATAAAGATTTGAGGAAAACCAAAAGGATGATTCAGAGTACAAAATAGATTTATGGTGAAGTGGAATGAAGTGAAAGTGAAGTGAAAGTGAAGTGAAGTGAAACAAATAATAAGGATACCAATAGACAATAGCTTCTAATGCACCAACTTCACCTTATAGAACCTATACAGATATTAATGTAAATCACAGCAGTAAAATTATGGGTAAGTTGGAAGAAATCGCGCCTCTGCGATAAACTCGCCCTCTGTATATTGATTGTATTTTTGTGTGAATTTGCTTGTAATCAATGTACAGTAAAGAATAAGTAAATGAAAAAATAAAAAATATAATAACCTGATAATTTGTAATTTATTGAATCTCAAAAGAAATAAAAAAAGGTCAAACAGTGTTGCATAATTGTAACACATTCACATAAATTGTAAATCTATAACTGCACATGTATACATTAATTTGCCTCAATTTTTTCACATGCTTAGAATTCCACTACACTCAGATATGAATGTGTTGTTTTAATTAATTAATTAATTGATAATTATAATAATTAGTATCTGCGCTAAATAATACAACAAGTCAATGGCGGTATAAACATACACTGTATAATATACACAAATTGCGATAAGATCGGAATTTCTGAACACAAAGCAATACAATAATCATTTTATTATGGACTATTGTGTTTACTATTAATATTTAATAACTAGCATAATTTACTATATAACGTTTGAAAATTTAACTAGAACAAGCAATTCACAAGATCACAATAAAAACCATAAACCACGAGTTGCACTATTACAATTAATGAAATCTATGAAACAATAAGATACAGACAAACAGTAATTCATGACCCAGTTGAAGGTTGAGCTCAGAATTTTGTGTTATTTGCGACACCGTGGTATAAAAAAATATCTTATGCTTAAACTTAAGTTCCAGCTGTAGGACAACAAATTAAAAAAGCGGACGGAGGACGAATAGGGTGATTCCCGATAATCGATTAATTACTTTTGATAATCCAAGTATCTTGATTTGCGTACCAAATATCTAGCATTTCGCTCACTAATTACATCGTTGATCTAGAACAGGCGTCGGCAACCTATGGCAATGGCACTCTACAAAGTAATCAGGGACAAGGTTCGCATTAAAAAAAAAATTTATGTTAGAATTTTATGTTATTTTGTTAATAAATATGTTTAAAAGATAAATTTGATATAAAATTCTTCTCCTCTAGAACCCCATTATATAATTTAGAATTAAGGCGGCACCCTGAATCATATTGGTAGAGTGGCTTGGCACACCACAGCTAAAAGGTTGCCGACCCCTGATCTAGAATCTAGATCCTTTCGCTCATTAGTATAAAAAATATAGTTCTAGATCGGTGATCGCCTTTAAGTTCACTCAACAAGGTACACGGATCAATAATAATGTTCGAATCACGAATCCATATTACACATAATTTACACATAGTTTTCAAGCATACCTATTATTATTACTAGCTGCGTTTAAAACTAAGCATAGATACTATTAGGGATATTATCAACCATTGCTTTGATACTCGGAATGAGATACAAGCATACACATTAAAATATTACAATGATGACTCTACATATTTACGTTATTAGCACTATGTCGTGATATATCATATTTTTATAAGTAGGTATGTGTTGTATATAGATAGATATAATGTATATTGCGGTGAACTCTCTCATTGTGTGATGCGGTCGGTGTACAATATAACGATGAAGAAAACGCCTCATACATTGTCATTGAATGAACTGTAGTTTTTTTTACTGTAGAAACATTTAAAAAGTAAAACACTTGTTTAATACTTCTACAGCAACTTCATTAATCTCGAACCAGGTTTCAAAAGCTTCTGCTCTCATCATCAGATTAATTTTATCAGTGATTTTACGCTAACTTGATGATGAGAGTGAAAATTCTTGAAAGCCGGCTCGCGATTAGTAAAGTCACTGTGGAAGTAGTTTTTTTTTTTTTAACAGGATACATACAGTTGATACAACAAATACAATAGTCTATAACATATTTAGCAATAAGCAAACCAGTGAAGATCCCTATATTACCCTTATGTGCTCCACAAAACATACATAACTAAACACAACAGATAAAATCATGCATGTTTTTTTTTATTTTATTTTAATTTTAGTTACCGGGTTAGTTGGAAGACATCGCATTTTAGCGATAAACTCGCCCTCTGTACATTGAATTTATAGTTGTTATTTTTATGCCACTATTTCATTATGTAATATTGTAACCAATGTACAGTGAAGAATAAAATAAATAAATAAATAAATAAAAATCAACAAACAACAATTACAATAGAATAGAGTAAATTATGTTCACAAAATTAATAGAATAATGCTCACAAAGCAATAATCGCAGGATTAAACAATAAAAAAAAGCAATAAAAACAATACAATGAGTCATGAAAAATAAAATTATAACATTAAAATATCATATAAAAACTCTCAAAATTTAACATTTAACATCATTTAAAATTCAATAGTAAAATTAGTTTATAGGTATAAGAGTTTTTCTTTTATTAGTTGAACTTGAACTTCCACCAGATACCGTCGGTTGACAATATTAACTAAACATCCTATTCTTCAAAAATAATATACAGTTTAAATTAATGATAAAAATAGTGAAATAATGAATACATTTGTCATCTTCTTAGTGCATACTTTTAAAAAATAGACAAAGAATATTGATTTTTTTTATTTATTTATTTAATTTAAAATCATATACGGCATGAGCCTTTTACGTGTTGAAAAAAAAAGTATGACAGACAACAACAAAAAGTAAAAAACAATCACAAAGGTAAATTGCCAATTCATAAGTCAAGATCAAAATGAAAACAAAATAATAAGAATTAATAAAAAGTAGGTCTATATGAGTTTTAAAATGTTAAACTAAACACTGTTTAATTTTCACGTATGATTATTTAGTCAATTAGAATTTAGTCTATATTAATTGACTAAATAATCATACGTGAAAATTAAATAGTGTTTAGTTTAACATTTTAAAACTCATATTAAAATGAATTTCCACAACGTTAACGCACCTACTTTAAATTTAATAAAAGAAGGTCTATATAATGAGTCAATTATGGTGTGTCAAAATAGGCTAGTAGGAACATTTTTGTTAAATCCAGTACGATACTTTACTGCTATGCAGCTTCTGACTACCCCAAACGTGGTTTAAAAAAACAGATAGATATATACATAGGTCAGCAACACCAAACTCTTGTATCTCGATTTGATAACGAACAGTTATTCATTATAGACATAGGTAGCGTATTTCAGTATTGGTCCGCAGACAGACGTCATTTTGTCACGTGTACAAGATTTATCATGGAATCCCTACATTATCATTTCTAGTGAATCCGGGTCAACAGTGATAGTGTTATCGCAATATTACGATTAAAAGACAGATCTGATTCGTTGTCAGAATGTCTGAGGAAGTGATGTTTAAACAGTCGCATTTAAGTGCCCAAATTCTAAACCTCACATCCTGGCGGAGGTTAAGTATTTGAAAAACCTATTTAATCATTCACTGATAAGAATATAGTATATTTTCATAATACATCGTTTCGCTAATCTATTGTAACGTCAAAATAAACGATTACATGAAAATTCTTCGAAATACAATTGTTCGAATTCACAATTGTTCGAAAAAATAATTATTCGAATTAACAAATCTTCGAATAACATTTGTTCGACTATCAATTATTCGAATTACAATTAATGGAAAGTGAATTGTTCGACTAACAATTGTTAGAAAATCTTATTATTCGAATTATTTTATATAAATCTAAATTCATTTTATTTTGATCTTCAGAAGCAAGTCATATTGACGCAATTAGGTATATTACGTTTCATATAAAACTCCAGCCATACCTCATCCAACTTTAACGTTATTTTAGTTTCTTAAGAAAATGAGGCAATTGCGTTCATACCTAATTATAAATAGATATATTTAAATTATTTTTCCAAACATTTGACACTATTTAGATAAATCGATTGCAAACTGAGTCGAATTATATAATATAACTTCGCTAAGTACGTCACTTTTCGCCGAAAATAGGAGCAATATCTTGCTTGCGGAGCTGTCTTGATAATAAAAATTCGAAGAATTGTGTTTCGGATAATTGTTGCTTTCAATATAACGTATAAAAATTCGAACAATTGTGTTTTCTGATAATTGTGGATTCGAATAACTGCCATTCGAATAATTGTCATTCGAAAAAAAGTTAGTTCGTACAAATGTTTTTTCGAAGAATTGTCCATTCGAATAATTGTGATTCGAATAAATTTCCTGTCACCAAAATAAACACAGTTAAATCTTTTCAAGTACCACTATTCTACCAATGGGTTATTGGCATAGATGGTACAGCAAAGAAAATATGCAAGTTATTTTTCACAATGAACTCATTGGCATTTCAGGATCATACTTCTGAATGTTTGAGTCCATAGTTTGATCCATCAGAAAATATTTGGGAAGTTAGGACGATGCTCTATGTCATGTACAAGACATATAAATTCCATTAGGAAAATAATGGATACTAAATCGTCTGGAATGTTAATTCTCAGTAATAAAATTTATCAATAGACCATTCAGTTGTCATTCCAATGCAAGAAGGAGCAGCGACACATATATGGATTAAGTGGTAATAGAAAATGCATGAGCTGTGTAGCAGGAAGACATAATAATTGAGAGCGGGTGTAGTGTATTGAATACTTCCAATATGTATAGATAATATTGGTACCTACTTACATGACAATGAGATTATTATAAGGTACGTTGTGCGATATATCTCAGGTATTTTATGTTATCCGGATATCAAAATGATATTAATTTATCAATGATGGTCTATGTGATGTAACTAAAGTATTACGTAAGTATTCCTTTAAGTATTACGAATTGTCATAAAAGAAGATGACTGAAACACGCCGATTGTATATATTGTTATGTAAAATTATGTACATTTTGGACAAAGGATTTTTTACTGACTATCATTTATCCAAAGTTTTAAATGTGTTCTAGAGGCTCTCGAATGTGTCAAATTTGGACAAAAATGGTGGAACGTTATAGGGAAAATACAGAAATGACACATTTGAATATTTATTTACTAAAAAATATATTATTTTGGAAATGAATTATTGAAAGAATGTATGCAAGCGGAACTCGGAGATGGTTAAAGAGGGACGAAAGTGGAATTAATGCAGAGGAGATGCGATTGCTGGGACGAGTAGGTGGTGAAACGTTGCGTGATAGAGTGAGAAATGAGGGTATAAGGAGAATGAGAGGAGTGCTGTGGAAAGTATGCGTGTAAACAAATTGCAATGGTTTGGACGTGTGTAACTGTGTAACGAATGCGTGATGAAAGGATGATGAAGATGATGTATTTGTCTGAAAGAGGGGGTGTCAGGAAGTGTCAACGTCCAAAAACTACGTGGCTTGACTAGGTGGATTAAATTCTCAAGGGTAATCGCATGTTGAGTAAGAGAGCTCGACATAAATGTATGAGAAATTGCGTGAATGTGAAAAAAGCGAAAGAAGTATGCAAATTAACATGACGTTCCGTTTTCTCTGCCTACCCCACTTGAGTTACGGCGTGAGAGTATAGATAGATAGATAGAAAAAAATATTTTGTACTGAACTTACCTATTGTATCTTTGTCATCACAGTTGGTGGAATATCCTCTACAGTTCTGTACGAGGGTCGCCGCTCGTGACAGCACTTCCAGTGGTGTCTCCACACTCTCCATCATAGTGCTGAAAACAAGAAGAAAAGAAAGTATAAATAGATTTTTAAATTAAAAGCCTAGCACTACATAGAGGAGTTTCCAACCAGAGGGGCGTATAGAGATGTCAAGGGGGACGAAATACGTTTGCATTTCGAAAAATTACAAAGATTTGTTAATACTTTTATTTAAATACGTACAAAAGTGCATATTATTGAATAAGGACAGTATTTCTCAATCTATGGGTCGCGACCCACTAGTGGGTCGTGAGCGAATATTGAGTGGGCCCTAATGGACGATTCGCCACCGTATAAGACATGAATAAAAAAATGTTGTTGGAGCAATGTTTGGAGAAAAAAAGCTAAAAGGAGGGTCCGAGCTGATGGGTTAGAGCCCAGTCAACTTTGGGAACTACTGAATTAGGATATTAATTAACTAATGCATTTTTTTACCATAACGGTATCACCGACGAGTAAGGTAACAAGAAAACTAATTGCATGCACTTGACAAAAAGGCCTCCAAAAATTATCATTCAGGATGGGTGGCATATCGTATCACCGAATTGTAAGTATTAATTAACTACCTACCTAATAATAATTTATTTCCCAAAATATGTTTTATTGTTTGTTTATTGTTAGTTGGTTATATCCAATTTGAGATCATTTTTACTAAAAATCGTACGCATTGTGATCAACGTACAGCAAAGAATAAATATTTTTTTTTACAGGTAAAATGGGGGAACAATGCTCCAAAGTTTGCTCCACTCACAAAAACATTGACTACAAAAAAATGTGAAACCAGGTGTAGTGTTTATGTTGCTATTTGAAAGTTTCATATGTGTTTTGTTATATGTAGATGCTATCACAGTGATTAGTAATGTTTTTATTTAGAAAAAAAAGATTAAATTTGGAGCAATGTTTTTCTTAGGGACGAGGAAACATTGCTCCAGTAAATATATTCATAGAAAAAACATATATATATAAAGAATGGAGCATTGATAGCTGCTCACAATATCATTTAATTTAATTTGAAAAAGTCGCTGGGATGTAAAACCATAAAAAAAAACACAAATTTAATGAAAAATTTACTGAAAAATTTACTTACAAAAAGTAACAGGTATTCAGAGATGACGACAGATTTCTCTTAAACAGAACACAAACTTGAATCACAATGCTAACTTCTGACAGCTTAATTACATTTAAAGAGTTGTCATATGAAATTTATTTGTAGCTGATGTTGTAGTGATTTAAATAAAATACGTCATAGAAAAAGAAGAACCATATAATATTTCTTATTATTGCGGGAAATTCAAATGCAATTTTTTTCCCGAAGTGGAGCAATGTTTCCTGGGCAGGAGCAATGTTCCCCCATTTTACGGTATTTACCTATTGTTTTTCGATGTAGATATTCACTGTGTCGATGTTCACTGTGTCGATGTAGATATTCACTGTGTCAATGTTCCCCCATTTTACGGTATTTACCTATTGTTTTTCGATGTAGATATTCACTGTGTCGATGTTCACTGTGTCGATGTAGATATTCACTGTGTCAATGTTCCCCCATTTTACGGTATTTACCTATTGTTTTTCGATGTAGATATTCACTGTGTCGATGTTCACTGTGTCGATGTAGATATTCACTGTGTCAATGTTCCCCCATTTTACGGTATTTACCTATTGTTTTTCGATGTAGATATTCACTGTGTCGATGTTCACTGTGTCGATGTAGATATTCACTGTGTCAATGTTCCCCCATTTTACGGTATTTACCTATTGTTTTTCGATGTAGATATTTACTGTGTCGATGTTCACTGTGTCGATGTAGATATTCACTGTGTCAATGTTCCCCCATTTTACGGTATTTACCTATTGTTTTTCGATGTAGATATTTACTGTGTCGATGTTAAGGTAGTAGGATTTCATATTGACATTAAAAACAAATGTTTTTTCAGCAATGTTGCTCTTATGCCATGAGACACGTCTTCTTTCGTCTATCAAGGACATTGCTAATTTATTGGAAGAAATTACTGACAATGTACTTGAAAAATGAAAGACGTCTTTCTCAATAACAAAATCAACATAGCAGGAAAAACATTTGTTTTTCATCTAATATATAAAATTCTCGTGTCACGGTGTTTGTTATCATACTCTTCCGAAACGGCTCGACCGATTTTGTTGAAATTTTGTATGCTTATTCGGGTAGGTCTGAGAATCGGGCAACATCTATTTTTCATACCCCTAAAAAAAAGCTGGTCCACTCCGATTTTTTAAGGGCAATTATTTTTTATTATAATTTTTTCATAGCGAGGCATTAAAAATACATACCTACAGCCCTAAATTTTCTACCATCAACCCCTATTTTTAAATAGCGATATTTGTAAGTAATCTAGAAATAATGTAAATGGCAAAATAACGTTTGCCGGGTCAGCTAGTTTCATTATAAATAATGGTTTCATAATCTATTTAAGAAACTCAAAAGTATATACAAAAAAAGGGAGACCTATTTGTTTCGATAACTATAATTTTGATTCAAAGTCTAGTTTATTTTAAATTATTTATTACACAATAATTATAAAAAATACATACATTTCGTAAATAATAATTAGTACCAGCATCTTTGAGCACGCTATAATAATTATTTATCTTTATCAGTATTGTTGAAAAAAATTCTTGGAATTTTTTTGAAATCAGCTGGACCTATTGCATGTTATAAACATGCAGATTGTACTCTCCGTGACAATAAATATATAAGACATTCAGGGCAGTGACGTCACTACATGTTTATCATCTGAGGCCCGTGGCAAATTCATTGGATGACCCCCTCTAGTAAAAAAAATATTTAAATAAATTACTTACGTATTTACCCAACAGTATAACTAGTATTGTGTGAATTTTAGTTAAATAGGTATCTAATGAATTTTTATTTCAAAAGCATAGGTATAACATAGTTTTAATGAAATAACAATTTAATATTAACAAGATGTTTATAAATAAAATTATTTTCTTCAAGCTTTCTGTTCCGCAAGTGTTTTTCTTATGAATGCTTAACCACGTGGATCAAATCCTCAAGGACGGTAGCGTGTTAAGTAAGAGGAATCGGCGTGCATGTATGAGAAGCTGGATGAATGTAGAGGGAGCGAAGGAATAGTGTGTAGGGATAGATCTAAATGGCGCTTCGTTCTCTCTGCCTACCACACCTGGGACACGGCGTGAGGGTATAGTATTATAGTATAGTACAATAAATAGATCGCACACAAACTGTGACTGCATAATAAGTAATAATATGATTTACACACACGTGTTTTCTGTTTGTTACGTAACTATAAACTTTTGCTCATCAAATACCATCTTAATAACGATTTTAACAAGGGTGAACAAAAATAGGTATGCGAGTACAAAAGCTTCCTCATAATAATATTAGGTGTAATATGTATATGTGTGTAGTTACAGTTAGTTAGTTAGTGGTAGCTGATGTGGGTGCAAAGGGCGGATAGAAACCCTTCGCGGTGTCTAAAAGGAAGTCGTCTATGGATTTCATTTCATGGCGATAACAACACAGTCATTCTCAATGGTTTACAAACAGTATTTAATATTTATACATATTTAATTTAATTTATGTTTTAATCCTTATTTTATTTATTTGTTCATTACTGTACATTGATTACAAGCAAATTCACACAAAAATACATTTAAAACAAATACAATCATAAGTACAATCAATATACAGAGGGCGAGTTTATCGCAGAGGTGCGATTTCTTCGAACTAATCCAGTTGCATGTAACTTTCACATAATGAAAATTTTAAAGCAAGGAAAGAGGAGGTTATCTCTGTACTGTATACTATGTGAATTGAAGAAAAACACTAATAAGTTAAAAAAAAAAAATTCCTCTAATCGCCTGAATATGGAGTCGAGAGTCTCCGAATACTAGAAATCATAGATAATAAAGTCACTTGAAGTTAGGTAACTAAACAGTATTTTTTTTCAATTCACCTTGAAATGGACTTCTAATAAGTACTTTCTGTCAATAACATCAAAATTTAATACTAAATTATATATACTCTCACGCCGTATCCCAAGTGGGGTAGGCAGGGAGAACGGAACGCCATATAGATTTATCGTTATATACTTCTTTCGCGATGGCTGGGTCACGTTCTCCGCATGCCAGAAGACAGACTACCACTTAGATCTTTGGAGGCTGTGGGAGAGGGCAGAAGACCGGTGGGCCGCCCTAGAAGAAGCTGGCAAGGGCAGGTGTCAAACTTGTGTGCTGAAAGACTTGGTTTAGAGTGGCCAGAGGTCCTGGAAGCAGCGGTGGACAGGGATCTCTGGAGGAGGTACCTAGGCGCAATGGGCCCCCGACCCAACTAGGACAAGGGGAAGAAGATGTATGTATGTATGTATACTTCTTTCGTTGCTTCAACATTTATGCAAATTCTCATGCACGCACGTTGATTCCTGTTACTCAATACATGCCCGTCGTTGAGAATTTGATTTACGTGATCAAGCTACGTAGTTTTCGAACGCCCGCATTTCATTACTCCCAAAATTGGTATTTGCGAAACATCACTTAAAAGACAGACTTATTGCATGTGACTATATCCTGTATGTCTCACTTTTTATGCGCGTGTTCATCACATGTAGTTAATCTACTATCTACTGCTGTACATGAAAAAAAAAACAGAAAAAATTAATCCGAGAACTTTATGAACAATTCAGTTTTTATGTAAAGTTTGAGAGCGATTGTTTGATTAGTATGAATGCAGTTAAAGGTACATTTTGAAGATGTATATTATTATTTTTGTACAGCTTCCTACTCGTCTCATTTTACAACTTAACCATCCTCTTATGAACTGTGGGAGCGCTATCTAGAATACAACATACTCGGTACCTACTTACATCTACCCTCACCATAATAAAAACATGCAACAGACACCATCGAAACGAAACCGTAACACAAACATTTATTATACCGTCTAACGTGGCAACTTTACCTATCAGTGGCAACTTTACCTACCTCTATCAGGTCTCAAGAAAACTATTCCTTCACAAAATGTATCAGCAGTTGTATGGTCGTTTCAGTTTAGGAATGTGTGTTAATTAACTGGCAATACTAAAAAAAGTTTTCGTTGGCAGCACTGCAATAACTGTCAAGTTATATCTATATTTCTGAACGTTTTGCATGCAGTCATTTCTGGAAGTCTTACCAAATTTGATATAATTATTGTGTAATTACTGAACTGAGGTGAGTCATATTTATATATTCTAAACAGCACATACTTATGAAGATATTAAGATAATCAGAATGTTTTAATTTTCACTGTTTTTGGAAATATTTTACTTTATATTAAAAGTCACTTTAGGTAAAGTTGCCACCACTTGAAGTGGTGGCAACTTTACCTAATGTTAGGGCTACCAACATGAATACATATATATATACATTTTTATCTACTTAATAATTTTTGTACCGAGTTCGATGGGAAAAAGTGCTCTACGCGTGTTTATTATATTAAATTCAATTAGAAATTTAATTAAAATTAAGTGTGAGTAGGTAAATATAAAAAAATATTGCCGTGATTGGACAGGTGTTCAAAATAATTTGTGGCAGCCCTACAATAAAACATGGATTAGTATGAAAATGTTCATAGAAGCTAAGGTATCTTTACCTACAATCATAAGACAAATTATAATACAAACAATGTTGCCAGGAAATGTATGATTTAAGTTATAAAAATCAAAGACAAGTGTAGAGAGTGTGGTAGGCATGATAATTCAACTTACGTTACACTCTTAATCCCCGTTTATTGAAAATATTGTGAGTGGGTAAAGTTGCCCATTTCCTTCCATCTTTACCTATGATTTATTTTTATCAATAACTCGTTAATTTTTGACTTTTATTTATACGTGTATGCAGAAATTTACAACCTTTTATTATTTAAACTTATATAAAGTCATAATTCACTCTTATGGATATTTATTTCAGAGATATTTTATTTTTTCAAAAAAAATGTGGTAAAGTTGCCATGGTTGACGGTACTGTATTGTGCACACGTGCAGTTTACGATATTAATAACAATAGTAGCTACTCGAAGACATTATCGTAAAAATACATACATACATACCATCACGCCGCTTCCCTCGCGGGGTAGGCAGAAAGGATCGAGTGCCCTTCCTTCTATCCTTGCATACATCTTTCGCTTCCGTCACTGTCATACAATTCCTCATGCATGCTTTCCTGTTCAATGTGCTCAACACGTGACCGTCCTGTAGGATTTGATATAAATGATCTTGCCATTTGATCCTCGGACGTCCACGTCTCCGAGCATCATTCCTCTCAGCCAAATATATCTTCTTGGTCATTCTGTCCCCATTCATTCTTTCCACGTGCCCAAACCATATTAACTTATTCACATTCATCCTTGTTATTACATCAACTTTTATTGAACATTCCTTTCGTGTATCACTTTTACGCACACATCGTAAAAATAAATTTGAACACAAGACTTAGGTACATATTGCCTTGAGGCAATGTCTTCCAGTAAACTTAATACAATATGCGAGCTTAGATCAATTTCTCAAGGACGTCAAGATATTGTGAGAATGTAGAAGAAGCAAAAGTATGTATGGATAAAATTTCTATGTTATTGACCGAAGGTAGATACTTGTTGGAAGACTATTTCAAGATAAATTGAGAAAAAAAACACAGTATGTAGTTAACTTCAAAATGACTAACTTTGGATACTAGTATTCGGAGACTCTCGACTCCATCATAGGCGATAAGTAAAAAAAAGCCTGATGATAGAGTCGAGAGTCTCCGAATACTAGTAAACGAAGTTAATAGAAGTCATTTGGAAGTGAAATTTGGATTTCATAATCAAATTTTGAATTAAAGAGACTTTATACTCAGTTAAATTTCGGAACAGCAGATGTCATTTACTCATTACATACAATATTTACAGTAACTCGTGGCAACTGTTGTTTATACATACATAAATTATCTTAGTATCCATCGCAGCGTAGCGTAGCAAATAAATAATTCTCCTGAGTAATTTTGAAAATTGGGTAAGTAATATTCAAATTCTTCGGTCTTCATTTTTTATGAAACCTGTGGAAGTTAACAGAAACGTTAAAAATTAAAGTGACTTTATCTTTTTTTATGGAACCGGCCATAAGACTACCATTAAATACGATAGGTATCGATCATACTTAGGTACCTTCGCATACTATGTAATTCAAAGACTCAAGTCTGACGTCCTTCAAGCGAGCCGTTCAAGAGAAATTGATTTCTACGAATAAAGCCTCCGCAAACTCAAACCCATCACGCCTCCCCCCCCCCCTACCCTTCCCTTATAGATTTTCTTGTTTTTTTGTTATTATTGTGTATGTATATGAATGCGTTTTTTGTAAGATTATTATTGTTATTTTTTTTTTCAATTGCTTTACTTTTTTATTGTATTTATTTATTTATTTATTTATTCTTTACTGTACATTGATAAAAAACAATTACATAAAAGGTATACATTCATATTAAATACAATCAATATACAGAGGGCGAGTTTATCGCAAAGGCGCGATCTCTTCCAACTAACCCAAAACTAACCATATATTGTCATAGTTTGTTTTTGTTTTAAACTTTTTGGTTAGTTGGAAAAGATCGCGCCTCTGTGATAAACTCACCCTCAGGATATTGATTGAATCTAATAAGTAGTTGAATGTATACCTTTTATGTAATTGTTTGTTATGAATATACAGCAAAGAATAAATAAATAAATAAATAATTACTTTAGTCAATGAAACAATCATTGGAAAGCAGCATCTACATCTATTACCAAGAGACAATATAAATTATTCTAATAGTACATTAGTAGGTACTAATATTATATTTTCCATAATAAAAATAATACATAGAGTACTCTAATACACAATTGCCGAGTACATAGTGTACTTGGACGCCTTTACAATGATATTATGAGAATAGAAAAATGTATCAAATACAGAGAGCATTGTTTATAGGAATTTTTATAACGGAATAATGGAATTACCTACCTAGTAGGTAGTATTAGTAAGAGCCGCATCCATATTATAACTATGAACAAACAAACGAACGAACGAATTAATACTCTTGGTCTCTTTGAAATGCCTACAGAAAAGGTAAGCGAGAAAAACCTTTCAGCCTTTTTACGTTGTGTGGTGTTGTGTCATAATTCAAACTTAAAAATGATATTCTTCCTTTGATAAAACAATTGATCGAAGACTGTGTACAGTATATAAAGGCATGTTAAGACAACCGGAATGCTACAAATATTTTTAAAATTAATTGTGGCGCATGTTGTTAGATTTTAGCTGACCTTTGAAAGATTTACTTTTTTATCTGCACTCAGGCTGCGGAATTTAGAAGTCAAGTTGAGGGCGACCATAAGATAAATTAAGTTAACTAACCTTTCGTCATACCTTAAATTCATGAATCTTTTGATATTAACACCTAGAAGTGTATCCAAGATTCTTCTTTATTTTTTTTATGACGTGGATGTAAGTCCTAGAATCGATAAATTGTACAATATCTAGAGATGCTATGGCACATAAATATTGTCCATGAGAATATTAATAATGATCTGTTGCTTTATTATAAAACATCTGGGTTCAGTACGGTTTGAAACATTGTAACGTAACATAATAAATTTTTAAAGGCAGGAATAGGCGAAAGTCAGGGTAGGCGATAAAAAGCAACTCCTCAAAAGAATCAGCCAACAACGAGCTAACTGGATTGGCCACAACATCAGGCACTCAGGACAGCTCATCGCACAATAATGGCAAAGGCCGACCAAGAGACGTTTATATGAGAATAGGGAGGAATGGAGAAGAAAATCCTAACTCGTTGCATACCAATCCAATGGATTGTAACCCATTATAATTATATAGGAAAAAAGTGTTTGTTAGTTCGTTTCATCGTTCGCAGCGGAAATGTGGACTCGGCTAATGATGATGATGATGAGTCAAATTAGCCCTGTGGTGAATGAACAACGTTCAAGAATATAATAAAAAGTACCTATTGTCTCACTTACTCTCGTACCATAAAAAATACTCCAATCTAAGTTCCGCTGTTAGATGGAATGTGAAACATTTTAGTTCACTAAGTACGAACTAAGTCGACGAGGCCTGGGGAAAAATTATCATCTATTCAATAATATTGTCCTATAAATCATTCACATAACATACATACATTCCATCACGCCATGTAATTTACTTGCGGGATAGGCGCAAAGGAACGAGCGTCATTTACTTTTGCCCTTTTACATGCTTTTTGCTTTTATAATATTCATTCGATTCTTCTTTATTTATTGTATACCTTTTTATTTATTGTATACAGCACGCGTACGTTCTTTACGATCTGATCTACATTTGGGCATTTAATTCTCGGGCATTGTGACTTGTACATATATCGTCGTTGCATACTCAAAAAGAGGTATGTGCGAGCATTTTTAATTAGTTTACTCTGTAAAAATCTGTTCATTGCTGTTTGAACTTTTTATTGGCATGTGATATTATTCTTAAAATATTCAATTTTAATATTTCGATACCTTAATTCGCAGATTGGGTAACTCCATTTTTTGACAAAATGACTTAATGATGCCATAATGTTGACTGTATTCCAACACACATGCTAGGTAAATTTGAAGAATCCAACGTTATTACAAATGCCCTAAAAAACACCTCAAGAAAATTGGGTAACTCCAATGTTAGTATTTACAACACTGCAAATTGGGTAACTCCACCATTCTGTATGGAGACTTGCGAGAGATAGGTTGTGTATTAGGAATATTTTACAAAAAAGTGGTTTTGGATATCTTATCCTGTACAAAAATGTTAGATAACTGTAACCATAAGTATCAGCTTTATATTCTTAAATTTTTAAAAGTTTTTTTTTATCATTTGCTCCTTATGTGATGTAGTTAATATGTAAGGAACACACATTTTAAATAATGCAACTATTGCAGGAGTTACTACGTGGAATTTAATTATTACTGGATATGTTTGCGCACAAATTTTGAAGCTGATTCACTCATATTGTATTGTTTTTTAACACAATATACGGTATTATGTTATTATTTTTTAGTCAAAAAAAAATCTAGGTTTTAATACTTAAATAAAAGACTTTATTTTTTGATATATTAGGATTTGTTGAATCATGATTATTTTTAAATAAGCTCAAAATCCGAAGAACTGAACGTGTATCTACATACATTACCTACTTATCATAAGTTTAATTTCTCGACCGACGGTTCTTGGTGGAAGTTCATATTAATAATTTTTAAAATGAAACACGATATATAGTTATTCCACTATTGACATTATTTATTTTGCGAGCCGGCTTTCAAGAGCTTCCGCTCTCATCGTCAGGCAAAAGTGAAATGTTTACTTATCATTTTATAGATGAATAGCAGACTAAAGACTATGGTTAAATTAGTAACTGAAAATTGAAGGAGTGAAGAAAATCGTATAAGTGAAATAAATCCCAGAAATCATGATTTTCTACAAATTTATCAAAGACAATTCGAATTTTTATAATGGAATTGGCCCATCATATTACTTGATAGTGGTAATCTTGCAGAAATCCAAAATTAATATAAATACCTACTGATGATAATAATTTAGATAATAATGCGACACAAGGGATATTGTTAGATGCACAGGCTAATGCTATTGATCATAATATTGCAACAGAGAAGGGCAGCATAAGAGTCAACATCTCGTTAGTCCCATATTTAGAACATTCAGATTCTGATGATAACTCTGAGACTTCTCTTGGAAAAAGGATGAATCATGGAGTAATAAATATTTAAAATTTAAATTTAAAAAATCAAAAAGCGTTGTGATAAACTCGCCCTCTGTAAATTATTATTATTATTTATAAGATTACGGCAACCCGTCCCTTGTGGGACGATTTGTGCCAAGTACAATATTTTAGAATATAACACGTAATATTAAGGCATTAACTTATAAAATAATAAAATTTCTTTTGGCGGATTTTAAAATCTTGAGATATACAGAGAGGGTATCAGTGTGCAAGAGGCAAGACACTTTGATCGGATACTGGACTTCAGCTATCTCATAATACAAGTGGTAAGAGTCTCTTATTGGGTAACCGACCTCTGTATATTGATCACACCTCATTTGAATGCATTTTTTTTATAAAATTGTATATATTGTGATTAATGTACAGTAAAGAATGAATGAATAAATAAATAAATTGCCTCAAAGGAAGAAAAGCCTTGGCCCAAAAAAATATTGTCTGCTTAAATAATCTAAACGAGACTGAAAATATCTTCACGAAAATGGACTCAGGACTACCACGATTTCTAAAATAATGCTCCACACGAATTATTATTTTCACATTTTGTCACTCTTCATTATTTTTGTCTAGCTATCAACGAGTATATCTCTAAAGGTGCAACTTTTTTGTTCAACTATGTTCAACTCCATGATACAGGATAGACGATGTTCCAGGCTGGGTAATATCCTGAAAAGGCTAATTGGCCAAAAAGTGCACCGGTCTTCCGTCCGCAAGGATTCGTCAGCCCGTGATTTCCCTCTTTCACAGTACACTGTTCTTATAACGACAACAGCAGAGCGCAGGAAATATCGTAGAAAGAGGTGACGCAATTGGCGCAGAGTCGCTCTGAATGGAGGAGGCTGGTTTCTGCCCTGTCCTCCCGAGAGGAGCGTTGATGATGATGATGATGTTGGAGTATTTATCCTATATATATTACTTCAATTTAATTTGATTTTCATATAAAACACTTTAAAAATAACATTATTATGAGACCAAACAGTATACAATACTTATAGGCAAATTGGGTAACTCCATCAATTATAGCATTTATTTTACAAAATCTATAACAGAAAATTAGGTAACTCCAAAAAAAGGCTACAAAACCATTATAAACATAATTATGTCATGGTTATTGTGTTACGAACATGTATCTACATCATGTAGATATTTTAGAATAAGGAAAATAATAATAATAATATGCATAACAAAAATATTTAGTTTTTTGTCCGCCCTGTAAAGTAGCTATTTTGGAGTTACCCAATCTGCGAATTAAGGTATCGATTTGATACTATAAGAATCACGTTAAAAATGGTTATAATGTCATTATATTAAGCAGTTTATTCTAGAATTGTCAAAACATTTATAAATCCACATAACCCATTTTGTAAATGCAACGAAGTTATGTCCGTGGAAGTCGAAAAATAAAACCTAAATACCAAATAGTACATTCCAAACGTCACAAAAGAAGTACAAACCATAGACCGTATATTAAAAACCGCGCTATGTAGAATTTCTGATTTACTTTTACCTATGAAAGATAACAAAATAGATGGACTTACGACATTACTCCCATTGCGGGAAGGAAATGGATACAGAGGGCACAGAACCGCGACTTTTGAAAGAGTTTGGAAGAAGCCTATATCCAGCAGTGGAGAGAGAGACTACAAGTAGTACAGTAGTAGTACAGTAGTTTGGAAAAATTGGAAAGTTTTGACAACAGTGTGCTCAGAATCTCACGGAAAGAGGTCGTCTTGTTGGCGAGAAATATGTACATAGGTATAATATCTGAATGGAAGAAGGATGTTTCTTCACTGTATTAGAAGTTAGTTGGTAGATTTCGCGATTCTTCGATAAACTCGCCCATTGCACACATTTATTTGTTCAGCAATACTTAATATTGTCATGTTTTCTGCTGTTTAATTTTTTTGTGCAACAAAGTTTAATTTTTTTTTGGATAAATGTAAATAATAACGTCAAAATCAGGAATAAATATTCAAATGTAAAACAAAATATTTATGAGTCATAAGAATGTGGGCTGTGTCATTTCAACATTGAAAAAACCCCGACATGAGTTAGTTACTATATATGTACCTAGATATGATTTTGACGATGTGATAGATTGAAGTCCAACTATTTGATACATCATTAAATTCAGCCTATTATTGATAGGCATATAACCTTTTTATGTAATTATAGGCAATTACAACCTATACTTTACGTATATTATAAGTGATTGCTGTTTTTTACCAAACTTTTTTGTTTCAAGAGTCAAAGTCAGATCCGTAAGTAGCAACACGTGAAAATGACATTCCAATTAGTAAAATATTAACGGTGCGGTGGTCCAAAATACTGATGATCAATTTTATTATACATATATGAATAAAAAATCACATTAAATACGATTTTCCTTGTACTTCTTATTCTCAAATAACTTTTTTGGTACCTACTTATAAGATCTAAAGTTCTTGAAGGTCTGGACGATCCTTCTTCAAACTGCGTCGTTCTAACGATCAGAGCGTTAAAAATATTGTGGAAAACGGTGACCTAATTAGTATACTTTGAAAGTAGGGAGATTGTTTATACCTTGTGCTCCCGGAAAAAAATAGTAGGTAAAGGGGAAAAGTAACAAAGAAAAATGAAAAAAGGTAATAGCGAAGACTTATAAAAGTAAATGGTCCGT
Organism: Athripsodes cinereus; assembly: GCA_947579605.1. NCBI lineage: Eukaryota > Metazoa > Arthropoda > Insecta > Trichoptera > Leptoceridae > Athripsodes > Athripsodes cinereus. The sequence goes on from OX388306.1 coordinate 37,655,191, forward strand.
ATTGCTGTACGATTCTGAGACCAGAGGCCTGAGTCAACAACACACTTTCGTCTCACGTTCCCGCTTCGTTAGCGTTCGGGTGCAGACGATGTTGCAAGCAAGTGTCAATTTCGTTGCTAAGATACACAATAGTTACGAAAATTAACACTTTGGCGCACCATCGTCTGCACCCGAACGCTAGCGGAGCGGGATCGTGACGCGATAGTGTGTTGTTGACTCAGGCCTCTGGACCCTAAAAATGAATACGAAGAATCGATTAGAATCATTTGAAATGTTGCTTCATAGAAGAATATTTTATTTTATTTTATTTTATTTTATAAATATAGAAGCACAAAACAGACAATAACTACATAATTAAAGTTAAAATAAAGGTAAATCTTTCAGAGATCAGCTATCATCCATTACCATGCGCCACAATTAATTTTAAAAAGATAGGTACCTAACATTCCGGTCATCTCAACATGCCTACATTATACACAGTTCGTATTCCTTTGACAGAAAGAGGTCACACATGTAGAAGTGTAAAGAAGAACTAGAATGGGTAGAGAACTCTTGTTGGATGTCTGAGTGGGTAAGATCTTACGTTTAGGTCATATTCGTATAATGTGCGGGGAAAAGCACCACATTCTGCGGTTTATTGTGACAAGCAAAATAGAAGGACACCGGGGGGCTGGCACGAAACAGACATCGTGGCTGTACAATTTACGAGATTGGGCTGGAATGAGAGGTGTAATGGAGTTGTTCCGGACAGCGCAGGACCGCGATGCCTATGTCAGAGTGGTCGCCGACGTCGGGGGGATCCGACACATATTCAGAAGAAGATAAAAATATACCCAACCTTACTGGACTAAAGGTAGGTATGTGTTGGTATGGTAAAGGAACGGTTTTGATTGTCTTATGTCAAACGGTGATTATTCATCATGATTTTCGGCCGGTCTCAATAAGCGATCTATCTCCGAACTTTTGTTAAAAATCGATCTATCTTTACGTTTTTCCGTTTCAATAAACATAGCTGAGATAGAATCGCTATCCAAATCCTCCATCTATCTCTCGGAGTGCTGCGAGTTATATAATGTATGGAAATCAACGAAAATGCGTTTCAATATCCTATCTCAAGTTGTTAGTCGTATCCGTGGTAACAAATTTTTGTATGGTTTTGTTATCGCCGGACTTTGACAGATAAGATCCGTTTACAGTGGAGTTTATGCAGCTATTCCTGTCCACTGCTGAACATAAGCCTCCCCCATATGTCTCTCTATCTCTGTCTTGGGCTTTCTGCAACCAGTCACCAGCGATTCTTTGACTTTAAGAGGTTGCGGTAAAATAAAAAAATGTATTCAAGCGACGAAAGCGATTAAGAATTATTCGAAGCTGGAGTATATTTTGATTATATATAAAATTCTCATGTCACAGCGTTTGTTACCATATTCCTCCGAAACGACTGGACATATTTTGATGAAATTTTGTGTGCTTATCGGTTAGATCTGAGAATCGGTCAACATCTATTTTTCATATCATTAAAAGCTAAGGGTGGTCCACCCCGAATTTTTTTATTTTATTTTTTGGACAAATTTTATATTTTTATTTTTTATATGGCGAGTCATTAATAAATACATACAGCACTAAATTGTCACCCTTTTACCATTAACACCTATTTTTTAATAGCGATATAAGTATATGGCAATGACAAAAAGGATATACTTGTCTGAAAGAAAGGGTGTGAGCAATCGCGGGCGTCCGAGAGCCACGTGGATCAAATTCTCAAGGACGGCCGCGTGTTCAGTAAGAGGAACCGACGTGCGTGTATGAGAAACTGTATGAATGTGGAGGAAGCGAAGGAAGTTTGTAAAGATATATCTGTTTGGCGTTCCGTTCTCTCTGCCTACCCCACTTGGGACACGGCGTGAGGGCCGTGAGGGTATAGTAAAGTATGGTAGTATAATGTATATGGCAAAACATCGTGTTTCTTAAATCCTTGGGCGCGCATATAATCATTTTTAGTGGTATTAGTAAAGTTTTTTAATATTTTTTAAAATGAAACACGAAATATAAGTATTCCACTATTGACTTTATTTATTTTTGCGAGCCGGCTTGCAAAAATAAATAAAGTCAATAGTGGAATAACTATAATATCGTGTTTCATTTTAAAAAATATTAAAATGAACTTCCACGAAGAACCGTCGGTCGATAAATTAAACTTTGTAAAGTTTTTTGACTCAAAACATTCGTAATTATAATATGATGCGGATATCAATCGCATCGGCAATTGGAGGGAACAGCGATAGGAACCCTATCTATCTCTGGCCACTTACTTTTTCTTTATTGAGACGCGGGTCGAAGATAGATACGAATTGGCGTTCTATCTCGGATCGCGTCGACAAGGCTATCTCGGTTAGATTATTGAGACCGGCCATTTATGGAATTTGTCCATTAATGGTCGGTTTCAATAACCTATCTATCCGTGACTGTCGATTGAAATGTATGATTTAAAATATAGAACACAATAGATTTCAATCGACAGTAGCGGATAGATAGATTATTGAAACCGGCCATAAATTGTTGTTTCTCGTGTATTATAGACGGTAAATAGTAAAATAGGAGAATGAGCGGATACGAGAGGAGTATTGTGGACAGAATGCGTGTAAATAAGTTAAGATAACGAAATAAATACATAAAACGCTTGTTTTATTTATTTCGATATGGAATTCTACTACGAGTACCTAAACACCGACACAGTGAATAAAGTTAAGATAATTTGGACATGTTGAGCGAATGCCCAATGAAAGGATGACGAAGAGGTTGTATTTATCTGAAAGAGGGGATGTGAGGAAGCGCGGACGTCCAAGAACCACGTGGCTTGATCACGTGGACCAAACTCTGACCAAAAGACGGCCGCGTGTTTAGTAAGAGAAATCGGCGTGCATGTATGAGAAACTGGATGAATGTAGAGGAAACGAAAGAAGTATGTAAGGATAGATCTATATGGCGTTCCGTTCCTCTGCCTACCCCACCTGGGACACGGCGTAAGGGTATAGTATAGGTTAAGTAAATAGTAAAATATTCGTTCCTGGAGAGGTTTAATTGATAATGTTTTGATTTGGCATGTTTGGCATCATCGATTTATTATCGTGATAGAATATCCATAGAAGTCTCCTATCTATGGATAATAGAGTATCGTAATCTTACCTAGTTATTATTACAGTGGCTAAAATGTATCGATGTTACATACACATACCTAGTTACTTTGGGTCCATTCCATATGGAAGAAAAAAAACGTTAGACAGCTGCTGCTCAAAGTTCGATATACATCTGATGCACTAGGTAGGTAGCTAATTCGTATACATACGAATGTAGAACATTAAAAAAATATCTCATGCACATTTCAATATAATATGTAGGTACCAGGGATGTTGCGGATGTCGATTTTTACACATCCGCGGATGTGAATGCGGATGCGGATTTTTGAAGGCTCACATCCGCGGATGCGGATGCGAATGCGGATGTTTAAGATGTTATGGAAAAAAAGTAGGAACTAACTTGGTTGGTAGGCCCCAAATATGTGATGAAATTTTTGCTACAATAATATTATGGATTTTTTGGCGAATTTTTTTTTTCTTTGTTATTTGCAAAAATAAAATAAAACCGGCAAAAATAAAAACGCGTCGGATCTTGTCACCATTATTTTCGTTCCAATTGGTTAATGTCAAGTGCAAACGGCACGCGCCTTTCGCCGGCCCCGCCACATTTCTTTCTTGTCGCAAATTGTCTTACATCCGCATCCGCATGAACATCCGCATCGATTATTGCGGATGCGGATGCAGATGTCCAAAAACATGCGGAAGCTCCGCATTTGCGGATGCGGATGCGAATATTCGCAACATCCCTGGTAGGTACCTACCTTCTATTAAAATCAAACAAATTATTTTGTACCCTGCTGTATTATGTTTAATTATTACACTAGCTTTAATTGTCGGTTTTGCTCGGGAAATAGAAAAAAAAAACTAAAAAATCTATAAAATTAAATTTAAATAAAGTATTAAGTATATTGTTTTTTTATAAAAATATACTTAATACTTTATTTTAAAGCCGGCTTGCGACCAATGGTCACACTGCAAGTACTAAACTAAATAAGAAATAAATCAAATTAAACAATAATAGTACTTATGTAAAATAAAACATGTGTTTCATTTATAATAATTCGAATAATGAGATTTTCAATCTTTATATGAATTTGATGATTGGATGTCCTGCGTTGGTAGATAATTGGGGGAAAGAGGGGGTGTGAGAAAGCGCGGACATGCGATAACTGTGTGGCTTGATCATGTGGATCAAATTCTTGACGCCTGCGTTGTAGTTAATTCTTGACCTGAAAAGTTGTATGAATGTTGAAGAAGCGAAATAAGTTTGTAAGGATAGAGCTGTGTGGCGTTCAGTTCTCTCTGTCTACCCCGCTTGAGTATAGTATAGTAGGGTAGAGTACGCTATATTGTACCGCCTATTAAATCGTACCACCTCAATATTTCCGAAAGAACGCAGATTTTTTATAACATTTTAACTCAAATTTCATTGCATAAACATTTCTATCATGTTGACGTATTCATTTGATTTGTTTGTGTCAAAATAAAATATCATGAACAAATTATTATTTTTTGGCAATTCGATATAATTTTTTCAGTTGGTACCTAAGGCTAAGGGCATAACACATTAATGGGTAATTATATTACTTTGTAATTATTACCGTTTTAATTCGAAATTTGTATAGTTTGAAAAAGTTTTTACAATTCGAGCATAAGTTTTGAGTTTGGTTTGATATTTGTTGTTTTCTGATATTTGAGCGAGTTCGTTAAATCGTACCACTATGATGCTTCTAAATCGTACCGCTACGATATAGTAGTAGGTAAATACCTGGTATATTTTTAATTTATTTGTTAAATGGAAAATAATCTTAGAAATTGTTATGGTTTTTAGAGTAAATAGTTCTTTCTCCATATCACGTTGTACTAGGCTAAATATATTTTAAGAAGTATTATTATTTGTTTCGTTACTGTTGTGCTATTTTTTGATTGAAATTTACGACGAGGTACGATTTAAATACCAGTGGTACGATATAGTAACCCGGTCTGCTATATCGTACCGATGACTACTTTTTTTTCAAAACTATTTTTTATAATGTTCATGTCACTTTTGACCTTTGTGAAATACATAATTAGATATCCAACTAAATACTCTTTCATTTGGTATATTGAAATATTTACCATGATATTTAGTTTTTACAAAAAATCACTTTCCGCAAAACCGGTACAATTTAGCCAACTCTCCCCTATGTTTGTACCTATGTCGGGTGATTTATTCGGGGTCTTTTAACAGGTCATCCATCTCAACTGCTGGTGTAGGTCATCCATCTCTATGTTGGAAGAACGATGTCTTCAACTTGCTCCTGAACGTTGTTATTGGTTGGTTTTTACGAAGATCCTCGGGGAGTCGATTCCAGATGACGGCTCCTGCGAAACCAAAAGCCTCAAGCCAACAAATCCTGCTTTAGTGTCGTAGAAGCAGGATTTGTTGTTTATCTCAACGGTGAGTTATTCATCTACATATTTCTCAATATCATTATAAGCCTATGAAATCAAATCCAATTCCATAGTAATAGTGTATTCTGTAGTGATATTGATCCTACTTAAGTGCAATATTATCGAGAATACAAATAAGTCGACTATGCAATGCCTGCCGGTAGGTATTTACAACGAGTGGACTATATTGTACCTAATAATAAGGTATCGGTTGTAGGAGTACCCATACGTCTTCATAGCATAACATACTGCATAGGGAGCATCATCTGGCGACACCGCTCAGCTGTGTGGAATGTTGGCAACACTGGCCGAACACATGTGTGATAATAATATTATATTGTATGTAATATGTATGCGCATTTACAATAATATGTGAGTGTGTGCGTTGGATGGCGATGATATTGTTGAGGACGCAATATTCGAATTTTAAAAATGGAAACATTCGATTATCAACTTATCATTATCGGCGGCATGTTGAAAAAATCGATTTTTAATTGTTACGAATACTTTATTTCAACGTTCATATTCGTTTCTAATGCAAATGAACGGTATAAAATCAATATCAATTTTCTTATATTCTGCACTTTTAGGTAAGTATATAAAATTGAGCGAAAATTGATAATGCTATCTTTACCGTGACAACAAAACATTGATTAAATAAATTAATAATTATAATACACATTTTAATTACTTTCCAATATTTCTGTACTTACACGAGAAAAAATATAATAATTAATTATATAACTTATTGATAAAAATATGAGTCTAATGATATGAATGTTCAAAATGAAGTGAATTTCGATAATTAAAATATTTCTTAGTACCTATTTCATTTATAGTTAATAAATTAGTATGAGCAATAAAGAAAAATCGAGAAAAGTGTGATACAGAGAATAACATTTTAATTGCATAGGTATCTATCAAAAACAAAAACGTGATACCTACATATTACCTATACCTAAGTTACGTACGTAAATAATCCATTTATAGACAAAAAATGTTATTTTTCAAAATAAGTTCTTACCTTTTTAATATCTTTTTTATATTTCAATGTGAACAATCACTTTTTAAAACATGTCAAATATTTAATCAACACAGAAAATATAAATAATAATAATAATTTTGAAAAACAATAACAAATGAAAATCAATCACAATAACACTCTTGCTGGACAGATGATGATTATAATATTGATTCACTTTAATATTTCATGAAAACAATTGAACAATTCAAAGTTATGCAGAAAATAAGAATAACACTGTGATTCTGTGTTCTGAAAAATCAATACCACAGCGCAAAACTATGCGGGGTCGACCGCATTCCGACGAAGAATTCGCTTGTAAATAAAATTATTTCAAATACAAACGCAATAATCGCACGAAATACAATAGCACAACACTTGATATTATTTTAAAAACACATCAATTATCAACGTATTTATTGTCGTTTTGAGATGGGAATATTTTTAATAAATCGTTAATAATAAAAAAGCACGACGCACGGCAACCCAACACGAGTATTGTTGATGAATTGGTGTAATTTTGACATTTGTTCGGTGTCTGCCGCCATTGGAATGTTTGGCATGTGAGGTATGCGGGGGCTGCCATCTGTCGGGAAACATCTCAACTAGCGGTGGCGGTGTGGCGCGCGATACGAGATTTGAATCTTATCATTCTATACAAAACGGAACGTACAGACCTCTAGGTACGCATCGGCACTTACTAGGCAACGTACATACATAAACAAGCCATACCGCGCAATACTGCAATAATTATAGTAACACTATATCGATAATTGGTTTACCTGGCAGTAAACATGCTTATTATATCCTGTACGACACTTTATCATAATTATTAATTTGAATTTTTGTTTTACTAATGTGCCAACACTTTCAACTACTTGAACCATCAATAAATATGAATTTACCTACCGTAATCAAATTTGAATTTCAAATGGAACATAAGTGGACGCTTGAAAAGTTTTAAATTAAGAACTTAAAGTAAAATATAAAAAAATGTTCAGTTTAATTTTAAAAGAATGTAAAATTATCTTTAGTTTAAATTTATTTTCAATTTCGAAACCTATATTCGTCCTTAAGTTTCAAAAAGATTATAACCTATTCACTGAAAAGAAGAAGATTCTAAATATATGTTTTTCCATAATATTCCATAATTTTTTATCTGCAAGTTATTAGTCTCCAAATAGAACTATTTTGTTAATTTATATTTCATTATAGATTATATTTTACACAATGTTGCATTGTGTAGACATGGTTCTCCAATCGAGGTTTCTGATTAGTTAGTTATATTGATTTTTGTTGTAGTTAAGTTTGATATTGTTTGAAATAAATAAATGTTGGTGATTATTTATAATTTATTTCGATGCTATTTGACTGTCTTCAGGGCGTTGGTTAGTGACAAGTGAGGTCTTCAATTTGTTCCTGAAGATTGGTCACTTGCTAGTCACTGGTCACTAAAACAATAATGAAAAAGCTTCCATTCTTAACTATAGGGAGAGAATGCGTAGTAAAATAATAATATGGTAAATTAATAAAACAAATGAATTTAAAATATTTGATCATTTTTATTTTTACTTGGTGCAGGTTTACATTCAACATTCAGTTACTTTTGACATTACAATACATAATAATATTTAGTACATATAATAATATAGGTAGGTATGTATATAGTAATTAGTACACAATTATGTTGTTTACTATAGGTATGAATCGTTATCAATTTTATCATTTATTCGTAAATAATATACATAGATTTTTTGTTTATAATCATTCACATTATTCATAATGACACTCATATAGGTATAACACGTAAGTAAAAAGGTATGGGTACATTGTAACACCGTATGTAACATATTAATACAACTTTTTATCAATGGCGGATACAGCTTTAGCTTAAAAGTGGGTAGTGGACTCAGGTTGATTTTTCAAGAGGAAGATCTATGTATTGTAATTTATATATTTTTTATTTGAATATGAGAAATTTGGTAAGCTATGTTGAAATTCCAGTAATTCTGATTAATATAAGATTTTAGGTAAGTTTTCTTTTAGAGGAAAATTGTACCCGCCATCTCAGACCTAATTTACTGCAACGGAAGGTAAACGACTATAGATTCTAAATTTGAAAAGCGATAGGAAATATTATGCATGTCTAGATAGATTCAATACGTAACATAACTAGAAAACAATTGCTAGATACATATAAATATACATAATTATCACTTTTGGAAACAAAATAAATACATTTTGAAACAGTTTTGATAAGACATTTGCTGGTATCGGGACAGCTATTCAAATTGCGAAGAAAAGAACGTGAATATTTTTGAATTTGAAAATGAGATGTGCCGAAGCGTTATTGTATCTTTGTTTTATCTATTATACATAATTATTATATTTTTCTGAATAAGATGTTGATTTGACCCATTCTATACTTGCTGAATAATTAATGATAATTCAGTATGATATATTTTAATGTTCATCACAACATAGGTGTGTAGAACAAATGTACATATATGGTGTACAGATCTAAAAATATATGAAAAAAGTATCTGTTTTTTTGATTGCTGTTCCGATACAAACAATTTCACAAATTCTATCTTTCATTCCATAGAAATGTATAATATAAATACACAATTACATAAATAATATTTTTACAGTAATTTATCTATGATAAAGTTTAATTTAAAAGAGCACAGCAATAACTAGAAGGTACCTAGTTCTAAAGACACTAAAATAATAGATACAAGAATAATAATTATAGATATCGTTCTAATTAAAAATTCAAAATTAAAGACAGCTCAAAAGATGTCACAAACAATATACTCTACTCGTATGCCACATTTAGAAACAACATTTTTTCTATGGAGACAGTGAGAGCTATCCATAGACGAAGATGCAAATTAAATTTGTCTATCACAATTTGGCTTCTATGAAGCTGAAAATAAAAGTAAAGATCCAATATTCAAAATGCTTTTAGGTTGCCCCTGATTTTTAGGGCTACCCTTACTCGATTGATTTCGTCATTCATGTGCAATAAACTTTAATCTGATACAATTATTATTTTAACAATATAAACACCTATCCATTTGGACAGGTAGAAGCAACTGAGGGTGGCTTAATCTGTTTCTTTTTTATTTTATCATAAAATAGTTGTGTGAGACTATATTTCATTGGGTGTAAGTGACAAATCTCGGGTTAGGGTGGCCCTCAAATTAAGAATCTCCCTAAGGGTATATTGAATATCGAACCCAGAAAAAGTAACTACACTTATATATTTTTTGTGAATGATATTAGTGTTTAAGAATATTTATTTTAATTATATTTTTTCATAAGTAAATGCAGCAGGCAGGTTTTATTTTTCACTTTAATTAAATAAGGGTCCCTTACAATTTCACTATTAATTTACAACAATAGATAATAATAATAATAATAATAATAATAAATAAAATATTATGGATATGTTCATAAAATATAATGAGAATATATTTAAGTTTATATTTTTAAATGATAGGATTTCGATCACTTTGATATGATTTTATTTTGTTTTTAACATAGTTTCTTCAGGTTGCAAAAAAAGCTCATGGCTTGGAACATTAATTTATAAAAATCACAAATTAAATTTAAGAATAAAATTTATTTAAAAAATCGGTTCATAATCATACCTATGTATCAAACAATTTGATTGGGACAATATTTGTTTTCAAACAAGGTAAATGTGTATATTTATAGAATTAAATGCTTTATTATATGTAAATAATTGCTGGAGTTTGCTTTAGATAAAAGTGCTTTTCAATAATAGTCAACATTTCAATAAAATTATGAAATAAACCAAAAAAAGGTTCTGTACCCCTGATCAGAGAAACACTTTTCATCATAATAAAATTTGCGATATAAGCAAACTTAATAGAAATTATATAGATATATTATCTTTATTCAAATACAACAATTAATTGATATATAATAAATACGATATAAATGTTAATAGGAATAGGTTTACATAAATAATGATACAATAAGTGTAAATATATTTTAGCAGGTACTTTTTAGACGGGTGCATTAATTTATACTTTTTTAAATAAGTGATAACCATCCATCAGTCGTTTCGTTTCAACCCCACTCTAAAATAAGACAATTAAAAAAAAAACATTATAAATTTTATATCAATCTATCTATAATTGAAATATGAACTATTTTAGCATCATTAGTATCTCTTTTATAATAGTTTTAATTCATTGCAAAAAAAGTTTTTTTTTACACTATGCACTCAACTTTAGCGATTCTAAAAGTTTCTAGATATTCGATGATGAATAATGTAAGTATTTAAATGAAATTTCTAAATTCAGAGAAAAATAATTAATATTTAAGTATTTTTTGCAGGGGTTACCTTTTACATTTTTTTTAAAAACCTAACTATTTTTTGATGAAACATTTCAAAAATATTCGAATGCGAAAGTTTAACTTATATAGATAGTATAAAAGCTATCCAAAGTTATTTATTTTAATATTTATTTTGTGCATTTTATTTGGGAATCATCAATCTTATGTATACATTCATTTGATTTAACATTATCTTACAAAAAAGAAAAAAAAATTAACTCTTTCCATTATCAAAGAAATTCGAAAATCATTCCATTATCAAAAAATTTCGAAATTCATTCCAATTTCAAAAAATTATCGAATTTAATTTCGTTATTACAAAAAGTCATTGTTTTTATTTATTTATTTAGATGTAAACATTACAAATATTATCACTTTACAAACTTACATTCTCATTTTTATCAATAACTGATGTTTGGATGAAATTTTGTAATCATAATAATTTAGTTGATAAAATTAATGGGGTGCTTTTCATGGAAAATATTTTTAAATCAATTTTTAAACACGTATTATCAAAAATAGCCCTAAATTTCAAATACGTTTATATTTAAAAATTCAAGCGTTTTTTTATGAACTGATGTAGAAAATATTAAAAATATAATGAATATGGAATTTAAAGATTGAGTATATATTTAATGCAAATTTCTGTTTAAATTGAGGGTGAAAATTATTTGAACTGATAAGAAGGGACTATCAATATGCTTGTTATCAGGTTGTCCTAAAACCAAATACCTATTAAAAATATTACATAATTTAAATATGAGTAAAAGGGTTTTTTTTATATATTTAGTACAAATAATAATACAATTTAAGAATGGCGCTAAAGTGAAACATACAATTGTGGTTAGAAAATTTATATCGTTGTTTCAATTTTTACTTGAGTACATTTATATTCACTTTCTCCACATAATACTGTTTGAAAAAGTCTGTCTAAATGTTTATGTTTAGTTTCTTAGAGTCTGGTATAGAAAACGGACTTCTTTTGAAAGCTTTCTGCCATTTAATAAAATTTATAAGTGAAATAATAAAACAGTGTTTTTTGTTTGATTCTTTTTTTATCGATTTGTAAAAACGAACTTTCATAGTGTTAACAACGAAAATAATCAAATCTATATCATTAACTAGTATTTCTAATACTTTGTAAAAACGGTAGATACAACGACCAATATAAATAAATATAAGTCGTTGTGGACAACCTGATAACAATTAATTTGATAGTTCCCGAAAACCAATAAAGATTTTAGAATTTCTTTACCCTTTCAACAAATTAAACATTCATTTATTAATAATGCCATAATAGCATTTTCCACAAAGGAGGTAGCCAGCGGAATAACTAGAATAAAATAAAACAACTTTCAAACTATCTCAAATAAAATTATATGTAGATATTAAATATAATATAATATATATAATGATAAATATAAATTATATTTAATGGAATGTTCTAGCAATTTACAATGTATGTATAAGTTACGTACCTACATCAAGTGCGCAGGTAGGTATATAAGAAAATTATAAACATCACACATAGTAAGTAATATTATAATTAGGTATTTTTTTATACACAAACATTTTTCATTACAAAATTCACTAAATAGTCACTGTGGAAAATAAAATATAGGTAACTTTTTACGCAATGCATGCAGGGTGTAAAAATTCACAATATTGGTATCACGCTAAGTACACAATATTTTTGTATTTTTAATGAGTTCGTCGGTAGCCTGGAGGTAGAGTCTCGGCCTCATGAACAGGGGGTCCGTGGTTCGATCCCAGGTGCGGGCAAACTCCCCTGTCACGATACAAGCTTTTAGCTTACTGTGAAAGGTGTATAAGGTTGTATTTGGGTTTATATCGAAACCCAGATATATTAAAAAAAATGTGTTTTACTGATTGAAAAACTATATACTTTTGAACTCACCGGATAGTAAAACGAACATTATCCCAAATTCTTTTGCCGGCAAGGTTGTAAGATTCTTTAGTGAATTGAATTTTCATGTTGATATTTTCAACATAATATTTAATGGCTTTTTTTGCCAAGATAGACTCTCTTTTGATACTTTTCATTCTTTTTGATGATGTCTCTTTTGTGTTTCTCTTTAAGATTTTGCAGGTAAAAATATGCAATCATCTTCAAATGTTGTTTCCATTGAACTACAACAGATGTCTTTCTAATTTGTAAACGCAGTAATTCTAAGAAAATCGTATAAAAATTGATGTCAAAGTGGAAGTTTTACAAAAATTGAACTATATATTATATATACAACTTCCAAAAATTTCAAGTCATGTGATAGCCATGACACAGAGGAATTGGAAATGTTACCTAGGTTTAAAGATTACTCTTAACCAAGCCTTAAGTCGATTCATAAGCGTCGAAACTCTGTGTTGTGCACTCCTTAAGGAAGTTCACATATTATGTAGGTATGTGTATCATATACAACAAACCTACCTAGTTTATACCTATTCAAATAGGTTGACTATGGATGAGTGTGATCAATTGGAATGATTAATCTAGAGTGTTTCAAAATATGTTTGATAATTAGATATAGGTACTAAAAAATCTAAAAATTGGAATGTTATTATTGACTTGAGAAAATTTTACACCCCGCATATTGAAACAAAAACTACATACAAAATATAATTAAATAATCACTTTATTGCAGTGTAACTAATAACACTGCATAGTTATATTATATTGTACTTTATAAATAAAATATAATATTAATGAAAACAGTATAAATAAATTCTAAATTGTGTTTCATTAACTAATTGCACATGGTATGTCCTATTTTCGCCAACATATATAATAACTCTTAATACTGTCCAAAATTTAAATGATTGTATGGCTTTTTCCAAATAATTAAAAATATTGTGAAAGAAGAAAAAACAATATGTATTTATTTATTTACAATACAGTTAACAATCCTGAATGTCTTGATATTATATTGGCACGGAGAGGACAGCTTGCATGTTTTTTACATGCAGTTGATCTGCTGGCTACCCCACTTGTGGGATATGCCGTGATGGTGTAGTAGTAGTAGTTAGCTAAACTATATAAAATGTTACAATGTGAAATCCTAGGAAAATAGTTGGTATTCCACTCTTTTATGATAATTTTAATTATACAACCCATCCAGGGTGTCTTATATTAGCACGGAAAGAGCAATCTGCATGTTTTTTACAATTAGCCCGTTGGGTACCTCACTTTTAGTGTATCGTCGTTGCATATTCAAAAAGAGATAGTTTTGTGCGAACATTTTTATTCAGACATACTCTTTAAAAACTGTTCATTAGGGCATTAAAATTGTTATTTGGACTTTTCATTGGCATGTGATATTATTCTTTAAGTATTGAATTTAACATTTGATTCTAAGAATCACTTTATAAAATGGTTACGATGACATTATAAGCAGTTTATTCTAGAAATGTCAAAACATATTTTATAAACTCACATACCCCTTTTTGAATATGCAACGACGGTATGCTGTGATGGTATATGTATAGAAGTAATATCTAGTAATTTAAATAATATGCAGTGACAAAATTGTCTATATATATGAAGGAATTAAATTATAAATACATTATAAATTATAAATACATTATATATGCATTCTGCTTTATGGTTGTGAGACATGGACCATCAGCAAGAGTGAATGCGAACGGTTGGCGGCCTTTGAAATGTGGTGCTACAGACGCATGCTTAAGATCCATTGGTCGGAGCACGTCGGAAACGAAGAAGTACTAACCAGGGTAGGCGAAAAAAGGCAACTCCTTAAGAGAATCAGCCAACAACGAGCTAACTGGATTGGCCACAACATCAGGCACCCAGGACTACTCATCGCCATCGCGGAGGGTAAGACCGGGGGGACAAATGGCAGAGGCCGACCAAGATACGCTAATATGGACCAACTGAAGAGGAACATGAACTGTGGCTCATACGTAGAGCTGAAAAGACTGGCTGAGAATAGAGACGAATGGAGAAGAAAAACCAAATTCGTTGCAGACCAATCCAATGGATTGTAACTCATTATATATACATTATATATGGCGAAAATAGGATACATAACTTGTCAATTCATAAATGCACGTCTAATGATTAAATAACAACAGTTAAAATAGTAAGTACATAGGTTTAAATATAACTAAATGGTTTACGAATTTTTAATACATAGTTTTTTATAAAAATCTCACTCAAATTAACGATATAGGTACATACATAAAGGTTAAGGTAATGTAAAAAATATAAAGGGTTTAATTATTGTGACATGAAATTTATAAAAAATGTTGTTAAATTAAGTTCTATGTTAACCTTTAACTGTAATATCGCCACACATCACCTATTACCGACATATTAGATTATATAGGTGGTTTGGGCATGTTGAACGAATGAACGAGGTAAGAATGACAAAGAGGATATACTTATCTGAAAGAAAGGGTGTGAGGAAACGCGGGCGTCCGAGAACCACGTGGCTTGATCACGTGGATCAAATTCTAAAGGACGGCCGCGTGTTGAGTAAGAGGAACCGAAGTGCGTGTATGAGGAACTGTATGAATGTGGAGGAAGCGAAGGAAGTGTGTAAAGATAGATCTGTTTGGCGTTCCGTTCTCTCTGCCTACCCCACTTGGGACATGGCGTGAGGGTATAGTATAGTATAGTATAGATTATGTTTATAAACTTTATATTGTAGAAATTATTATTGTAGGTAAAATAGATAATTCGGAAGACAAACTCAAAGTGTAAAAAGAATACAAAGAGGGCATGATGGATTGGTGTTGTATAATAACTTATGAAGGTTACTGTGCTATTGCTAATTTTATATAGACAATGTTAATAAAAATGAGTCAATAAAATGGATGGTATTTGTGAGATGTGTCTACCAACCATAGTTTTTGAATTTTACCAAAACGTATTAAAAATATACTCGACAGACACCTTATCTGTACAACCAATAAGAATATGCAAACTCTTTTAAGTAGGAAGCAGTAAAGGTGTTCCGATGCTTACGAATCGGCTTTGGCCGGTGTTAACGCACTTTACCCATGGTACGTCATCACCAACTACACCAATTCCCGTTTCAAACAACTTTGTTTGACATTAAAATTTGTTAAGCAAATATGTCAATTAACAGCAAACATTTTTATGTTTGTGTTCGAGGCTGTTGACAATCTCTCATTGATTGTTAACATGAAATGCTAGATGGCGCTAAATAACGAAAATGCTCTCCTATTTACAACGTTGCTTTGACCAGTGGTTTATAAACCACTACATTACTTTATGTTAATGTTTGATAATATTGTGTATTTTTATTCTCATTTTATTTTATAATTCAGGTTTAATGTTCTATGATTTGTATGTGTATTTTATAATGTAAATTATTCTGATATTTTTGCAGGAGTAAAATGAGTAAAGATTCTAGTTTATTTTAAAATTATGTCTGCCATCCCTACAAAGGATGTGGTGTAAGGGAGTAGGTACCTACATGAATTGCATAAATCAGAATATTATGTGAATAACACATTAAAATATATTGTGCATTAATGTATATTATTTTGTTTTTTAGCACGCTAACAAAATTTAAATATAATGATATGGCGGTAATGGGTTTCAGTATGGTGGTATTAGGTTTTTTTTAATAATCTTAATTGGTATGTTACTAAAGTAATAATTATGGTTTTAATAATAATTAGTCATTGAAACATAATACTTTCATCCAAAATAATTACTTTTATATCAATTATATTTTTTATCATTATTATATATCAGTTTCGTAAAAAGAGTAAAGGCCTGGAATGAGAGCTCAGTTTCGAGCGGGGATTATATTTATCCATAGGGGAGTTTATGCTACTGGATCCCAGTACTGGCGAAATCTTCAATCCATTCTTATTCGGAATTATCTCAAAAGATGCTCCCTGTTCATGATCATTGAAATCAGTCTGATAACCCATAAGCAATGGTCTCTCTTGAGAATTACAAACCTTTCTAGTACCTATAAAACTACTGATCCTTCTCGGCGTTGGGAAATTGATACCCAACGGTCTAGCAGACGACAGGATCGGCAATTTTTTAATTCTATCACTTTTACTAACTCTTTCCATGATTTCATGAGCGGGACTTCTTTCTCCATACTTAAATGAATTACTTCTACTGACTGACGAAGCTGTATGAGGATAGATCTCCCTGCCGACTATACTAGGATTACGTACCGATGTGTGTTTGAAATATTGGAAGAAACCACTTGTACCGCAGAAAGAGTTGAGATTGGCAGAATTGAGTCCGTATTGTCTTGGTATGGCGCCATTTTGAGCTTGTGTAGACATGGAGTTTTTTGCTCTATAACTATTCAATACACTCTTGTGAATATCTATACTATCTAAATTACTTGTTTGATAACATCTATAAGAAGTCGAAGATGCAGAAGATATGCTTTGCTGCTTTTGTGTCGCTATTGGTATGGAGTTCTTAAGATTACCCATTAGATTCTCAGACATATTGTAAGGGAATACTGAGCTCGTTTCAGAATTGGGAGTATTGATTGCACTAGTGGGACATGAATACACTTTGAAACGTTGCTCACAAAATGTATCAGATTCGGAGAAATGTTTACGAGGTTGAGAAGGGGAGAGGATGGGGTTCTCATCCTGATCGCACGCTTGTCACACCTCTTGCAGAAACTTTAAGGGGCATATCCCCTGGCGGTTGTCTCCAGATCTGATCATCACCATTCCGTCTACATCTTCTCCAACTTGGATAACTATTTGATCACGTAACAACATCAGACCATTATCACCGTCTTGAGATGAAACCTAAAAGGAAAAATATATATATTAGATAATCACCTAGTTTATGTATCCTAGTAACACAGGGGAAAAGGTGATTTATGAGAATGGAATAAATCATACTGAATTTAAATTCGCTTCACAGGTAAGGCGTATCTTATCAGGTAGATACTTCATCTCTAAGGGGCCATTACTGAAATATACCAACAATCTAATAAAAATACATTACTCCTGTAAAGGCACCCGGTATAGATTTTCCTGTCATATATTGTAAATTACATTTTCTTGTTTTTCAAATATGATGGTTATTTAAAAAAAATGAATATAAATTACGAAATACACAGATTTATGGCTATAAATGATTTCAATATGTTATCTGGCTTACATACTAAAATTTGTACTAACATTTCTCTATAAATTTAAATGATAATGGTTTTGAATTTAGGCGAATTTAAATCCCTCCCTTAGAAAAAAAGGTACAATACAAATTATACACAAAACGGCGCATTATAAGTAAGTTGTCCAGTTTTTATTTATTATTATAAAAATCAGAAAAAGTATTTGCATGGTTTGGATTCGACTTCAAGTAGCCATATCTGTAGGGTTTTGTAATTTGAGGGAGGATTTTGGTGGGGGGAGTCCTTCTGGCAAACCCTGAGCCCTCCCTTGATAAACTTCTTTTGTTTCGTTGAGTCTGGATGATATAGGAACTTTGGTCTTGAAACATCCAGGGGAAAGTGGTGGGAAAAACCCACAATGTAGCCATATCTGTACATATAGTTTCTTTCACAGTGTAAGATTTTTCTTTAGTAATATAGTATGTAAAGCAAAAATAGTCCAATTCTTATACTGATAAAATAAAGAAATTTTTCTTTAATAAAGTTAAATGGATACTGCATTTTGTAAAAACACCATAAAGGGTCGTTTATTTGTCAAAAAATCATTGTTTATTATTTATGTAAAGCAAGAGTTTTTTACGCAGGTTAAATATCTTTTAGTAGGTACCTATAACGTTTGTTTATATTGTTAGAATTATAATATTATTTGAAATGCAAAATGAGTGGGTAGACTTTCTAAACTTTTACCCTTTACCCTTTTCATGGTTTGTTGCTTTGGTAATATCTACAATAGTCAGCAACGAGAAAAAAATAATAATTTTCACATTAAGATATATAAGGTGTATTCAAACTTGTCTGTCAGCCGAAACAGTTTGAAATTTTATTCCAAATAATTGTGTAAAAAGCGGATGGTTTATCCAGTATTCTTGAAAATAATTTCAAACATTTTATGAAAATTTTAATACTGTTGCCAGTTTTCTTTTTATCTTTAAGTGGCCTGTGTCGAAAGTTTTAGTTATAAATATTATTATTAACTTAATGCCATAACAAAATACTAACTTATTTTAATAGGTTATGGAACAAAATGAATAAAAAAAAACATTAAAATGAATTATCTGAAAAAAACTTATTTTCCAAAATCAGGTCGAATATTCAACTAAAAGAAGGTATATCTGAGGTATTCTATTTATCATATTATAAGTTGACAACATGTATTACAATAATTGAGGTTATCAGCGCAAAAGTAGTGTAACCCACAATTTTTGTTGGTTACGGTTCTGGTGTAAAATTTATTCCTTACTTCCTCCCAGTAGTGGTGGAGCAAGCCAGGTCTAGATAATAAATAAATCAATTAAAATAATGTTCACAAAAAAAAATCATACAAGTTTAACCAAATTTAAATTCCTCGTTACATCATTATCTCCTAAAGAAGTAGTCTGGGGTTACACTACTTTTGCACTGATAGCCTCAATTTATAATATTCAGAGAATATTTTTTGAACAGTAAAAGTAAGTTACATATGTATGACATGTTAAATTGACTAAATTATGACATGTTTGCATAAATAACACTATACAGAACTAATGACTTTCATAGTTTTTCTGTGCTGGTAGACAATTTCGGATATACGTCGTATATTTACCTACGCCATTTTTTATTCTTTGACTAATGGAGCAGAAAATGGAAAAGCAAAATCATGAAAATGGGTGCTACATTATAGCAATAATAATAATAACATTTTATTTGAACGAATGTCTATCATTTTATACGGGTATACGTGTGTGTATTTTCATGAAAAAAAAATAACAATCTTTTTTCAATGTTGAATAAAATATTTGATCTGTTTTCTCCATTATTCACAAAATATTTTTCATATGTACCTATTAAGCAACTGTTATTCTTGATTATTTTTCTTTATACTTTAGTTGCCTATTTTCATTACTATTTCTTATAAATTTATGCATATTTGACAACCTAATGGACTACTATTTTAATAGTGCATACTTTGCTGATTAACTTATTGTTTGCTGTGTACACTTGTAATATTTTTTGTCTCAACTGTTTGTATCTTTATTTTGATAGGTAAAGAGTACTCTTGAGAATGCCCATTGAAGTGGGTGAAAACGTTAGAGTTTAAATAAAATAAAGTGAAAATATAACAGTGTTTTTAATTATTTGAAAATTATTTAATGTTGTCTTTATAATCTGTAAAACTCTCTTTTTCAAATAAAATATTTAAAACTTGAATCACTATGTTTATTTGTTACATTAATTTAAATTACGCTATCGCGATTTCAGTGACTTGAAGTCAGTCTTGAAAAGCTCGTCAATGGTGCAAGTGCACTGAAATCGCGATAGCGTAATTTAAATTAATGTAACAAATAAACATAGTGATTCAAGTTTTAAATATTTTATTTGAAAATGTCTCGTAATTGTTACATAGTCAATGCCTCTAAAATAAGTGAAATTGTAAAACTCTCGTTTTTTTAGTCTAATTTATTGTTTTGTGTCTTTTTTGTAACAGATCGTTCCTTTGTATACATGTTTTGTATGTATACAGAGGTTAAACATGTAAAAGGCTTTGGCCGTAAATATTTGAAAACAAATAAATAAATAAATAATCTGATAAAGATTCTTTACGATTTGAATTGTCTACATAGTAAATAAATTTGGTGATTGACATAATATGTATAATACAAGTTTTTATTCAAATATTATAATAAACGTTTTTTGATTAATCGATGGTAGATTGTAAATTTGATCTAATCAGAATGTATCAAAAAAATCATTGCATTAGTCATAATCACAATTTTGATGTGAATAGTGTAAGGGTCCTACATTCAGAAAACCGGTATGGAAAATTAATTGCTTTGGAAACATTGGAAATACATAGACATATTTAAAATATAGTAAATATTCAAATACCCCATTCATCACCATTGTTGAAACCAATTGTTCATCCACCATTGTCTTAACTACTCCTACTTCCTTACCCCTTCTTTTCTGTTTTTAGGTACCTATATATAAAAAATATTGTTGTTGCATGTGACTTTAAGAAAATTTTTTCTTGTAATTAGTTCTCTTGAAAATGTCAAGCTAACTTGACGAAAGCGCTTGAGTAATAATAAATTAATAGTGAAAAGTAAAACAGTGTTTTATTGATAACAAATATGTTTAAAATGTCTTTTCACAATGTGAACACACAAACTCTAGATCATCAGAATGTATCAGTTATTTGAAATTGTTTAGGCGATGACAGATATTTTCCAGCTCATTGACATTATAAATCATCCTTTATTTACCTGTAAATTGTGTGTGACTTGCAAAGGCTTCTCCCCAGCTTGCAGTCTGGTGCAGTAGTTGGACGGAAAATAACCAATCCTCCCCAAACACTTTCCTTTCCACCAATCAGGATCTGAAGTGTCTATCACAGTGACTTTGTAACCAGCTTTCAGATCCAGTTCATCCTGGTGCCTCGAGTTGAAGTTGTAAAGAACTACATACAAATTTGTTGGAAGTAAACGATGGTGCTTTTGCTGAAATAAATAAATGAAACAAAATCAAGTGATGAGACTTTTTAAAAATAAAAATAAAATTGACGATTCATCCAAATGAGGATGAATTGTCTTTTATTAAGGCAAAACGATATAAGTAGGTGTAAAGCTTAAATACCAAGATAAACGTGATCTAGAGAAAAGTACATTTCGCTGTTTCAGGTTGTTAGCTTTGATTATTCAAAGAGGTTTTGTTCTGATTAAGCATTTATTTGACGTGCGCCCATTTATCTAACTTGAGTGGTATGCGTGGGTTAGTTAGACTAAACAAGCTTTAGCTAGCAAGAGTGAATATTTGTTATTTAATTTGACATAGGTATTTTGTAATCTAGGCAAGTGATTTCAGCATTAAACGTTGCGTATATATCTTTTTGAAAAAGATGTATCTGGCTTTGAAATAAATCCTAGACACCGTCACTTTGTCGGTCATATTGACAATGTCATAGAAAGACAAAAGACGTCATTCTCAATAAAAAATAATATAGTAGAATAAACATTTGTTGTTATATTGATTATGTATCACTTAAAAGGTGTATAGTTTCTACTGGACTACTGTTGCTGTAAGTTATTTTATGTCTCTATTATAGAGCAATGATCTTTGGTCTATATACTAATCTAGAAATCGTAATTTCCTTTCTATAATTGGGAAACTATAAGAAGATAATAATATTATATTTAAAATTTATTGAGGACTAATCTTTCACTTAGAATGAAGTGAAATAAAACTTCCATACTACATATACACCTATTTAAACTTAGTAAGAAAAATGCTTGTGCCTTGAAGACAGCGGAAGGATTTGATCTCTTGTTGAAAGTCCAAGATTCTACCATTAGCCTACTGACCATCACAAATATATTGATGTTCAAAGCATCAAAGCATAGTGCATAAGCGATGTTCCATTATTATAGATTGTCGATCATTTATTTTGTTGCTCATCTATTTTCTAGAAGGTGCAGAAAATTGTGAACCTGTTTTACCGGCGACGGACAAGGACTAGTGCTGGCTGAAGAAAGACTCTTATCGTGATCATCAGGTAACTCCACACTGCTCATCCTCATGTTGCGAGCACTCAGGAGTCTTCTGTTGTGAACTGGACTCGAAGGAGCTGCGTCAAAGAATGATATAAAAATATAAGTACGATGAAAAGTAAAAGATACTAAAGTTGATGGATGATTTTTGTATGTTTTATCATACGATGATACATTTCCGAATATTTTATTTTAATATTATAATCAATATTTTTAAATTTAAAATTTGGACGAATGTAGGTAATATGTTTATTTACGTAAGAGGTACAATCAGCGAATTCATTGCAACACGGAAAACAAAATGCTTTAATCGAATCTTTTGTAGATTATTTTTGCCTCATTTTTAATTTAATCATTTCGTAACAACTAGGTACTTACCCTATTTTGTTGACAAAGTAGTTTTATTTCGTTATTTTTGTTTGAGTAAGGGAAAAAACTTCATTTATTCTTTCAATATATATGATAATATCAACGATAAAATAATTTTTTTCCTATATCAGTTATTTTAGAAGGATTAACTATGTAACAGTTACGAGACATTTTGAATGTTTTTTAAATATTCTACAATGCACATCCGTTACTTGATTTTTTTAAAATCGCGATCGATTTCGGTAAACCTTTACCATTGACGAGCGAGATAATACTATTAATAATAATAGTATTAATAATAGTATTATCTCGCTCGTCAATGGTAAAGGTTTACCGAAATCGATCGCGATTTTAAAAAATCAAGTAACGGATGTGCATTGTAGAATATTTAAAAAACATTCAAAATAATTTTTTTCCGGTCATGAAAACCTGTGGGTGGAAAAATGGCAATGTTCACATAGCTTTTCTAGACTGGTAACCCAGTACAAATTTGTTGTAAGATCATGTTATAAAATTGACAACAATAGTTATCATATTATGCTGTTTCACTCTTTAATATTGAAATGGTAATGGTCTCTTTCCCACTAATGCAGAAGTATAAGACATCTTGTATACCAAAAAATCGATAAAAATACCTTAACAATAAAAAAAAAACATCGAATATCCTTCAAATTTGCAACACAGAATATAATATTATATACCAATATGAACATAATATAAACTAACTATGGTGATTGTTGTAAAAAGGTGAACTCCTAATATATGGACCGTCAATATATTCTGAATCAACGCTAACAGATTTTTGTAAATGCATCTACAACGAAGGACTCGAGGGAGATATGAACGTATCTTTTTGAACCAACGCTCATTGAAAATCGATTGATATGACATTATTTTGCACGCATTACTAATTTTCTCTATAAATTTCCAATTTATATCAATAAAGATCATTGGATATTTAACAAAAAAGATATTAGCATACACCGACCACTTTTTAGGTAGGTATGTAGTTAATGGATTTGAAGTTATTTTGTCACAGGAAATGAGGTTCATTATGAACAAACTTTTATTAAGTGTTCAGGAGACGAACTTATGAAAATAATCATCAAAATTTGAACAAGCAATTTGACATTACAGGACTTAAGCAAAAATGAATTTTGTTTAGCAATTTATTAGACATTTTTGTTTATAAGTGGTATCAATAATTTGCCAAAAATAGCTGTAAGTCTCTATTTAATCTTACTCGTAAAATTATATTGAAACCCTCATCCAGCAGTCCCGTCAATTGCTTATAAGCAGTGGCGTATCAATTGTATAAGCCGAACAACCGAGTATAATCTGAGGTTTTCTAGTTTAAAAAAAACGATTGAAATACGTTCTGGTAACAATTCGATCATTTCAAACTCCACGCGCACCTTGTAAAAAAAAATTCGTATGATTTTATGAAAAACATTGAAAGAACCTCGTTGTGTGCAATTAAGCTTCACTTCATGGATTATTTCTCAACATACATCTAATCTACACAATCAAGTCAGTGTGTGCAAACTCCTTTTTGTAGGAAACATGCAAGGTGTTCCAATGCTTACGACTCGGCTTAGTCTGGGTTAAGTGCGCTTTAGCCATGGTACGTTCATCAATTCTACTATATTTTCCCCCTACATTTATTGCTTCTTACAAGGCTTATGTTTTTATCTCAATAAAGTCACTAAACGCACTGGATTCAGTCAGTGCTGATTTGTTACTCTCGGAAGAGTTACATACGTACCAGATAATAGTTAGAAAATTTTCTTATTTAATCCTGGCATTTTGCAATCCTCCAAATTTATTATCATAATGTATTGAATAAGCCGACTTACATCCAATCGCTGGCGTTTAGCAATTCAGGACTTTGTCAATTCCTGGATAGTTGATTATTAAAATCACTTAGTAAGTATAAAATTTCACATAATACTTTATATTTTTAAGTTATTTTGTTGATATATTTTAGCTTTAAAAGTTTACATGTTTACATTACATGTATAGACAATTTCACACAGACCGAGTTAGTCCCAAACTAAGATATGAGTCTTGTATTATGGGCACAAACACGACGATACACATATATACAATGCACTGAACACATATACATGTAACACCCAGACCCAGGACAATTTGAAAAAGGTCATTCTTCATTTTGCCCTGGCCGGGAATCGAACCCGGGACCTCGTGACTCAAAGGCAAGTGCGTTAGCCTCTGTGCCACACCGGTCGTCTGGAATGGAACTTTTGTTATCATCTTAATATACCTTATACATACAAAGTTTTTATTGAGAATGAGTCTATGAAAAGTATAAAAACCGCCACTGCTTATTTGGAATTATTATTGTTGTTTCTTTAACAATGTAGTATTATTTTACTTTATGTTCTACTAATAATAATCAAAACTTTCCCTGTAGACGAGGAACGCTAAATATAGATTTACGTGGGAGTTGGCCAGGTAAGTAATAGGATTCTAAGGCTCTTCAATCAGTGTGTCCAACTGTAAAAATAATAAATATTCCACAAAGTATCTAGACACAATAAACTCTGCCCTGTATGAATAGTTTATAATATTATATTTGTATATTGAAAATTTGACTAGATTACTTGCTATTGAATTGACATGTGATCCATTGATTTTTTATTCTATTCATTATTTATACTGTGAGATTCATAATTTTATTTTGTTTTTTAATGTTTTGTTGACTTTTTTATTAAAATTGTCGTGTCTTAATTTATTACACATGTTAAAGGCTGGCGCCGTGAATTGTTAAATAAATTAATTACAAAAACATTGATTTATTTTCACTTTAATTTTTTATTACCTCAAACGTTTTCGTCTACACTAATAGAAAATAAGTATGATTCACAGCTACTTCTTATTATTGAACGGCAGAGAGGGATTTTTATTTTAAGACATTTTCAAGAGGACTCCTCACAAGAGTCCACACAATTATTAATAAATGAATAACTAATAAAATATGAGTTTCGATGTTATTGACCGAAGGTACTTACTTGGAAGTGCATTACAAGGTGATTTTTTTTAAATCACTTTTCTTCTAACCACCTGAAGATGGAGTTTAGAGTCTCCCAATATACGTAAGCGCAATTAATAAAATCACATGAAGGTTAACTAAATAGTGTTTTTTTCAATTCACCTTAATATATGAGTGTTTGTGGAATAAATATTTTTTCCACCTACATATGCCATCCATCCCATAGTTTGGAAATAAATGGACTTACTGCATGCCATGAAAACACTCATTGTCCACTCTATGACAAATTAAACGAATTAAACGAATGAATGGCGTAGGTGCCCATTAGTGGTGAATAAAAAAACGACTTTTACTTATTAATCACCTAAAATATTATAAAAATGACATATTTCTACAATACTCAAAATCAAAAGAACTCTTTGATTTTTTTAAAGTATTATTTTTTATTATTAGCACTATGTTGCAATAAATTTTCTGATTGTACATATTTTGCTCACATCTTACTTTATCCTAATACAAATCTAATTTATATTATTCAGAAAAAGGTTATGAATTAATTTTTGCGATAATGTTTTCGAAACATATGATGTAGTTATTATTTTTTGAGATCGATATGGCGTAAAATTGAACGCGGAGTAACTGTAAAATTATTCAAAAATTGTATCGTGTCTCAGTTATTTAGTAATAAGAAAAAAAACTCCTACCTATAATTATCTACATTACTTTAAATAGTATATTATCATAATTTTAAAAATTATCTCTATATTTTATTCTGTAAAAGCTCAAAAAAGTAACTTTATTATTTAATACTCTTCAAGTACAAAATAATGAACTCGCGAGTTTTTATAACAAAACTTGAAAACAAAAGTTGAAATTTTTTACAATAAACGAAAAGTATTATTGTTGATTCAGATGCTTTTCTTTTAAATAACAAGTAAGTCATTAAAAGTTATTTACACGTGTCTATAAAAATATTATATTATTTTTCATAAATAAATTATATTTTAGAAGAATACTTCTATTAATAAATCCTTTTTCTTTTTAAAATACTTACCATTTCATTGTCTCAATAAAAATCTTTAATAAATGCTTCGTTCAGCTTAAGTATAAGTAATGGACTCTTAAAAAACAAAAATTCTGTTGATAATAATCTTTCTTACTTGAGATAACTTTTTATTGCTGAGAACTTTGAAAATTTTAAAAGTTCTGGCACTGCTTGAACGAAGCGTTTATTAAAAATGAATGAATAAATTCATTCAACATTTTTCAGACACATAACTATAATAAATGAGTACAAATGCAATTTATAAAATATCAATATATAACTATACAAATCTTATGAGTCAATCAAACTATTCTATGTTTATTATTTACAGAGGAAAATTGTTCATCTAAAACTAAGGTAGGTAAATTAATGCGTTATCAAAAGTGCATCTAAAGAGAGGATTATTATTAAAATTTTATATAACTAATGATTATATTAAATATTAAAATAAAAAGATGCAAAAAGAAAATCATACTTGATATTGATTTTATCAGTGTCCTATAGCGGTGAGAATAATTAGGTCTAATACCATGCAACATTAGGATATCAGTGTTCGCACCTAGAGAATAAAACAAAAGAAATAAAATATTAACAAAACAGAAACAAAGTGAGAGATATTACAACAATAAATTAAAATTATTATTGTCATATTATCACATAGTTGTTGATAGAAAAAGTGGAATGAAAGTTTTTGTTCAGTAATTAGAATTAAGCTTTCGAAATGAAGATGAAGATGAGATGAAATGAAGTGATTTTGTGATCTGATTTTTCCCCTATGATTGTGTTATTGATAAAGCTTCAAGTTTCATGAACTAAGAAAGAACAATATTGACCTATTTCGACGTTCAATATTAAATTTACTTCCTCATAGATATTTTCTTGATTAAAATTAATGGTTTTCCCTTGAGACATATCTTCAAAAATATCTAGAATTTCTTTTCCTTATTTTTTGTGTAAAATAAATCACTACTCACAAGTGAGGTAAAAGCTGGCTAACTGCCAATTACTTTCTCCGAGCTAGTAAAAACAAAGCATTCGGGATAGATGTCACACCTCATCGCTGATTGAACTGGAGATGTTAACTGTTATATTCATGAGGTTTCACGAACACATGTTTTGCACAAGACACTCATTTTTAAAAATTAAAATAATATATGTTCCTGACAAAAATCTTATTCTTCTTATTTTTTCTGTAAGATTTTTTAGTGTCCTGTAAGTGTGTAAGTTGTGTCTTTTTAGTGTCCTGTAAGTGTGTAAGTTGTGTCTTTTTAGTGTCCTGTAAGTTTTTTTAGTGTCCTGTAAGTGTGTAAGTTGTGTCTTTTTAGTGTCCTGTAAGTGTGTAAGTTGTGTCTTTTTAGTGTCCTGTAAGTGTGTAAGTTGTGTCTTTTTAGTGTCCTGTAAGTTTTTTTAGTGTCCTGTAAGTGTGTAAGTTGTGTCTTTTTAGTGTCCTGTAAGTTTTTTAGTGTCCTGTAAGTTGTATCTTTTTAGTGTCCTGTAAGTTTTTTTAGTGTCCTCTAAGTGTGTAAGTTGTGTCTTGTTAGTTTAGGTAAGTGCGTTTGTGAAACATCACATTTGAGACATTTAACTTCTACATTTCAGCGATATAGTATGCCATGCATCTTGAATATCTTAAATTTTATTGGGACGAAGAAGACAACTTGCACTTTAATTACATTTCTCGTATTATATTTCAAATATTTCTGGCAAATATAAAACCAAATGTTAATGCTCCTGCAAAATTATTTTAAAGTTGTGTTACAGAAAAAATCATCGTAAAATAATACGTAAAAACATGATCTTCTTAATTTTTTACTCTTCTTACTTAATAATTTAGTCTTTTACAGACTAAATTATTCTTCATTTTTACAACAGATTAACCGCATTGAAGGTATCTTTTGGACTTTCATGAGCATTTTTGCTGCTGTTTTCACAATAGCCGTAAAAAATAATGTATTATTTTTGTATTTCACCCAGCGGACCTTTTCAATATTAAGCTAAATATTTACGTAAACTCAAATAATATTTGAGTATAGACAAGTCCAGTCAAATTTTCATAAAATCGATTCTCATATTTAATCTAAAATCTATGGTGAATGATGAATGAAATCATGAGAGTTTTATTGTCAATGATTGCAAACATTGCAAACAAAACAATTCGGAGATTAAACAGTGTCCACAGTCGATTCATTTCATCTGCAACCTGTAAGCAAGGGTTAATAATAATAGTAATAATAATAATAATGAAAAACAGAAAACTGTGTAAAAAGGACAGCACTAAGGGTCAAAAACATCACAAAAGACACCTGAAAAAAGATGGAAACACTTTGGAAAAGGGTGACATTAATGAGTGCTTCCTAAAATAATTATATTATTATGGAACATGCTTTGATGTGCAGTGTTCTATGTGTTATGTTAATAATGTTTTGTGTTTTTTTATTGTTTTAAGCAAAAACATTTTTTAAAGCTTTTAAGCGTGATATGATATTGTTTATTCACTATTCCATGCTAAAGCTTTGAGTGATTATTGTGATAATGATGTGAAAATTGTTATATGAAAGTGAAATCTTAAAAAATATTGAGTTATTTTTGCAAGTGTTTTTTATCACGAAACTTTTATAAAAGTGCATAAGTCTCAATATAAACGAATTTTTCATAATATGTTATGAATATTCGCTGATTTAAATATTTTCAATACTTTTATTATCATACGGTGAAACTTGAGAAAAATATTAATATTTATTTTGAACTTATCTCCAAATATGTTGCAGAAAGCAGTTCAAAGCTCAGAAAGAGAATATTAAAAAAAATCCAGTAAACGTCTGTTAATGAAAACTTGGAATAAGGAAACTGTTTCAAGATTTAAATAGTACTACAAACAAACAGCATTTAAATTAAATAAAACTGTTTTAATCGCACATGTAAATGAAATGTAATATTTCTAAGTATTACTTAGGTCGATGCAATCAGTCATTATCTAAAACATTAAAACACCAAAGCAATTTGATATATTGTTTATTCATTTGTTGTGTTTTGTGAATGCATGGAATTGTGCGGTTTATTTTTGTGTATAATATAGTAAACGTGTTAGGGAACATGAAGCAATCAGACAACAAAGTATTAGGTATTGTGTAGATAATAATATCTTGTTAATAGTCTCTCGTACAATGAAGGCGAGCCATTTGATGAGGTTGTTCCAGTCTAGCGACGGGTCTTCTCCTTTGATCTGAACTCTCTGGGGAATCCAACGAAAGGCTCTTCATCCTCAAGTTTAGTTTCTGCCTCCTCGGTGAATGTGGAGCTATAAGGTGGAAGGTGTTTTATTAAAACATCTACAATGTGACAGAGGCGTCTAAAATGACAGAATGATAAAGGAACAATCTTATATATACACAATTTCAGTAAACAAGTAAACATTTGGAATATTTCCAAAGTAAATAAAAGCATTTTGACATTATTATCCTTCAGTGACCGGAGGTATAAGCTTATACAAATATTATTCAGTCAAGTTAAACATACATCAATTATAATTTTCTCATACAAACTGACACTTGTAGGTATATTTACTGTTTATTCCAGTAAAATTAATTTGTTTGAAATTGTGTAATTAGTATGAATTGTTCCCATGATAATATCAGCAACTGAAATTTCATAATAATATCAGAGTCGATATAGTTTGTCTCATAATGGTGATAATTTCAGTTGCTGAAATTTTGAGGTATTTGATGTCACTTATTCGTTGAATTTTCAAAATGCATTACTGAAGCAAAAAGCAAGCAATGATAATACAATGGATAATAAAATAAATATTTGATTTTAAAAATCATTATACTTTCTAAATTTAATAAATGATTTTAAATATAATCAAAATGAAATTAATAAAAGTTTCTTGTTTCTAATAATTTGATACGAAAATGAAATTTTAAAAAGCGTATTGATCGTTTATAGTCTATGCAATCTAAATAATGAATTTCATCAGCAAATTTATAAATGTACAAAAAGAAGTTTGCATAAAATCAGGCATTACATAGTACGATTCTAATTAAAAAAATCTAATAAGTAATGGGTTTAAACTGTAAAACTATAAAATATTTATATATTTAAGAAAAATAGTCAAGGTAATACAAAAGCAATCAATTTTATGTTTAAAAGGAAGTATGTATGTCTTAAATACCTATATGCAATAAAAAAGCGAAATTTGAAAATCAAACAATATTCTAGTTTGAGATATTTCAATAATTCTCGCATATTCATTCAATAAATCAACGCATGCATTAGAGTGGAAGAAACACTTTCTAATATAATGAACTTTTGACGATTTTATTTCTTTTAAGTACTTTGCAACATTATCAAATATCTTCATAGACAATAGATATAGATTTTCTGTTTGGACAGACATGTATGAATGTTCATTTTTTTTCATAAAATTATATTATTTTAATAAATTTAATTTAATAGTGATGAATTTATTGAAATATCTAAAACTAGAATATAAGAAATTGAATGACAAAACCATTCCCTTAAAAGACAAAACAAAACAAAATATTGCGAAACTTACAACACACTCCAAACAAAACAAAAAATTCAACTCCTTATAAACGTTTTTTCTTTTTCAAATTTAAACCATGCATTATTGTTTTTTTTTTTAATAATATTTGTTGGTTAAACATTAGGTTTTTATTTAAAGAGTCCAAACAAAATAATCAAAAATAAAAACAGAACTCAATTTGTGCAAAAATCAGGTTTCGTGAATATTGCATTGTGTGAAACAGTATTGCTTATATTATTACTGGAAGTGGTGTGAAAAAGTTTTCAACGAGCAAGCGATCAATATAACAGATTGGATATTGTGTGTGATATTGGAATAAAAAAAGGAAAAAACGTGGTGATTTTTTTTGTGGGATTATTCTCGAGAGAGTTTTGGAATAATGAAAATTTTTGGTATAACAAGGATATGGTACGGTTTTATTTTTACTTTGGTTTCCGATTTCGAAACTACGCTACGATTGGAATGCAATTATAGGCGAAAATACGTTTACGAGTTATTTAAATCAGATAACGAAATACAGGTAACGAAACATTGTTGTGAATATCATTCCTGAGCCCGTAGACAAACCGTACTTAGCGATCGACTACTGGCGAACTTTTCGACAATCTACCTACATGTAGGTACCGTACAATCATGCGTTATTGTTGCAGTTATTGTCGAAAATTTGTTTGTAGTCGATCGCCAAGTGCGTGTTTGTCTAGGGGCTCTGCTTACAACTTAAGAAGATTATCACTAGGACAGTATTTGTAAGCTCAACAATTTATTCTATCAGGTTTACGCGAAAATATTAAACATTTTCTGAAATACTACTGAAAGTTAATCGAGATAAAAAAACTAAAAAGCTTCTATAAAAACTAAAACACGTGTTCAATAGGTACCTATGTTAAGTTATGCATATTGTAATTGCATGTATTATTTCATCTAAATGGTTTCGTTTGCTTTGTTTAATTTATGAGTGTTTATTAATTTTATATATATTTCAATCGAAACGATATAATAATATTAATCTATTTCGACAGAAATCATTAGTTTATTGATGCATTAATACGAGTATATTATGTTGTTCTATTTGAATGAATAGGAATCTATAGTAAGTACAGAGTACAGTTGAAAATGTAGTTTTTTCGTATTTATGTCATTCAATATACCAAAATTTGACCTCGATTTCATTCCAAAAGTAGTACAATAGCTTATGAAATTCTATAATTTGAGGAAATGGAAGGTATATTAAGAGAATGATGAGTTTATGTGAGAGAAAATATAAAAGAAAGTACTAAAAAGGTGTTGTAGATGAGAAAAAAGTAGTAAGTTATATGATGGTTAATAGTAGTATTAGTTGTACCGGCAATAGGACTGGCACTCTCTGATTGTCTCAATATAAGAGCACTGGATGAATTCTTCATGCCAAAACCTAGAGCCAAAAGCAGAAGGCCAAGGAAAGAAAAACAAGGCCAATATTAGAGATTATAGAAAATCTATAGTGTCTTTTATTAGCTTGTTACGTCATTATTAGTAAAAAAATTAAAACAAATTATTTTTTATTATTTATTACGTAAAATTCAATACAATATGTTGAAGTTACACTTAATTTTAATGCGAGCAACACGAGTTTGACATGTGATGTCTTTGTTAATATAAGTTTGAATTCATAATTATGTAGCCCCTTGAATTGTAAATGAATCAAATTGGGTTTACCAATATAAATATGTATTAGAGAATGCTATTTTTGGATACAATAAAATGTATTTGATTTTACATTTTTATTTTTTGTATGTTTTTCAGTGAATTGCATCAAACAAGTCCCTAAAAGTATATAAATTCTTTACAATATTAATTAGTAAAATATGTCATAGTTAGATTTTTCAGATGAGGCATTTTCTGTTAAAAAATTTCATCCAATTTAAACATCATTATGTTTGAGAGAAAGATAAAGAAAATTGCAAATGTGATTGAGTTGAAGAGTTATTTTACAAAGTTACAAAGAATTGTTATACTCAAAGAAGATTTAACATTGTAAAATAAAATAATTGTAATACCTACCTGCGAGAAAATATTTCAAAATTTCAAAAAAATAAATATGTAAAAATCATGCAATTAAATCATTTTGTGTAAACCGAGAAAGCTTTTCAAAAACAACTAAAAAAACTTAAAACTTGAAATCACATGCATATAGTACCTACTTACTATAAAAGATATATTTTTTTAGTGATAATTTTTTTTATAATTGATAAATATTTGGGGTAAAAAAAAATCGAATACCATTATTATTTAATTCTACGTGTAACCAAGGTTTTGACACGGACCCTGTCATTCTCAAACGTAGAAAAATGTAGAGAATGGCAAAACCCCTGTCGAAACCTTATTTGCGGGTAGATTAAAATAAAAGTGATATTAGTAGCCTACAATTTTTTTGCACCAAAAAATTATCACAATATTAATTTATAATCACCGCCAAATAAAGAAATAAATAGTATTTTTAATAAAAATAAAAATTGGTGTATTTTGTTTATTTTCTTTATTTTATTTAATTTTTAAATAGCTACAATAAATTTAACAATTATCACAGATGACAGGACATGACATTTAAATGAATACATTATTTATAATTTAGGGATAACAATAACACGTTTTTTTTTAAATAAATTAATAATTTTACATATATTATAATAATATTCTATAATAATAATTATACAAATTGAGCACATTGGTGATTATAAGGGTATTATTATTAATAATTGTGTTTTTATAAATAAATTTACAGGGATTTTAACAGAATAAATATTTTTATATAGATATTCATTTTATATAATAATATATTTGTTTTGCGGGGAATTCAAACGAACACTTTATATTATAGTAAATAATATAATAATAAGATTTAAATAAAATAAAATATATATTTTATATTTATATTTATAATGTTCAAAATATATTATGAGTGATTTAAATAATCAATACACGTAGAACATTCTGGAAGCAGAAAGTAAGCGTATATTATTATTTAATTATTATTATTGTTTTTTATATCTTTATTTTTATTATGTTTTTCTTTTCATATATCTTCTCTTTGATTTAGGCGTAGGAGCCGGTTCTTCTATATCTTGCACAAAGCAGAGTGGTTGCCCGAATGGTCTTCTTTCAGTTACACCCATTTCTGTAATAATTATTTTCCCGAAAATAAAGATTAAATAAAAATAAACAAAAAATAAAGATAAAATAAAATATATAAAATAAAAGAAAAAAATAAGGGAAAGGATAATGTATTTCTAGGACGGATTTTATGCCAGGATTCATACAATGGATTTTATAATAAAATATTTTATAAAAATTGTGTGGGCATGTCGAAATTAATTTCAAAATCTGATGTGCCTTTAATAATACTTTTGTTTTTACAATAATTATTTGTTAATTCTGTTTAAATTTGCAAATATTTCTCATAAGAAAATGGTTAACATATTGTAAATTATGATAATTATTCGTTTCAATACACAAGGTTTTAAATAAATTAAATTATTGAATAATTATCATTCAAAATTTTTCCTTTTGTGAACAAAAAACACACGAAACGTAAGTTAACTGTGATTCCAAAAACATAAATTTAGAAATGCCGCATTTCTTCTTATAAAATGTATTTAATTATAAAAAAACTGTTATATTTCTTATCAAAATAAAACGAATATCGTGTTTTAACTTTTTTGTTACTTTTACATATTTGTAAATATTTATATTTTGTTTATTTTAATTCTTCAGTGTACATTGGATATAACATTAACCATTACAAAGTATCATAAAATTATGAGGACTAGTTTGTGGTTGGATTACGATATCTTCCAACTAAACCAGATATAGGTATTCATTGAATACATTTTAAGACACTTTAAGGCATAAAGATTATTTTTTTAAATTATAGACATTCTTCTTCTTCTTCTTCGCCCTCGCCTTTATCCCATTTACTTGGGGTCGGCTCTCCTAGTCCTCATCTTCCAATATATATATTTTTATATTTTTTATATTAAAATTATTTTATTTAAATTATTATTATTTTTTAAATTATAGACATTACCTACCGACACAATTTTTATTTCATATTTTATTTTCACCATAGACATAACATATTATTGTGTAACACTGTAATTCAAAACCTATCACCTTTCAAATATTTCAATCAAGACAACATGAACAAACAGTGGTTAGTCGATATTTTGGTGTATAATAACAATATTCTTATGAAGGTCTCTATACACAGGTGCTAAGAGGGGATCAAATATCAAAGGTAGGTATTACAGAGGGTTAAGAGTCTTTTTCAGAAAGCGAAATCATCGATTTTGAGACAACATGGCGTACATATTATTATCTTGAAGTTAACAACTACAGATGTATTTTTTAACACAAAAAAGAATGTGATTGAATTCGCAAAGAATTCATAAAAAAACTTTGATATAAAAATCTGTGAATATTTTAATAAAATATTTCTTCAAAACATAGAAATTTTTAATAGCTTCGCTCGCAAATATTTGACAATGGAGGAACGCAAAAAGTTCACATTTATTTCTTTCTGAAAATCTTTTTACATTCATGTTATTTGATTCATAAATTTATCATATGTAACTAACTTTAAATATTAAAACTGTACTGTATTTATTAGATCTGAAAAGTAAGCTTTTCACAAAATATTTCAAATTTTACGTTAGTGAAATAATTTCATTTATATTTTTCACGTAATTTTTCAGTAGTAATATTGTGAAACCTTTTGCAAAATAAGGAAAAGTAGGATTCCACAAACAACGTTTTCATATTATATAATTTAAAATATATAATAAAAAACTGTATTATGTTTCAATACAATGTATACATGGTGTTATTAAGCCTAATGATGCCAATTTTCAGGCAAAAGCGCTAGGCGTATTTGCATACATAATAGTGAAAGATAAAACAGTGTTATAAAATGTGTTTTAAATTATTTAGAACATTGTTTTACAGTGTTAATACTGATATATTGAATTCAATTGTCTTCACATTATTTCAATGTCGACTCTGTTTGACCCTTTGTAATACCCTAAATGTCTAAAATAAAAACGAAATAATATTAAGACGATTACATGACATAGTATTAAAATGCTTTCAATATTAAAACAATTACAGAAATATATAAGTAATTAAGAGAAAGTAATAATTATGAGACACATATTACAGAAAAGGTAAGAGGTAAGAAGTTTTTTAAAAAAGTTGATAAATAAAAAGAAAGATGAAAAAGAAGTACAAAAAGAAAAATGAATGAGAATATATGGTAGAAAGAGTATAATAACTCATTGTTCATACACCGAGAAAAAACAAACACGCATAAGTCATGATAGCGTACAACATATAGTGACATTAAACATTGAATATAATATAGTAAAAAAATATATGCACACTATAGAATAATAGGTCAAGGGCGTACTCAAGGGGTGTAAAGGAGGGCAACAGTCCCCCCTAGAAGACAATAAAATGGTATCAAAGCATCTCAAAGTTGGCCAACTTTTCCTAAATGCAATTCACAGGGCGGATATTGTTTAGAATCTTATCTAGTTTTTAACAAACGTCAAATTCGTCTTAAAAGTACTACTCCTTCTACTAATATTCCATCACGGCATATCCCCATAAGTGGGGTAGCCAGCAGATCAGCGGCATGCAATCAACATGCAAGCTGTTCTCTCAGTGTCAACAAAATATTAAGAAATCTAGGATGGGTGGCAAACCTCATCGCTAAATTTAAGATGTAAAATGTTTTCATTTTGTCGAACGCCTGTTTTTGACAGGACACTACAAAAAGTACAGAAAAGAGTGTGAGATCAATTCTTTGCCAGATGCTCCTCAAAAGTACCAAGTTGTCATTCAAAAGTGGGTGGCTAACATTTTACTAGATTTTCATTTAGACAACCAACTTTGTGAAGTCTGCTGTCTTGCAGTATGTCTAATATGTATAAATGAATTTTTTATGACAGTAATCAATGTTATAGATAAAATTAGAATAGGCGTAGTATTCCAAATCTTAAATAAACTGAATGAAATTTGAAATTAGTGTATTCATTTGCCCCCCTCTTTAGAAGTAGCCCTGAATACGCCATTGTTAAATGAGGTATTTAATTGTAGCATTATAAGTCAAGGATTCAGGGAACATCTAAATCATACAAACGGAAGCTTTACTGAAGAGATCTCATTCATAATGTAGCTTTCATAGTTATAATAACAACAATAGAAAAAGCTAAAATTCATATTTATTTTAATAATATTAGGATCTTTTCAGTTCAAAACATTTGGTTTTCAGTTTATTCACATTCCACCTATTTACATACACACATTCACCAAAATAAAATAAAAAATATTTAAAACAACAAAAAA
The DNA here is from genome assembly GCA_947579605.1 of Athripsodes cinereus. Taxonomy (NCBI): domain Eukaryota; kingdom Metazoa; phylum Arthropoda; class Insecta; order Trichoptera; family Leptoceridae; genus Athripsodes; species Athripsodes cinereus. Next base: position 37,693,202 of record OX388306.1, read on the forward strand.
ACAAAAACAATTAAAAACACAGGAACAAACATTTAATATTGTGTTAGTGTATGTAGTATAAGTATGTTAATAATATTAAATCCTTTTTATGAAATACCTTCAACGAATCAGGATTTTCAACCCCACATAGTACTATCTTTTCATTTATCTATCTAACTATTAGCACGGAATATCCCAATAAGCGGGGTAGTCAGGGATCTAATCGTTACTATCTACATTTAATTTTAAATTATATCTACATATTTCTAGCTATAGCCATCACAGCTTCTCGCACAATCAAAAGGATATTCAATAGACAAGTTGCATGTTATGTACATACAAATTGTCTTATTCAATAGACAAGTTGCATGTTGGGTCTGGCCAACTATATTGACCGTGCCTTCTGTGTGGCTGGTCCGTTGCTGTGGAACAAAATTCCCTTTGAGATGCGAACTCTGGAGAGTGTGGAGGTGTTCAAGACGAGGTTAAAGACCCTATTGTTCGGGAGGTGTTATGATTCTTAAATGGGCCCTTGCGGTGGTTTCTCCACAAAACGGCGCATCATAAATAAGTTGTCTAGTTATTATTATTATGTACATACAAATTGTCTTATTTTTGCCAATTATTGATATTCTGGATAGGTCGTATATCAAATCCTAAGATCTAAGGTCTAAAATCTTATATACGTGATAGATAATTCAATTCAATTTTGTCGCCTTAATTTAAATATTTATTGTCTAAAAGAGAGTACAAGCAAAACGTAGGTATGTCAATTTTGTTGTCGAAAATTGAATTATTATAATGTTAATTCATGTTTTACCTTTTGTATATTCCTATCAAAGCAATTTGTATATTATTATTATTATTCCTTCGTATCCGTGGAATTAATTTATTATTGATCTAAGCTTTATTCGCAGTCCTCTCCAGGAATATAAATATTTTATGATAGCAGTCTATCATTTACAAAGAGAATTTTAATATATTAGAATTTCTCTTGAAACTCCTAAAATTTTTCTCATATTATTAAATATTATATTGTTTGATAAATAAAATAATAAGCTTAGTAAAGCACATCGCTCTAATAAATAGCTTTTAAGCTGATAATATATTGCTTATTTGACTAAGTCAGGGGTTCTATATAGACATGAAATTATGTAAATAATAAAAAGTTTGGCAGCAAATCAAAGTCTGCTTCTTTTTTGGCAACTATGTTGATAATAATGTAATCATTCTGCCCCATCTCCATGGATATAGGTTTGCTTTCTAACCTAATAAAATATATATAATAATATTATCTCATCTAGGCATTCTCTAAATTAAATTAATAATAAAATTAAAGCTCGGACAAGTAAAACGGTCCATCTATCATTTTGCGCTTGGAAGTTGATTTGTTTGCTAAGCTTTATTGAACAAGTAGTGTATTTATACTATTTTATGGTACATTTGCATTGCATTGAAATCTGCGACCTAATTTCTCTAAAACAAGTGTTTTCTATCCCTCGTTTCTAATGCAAGAGGTCTAATAATTGTTTGGCTAATCACGATCACTTCGATCTGCTATCACCTTCGTAAAGATAAGTTGGAGTTTTGTATTGATTGACATTAACAAGTGATGTTAGACTTTGTGATGTTTCCGTACTTTCTGGCAGCGAGATGGATCTATGCTGCGGCGAATTGTTTCTGGAGCGGGAACCGAACACCGATAAGCTCTTCATTCCAGCAAAAAGTCTCCTCCTCATTCCGATGTCTCTGCTCATGCGAAAACCTAGCCGCAAATCACAGCGTTACAATTTGATCGCAGTATCAGTAGGTATTTATCAAAAATCATTAAAACAAACTCTTGACCAATATATAATAAAAAAACAGCAATATTATTAATATTATACCTTCAATGACACGTACTTTCTGCAGATTTAATATGGTTACATTTAGTCTTAAATTATGACTTAAAATATATTTGGAGATTTGTTACCGTTTTAATTAAATGATTGTTCATTTGCATAATAAGATACAAAAGCTTTACAGAATGATTTGGAAGTTAACAAATTAATTTATTATCTATTAAGATATTTCTATTACCTTTGATATTTTTAGAAACAAAAAGAGACAAGTTTGTGTAAGAAAAGTCAGGATTTCAATTCATAGTCTACGGTAGCAAATCTTACAAAAATACAATATAATGGTAATTTTCTTGACATCTGGAACTAAAAATAGTTTTGTGTTTAATAGTTCTGGAACTAAAAATTTGTTTGGTAGGAGTTGTTTATATACATATTGATTTTGTGGATAGAAAATTTAGAAATAAAGAAAACAGACCATAGGGAGAGATTCAAAACCATAAACTTCTACTTTTGTATACTGGATGGTGTAGGTTTTGATAATACAAAAATTAATAAAAGTAAAAAAAAAAAAAAAACAGCCACTGAAGGACTGAGAAGAAAACGATTTTGTTAATAAATATAACTGAAAAATAAAAGATTTTTAACGGACGACTATTTTACCATTTTATGGAGCATTATCATTATTCACGACTTTGTTTAAAATTTTGAAGAAGGAGAAAATATTATTGTATTTTTAATTTGGATGAAATGATATCACGGAGCTTTTTGTTGTTTCTAATATTTAAGTATTTTTTTATAAAATAATTCTTTCATTATTTTCATTGTTTAGTTTAATAAATTTATTTCAAACATTTAAATTTAGAAACGCATTTTAAGTCTGTTTAAATACAAATTATTAATATGTAGGTATTAGAAAACTGTTCTTATTTGTCAAATTTATTGAAAGAAAGAACATAAAAGTGATTCAAGCGTGTACATACATTTAAGCAACATGTGAAAGTTGACTGTATGTTTTTACCAAAATATAAATAAATATAAAGTTTACCAAAAAAATACAATATTAATTTAAATCTTTCTATATATTACATTTGAGAAAAGAGAATCAATGATAAAGTACCTACTTTTATTAGCGAAATACTTAAAAGAATCATATTTTTAATTACACGAGAGAAATCAATAAAATCTACTTATTTATAGGAAAGAATGTTTTTTTATTAATAATTTTGTAAAAATAACTGCAGCACAAAGAAGCGATAAAAAGTGTGATCTAAAAGAAATTATATTATAAAAAAACAATTAAAATTTTTGCGAAATCGACTGACAAATAATTTTTTATAATTGTTCTAGCTAAAAATAATACAGCTCAACGTTTTTCTACGGATCAGACCTGAACTGGATGCGATCTGTGGAGCCTGAACAGCTAAAGAGGCTGGCGACCTTGTCGGAGCCGCATTGGCTCGTAATTCTTGGTTCCTCTGTTCAATCTTTGCTTCACCCCCAGGACGAGATATTTCATTGGCATGCTTGAGCACCTGATACGTTGCGTCCACTTCAGGACTCTCTATAGAGCCGAATGGAAGATCCCAAGTAGTTAGTCAAAGGTTAATAATAATTAGGTAATAGTTAATAGTTAGAAATTACGTATTTAGTTAGATATTTAATATAACTACATACTCAAACATATAATATTATTTTTTTCTATAAATACTAGTCCTGAAAATGTGAAAAGACAGACATATACAGTAATTAAAATTGTTATTTTTTATATTTCAGAGCAATGGTGTATATAAATAGCCTAAAAATAATAAAATATATTTATCCAGAATCAAGAAATGTTTAATTGTTTATTTTAAATTTGACGATCTCTTTTTGACAACGTTTTCTGATTCTTCAACTTTCTCAAGAGCAATGATGTCGAGATAACTTGGAAGATTTCACTGAAAACTTTTCAATGAATAATAATAAGCTTAGATCGAAAAATAAACTTAAAAAAACATAAAATAACGTCGTTCCAAATAAGTACAAACGAATTTATAAAAAAATAAATAATTCACTTATTCAAATGTATCCTAAATTTTATAAAAAAACTGGCTTGATAGTGACTGATAATAAATAATTTGGAAAATATTCATATAAAAATTTATGCAAAAAATAATTGTGTTTATAGAATAGACTGGCTACAACCAAAAATATATACTAATAATATAAAATATAAAAAACACTGTTTTATGTTTCACATTTATGTATACCAAAGTATACTACAATTACGCCTAGCGCTTTCACGAATATATTGGCATCATCAGGGCGGAGTATAAACTCAAGTTTATAATCCGCCCTGATGATGCCAATATATTCGTGAAAGCGCTAGGCGTAATTGTAGTATACTTTGGTATACATAAATGTGAAACATAAAACAGTGTTTTTTATATTTTATATTATTAAAATGTTGTTTCACAATGTCAACACTGATACATTAAATTTAAAAATATATACTTTTAATTTTTTTAGGATAATTACAAACACCATTACTTTAAAAGATTTAATTTAGCACGCATATGTAATCATATTATACTTCATTTCAAAACAAGAATAAAAATAAAACTTTTAGTCACAGTAAAAATTAGTTCAAGGATTTTTATTAAAGATACTTTGCTTTGTTTGGCAAACGAAAGGATAAAACTACATTTATTTTGTTATTTACGATACAACAAAGAAAAAAAAACGCTTTCGGGTGGCATACAAATATATTAATGTACATCAAAACACAAATCGTATGTATAATAGAAAGATTATCCGAAACACACACAGTATTCTTTGGCTCATGTCTGTGTTTGTGGGGGAATCAATATTGTATATTTTTATCAAGTATTCGACAATAATCTCCACAAGACGACTTAAGTAGGTATGTAATTTTTTTCTAATTGTTAATTCTTTTTTTGGAACCTTTTTCGGATAAATACAAGTCTTCAACTCTAGGTGTATAGAGGTTCTTCCAACAAAGTTTGGTAATACTCAACTAGCGCGTGTGCTTTCATGAGAGATATGCAGTAATGATACAGTAACTACATACATATAATATGGCGTATGGAAAAGCTCATTGTGAGCATTATCTATGAAATCTATTTTAAGTTAATTATTTATCTATATCATCTTGACATTTTACACATGTGGGGTAGCCAGTAGTAGTCTGTAAGTTTATTTGCTTATTTAGTTGCCAATAATTCCGTGGCTATAAAAATAAAGACGTTCAAAAAGGGTGGCAACCCTCCTTGCACATGTTTTCAGCCACTTATTTTCGATATTTGGATAGATAAAGCTTTCCTGGCATAAAGTTTTTAAGTTTTCGTTTCATAATAACTAATCAAAGGTATTTTGGGGACTGTATAATTTGTTGCCTAGAGAAATAAGAGACATTACTTCAATGGAAAAATTTAAAAAGCTGGTCTCAATTTTTTTTGATTGATGAGGGTAGAGACGAATGTAGGGGAATGTTTTCTTTGTTGGTGTAGAGTTGTGAGTGTTCTTGTATTTGATGTTTTTGTTATTATTTTTTATACTTTCATAATGTTTATGTTGTTAGTTCCAATAAAGGTGCATTGTACCTAGTGTGGCAGCAACATCAGCTTTGGGTTAGTTGGAAGAGATCGCGCCTTTGGGATAAACTAGCCCTCTGTATATTGATTGTATTTAATTTGAATAAAATCAACACTTTGTTAATAATTATAATGTCTTTTTCTCAAATATGTGTGAAATATTTTTTAAGAATAAAGAAATTTGAGTTACAATTTATTTATGTAAGCTTTTCAAGTCATCGAGTGAAAAAATAATGTTCGAAAATATATTTCAAAAGAACATTCACATGTGTTTTGTCTTTTCCCATTCCATTAAAATTTTAATAAAAACGTAACAATATTATCCTGACAGAAAATATGACAAAATGAAACAAGTTTTTTCTAATGAAAATAATAACGTCGAAAAATATTTTTCATCATTGAATTCAAATATTTGAAAAGTTGTAGGCGTCGTATTTCTGTTACTTTGGAAAAATATTTAAACAAAAATATTAATTTTGCCACATGGATACAATCTATACAAAAAAGGAATGATTTTTTTTATTGTTCCAAGTATAAAACAACGATTATAAATTTAAAAGACGAATTTGAGATTTCAATTTGTCTTCAATAATACCTACCTAGGTTCATTGACACCCACACACAAATTTGTAAAATTTGTCACGTTTCTCTGAGAAAGGGAATGAAACTTCAAATAATTTGTTCTCGTGGGTCTGTAATATATAAATTACTTATAGTTCGACCTGACCTATATTTGGGTAATACGAAATTTTCAAAATGACTGATGAATCTCGAGTTCGCATTTGCGTGTAACAATATAGTCTACCCGTAATTAAGGTTAATGGGTCTAAATTTCGTGAAAGTACTATAGTGTAAAATAACAGTTTGCTCAATAGATGTCAAACTTAATGGTATGACACAGGAGTTTGTGGGATTGGTGAACATACTATAGGAAAAGTGCACTTAAAATTGCCTAGTCTAGAGACCAGAGATTGCAAGAGTGAGCCTATGGAAAGACACAGCAGAGAAGACAGAAGGGACAATATTTAACAGCCCAATGGAAGCCCTGCCTCCGGGCAATGACCAACCATGGCCATTGTGAATCGACAAGCCATGGCCATGGCCTCAACAGAATCAGAACAGGGATGGGACGCACTAGGAAGAATCTTCGGAGATGGAAGATATAAAATACATTATATCCTACAGGGACAATTCCAGTTTTTGGCCCATGCGATCCTAGAGAAAAAAAACAGTGTTTCCATTTTCATATATTATGTTTTCATGAAAATTCATATGAAAAATAATCCGCGATTTTAATAGTACCCACTTCATGCAAACTTCACTATTGATTGTGATGGAAATGTCATTACTATAAAACTTGTAATATGACCCAGCCATTTGATCCTAGTGTATTTAGGTATTTACGCCTTTGAACACCTTTTCCTTGTACCGTTTATTGCGTATTAAATAATAAGAAATTTGTTACAAAAATATAACATTTTTATTAAAACACAACATTTTAAACTTCTCTTTTTTATTTGCCTTGAAAGTTCATACTACATTGCTCTATAACTTATCTAATAATAACCTTATTCCAAATTTTATTTTCATGGTTAGTTTTCAGGCATTCGAGAACATTCTGAAATATATTTCACTTTTATTCAAGTGATGTACGACTCCCCTGAAAGAAACTTAATGGAAAACGAAAAAATGTTGGGAAAATTTCACGAACAGCGTGATAATAATTACACGACTTCAATTTGAGATCGTTTGTTGGAGATTATTGTCGACGAGAGAGATATTAAAATGTGTATTTTCTGTGTGAGGGAGGGAGAAAACGAACATAAAACAAAAAACACGATGTTTGATGTACCGTCATAATTGTCTTCAATGTCCCCGAAAGAAATTTGATTCACCAATCTCTGACCAGGGAGCCACCCGTCGGGATCGACTGGTGAGAAATTAATTTATTAATTAATTGATTAATTTAAAAATAACTAAAAAGCAATAAAATTTAATTATTTATTAGTAAATTGAAGATAATATACCTAGTGTGAAATTATAAGCAAATTTTGGTTATTTTTGAGCACAATTTAGAATTGAAATATATGTATACTTGCCGATAAATACCTATATCTATATAAGTGTAAAATATATTTTAAATACTTTTATAAACTTTTATGTACTAATTCTATGCAAAAAGAATAATAACTCTTTAAACTATAATAATTTGGTATCAAAACTAACATAAAAAATAACAAAAAGATGATTCTCCCTGGAGACTGACATCTATTCTAGCAAAATAAACCTATTTAGAAGTACTAAGATTATGAGTTTTATACTAAAGTTTCAAAGTATAATACCTCCTTAATTGATTTAATTATCTGCGGTCAAGAAAAGATCAATTACTCTCAAGTTGGACTTTGACAAATGTGTTTTCTATTAACAATTTTGATACGAAATAAAAATATTTAAATAAAATTTAATGTGATAAGAATTTATAAACTAACCTTGGATAAAATAAATGATTGTTTTACTGATCTGTTCTTTATTTTACGTCATAATAACAACAACGAGATAATTAACGATCAAATTAATTTCATTCCCTAATTAATGAGAAAAAAAATCTATTCAATGGATGTCGTAAGCTACAATAATGTAAGTTTTCATATTATAATATTAGGTCTAGCCTAAATCAAAAGTTTAATAATCGAATTAAAAGCTAAGTAATGATAGATAAAGTTTTGTTTTTTTTTTTTCAAATAAAAATTCTAAGACAAAAGACGACGTCAAAAAACATGCAAAGCAAATGTGTACTCACTTTCGTCATCCACATTAGGTTCTATTCCTCTCGCTTCTATTTCTGATGTACTTTTCTGTCTTCTAAGTAGCCTAGCTTTCGTCTGACATTTCCCAGTACCGCCCATACAATCCGCATGGACGTTCATCTTGCATAGTCGACATCTCAACCCTTGTCTGGTGTGGCCTAATGAACAAAACATAGAGAAAAAGTAATAAACATATCACTAAAGATACAATAAAAACTCGTATATTATAATCATGAATTATATAAAAAAAAAACTGAAATACAAATCTTGATTATCTCAGTACAGACCCCCTTGACAAACACGCACTTGGCGATCGACTACTAACGAATTTTCGCCAATAATCGCAACAATAACGCATGTAGGTAGATTGTCGAAAAGTTCGCCAGTAGTCGACCGCTAAGTACGGTTTGTCTACGGCCCCTGAATTTTAAAATGTAACTTGCCAGTTTTTGTCAAACTCTTTGCTTGAATTACAATAAGTAAGTAAAAAAAATGACTTTCACTAGACAACCTGACATATCAATCATTCATTATACTTCGAACTTTTGTATCATATAGGTCCCCGTCCCAACTGGGACTAGGGAGGAAGATGTATGTATGTAGATTGTAGATACACACGCGACATAAAAAGCAATATATTGTAAATGACAATAATTATTGTACTAAGAAAATATAAATTACCTCTTAGAACTTGCGAACAAACATCGCATGGTGTTATCTTTTTATATGTGTATTCCAAAAAGTTGTGCGAATCCGTATCACCTCCAGCTCGTATTATCTCTTTAGCATTACCATTTTTCCTATAAATCAAACGAAAAGCTCATTAGTGAATTGCAAAACATAGCATATCAAAAAAACATTAAAAACATTCAGTTTAATTGCTAACATTTGAGCATGCTTCCATATAAAGCTAACAATAATATGTAATTTTCGGAATATAATTTTTTAGGATCACATTATTTAACAAATATTGGATGATATATTTTTGTCAAAGGATTTCTAGAATACACAACTAAAAAGGATCAAATTCAAATTAATTTCAATATTGAATCTAGAAACTATACAGGGTAAATAAACAATCATTTGAAACATCAAACTTACTAATGAATATTGTTATTTACCTTACCAGAACTTTTCAAAAGTTACACATAAACAAAAGGTTTATTTATTATTCTTTAAGTAAATGTTCTTTTAACAGGGCAGTAAAGTATTTATTTTCAGGAATCTAATCACAATTAAAAATAGCTATAGAAATATAATCAATAATTAAGTTGATTTTAAACCTGCAAGTATCCTTCAACGAAATTAAAGAATAGTCTGTAAACTTTAAGTTTTTACCTGAGCTTTTTTAAATAATATTACTAAAGGAGATTTATAATTATAAATAATAAAAAGCTATGGGGTTGATGTATTGGATAACATTGAAGAATGCTCAACTAAGGATTGGGTTAGGGTTGTACATTGGAAACAATAAGTTTGAAACCGATTCACATTGAGCAACTTAAAGTTTAAAACACACACAGCTCGTTGTTTATTATTTATTTATAAAGGTTTTTATATATGTACAAAATATATTTAAAATAGAATTTGTCTTTTATAGGTATATTGCCTACGTATTTTTAATTATTGTGGTGTACAATAATTATATGAAAGAGTTTCTTAAGACATGATATTATTTAACAATACGCAAAGAGACAACATTAAATTTAAGAGAACAATTTTAATGTAAGGATTATTATGATATATTTGAATTTTTTCTCATTTGACGTAAAGCATGACATTTTAATAAATATTTTATATTCTAAGCTCAACACAATGATTTTGTAATCAATGCTTGAAAACATCTTACAGAGGTATTTGTGCAACATGCAAACTTACAATAAATATTAAAAACATAATAAATTATATGAAACCATTTTATTAATTTCTCCTTTTTAAGGTTATCCGCTTTCAAGGGATTTTATATTAACCTAAATAATTTGTGAACGTAAAAATTAATATAATATTTACCCAACTGGGCATGAAAGTTTCTTTGTAAAGCTGTTCTCCTTGTCACTTTGGCCTTGTTTTGATTTACAAATTGTGGATATAAGTCAGTACAAAGCTTCGTCTCAAGAAACTCTTAACAAAACCAATAATCTTAAGATATACTTTACCTTGTCCTTGTCAACTTATTTACACGAAAACTTTTCAATTTACATGGATTCATTGAGACACCACTAAGGTAAAATAAAAAATAATAATAATAGGTTTACACAAAAAATGTGCGGAAGCGACTAAGTACGCAAAATAAAACTTTTTTAAAGCGGTGAAAACCTACGAGCGAAAAGCTTCGGTTATTATTTTAGCAAAAGCATCATGAACACAAAACAAAAAAACAGTTATGTAATATTTTAATTAATAATTATTGAAAGTTTAGAAGTATGGTGGTGGAAATTTTTTGTATTAAATTATTTATAGATATATTTCATATGTTTGTTTTTTATGTATAAAACAATAATATAAATAAAACAATGTAAGCTAAAGGAGTGCGTGATATATCATATATTTTGTCACTTATGTATTATTATTTGATTAGTTCATTCAATTACCTCATGGCAATGATGGTAGATACTGCATGGTACATTTGATTTTTTCTATTGGTTAAGTTGAAACAGAAAAAAGAAAACAAAAGATAATGATATTATGTTTTGTTCTTTTCGAAAAAAAAGTATTATCGAATTTGTGTTGTCAATTAGTCATACTAATTATTGAATCGAATCAAAAAAGTTATCAATTTATCGGATGACTTGCAAAATATAAAGCTCCAAGTACTGAACTTATACAAAAATCTACTTAAAGAAAATAGCGCATGATTGGAATAATTAAATTATAATAATCTTTTCAACTTTGGCTAATTATTATTAATTAAGTAATCATGAAATTTTGAAATTAAATAACTAAACAAAATATGTCAAATATAATAAAATTATACTTTCTGTTAAGTCTAGGCATTATACAATCTACATATTATAACATAATTTTTATAAAAAGGTTATCATTAATGTAAACATAAAATTATATTGAATTTTTGAAAACAAAATTCCGTTTAGTAAAGGCAAATTTTCTCTTGCGTAGTTTTTGAAGTAGAATCAATGTAAATTAGTTCTTGGAATAGTTAAAACTTAATTAATAATGTTATGAGTAAGAATTCGTTTCATGAATTTTCATACTACCATAGGTATCAATTCAATCCGACAAGTTAAAATTTGACGTTGAATTCAAAATAGATTAAAAAAATAGATGAGAATAAAATGAAACAAGATATTCAACATATATTATTTTGTTTCATTTAAACTTCAATTGCAATGAAATTTCATTATTCATTTCTAAATTTAGTATGAGTTTATATTTACGAGTAGGTATGTATATACAATAATATTTATGATAAAATACAAATATGTTTGTATTACAAAACTTCAAGATACTTTTAAAATAATAGTAGGCATATAATTTAATATCAATCCCATGGTTTTTGACTGAGTTTATATATTTAAAATGTGAATTCAATATGTCCATAAATAATACCTTATTGAACTCTTTGTGGTTGGTCGATAAAACCAAACCAGACTACAAAAGACGAATTACAGGAGAGTTGTGGATACACAATTTTCAAGATAGAAAGTTGTGAAATATCAAAGGAGAGGTCTTTGTCCAAAAATGGATAGAAAAAGAAAAAGAAGAAGGAGAAACTTGTGATTTAATTTATATTAAAAATAATGTACTTTCTCTCACGACGTAATCCAGAGCTTAAGATGAAGTAAGTATAACATTTTTATAAGATAATCAAGAGATTAAGACGAAATATAAAACAAAAGAATTAAGTCATGTGTTAAACGATTATCTAATTACCGACATGAAAAATTATTGTCTCGTGGTTGAAATAAATGATGATCTCATTTTATAACTAGAGAAATAATAAAAGATAAAACAAAAGAAAATCCACTTGAATAATTACGAGAATCATTCCAGGCAATTGAATTCTTAATGAGACATACATATTATTTGACATTCAACCAACCTTGTTGATGAGCGGGACAATACGTGAACAGAAATGAAATACTAAATCCTTACATATTACATTTATACAACAATTTATTCTATAGAATGTCCAAAGGTATAGAATTTCCAATGGCTCAATTTAGATCCAAAAATATTTATATTATGGCTCTATAGCTAAAAAATGCCAGTTTATCTTTGAAAATTTCAATTATACCTGTTTCTTTTACATAAATATTTATTTTTCTGTGGTAGTTTTTCTTCAAATAAAGAAAGAAAATACATTTCCCCAACAGTAAGAAATTAAGTACACACGTCTTGTGACTGTATATGTAAGAGTATATCGTTATGAAAAGAACCATTTTCTTAAAAGCTTCATTCACACAAACGTGTGAGCTTACGAAGAATGGAACTTCTGTTGAGATGTATTACTTTGTGATGAACGTAAACACAGTAATGATTTATTTTATACTTCACGTTTGAAAGGTGTTTTTAAAACTGAAGGAATATTAATAAATTTTATTATTTTGTATTTATATTGCAATGAATATTTTTTCATTATGAGTTACTCAAAACCAATGTTTATGAAACAAATACCTAAAAAATAATGCCAATAGATGACTTCCTTTTTTTAATAATTTAATTAGTTGTAAGAAATTGCACCTCTATATATTGGTTACGTGGAATCGCCTACCGGTGCCATTGAGAGATAATCAGCGACTGTCACCAGCTTCAGAAGCAAATTCAAAACTGCACTCTTCACCGGCGCCCTTGAGACGGTCTATGGACTGTTGAACGGCGTCAAAAACAAAATTAACCAGAATCATCATCATCATTGATTGTATTTGATATTGTTATCAATTTAAATGGTGAATTGCTTGTAATCAATGTACGGTAATAAGTAAATATAAAAAGTCTTAAACTTATTGAATTTTCAGTTTTCAAAAAGTTTTCCATCTGTACTCTAATTATTATAATACCAAAGAACATTAATCAGGAATCAATCAAGCTTCGCTGTATTGGTATAGTACCTATTCAGAATTATTGATTGCTTGAATTAGGTTTCGTTTTTTTCTAGACATGTTCAGAACATTTTGAAAGCACGTACATACGACGCAAGTAATTTATTATAATACTAGTTTTGAACTCAGCTTAGTTCGAAGAATAATCATTTAATCGAGAAAAAAAAACACACTATAAATAGTGGATTTCATGATCCCTGAAAAACGTACCTACCAAGGTGCAATGGGCTTCCATTGGGCCTTCTTTTTACTTATTTTTACTACTTCTTAGCAGTTGTTGTCCTATGGAATATTTTAATGGAAACCTAGGATCTTGGTGTGGGGTCCATGGGAGAATATAAGAAATGTAGGAATACCTCAAAATAGCTGAGCAAAATCCATTATCCAAATCGTGGGAAAAAGTTGAAAAACTTGAAAAAAAATGCAAATGTTGAATGGAAGCTTTTATCAACCGCCACAATTATTCTACTGGCTTCTCACGTGTAGGAGATGCCGTGATGGTATAGATAATGTATTATTTTCTGGAAAAGTTCTTGAGAGAGGACGACTTGCATGTTTATTACAAGCAGTTGGTCCATCGGCTACCCCACTTGTGGGGGATGCCGTGATGAGTATAAGTATCGACGGTAAAGTAATTTTTTTATCAACTGTTATCATTTAACTCTCCAAAAGACGTATTGTAAACATATATAAGTATTAAAAAATATAATCTCAAGATCATCACTTCGTCCTTTGGCGCTCCTCTCGAGAACACAGGTCAAAAATTTTTTATTCAGAGCATCTCTGTCCCCTTTTAAATTTTTTAAAAATATATGATTTTATTACTATTTACGAACGGACAAATATATTTCTGTGAGAATTTTATTGGAAAAAATGATGAATACCATCATTAGTAAAATATATTCATGGTTGAATTTTTAATATATTATGGGGTGGAAATTTTTTTCTTACTTTACACACCTATTACATAATAATCATTCTACCTGCATAAATAAGTACTCAATTTCATATTCATTTTGTATTAAAGTCATACCCATACCGTAATATTATATGCATAAATTCAGGAATACTTTAACGGTAGTGATGTAGGTATTATTGCATACATTCAGGAGTAAGTCCAACAGTGAAGAACCTTGGTGTGATTATGGACCAAAAACTAACCTGGCAGCAGCATATGAATACAATCCGACGAAAATTTTTCTATTCACTGCATTCTCTTATAAGATATCAAATGTTCCTTCCAACTAAAATCAAAACCTTACTTGTTCAATCTCTGCTGCTGCCTCTCATAGATTATGCTAATGCAGTATATCTCGATATCAACCAAGACCTGTCAAATAAACTTGAGACACTTCAGAATTATGGTATCCGATTTATTTTCAATCTCAAGAGGTCTGATCATATCTCCCAGCATCGAGTCAATCTTAAGTGGCTAACTGTGCATCAAAGACGTGAACTTCATATTCTATCACTTGATTACAAAATACTCTATTCCACGTCTTCTCCCTATTATTTAAAAGAAAATTTCGAGTATTTAGCGAGCCATGGCCTACCATTGCGATCGAATAACGAGCGTCTTCTGGCAATTCCTACACACAGTACCAATTATTTCTCGAAATCATTCTCAGTTTATGGTGCTCGTTGTTGGAATAATCTTCCTTCTTCGCATAGAGTTTCACAATCGTTCAATGTCTTTAAATCTTATGTTAAGGAAAAAATGCTATCTTCTAACTCAGTATCCGTTCCCTAACCCCCCCCCCCTCCTCTGATCCATAATCCCTACCACATGTTGGGTGTGTGTCAAATATATTATTTTAAATTTTGTTTTTTTTTTCTTTTGTTGTGTTTTGATATTTTGTATGTTTTTTTTGTAAGTAAATTTGTTTTTACTAGTTTCATGTCAATGTGTCGTGGTTAGATGGAAGAAATCACTTTATAGTGATAATCTCGCCACTGCACATCGTCATAGTTTCTAAAATTTTATATTATTTTGTTAACACTGTTATGTAATAATGATGTGCAAAAAGAATAAATAAATAAATAAATAAATAAAATATAATTGACATGTGAATAATGACAACTTTTTTTGAAACAAACTTATTCTTTTTATTTTATTCCTAAACGTTCTTTTGGCATAGGGTGGAAACGATCTTTCTCCATCCTGAGCAACTTTTAACAGTGTATGGTAAAAATGGTCGCTCAGGTTATTAAAAATCTTGTAGATGCATGACCCAGTCAAGATCATCGTATCTTCTGAATCATAGGGATTATTGGTTATCACAGGAGTGTGTTATGCGTACAGCATAATTTGTAACACATTTACGGTATGTAACACCCATCCAATGTTTCATATTACCATTTATATATTTTGTATATTGAGATTTATAACATTATCGTATTTTGAAATATAATAACTTTTGGCTGTTATGAGCTGTGTTTATTCCATTGAGAAAATAATACTATTTAACATGTAAGAGGTAAAAAACTTCGTATGTAATTGAAGGTCGAATTTTATTTTTTTATATAATGTATGTAGTAAAAAATTGTTTCAAAATTCTCATTTTTTAGAAGTGATTGATAAAATGTATAATTTACATAAAACAGCTGATATATCAAGTTACAGAGAAAGAAAAAATGTCTTCAGTCAAGAGAATTTGTTCTCAACCCAAATAAAGTTTTCATTTTCGTGAAAGAATAAAATTAAATCTCAAAACAAGAAATTTAAGAAGACATAGGTACAAGAATTAAAATTCTCAAAACATTGAAACAATCTTCATTGAAGAAATTAAAATTCTCAACTTTACAAAAAAGAAATGATTTAAAGAAATATTTTTAACTCAAGACAATATTCTCTTGAAATTTAAACCTATTGGATGGAGAAAATTAAATCGAACTGTTTTTTCTATCTATAAATTGACAAGAGCTTTTTGATCACTAGTCAATTTTAAAGAGCTTTCGCTCTCATGATCGAACTAATGTAAAGTAAAATGTTAGCATTATGACAGAAGCGGAAGCTCATAAAACCCGATTCGTATATAAAATATCTCGTGGAAACATTAAATATCTGTGTTTTATTTTTAAAAAAAGCTACACATAAACATCCACAAAGTTCCGTTTGTCATCAACATCGCCTGTAGTTATAAGTCGTTAAAAAGTACCTACTTTTTTACAAAGTATTAAAATGGCGTAAAGAAGAAAAATGTTTCAATTCACTTACTCCGAAAAGAATTATCCTTTATTGTAGGATTTAGTGTTCTCTTACTAAAGTTTTCATCTTAGTTTTTATAATTGTAACAGCTTTATACGTTGCAGTAGACATTTATCTTAACGTTTTTATCTCAGAGTACCTAATACGTTAAGTATTTATTTATATAATGGAGGAAAAAAATGTACTTTGTATTTTAAATGGAGTGAAACATTTTTCATGTTAGCTGAATCAAGCAAAGAAAATATATCTCAGTGGATTTCACGGGCGCTTGATAAACGGCCAACCAATGTAACTACATGGCTTAATACAAGCCTCATATGAATGTTTTAGCTCATTCGTTAAGATACATGTATAATTATTTGTTTATATTATTTTCGTTCTGAATTATACTTAAAAGATAATGTAAACGTATTTTATGTAAGTAAATTTGTTTTACAACGTTTAACGTATTTTATATAAGTCAATTTGTTTCAACTAGGTATATCTTAATGTGTCGTTGTTAGATTGAAGAAATCACTTGACAGTGATAATCTCGACACTGCATATCGTCCTAGTATTTTAAATTTTATATTGTTTTGTTTAAACTGTTATATAATCATGATGTGCAAAAATAATAAATGAATAAATTAATAAGTTAAAAATAAAACTACATTAATGATACCAGTGTCATAAGTAATTAAAGCAATTCGCTGTTTTTCTGATAGGTAAAAGACGATGTTTATTGTCACCATCTAGTGTATTCTTTGGTCAATTTGACTTTTATTTATTTCTTAAAAGCTGGCGTTAATGCTAGTAAAGTGTATATTTTGCTCATATAACGGGAATAAAAGCTAGCTATGGAGGATCAACTTCTATTTATTGCGAAGAAAAAAGTATATAAACGTACAATAAAAAACACCCCGAGGGAATGTTGTAATTGATACACGGATTTTCACAAAAACGCGCCATTATTAAATTACCTGAATGTACAAATAAAATAAGGTTATATGTAGTAGTCAATCTGGTTTTTAATACATATCTATTTCAATTGATTTATACTATCTTATATACATATACCCATACCATCATACCATTTTCCAAATGTGGGGTAGCGAGTAAACTAACTGCATTTGGAACCTGGAGGTTTAAAAGCTATGAAGATATTTTCTCCACGACAAAACAGATTTTCAACGCAAATGAGATCAGATTCCAAAGATTGGCATAGATTGGCCACGTCGTGAAATCCGAAGAAGAAAGGTCGATTCAATGTATTCTGCAGGGTATATTCGAGGACGAAAAATTGTTAATCAGACTAAGGCAAAGGCTATTGGATAACTTCAATCGAGATCTAGATGAGCTACATAAATGCTAAAGATAACTAGCAATCTACTGCTTAACATAGAAAGGCTAGGAGATCTATTGTTTTGGAGGCCAAGGCCTTACACAAGGGCTGTTCAGCCATCAAAAGTAAAGAGGTAATGATTTTAATACGATAAAATCATTTAACCAAAAAATGTATGAAAAATGCTTATAACTCAGACTTTGTAATATGAGAGAAACATAAGGGGATTGTTTCGATGCATTTTGGGCCTATTTCATCTTGCTTCAGGTGATCAAGGACAAATCGAAAACCCTGTAATATACATTATAGTAAGTATACTAAGAATCCATTTCGTTAAATGATAAACGATTTGGGATGAAAATTTGTATTTTCCCACCCCGAATGTACATCATTTACTTTCGACAATATTAAACCCGTATTAGTCTTTCGATTTCTCCAGCAGCTTAAGCGAGATAACTTAAGCGAAAGATAATACGAAATATTATCCGAATTATTTAGAAATCGAGTCAAAATATTATTTCCAATCGAAAAATAATTATTTGTCATCTGTTCAGAGATGAGATTTAAATCTTAATACCATTATGATGCTCCGTGGGATTCATGACAAAAAATAAATTATCTTAAAATCAGCGATGAATTATTATGCTATCTATCCTGAATGCGTTCATTTTTAATGGTACGAAGAAGACGATGGCACGTTTATAATCATGATTAGTCTACTAACTATCCCGCTTTTTTTTTTATTTGCTTCACTTTGTATTTTATTTTGTCTCATTTTGATTATTTTTCTCTTGTTTTTTTACTTGCATATATTAAATTATTCTCAATAAACGTTATTACCGCGCAAAAGGGACGTTGAAGAGAGAAGTAGTATAAAATATTCCCACGACGGCGGTTTTAGCCGGCCGGCCCTCCAGGCCTCCCCAATGTCCCGCCCGTGAGGACAATTTTGGTTTGAATGTGCGAATTAGTATGGGTTTACGACTCCTGAGATATCCGGGTGTGAGGTGGGCCTCTCTTCAATTGTCACTGTCACGATGCTATAGACATAATATTATCTACACGATCAAATTATGCAAGCTTCTATACACAGAATGCAAAGATTTTCTTATTGTTTCTCTTATTTATTTATTCATTTCGCACATTATCATTATATTACAGTGTTAACAAAAAATATAATAAAAAAAAAACTAGGACGATATGCAGTGGCGAGATTATCACTATAAAGTGATTTCTTCCATCTAACCACGCGTTATTATAAAAGCGTCTGCAAGACACAAAAACAAACAAGCAAAGGATTTAAATATTTATGCGAGGGTAAAACAAAGTAAATCAACAATACTTTCTTTTGCAAACTGTCTTAAAAAGTACGACTTAAATACATCTGCATCGTGGGTGGACAGATGGACTGATTCGTAAAAATTCTGAATTCCTATTTATAACTCTTTCTTAAGTTTTCGTTCTCTATAAAGTATGAGTGGATTTCTATGACAAAGGTTTGCTATTATGAAACATACGTCATTGTATAAAATTCCATACATTTTGTATTACAACTAAAGATCGTATGCAAAGTTTTACATAGTTATCTGACGACAGAATCAACCTTATGAATTTCATAATATGAAAATGAAAAGCTTATTCTTATTATTAAAATGATGATTAAATACCTACTGAATAAATACAGAAAAAGTAAGCATATTTAACGTACCAATATTTGCGAGCTTTTCTTTGTAGTTATATATGAAGAAGTTACATAATTTTCATCTATTTCGACGGAGTCATATGTACGTCCAAAGGTGGGCCTCAAAACACATCTGAAGTTTATTTTTATTTCAAATTTTTGTATTTTATTACTAAACTTGAGTAGGTATAGTACTATTTTATAAAAAAAAACTAGCTTACCCGGCAAATGTTTATTTCTAGGAAATATTATTTTAGAAAAAAGGGGTTGATGGTAGAAGGGTGAAAATTTAGGGCTGTAAAAATATCTTTCACCATAAAAATAAGACATTTTAAGAGATAAACTAAAAACATTTTAATTTTTTAGGATCTGTGTTATTTGATAACACGTCCGAACATCAAACAATTGAAAACTTTTGAGTTTGTACTATTAAGACAACTAGGTATATCATCACGGTCTATCCCACAAATGGGTATATTGTAATAAACATGCAAACTGTCCTGTCCGTGCCAACAGAAAATCAAGACATTCTGGACGGATGGGAAACTTCATCGCAGTATTATAAATGTAACATGTCGTTATTTATTTATTTTATTCTTCACTGTACATTGATTAATTTACATATTTCAAATCAATACAAATTATCATAAAAATATCACTTATACAATTCAATGTACGATTGCGATTTGGACACTGTAGACTGGACGCTCATCTTTTTAAAATTCAACTTGTTGAAAGTCCATACTGCGAGCAGTGGCGTAGCTAGGGGGGGGGGCATATGTCCCCGGGCGCCGTATTAGGGGGCGCCAAAATAAGTATTAACACTATTTTTTTTAATTCTATTTTGATGTAACTAATGTATCCCAAATACGTTAGTAAGATTAAATTTTGGAGCTCCACAAATATCTTCATTTCAAACCAGTTGCCAAACACGATTTTGGCGCCCCCATTGAGCATTAAGGGGCGCCATTCTACTCATAAACAAAATGATACAGCCACAGTGCAGGATTGCTGATGCGTTTTTTTTTAACAAAGATCAGTTCGGGTTCAAATATTATTCTTCATAATGCTTCATGCTTTGAAAATGAACCATATAAACAGTAAAATTTCAAAAATTCCTTGAGGACTCCGAGAAGGGGCGCAGACTTTGACCTTGCTACGCCACTGACTGCGAGTGTGGCCTGGACGAGGAGACGCTTGACCATTTTTCCTGGGGCGTCTTATTAAGGATGCCTACGACATTTCTGTAGTTGCTCTTCAAAACGTTTGCCAATTCCCTTTGAATATTGAATCATTGCTGAGTAATACATCCGATATAATCCATTTGTCCCTTCTCAAATCGATAAAAGCAAATTTTATTATTCTCTAATAACTATCTTCTCCCTGACGATTTAATAACATAAAGAAACTTTTTTTTGCCACAGATCATCCTTGTAGGATGCAATGCCATAAACGAAGAAAAAAAAATTCAATGTACAGACGGCGAATTTATCGCTAGAATGCAATTTCTTCCAACTAACACGGATCTAACTAATCTTTATACTTTCAAACACTTACCATTAAATTATAGGTCACTCGAAATCTTAAAAGGCCCCTTTAGCAAAAACGATAAAACATTATTTCTTCAACAGGTTTGGTACACAAACTCTCAAAACTTGTTGACTCTACGAACAATTTGTTTTGATGAAATATGAAAACAAATATTAATTACCAATATCAAACTATAAGTTAATTTATAGTTTGATATTGGTAATTAATGAAGCTAAAATAAAAAAACTTGATTTTAGCTTCATAGTATTCGTTTATAAAAAAGCATATTTCTAAAAATCGAATTCGGGGGTGTGTTTGATACATAAATGCACGAGAATCCTACAAAGTTTCGTATTTTTTTTTTAATATTACGAATACTTAGATAGTTATTACAATTATAGAACAAATAAATTCTATTTTCTTTTTGTTTTTTTCATGGATATTGACCGATTTAAAAAATATTTTTATATAATTTTTTCATATTTTGTAACCAAAAATCACCACATGAACTTGACTTTTTGTATATTAAAAAAAGTTTGCTTAAATCTATAGTATTTATATGCTTGATAGGATGAAAAAAAATAAAAATATATTTTGCAAATAATTTGTACTTTGATATAACAAAGAGTACCTAAATAAACCTCGTCAGTCTGCGATTTATTTATTTTTTAGTAAAAAAATAATATCGGTAATAAATATTTATTTTATTATTTTATCAAATCAATATGTTCGCTAGGGTCAACAAGTTCTGGCAGTTTTTCTATCAAATTTGATGAAAATTGAATATTTTAGCATTTTTGCTAAACGGGGCCCTTCAGGGAAAAAATAAGAAACTAATTCTTTTCCGGATGATTCAAGTGAGTTTTTGAGTTCATTTATTTCATTAAATATCACTCATTTTACTTGTATATGTTGTAAGCATTCGTTCAATGAAATGAAATAAAAGATAAAAAATAAAGTTAAAAATCCGAAACAATATTTGAATTAAGAATAGGTACCTATATTATGAATATAATCTACTTATAATTAAAACCCCATGTTGTTGACAACCCGTACAATTAATTTCAACATAATTTTACTCTTATTTTAACACCGCTTTGCACTAAGTCCTTTTTACGTACCTAATGTGTTTCGAAAATTACGAACATTCAATACTAATGAAGCTATTGATCGTCATTTGGTAAACATTAACCCATGTCTTTACGAAATGTTAATAAAAAAAGGTATTTGTATAGAGTTCTATAATGGTCTTTATTCGTTTGAATTGAACAAATAATGAAAAAGGGAAATTAAATTAATCGATAAAGTAATTATCACTTATGTTCGTATATGCCCTTTTGATACACGTGCTATTATTATTATTATTTATCAGTTGTACTGATGAACGTGGTATAATTGCTATTCCAAATGTAAGATCTAACTTTGTGGTACCAAATTGAAATTAGCACTGAACTATCTTTATGCTTAAGTAAAATTATTTCTTAAAGTTTTCAAATAGGAATTCACTACAGAATCACAGCGATTATTGTAACTTACCAAAATTAATTAGGTTTAATAAACCAAAATAATAATGTTTTATTTTTAATGAGGAAAGGACGACAAAAAGGACATATTTTTCTTAAAGAAAGGGGTTAAGAAAGCACGGGCATCCAAGAACTATGTAGCTTGATCATGTGGATTAAGTTTTTAAGGACAGCGGGTGTATGTTAAATCAAAGAAATTGACGTACGTGTATGAGAAATTGTATGAATGTAGAAGAAGCGAAAGAAATATTATGTTAAGAGTAGATACATACAGCATTGGGTTCTCTATGCCTACCCCACCTGGGACACGGCGTGAGAGTATGGAAAATATACTTATTTTTTTCCAATTCGGACATGGAAGCTATTTGTTTTTATCTATCTTCCTGACATCTAATCTCACAAAAAATGCCCGTACTTTAGGCACTCGATGGTCCATTGCTTATAAAATATTTCTTAGATAAAGAAGAACTTGGCACCATAGAAGAATAATAAGCAATCGCTACAACATTTGATGAGAATGCAGCAACAAATATTTTAACAACCAAAATTAAAAAAAAAATATAGGCAAGGTTTTCCCTTTAGTCAGGTTTTACTTTACGCATGTTTAGTTAGTCGAGTATAAATATAATTTTACTTATGAGTACAATTGTATACGAATAGTCATTAGTAAATCGATTGTAACAATAATAAAAAAAACATTGATAATGATATAGATAAATTCTTAAAAGGGCAAAACAAATTACCCCAACAACATAGTTTACACTATGTAGTGTCCCTTAGTTAATATCCAACAGAAGGGCGCGGGTTAATACATTATAACAAATACATAGGTCCATTATATTATTACTAATGTTTTGTATCGTTCAACCCTTCAAGGTCTAAAGAAGTATAGATACTTTTTAAAGATAAAAACTCATTTTTTGAAGATTTTATGAAAAATGAACGTTCAATTCACTATAGTTTTTATGATCTATTAAAATATTTGCAAGAAATAATATATGATGATCTAATCGTTTTCGATGATTTGCTTTTGATATTCAGTTTTTAACTTGGTATTTTAAACATATTTGATATCAATAAAACACTGTTTTACTTTTCACTATTGATTTAAACTCTAGATCACTTGGTATTTTGTTTTATTTTAAGTATCTATCCTCTTTTTTCATTATAAAGCAACAAAATATTGTCAAACTTAGTTTTTTTTTTATCATATTACAATAATTACATTTCTAACGATATTTTTAATATCCTAACTAATATATTTTGTTATTAAACGAGGTAAATATTTTTCGGGTAATTTTTTTTCCAAAATCATAATAATTTTTGTGTCTTCGTATTTTTTAGCCATATCTGAACCATGTTGACAATTAAACAGAGAGAGATATTTAAAATGACTTGTGCAATCCTTTCGGTCCTGAAAGCGTTAATGTACAAGGTGCGTGTGTGAGAAAATTATACATACACTCGTACGTATAATAGAGATAACACAATTAAGTCCACGGTTAAAGCTTTTCGAATTATCTTTGTTTTAAGTATTGTTTTTGTAATGACATTTTGAAAGACATCGAATCCATTTCTTCAACGCTTCTCCCGGGTGCATAAAGGAGAAATCAGCCTTCGCCATTAAAAATACATAAATAACTATTCAACATATTTTGAGAGTCGTTTGTAACTTGTTTTAAGACGTCAGACGAATTATTTTGCATAAAGCATCAAAAACATTTGCCATCTTGATAAAATTATTTATACTTCAACCATATGGAAGATCCTCTTTTAAAATACACTGTTACTACGAAAACGTAATCAGAGCATCAGGAATTTTGTGAGACAAAGAGACTTGATGTCACAAAGTGTTTTTAAGACGTCAGACGAATTATTTTGCATAAAGCATCAAAAACATTTGCCATCTTGATAAAATTATTTATACTTCAACCATATGGAAGATCCTCTTTTTAAATACACTGTTACTACGAAAACGTAATCAGAGCATCAGGAATTTTGTGAGACAAAGAGACTTGATGTCACAAAGATAATAACTTAACAACATAAAATAAAATAAAAACTAGAGGGACATCGAAGGAGTGTAGTCAAAAGGTTCCACATACGGAATTTTCTTGGCCGGCCAGCTCTTTAGGCTACCTGTGTTGGTACCTCCGGTGTGAAAAAGATTTGCGAAGTCTAGAATTTTGAATAAATGAAAGTCCTTTGACTTCTAACCGGGTGGACGGTGGGTCTCCTACAACGTCGCAAAGATACTCTGAGTGGTGGAGGCTGGTTTCTGTTCTGTGTACTCAAGAGGAGCATCGAAGGACGATTGGATTATTTAGATAAGTAGGTGTTAACCAAGGTAGGCGAAAAAAGGAAACTCCTTAACCCCTAACTTCTCCTTGGAACATAGTCGGTTATCTTATCCTAGGCGCCTAAGGGGCATATATTGGTAAAACTTACAAAATATAAGACTTTTAATAAGTTTTCGCTTATAATTTAATATTATATTGATTGCATGTTGTATAAATATTCAAATTATCGAATTTAGTGTTATGTTTTAATTGACTTTTTGATCGTAATAACAGCATAAATACATTCTAGATTCAAAATAAATTATGAACACCTTGAATATACTCTGGATTCTAATTATATTATGGACAATATTTATGATTTTTGGTCAGTTTTTTATATCTTCTTCTGTAGGTGCCCTGTCAGGTCCCCCGACGTTGGCGATCACTCTGGCATAGGCTTCTCGGTCCCACACTGTCTGGAACAACTACTCTCCATCTCTCATTCCAGTCCAATCTCGTATATTGCGCAGTTTTCATATAAAGTTTTAAAATATATCTTAATGCTACATAGTTTTTTGATAAAAAATTTGGTTTAAAGATTCATGCAATGTTTTATTTCAATTTGTATAAATTCATAGGCACTCGGGCACAGATGTGCACCTTGGAATTTCAACATGAGGACAAAAATCAATGATTATTTCTGGCTTTCTTTTTTTTCTGACAAAGTACCATCATGGTGCATAGACGAAAGTAATACAACTGCTTTTCCTTTTTTTGGTACGTAAGACACCAAGGTGAGTTTTTTTGTGAATCCAAATACCGATGATAACTCTTCTCGGGACCGATTAGGTAAGAAAGTATTTGGAATATACTGTTTGTTTTTTCGTAATGTTCCAATCAAAGTGAGTCCAGAACTTTTCAAGTTCAATGCCAATTGTTTTGTTGTGAAAAAATTATCACATGTTATACTTATTCCTATTTGTATGATAATATGGTTCACACAATTTTTCAACAATTTTTTCTCCGAGATTCGTTGCTCGTTCATTGCCCTCTTTACCCAAATATGGAATTCCACCAAGAGGGTAACCATTTTTGGAATCATTAAGCCAAAATATCTTCATCCCATATTTTTCTGGTTTTGATGGCATATACTGTTTGAATGGACATTTTCCATCATAACCAACCAACTGTTCGTCTACAGTTATGTTAAAACCTGGCATATAAGATTTTTTAAGATTTTTGTTTATCATCTCCCATATATCTCTAATGCATGCCAATTTATCGGTTGCTCGTCTCTGTGATCGAGAGCTTTTGTCATCGAATCTCATAAAACGTAGGATCATCAGGAATCTTTTTTTTGACATAGTGGCACGAAAGATTGGAGGTCCGTACCACAAACTCCACAAACGATGAACACTGACATCTTGAGATTTCAAATGCCCAGCAGTAAGCAATATTCCAATAAAGGCATTCATTTCAATATTGTCTACAGACTTCCAAGGTGCGTTAAATTTCTTCTCTGTGTATACTCTTTCAGCTTCCATATTAGTAAACTTAGTTATAATAGATATCACTTCTTCTGAAAATATTAGTTGAAATGATTGCACTGGAATTTCAATTGTCAAACCTGGAGGTAATAATATTTTATTTACTGACCCTCGAATTATGTTGTGAGCCGGTGTCCTTCCAGAGAGTTGAGGAAAAAGATACCAAGTACTTCCGTCTTTAGTAACAGGATGAGATTCACTATTATTAGAAGTATTAGCACATTCATCATCGTTGGTTTCATCTTCGCTGACATTGTCACTATGATAAGAAGTAACACTCACGTGGTCAGAATCTTCATCGGTTTCTCCATCAGAAATATTAAATTCTGTATCAGAACACTCCATTTCAACCAGCTCACAAATTTCATTATCATTTAAGATTTTATTTGACATGATTAAATTGATAAAACACACGTGTGAACTACACAAGTATCAAGTAAATATTAATTTGTAACCATGTGCCGATGTGGCGCCATGGGGAATGTGACTGACTTTTGTAATTGATATTTAATTACTTATGACTCTCATTATTTTTTACGATGTTTTATATGAAATCTGAATATAAGTATGTAACTGGAGGAGTACTAAAAAGAAGAATAAAATATACTTACAATAAAGTGTCGAAATTGAGTTTTTAATTACGCAATGTGCCTATAAGGCGTCAAAGATAAATTAACGGTTAAAGGAATCAACCAGTAACGAACTAACTGGATTGACCACAAAATCAGGCACCCAGGACTGCTTATCACCATCGCGGAGGGTAGGACCAAAGGCAGAAATGGTTGAGGCCGACCAAGAGACGCTTATATGGACCAACTGAAGAAGGACATGAAAAAGAAGCACATACGTAGAACTAAAGAGACTAGCTGAAAATAGGGAGGAATGGAGAAGAAAATCCAAACTCATTGCAGATCAATCCAATGGATTGTAACCAACTATAATGTGAAATCGGTTGTATGTTGGTCCCTCGTCACCTGGTAATCACACTAAAACAACGTTATTTTTTTCTGCGAGACAAAGTTGTACCACCACCTAATTATTTACCATATTTATTTATCGTACAATGAAGGCCACCATCTTGACAATATTATTAATGACAATAATAATATAAGTAGGTACATAGTAATAATAAAAACATCAATAGAGGCAAACGGGAGGTAAATACTAACTGTATGTGTATAGGTTTTTATTGTATGCTTAACTGACAATATTGGTTTGACACTAATGTGTCGCATGATTGTATGGCTGGACATCCGCCCACCATATCTAATAGGATCATATAAATGTACTCCATTATATGATGGGTATAGAAGCAGAGTCAAATCGACCCATTTTTCTAAAATATTTAAGAATGAGTAGTTAAATAGATAGATATTATAAAAATCTGCGTCTTTCCTTCAGTAAATCGATTCTAAAAAGTTGATTATACTCGTATATCAAAAACGTTTCACGTAGAAATGTAAGTGTAGTTATCAAATCCCCATTAATTTTAAAAGAAGCCTCTTAGTTTTCTTCTTCTTATTCCTCTTTTAATAGATCGGTTTCTATGTCGTCGAGGTCTCCTGGGATACAGAGCTCCAACTGCCTCGCCATCTCTTTGCAAGTCTTCCACGTTGGCACGTTGTTTGCGGCTACTTGAGCGAGTCTGTCAGCGTTCGTCTGTTTTTACATGGTCGCGCCAGATGCGTCTTCTTTTCCTGCCCCGTCTGGCAGTATCTTCGGTAGCCTCTTAGTTATTGGGATAATTCATAAATGAAAGAACTATAGTCTTTTGTTCAACCATTTGACATCCTCAAAATATGACTAAACAAAGACAATATATACAATTCAAGAGTGCTTTTGACCACCAAAAAAGTGTATTGCGTTTTTATATACAACAATAAAAATAAGCAAGTATATAAATTATTATTTCAAATAATTCACGAACGATGGCGATGAAATCATATAGAAGGCATTATTTTTCCATTAATATTTTATTAAAAGAGTTCAAAGTACCGGATACATTTGACAGTATTAGTTCATTTATAATTTATATTTACAAACGTGTTCAAATATTGAAATGTCTGTAATATGTTAATATCGACAATTTGAAGAATTCGATAATAATGATGATATCTTTTTTTTGTGTTTTGTCTGTTATTTGCTATCGTCTCCATGGTAGTATTGAAGTAACTCGATTTGATTATCATATATATTTTTTCTATAATATTATTGTATTGTATCGAAGGTCACTGAATTGCTAACCTTCATAGATAGAAAATTATTTGGAGAGGTCGAACAGCAGCTTTTTTTAAATTTTTTATAAATGAATCTATACTTTTTGATAAACGTAAAGCTTACCTACGCTACATCGATGATGAAGATAATGAGAATGGAGGCTCATGAAAGCTTGCCACTGATAAAGTCACCGTGGAAGTACTGTCAAGTATTAATTTTATTTCTAATAACTAAATCAAATACATTGGTCAACAATATTGACTACCAACATGATAAGTAATCGTTAGCAGAGAAAATATGAGTGAGATTAGAAGAATATCCATAACAAGACCCTGGATGAAGTGCAGTAACTTTCGAAGCGTGAGCCATAAATTTGAGTTTGTAAAAATGACACGCAGCGATTAGCAAAGCAAAAAAAATCGATTTTGAAACCATACAAAAAATAAACTAAGTAGAGTTCGTCGGTAGCCTGGAGGTAGAGTCTCGGCCTCCAGAACAAGGGGTCCGTGGTTCGATCCCAGGTGCTGGCAAACTCCCTTTTCACGGCACAACCTTTTAGCTTAGTGTGAAAGGTGTATAAGGTTGTATTTGGGTTTATTACAAAACCCAGATATATCTTTTTAAAAAAAAAAAAGATCTTAAAGGAAATAAACTGATTACGAAAAATATATACCTAAATACTTTCTATTTCATATTTGAATATACTATTGAGTAAAAAGTCTACTAAATGCAATATTAAAAAATTCCCGGGAGGTTATAGTAGCTATTTGTAATTTGTCAAAAATTTTAAGTGTACAACTTTAGAGGATTATTATAAAAGTTATATTTGATATCAAAAAACTTTGCCTTTTCCTACTCAATAAATAATGGATTGAAAATTTTACACCTACAATTATTTTAATGTCACTGAAAAATGTACAAGTATAATATATTTTGATGTAAATTAAAATACACTTAGGACTCGTCATAAACATTTAAAAATAATGATGACGATAAACGATTTGTAAATGTCAAAGGGCGGGGGTTAGCGGATATGTCAGACAAAGCTAGAGGAAATAATTGAGTTGTTTCTAATCGTAGTTTTAAACTGAAAATATTTCAAAACAGATAACATTCTAAATTCATATGGTTGAATTATAATGTAAAAATAAATTATGTTATACGTCGAGTTGAATTAAATTTTGTCCCTTTAACTGAGTAGCTGGAATATTCATTCCTTTTTGCATATTCGTTCCCATATTCATTGTGCTCAAAATTTTATTAATGCATATATGCAATGTTCGTTTTCACTATGCTCAGACTGCTAGATTCAAGAAGGCTTTCGGCTAGATGCCCATTATCAGTGACTTTTCATAAGAAGCAGTTTCTAATGAAACTTAATTTTATTAAAATCATCTTTCAGTAAATTTTTCCAAATACAATACAATCATTATTTATTATTACTAATTTATGCAAAATAAAAGAAACGCTGTATTTTCCACTAAAATAACTGCACTTAGTAATAAATTTTCGGAACAACTTGTTTCATCATCAGTAACAATACGATACAATAGTATTTTATTGTCCATCATCAGTAACAA
This sequence comes from Athripsodes cinereus, assembly GCA_947579605.1. Taxonomy (NCBI): domain Eukaryota; kingdom Metazoa; phylum Arthropoda; class Insecta; order Trichoptera; family Leptoceridae; genus Athripsodes; species Athripsodes cinereus. The sequence continues at coordinate 37,723,368 of OX388306.1, forward strand.
GTATTCCCGAAAAGGTTATAACTAAATACATTTATTTGAGTGGAACATACAATGTTTTTTTATTTTGCATAAATTAATATAAATAATGAAATTCCACAGTGCTAATCACAAAACATTTGAAAAGTCATTAATTTATGTCTTTTTAGACCTTTAAAAATGATAAAATATACTTTCTCATATCATAAATTGGTAGATAAACAATAATTTCTTAATCAAAAGGAATAATGGTTCTACTACATAGTGACTTATGCATACTCAAAGTTAAACTTTAAAGATAAAATTAGAATGATGAATGAATGAATTGCAGAATCCTAGACAAAGAATTTGCAAACTATTCACAGGACAAAGAGTGTTGTAGCTATGACGTCACAATTAGACATAATTATATTTCTAATAATTTCTAATTTATATAATTCTCTGTAGTATTTCCAAAAATATACTTATTCAATAAAGGAATGAGTGGTTTTGCTTGGAGCTCGGATATTATAATTGGTTTTGTAGTAATTAATTATATCTCAATAATGACTAAAGAAACGAAGAAATATGAAAAGAAAAATGTGAGATATTAATTATTTTGTTAGAGTCATTTGTGAAATAATTCAGATTGATAACTCTTGGTCCTCCAAGAGGATACGGTTAGAAATAATTTCTCGATGTATAGGAATCGGTTTAAGATGATTTAATTTATAAATAACATTATTATGTTGAATTGAAGTCGTTCAAGTATTTACATTTTGATATATATATTTATAATATGACTGATAAAAAGTATAGATTTTTAATATAATTTATCATAAATACCAGAGATTTATCGTACTGTAGTAATTTGAATATTTCTTATGTCATTTAAACAACAAACCTTATCGTTTACTCCGGTCTTAAAATTGTAAAGGTTTTAAAAATTGTTAAGCTGTTGCAAAGAGTTGAACTAATTTTCAAAACATCTAAAGATGAGATAATGGCTAACCCAAATAAAAAAAAACATCAACTTTCACTAACATGAAGATGAGCAAAAAATACGAATATAAAAAAATATATTGAATTTATGATTTATTATTTTTTTTTCACAAATATATTCGAGTAATTATGTATATAGTTTGATGTATTCAAAGATTAAAATACAAGATACAAAGGACTAAATTATATATAAAAAAAATTACAGTTTTGCTCCAAAAATTTCCTGATGGAATACGAAAACAAAATAAAAATTACATTATTTCAATTTTAAAATAAAACTTCATTGAAAACCTAAGCATTGATGTGGATCAAGGTTATAAAGTTTTTATAATTAGCCTTAATTTGTACAAATCAATGTTATTTTTAAAAAACAAAACAATAACATTATTAATTTTAAAATAAAATATTATTACAACCTTCTACAATATTATGTTACAATGGTTTTATACTTTGATTTATAAAATAATTTATTATGTTAGATTTGACCGGTGGTGTTTTGCGTTGAGAATAATGCGGCCACGAATAGCGTTATAAATAACAAAGGATTCTTCTATTAGTCAAATGAAAAAGGATACTAATAAGTAATATTGCACGGGATAAAGAAGAAAGTTTGTTTACTTTCATTTCGTTAACCTACTAAAGCCTCGCTATTCTATTATTCGCCCAGAACAAAGTTATATAAAAAATATAGTCTGGCTAATCTTTGGCGGAAGTAATTATGAATATTTCGCTTATACCTAATACTTTGTTTTATACTATCGCGAAAATACTAGAAAGTGGAGAGATAAATGATCAATCTTATGAGAAATAATCAGAAATTAGAAAGTGTTTCTTGGTAGGTAATACAGATAATGAACTTCAGAGAAGAATACAAGTTTTGTACCTTAATTACACATATCATGTGGATTTTTGACCTAGTGGGTTTTTCCATGTTCATGTATTTTTGTGCAGTTCTGAGCACAATATTATTATGTAGGAAAATCATGTGATATTACATGTAGGCAAGATGCATTAAGAAAATAGAAACGCGAATATTTATTCCTATGCGTTAGTTAGGAAATAAGATTAACTCATACGTGAATAAACTTCAGGTTTTTCTGGTAAACTTTATATACTGAGTTTGATAAAACACGAAAACGTGTCAGGATTTTGGTAGTAGCAAACAAAAGAATTTCTCTAAGCTTTGATAAATGAGGCTTATTTACTAGGAGAATAATAAAAACATGAACAAGTTTGTTTATGAAGCTGCTCTGTGAGTTTCTCAAGTATGATAAGGTTGGTAAATTCATGTGAGCTTTCCGTGAAAAAACTAAATAAATTGAGATTTTGAAGGAGCGAACAATATTTCTTAAATTTTTGTGCTTTTTCATCGTAATTTTTTATCATGAATTTTTGTTATCATAATTCCTTTATACTTATTAGAGATTATTATGTCGCTATCCAGAATATATTTTAAAGTATGTGTTTTATTTATTAAAGAAATTTATTTTACATTAATGTGTCAAAAATTATCAGCTACAAACTCCAATTCAGTACTCATGGAAAAAACAAATATTTATAATCACAATTCAAGGATAGCAGATTGCGATGGTATGGCCATGTGGCCAGGCACCAGTCGAGTATTTAGGCAATAAAGCACAATGTATCGAGGTTACCGGCTGGATGCCAAGAGGAAGGCCAAAGCGCAGATGGCGTGAAGTAGACAAGACATGTAGAACTGCTTTGTTTTCCATGAGGATGCACTCGACAGAACCAAGTGGCGAAACAAAACAAGAAAGACGGACCCTACCACCATGTAAGGCTAATAGTTGTCCAAGAAGTAGAAGAAGAATTCCAGGATAGAGCCTCAAATAAACTTTTATAAACATTTGAAACGTAAAATACAATTTAATGGATTTGGTCAAAACTGGATGTCCTTCTTTAAGGCACAAAATTCATACAGTATGGTCATTCATTTAACAAAATTGATGGTTACCCCAATGAAACAAAAAAAAAGAACCTATTGATATAGCTTGATAAAAGCAAATGAAAACGTAGTCCTTCGGCAAACTTCTTTTTATTTATTTATGTTTGAATTAAAAAAAAGGTTTTTCATTGAATAAACATTGGTTGAATTCATTTGCCTTAATAAAACAAAGTTAAATTAGCTTAATTGCTTGGATATTTACCGAGTAAAAAGTGTTTAAAACGCGCTGAAAAGAAAGGTTTAAATACTTCTCATTTAAGTTATATTATTAGGTGAAAGAACTCAAACAATATAAAGTTAAGAAACTCATTAAACAAAATACACCCTCTGATGTAATTGGACACGAAATATCACGATGGACTAAGCTCGGCATTATAAAAGCTTATATTTCTAGAAGTCCAGGGAATTTATTTCGTTTTCCCGGACTCAACATTTAGTAATTTGAGGATGACTCTGTAAGTTTTATCGAATACGATCTATGAATGACTAAAAAGGAATAACTTTTCAGATTATAAAATTCAATTCAAAAGGAAAAATCGAAAAAGCATTCGAAAAACTTTGCGAATTAGTGAGCGGTTATTTCTCAACACAAAACACATTAGCCTTGAAGAAAAACTATTAGCAATTCAGAGTAAGTTTTTAATAGAAAAAAGTATGAACTGCAACTCTTACAAATGATTAGTTATAAATGTAACTGATTATGAAATGTTTCGCAAATGTATTGTTTGCAATAGATGTTGAATTTTACCATTATGATTAAAAATACGAAAAATCACTGTATTTGTTTTATTCCCAGTGGAACTAATTTCAGACTTAATTAACGTTTTGAAATTTACGAGCGTTCAGCTTTAAAAATACTGTCCCATTGTAGTAATTCATATTTTAGAGTGGAAAATATTACTTGTCTAAATTATCAAGCATTGAATTGTGAACTCAGGTTTGTCACAATTATTATTTTGATAATCAACCAAATATTACATTATACTTCATACTTGACAGTTGTCTATTGAATCTACAAAATAAAATATTTAAAGGGACTCAATGTAAAAATAATAGTAAATTATCCCGTATAAAATTACTTTATTAATTAATTTTTTTGTAAATCAAAGGGTAAGAAATCATTTTGTACAAAACTATATCTTATAGAAAAAAATCTGATAATGATATTATATGTATTTTTTATTATATTCAGTGAAATCAATGATTTATTACAGATGATATTTGCTTTGAAACATTTCATATGTATATTTATGACAACCTAATTATTAGTGAGACATATTAAAAATAATATAATTCATGAACTTACTTGTCTACAGGTTGTACCGGTTGCTGATTCTGTGCCGGTTTCAAACTTTTGAAAGCTTTGAGCCATTTAGTCTTCATACTGCCCGACGAAGATGAAGACAGTTTACGATCAACGTTACCTGGGTCAGCCTTCGCAGCAAAAAGTTCTTTCTGTAAAGATAATAAAAAATAGTATTAGATATAAAAGGATTTTTATTACGTGTAGAATAATAAAATTATTTGTCATAATTATGATAAAAGACAATTTCTTATATGCCGTTTAATGGAGTATACATCTGAGGGGCGCGGGACACTATGTTGAAAGAGAGATATCTTCAGTTTATTCTTGAATTTAAAATGCGTTTTTAATATTCATAGAGCGAGTTTGTCGGTAGCCTTGAGGTAGAGTCTCAGCCTTATGAACAAGAGGTCCAGGGTTCGATCCCAGGTGCCGGCAAACTCCTCTTTCACGACACAAGCTTTTAGCTTACTGTGAAAGATCTATAAGGCTGTATTTGGGTTTAAAACAAAACCAAGATGTATCATTTTATATTTAAAATAAAAAAATGAGATAATATGTATAATAGATACTTAGTAAATTAATTTTAAAAAGCGCTATTATATGGAAATCTACCATGAAGGTGCATTTTGAAAAACATAACACATTATAAACAATAGGTTTTAAACTTCATCTTGAAAACCTCTCACAATTTTCCAGATAAATACAAGACTTCATTTCGAATTATTTAAGCGTTAAATTTAAAATTTCAGATGAGACATTGAATAAATTCAGTCAACGTAATCAACTGAGGTGGAAGTTCATGTTGAAATATTAGAAATAAAACACTTTTGTTTGGTATTTTCATCGTAGCTTTATGGTCGATAGCTACCTATAAGGCTTTCTGAAAGCCGACTCGCTATTTATAAAGTCACCGTAAAATAACCAAATAAAATGTTTCATTTGTAATCATTAAAAATTATTGAATTTAAAAGAAGAATTTGAAGCGATTCATACTTTATTTAAATATATTACAACAATATCATAAGTATTTAGTTCTATATAAAAAAAAAATCGATCAAGCTGCTCTACTAGTTCTAAAAAGGCTAACAAATGAGAATAGCATATCGGTAAAAATGATTGCCTATGTAAAGGAGCAGGAAAGTTTGCATGATATACCTTCAACTGCGATAAATTTTGGGACGATGGACAAAAGCACTGTAACGGAAATGGAGCATTTGTTAAACAAAGTATTTTATTATAACAAAAACAGTATTCGCCTGAAGGGCGCCCAAAGATTATACAAAAATTGTTCGGATTCTTTCTAAATAAAAAAGGACAGCTCCATCGTTTCCGGGGAGAATGAAAGAAATAATGTTTGTCCTTTATTTCCTCTCATTTTAGGTCATTTTTATTTTAATTTTCCGACAGGCATTTATAGTAAAACAACCAGTAGGGACAAAAATATATTTAATACAAAATTTGTGTTGGAACTTTTGAACCAGATGTTCTATATGACATTTTTTATTAAATGATTTAAAAATACAGTAAAAAAGGGTTGATTTCATCCCTGAGATCATTGACCGCAAAAACCTACACAACACAAGTCCTGACAAGCTTCAAGTATATAAAAGCCCACACAATATTCATAATTTATCATCAAAAGGCAATTTTCACGGTTGTGTAACAGAGTTTGTATAAAATCAGGAGTAAGAGTATAGAAACAATACCTGCCGTAGTATTTATTTTGTAATAATAATTAATCGCTTAATAGAGATGAAAAAGCAAGGATTATTAATTAATCATAATCAAAGCAGTGAGATCAAAAAGGAATGATGAAGATGTGAAAACAAGAAGAAGGGATTAAATAAATATTTGGTAGGCATGGAAACATTATTGTTATTTATTACATAATTTCACGAAGATATCAATAATTTAACTAAAGTACCCATTATACATTCACAAAACAAGTACTGTCAAACAAAAACAAGTTTTAAATAATGTTCATTTAACATAATATTTGACGGAATAAGCTCACAACACATGCTTTTTTCTCATTGTTCAACAACGAATTTACATTTATCGATTAATCTTCGAATTGAATCATTAATATCCAATAAAAATGAAGTCCTTCGTACTCTCATAACTTTCAAGTAATATTTAAACACTTCTAATGGATTCTTCTGTTGAATTTTTGAAAGACAAGTTTATCAATATTCAAAAAAAATATGTTGTATTATAATATATATTTTCAAAGTTTTCAAAAAACTTTTTTGCAACGCAGTGACACGATGAAGATAATCAATCATTTAAGATATTTAGAAACATCCAAGAGAAAATGAATACCTAAAGCAAAATGAGAGTTTTTATTGTTAAAGCGAAAAAGAATAAAGTTTGTTTAATATCTTTTGTAATGCGTTTGTTTTCAATGAATGAAACACTTATCTTTTATTATATAGTTTTAAACTTATTGATAAAATTTCTATCTCATTTCAATAAAATTGATTGCTGTCAGCTAATATTTTTTAAAATGATAAGATTTTGAAATTTTTAAAACACTTAGTTTAAATTAGTAAATAAAAATATAGGTACATGAAGTTTGTTGAAATTAAATAAAAGCTCGTGATTACTTGAATCACTTGTCTAAATGTTTGACCCATTTAATAAGCTCCATACAATTTAAAACAATCTTATATAGAAAATCACATGAAATATTTTTGTTCGCATCAAGGTCTCGTGAAAATATATAAAGTGGAGAGAGAGAGTTTTCAAAAGAATAGAACTATGAACTATAATCGTAAATTACGTCAGAGGATTCCAGATTTCCTCATTTATTATTAAGTTTATCGTATACGTAGACGTCATAAGCGAGTCCTTTAAAGAAAACATTTGATAATCAAACCTTTTTTTGTATTTTTTTACGTAACGTTCATAAATTTATGAACTTAGTTTGTTGGGTCAACAATTTCCTAGAAATTATGTCAAAAGCCAACACATTGTAAAAAACAGTTAATACTATTTGACGTCACATTATGAATGAAGTGCGAATAAAAGATGAAATATTTTCAAATTAAGTTTTTTAAACTACTATAGATGACTCGTACACATTGAATTAGCTCAGAAAATGGACATTAATTTTTTTTTTTTTGCCTAGTCTGAGGATCGAACCCACGACCCCTCGCTTGCAAGGCGAGTGTGTTAACCACTAGTCCAACCTAATGAATTAGGTACATACTAGTTAGGTATTATATATACCGTGTGTACGTGGTAGATACATCAATGTGAACTTCCTTAAGGATAGCATGATACAGAGTCTGATGGGTTGATTGACATCCACACTTCTGAGCAAGTGAAATCCAGTTTTCAACACAACAGACTGTGTAACATACAAATAATCATGAAGTGTCGCTGAGTTTCGAAATCCGATATTTTGTTTAATAAATAATATTTTTATTGTTCTCCATAGAAAATATAGTTCACAAAGTCATCTTATAAAATACTACAAAAAGATGACCCCACAAATAGTTTTATATGTTAAAAAAAAATTGCAAATAGACTGAAAACACTTACAAGGATGATCAGGAATGAAAAGGTTTTTGTGGAAATTGAAGTAAGACGGCATTTATTTTAAATCATCTTGGAAAGAAGTACTGGATAGATTGAACTTTTGTATCGCGAAAGTCTCATAATACTTAAAAATAATAGAGGGGATTTCTGATGGACAAACTGCAGAACGTGATTTTCCTGATAGTTTTAAGGTTTATTCAAGGATATGAGCTATGATCATACGAGAAACTAAAAAAAGTCACCAATGATAATTTGGGGTGGAAAAAAGATGCAAAACTTTGTTGAAATCCAACCAATCTGCCTGATTATTTAACGGTGAGAGGGAGAAAGTCATGTCAAATTTAACAAGGCTAGCAGCAATAATACAGATAGAAAAAATGATCATAAATAAAGATAGATGTCGGTAGAAAAATATCTGGAAGTATGTAGGTTTTGATAAGTACAAATATATCTACCAATACTTGGAAGTATCCAACATGTGTTACCCATAATAGATATTCCAGAAAAATACCTGCACATGAAGCTGTCATTGAGGCTTGTAAAAGAGAATATGGAAGCCTTCGGGATGTCTCCCAGTAACTTAATTGGACAAAGCACATCCTCGCAAAAAAAGGTAGGGATGCGGGTTCAAGTCACATCCGGTGCACTAACAAATCAGGTCATATTGTCTTTTCTACGTCTTATATTGTAGTTTTATGATTTATTATAAAAATAACATCGATAAAGATGATGTCAGTTTCAAACAATTATTATTAAGTATTATAAAACAGACAATGTGTGTAGGTACTCGTAAATATCATCATCAGTGAAAGTTCAACAGATTTCTCAGAATTGTTTCAACTGACAGTAATGTATCTAAGCTTTTTGTTACGTCACGATAGTTTTTATAAAAGAGAACTTGAAAAATATATTATTTTCCCCCTAAATAGAATCTATCAAATAATTATTGACCTATCAATTTTAGTTAGCAACACTATTTTTATACCTGATATAGTTTGTTATGTAGAATTATATTCTCTTTTTTTCTTAGTTGGATAGTAATAAATAAACTTTATTTTATTTATGGAAAATAAATAGATCTTTAATAAAGATTGTTGATTATTTAGCCTTGCGGGTAATATTTATTTGATAAAAATAATAGAGGTAGGGATTTGATTAGGGTTTTTAGATAACTATTTTATTTATTCTTTACTATACCTACATAATTATATTGAAAACAAGCAGTTTAACATAAAATAACATTACAGTATTATAACATAAAAAAAAAACATTTAATAAAATCATCAATCAATGTACAGAAGGCGAGTTTATCGTAGAAATGCGATTTTTTGCCCAATATTAACCCAATTTCCAGAAAATTTGACAAAAAAAGCCTTTAGGGAAGGAAAAGAGGAGGTTCAAGAAAGAAAAATAGGTAGAATAAAGGACTAGGAAACGGATGTCAAATTTTGAGTCATAAAGTAGTCACTGACCGCTCGCTTGAAAGCGTGAAGAGTGGGGAGCAACCTTATTCTGGAAGGCAAACTATTCCAACAGCGAGCATCATGAATAGAAAATTCGTTAAATAGTTTGAGCTATGAGCTAGTATCACCAGACACCTATTTTTGTGAAAACTTTAAAGAACCTCTATCTTAGTAGCATAAAGGTATTAGTAATTCTAATGTTTGTACATTCACAAAGTGAAAATTCATGATAACAAATATCAATATTTCAAAACACAGTTTTTATTGGCACTAATTTTTTTTTAAGAACTCGAGCGCTTTCGTAAAAGTTCAGTTTGACATTTTCAAGAGGACTTGTTTGACATTTTCAACACTCCTCTTGAAAACGTCAAACTGAGTTTTTAACGAAAGCGTTCGAGTTCTTTAAAAAAAATAGTCAAAAAGTAACTGTGTTTAGAAGTATTGATGTTTGTAGCATATATTACGTCGCTTACGTTGAAAATCTCACAAATGTTTTTACATAATGTTAAAATAATAACAACATTTATACGAAATTAATTAATCTTGTAAAACATTATAAAAAAAAATATATCAATATAATAGAGCGACAAACAAATAATTTAATTTTTTTTATCTGCATTGATATTAATTGTGAGTTGATATTATAACGTGCAACGTGTCAAAATGAGGAATAAAATTTCAGAGAAAAAAGGCCCTAATGAAACAAGATAAAACACAGTAAATCCATTAAAAAGTCGTGATAAATGTAAAGACAAATTTTAATGTTGGTAACATTTGTATTTCAAACAAGCTTTTAAAAATGGTTAATATCTGATGCGTTGTTTTCCGTGTCAAGTATACACAAAAATTGAGAAAAACTTTTATAGTTAATGAGAAGGAAACTTAATAAACTAGAAAATGGAATGACTCTGGGTAATTTTTCGTCTCTAAAATAAGGAAACTGACATTATTCTAGTTGAATGTACATATAATACCTACCATTTTTCTGTACAATGTATTGGGTGTCTTAAAAAACTTGTTAAATTCGGCTTTCGTTATATTTATGTCAAAATTTAAATATGTGCCATTATTTATTTTAGTTGGTTGGTGGTCGGTAGATTTACTATAATTATGTAATAGATTACTGAACATTGTTTTATACATTATTTTAAATCCGTGGAGTGCTCGCAAGAACCTTAATTTTTTCTGAAAACTTCCGAGTGTTTTGGTATAGAGAAGTATTCATAAAATATCACGAACTTAAAATCTTCATTTCAGCAATGAGATATGACAGCCACTCGAAATTAGTTCTACAAGACGAAATTTATTTATTTTTTTAACTAATGATTAGTTATCATAAAATGATATTATTAATATTTCGTATTAAAATAATAAACAAAAATACACCCTCTTGTACATTTTAATAAAGTACAAATGGTGGGTTTATTGCCTTTAGGCAACTTCTGAAAACCGACCAGTTGTATAAGTGAAATACATGTTCACATTTAAACAGTTAAGTTTTTGAGAAAAAAAATATATTCGTGCATGTTCTCAGATTACACACACATACATATATAATATACATGGAGTAACAATAATAAGATATATTTAATCATAATACATATAAATGTGAGGAAGGAAGAGGAAGGGAGGGGGGGGTAAAAATGCTTAATATGGATTATTTAGACCGAGATAATGATGTTTCAGTCTATTCTTGAATACGGAAATATTCGAGAGGATTGGAAATATTGTTTATGATTTCAAGTGCCAAATCCTACAGACGATAAAAAAAGAATAAAAATTATTATGTTTTGAGTTTTTTGACACAATTAGATGTCGGAATTTTACTTACTAGAAGTGTAGATGTTAATTATATTTTGAACCATTCTAGATTAATCATTTCAATTGGTCACGCTAACCAATTATAGTCAACCTATTTGAATAGGTATTAACTATGTAGGTATGTTGTATATGATACACATATGTACGTATGTGAATTTCCTTAAGGAGTGCATGACACAGAATTTCGACGCTTATGAATCGCCTCAAGGATAGGTTAAGTTAATGTTAAGCGGTTGTTACATTGGCTAAAAAAGTACTCTTAACCAAGCTTTGAGTCGATTCATAAGCATCGAAATTCTGTGTCATGTACTCATAAAGGAAGTTGACATATGTATGTGTATTATATACAACATACCTATCTAGTTAATACCTATTCAAATAAGTTGACTATCGGTGAGTGTGATCAGTTGAAATGATTAATCTAGAGTGGTTAAAAATATAAATAAAGAATATATTTTTCATCCTCTGCGCTCCTGTTTACAAGAAAAACTAAATAAACAGTATATTATGAAATAACGACGTTTATATGTTACAAATACATAGAATGAAAGTACTAACTATGTAAGGTCGTAACACATCCAACCTTATACTAACATGGTCTTGGTACGGAACACTACCAGTCTCTAGACAACTTTATATTGATTACCCTACTAAATGTGGACGAATAAAGCTTATAATAATAATATTACCTATACTTATATAGTAAGTACAGTGTATACTGAAACTGAAAATAATACTTATACTTTTACTTATATTCAGTCTCCACAACAAGTCTGCGTTGTATAGAGAGAAAAATAAGGTTAAGTTATGCTTTAACAGGGTTGAGAAAATGCGTTTCAGCATTGAGTGAAATGGAATCTGTAAATTCAATATGTTTGTTTTTTTATTTTTGCAATGAATGAAGTAACTGTACATTTGGAGTGGCCAGAGATCTTTGAAGTAGCAGTGGACAGAAATCTCTGGAGAAGAGAAATGGCCCTCCGATCCAACCATTTACCATTAGTATTATGGCGTTTTATACAACGGGGTAGCCAGCGGACCAGCTGCATGTAAGAAATATGCAAGTTGTCTCCTCCGTGCGAATAGAAGTTAAGACATTCGGAATGGGTGGCAGACAGGAAAACAAAAATGTTTATTACAGATAATGATTTCGGTAAACTTAAAACAAAGCATTTAATTATATCGTGACAGTATGAAAGAATGAATCAATGAAAATGAAAAGTGCACGGGGAGGACAGCTTGCATGTTTATAACACACATAATCTGTTGGCTACCCCACTTGTGGGATATACCGTGATAGTATAGTAGTAGTAACCTTTTAGAACTTTCGGGTACAAAAAGAGAATAAACAATGTTGTTCTACTGATTTCTCTTGTAACTGATCATGTTTTTGTTACTCCCTCATTTTCATTTTTGAAATATGTATTTTTTATTTAATTTCGGCTCAAATTTAATAGAGTAAAAAAACCACTATCACTGAACAATTGAAAACTGCATCTTTCATTGACATAATGTGTACCTCCACACTCAAAAAATACATTACATTTTTTAAAACTTCTATTATATCATTATGCAGACATCCCTGTTAAACGTCATATCTACCAATGGTAGATTTTAGCGATAAAAGAGTAAACTTTAAAACATAACAAGTAAAATAGAATGATTTCGTCTGAAAGAACTTTTAAACAACACAACGAATATTGAACCATTAATAATTTGAAAAGACTCTTTTGTTTAGTGTTATTTCTTTTTTCTTTAACCTCCTTAAATTAATAACTTTACAACATATTATTATTTCAGTTTATTTTCTTCTGGAAATTCGCCTTGACTTTTGGCGTAAAGAAAGATAGATAGATAGCTATAAATTTTGCTTATTTGGTATTAAGTAAGTATTTTATAAAGATAAGTTTTTCTCAGAAAATTAATTAGCAATAAATTTTGTAGAGATAAGAGTACGGATTTCATCCCAGTGAAATGGCGTCGTATTATTTTTTGTCTCTTAACTCCTAACGAAAAATTGGTATCGTTTATTCAATGTTAAACCCAACATTTGTATTTTTTCGCAATTCAAACTTTTAAAGAATTTGCTTGTTTGTAAAATTATTGCTCTTAGTACACCGATCGAAATTGTTCCAAACCGAAAATTGCCTAACTGGTAGAACATGATGAGACATTTCATTTATACAAAGATATTTGTTTGAAATTATGTATTCTGAGGTGATTTTGGACTTGATTTCAAAAAAGCTCAAATAAACAATTCTTCTGTAGTTAATCTTTATAACAAGAATTATTGAACATATTATTTAACCTCAGTAGTGCTCTAAGATCAAATAAGCATTATCTGAGAGTTTGAAATTAAAATTTATTAAGAAAATGTACGTTCTGTTACTTCATCTTATTTATTCTAGTACTTAGGTCTTAGGTAATTTTAGTTTAAAAAATTATTAAAATTGGATAAATTAATTATAAATGGAACACTGTTAGTTTTTCCACTATGACTTTATAGGTCGCGAGCCGGCTTTCAAGAGCTTCCGCTCTCAACATTAGGCTGCGTAAATTTAACATGAACTTCCACCAAGAACCGCCGCGCCGGTCGAAAATATCAACTTTGTGTGATTAAAATATTGTTATTAAAAATGGTTAAATTTTGTCAAAGGCAACAGAATTTGTTGAAATGAAAACATATATGTATAGGTATTTAATATACCCACAAACTCTTGGAAGCTACTCCAATAATTTAATTAAGCATTAAAATCCTGTTTTATTTTCAAGAAAAACAAAACATTATTTTCCACGTTATCACGGAACTTAGTTCATTTTTCTGCATACCACACTTTTCACTACACCGTTCATTATGATCACTTTATTCGGAAGATTTTTTTACTTAGAGACTTGTTCCCGTTCTTTATTTTAAAGCGAAAACTTTATTATAACACGATATAGGTACCTATTATATTGTGTGTTGTGATATTAATAAAAATACTCTTTGATTATGTAAGGCACATTACAACTACACGCATTTTTAACCTTTTAAATATGGGGAGGGCTTAAGGTGAAGCCTTATACGACCTTCGGCTTATTGGAGGTTCCAAGTTATCCAAATAGTCAATAATTCATTCTAATGACTGCTGCTACTTATTAACGACATACATACACAATACTTTTTTACTACAATAGTGCGTAATAATAACACATCGTCGATATAATCAAACAAAATTACACAACCAATTAATATATAATTATTGTTTATGACGGAAGTAAGAATCAATAATTTCGGAGGTCAGTGTGGCGCAGATGTAACGCTCTTGCCTTGGAATCACAAGGTCCCGGGTTCAATTCCTGCCCAGGGCAAAATGAAGATTGACCTTTTTCAAATTGTCCTCGGTCTGAATGTTACATGTATATGTAAGTGCATTGTATATGTGTGTATCGTCGCGTAATACAAGATTCATATCTTAGTTTGGGACTAGCTCGATCTGTGTGAATTTTATATATATGTTATTATTGTAAAAAATTATAATAATAGGTAGTATTTTTTTCATGGGCCGTTTTGTGAAAAAAACAACCGCAAGGACCCATACAAGAACCATAGCACCTCCTGAACAATAGGGTCTTCAACCATGCCTTGAACACCTCCACACTCTCCAGAGTTCGTAAATCAAAGAAAATTTTGTTCCACAGCAACGGACGAACCACACAGAAGGCACGTTTATAGATTAATACTAAGATTGTTTATAGAAAAATCTTAGATAATAATATTTCTTTCCCTTTTTCATGTGCGTGTTCATTTAATCTTCTTATGATCCCTCACAACTCCAAATACTGCAGCTACTGGATCGCGTCATCCGAAAGATCGTGTAAGTCCTTAAGTTCTTCTTGGAATGCGTGTGTAAGACACTCGTTTATTAGATGGTCGATAGTTTGTGTCATTCAACATGTGCACGCTTGTGAGTCAACCCTTTAATTGTGAAAATTTGAAAAGGGTGATCATGACCCTTAGAAATGGGGTTAATAACGAAATAGACAATCTTCATAAACGCCCTATTAAATTAAAATAGTATATGAGAATATTTAGTACGAAGGTCAATTATTTAGTGAACCCGTTAATAACCTTTAATTGAGAGAGATAAAGTGTGAAATTTTCAAGTCAATTAATCTTTAAAAAATAGAGGGAATAATATCGATTACAACATTTGACTGGGGTAGAAAGTTTTAATGGGTAATGCGTATCATAAAAATACCGCTAAGTAACTATATAAATGCTTTCTTCATTATTCCAAAATAAAATATATTCAACAAATATAAACTTAAATTTTCTGAAAGATTTTAGCATCGATATCAAGTGGGACGATTTGCATAATGTTATCTTAAGATCGACAACTTTAATTCAGTCGATTATAAATAAGCCGAATATTTCTAAAACACTCGAATACCAAATAAAACTTTCGATTACGATAAAAAACAAGAGCATGCCATTGTAGAGATAACACGAGTGATGAGTCTTCAAGATAACTTGTTATTTCTTTACGACTATCGCCTCGTCTTGGTTACGTGAAATAGCCTTATAAATTAGGTGCTGGCCAGAAATCGTAAAAAAAAACTGTAATAAGAGTTATATGTAAATGTTGTTGGCATCAATGTAATCCGACTGCGTACAAGAACCGAAAGTATAACACACAATCCGAATTTATTCGGATGCGAAGTATTAAAACTGGCTAACATTTGTGTTGTCTGTAATTTTATTTGTATGGAAATCGATCTTTTAGTTACCCGTAGTTTTCGTTATTGTAAAGACAATTGCATATATTATATATCTTGTACGGATATACGTCATTTGTACAAGTACATCTGTGCATAGAGTTATTTAAGTGCTATAGCTCTGCGTACAGTTCATTAATATACTCACTAGCCCTTGGCGACACCCGATGAATCGCCTCTATATTGCTGGCAAATTTACTTAGGGAGCAATGTTTCACAATATGGGTTGTCGTTTCAATCTGGCCACATGTGCATACTGGGTGATCTCTCATACCTCACAAGTAGAGAAGATGTCAACATCTGCCACGGCCAGATCGGATACTTTTGAATCTCGACCATTCCTTCCATGGTAGATCTGGGAGTCTTTATTATTCTTACAATTATATATGTACATAGATACCTCCATCACGCCGGGCGGGGTAAACAGAAAGGATCGAGCGCCACTTTCTTCTATCCTTGTATACACCTTTCGTTTCCGTCACTGTCATACAATTCCTCAATTATGCTCTCCTGTTCAATGTGCTCAACACATGACCGTCCTGTAGGATAAGGTTCAAACGATCTTGCCATTTGATCCTCGGACGGCCACGTCTCTGAGCACAATTCCTCTTATTATTTTTGCTTCAATCTATTGATTCTACTAATTAAATTTTGAAAAAAAAATGTTGATATAAAAAAAATCTTTTCAACTTTCGTTCTCTTGAATGTCATTAACAAACAAGGATATAATTCCTTTGAGTTGTCTACATTTTAAAAAAAAATCTGAATCACAGTACCAAACTGTTCAATTTAGATTATTTTATGTACTTTCGGTAAAGATATCTTTCATCATTTACAATATTTTCTGACATTAACATTTAGTCATTACTGCGTAGGTATTTTGTAAAATATATTACCTCGGTAATATTCCACTTTATGGATCAATTTGATTACATATTTATAGTACGGTACCTCTGGGAGAAGGATAATTTTATGAAAATTGGAAACATAAAACATCCTCATGGAAGATTTTTTTTACCCAATTTTCAATATTAAATCTTTACAATAAAATATTAGTGTAAAAAAAAGATAAAGTCCTGAGATATTGTACCCATTTTGTTGAATTATGTGGAAATTTATAACCCTTTGTAATTTTAAAAATATCTATAGGAGAGAATGTTTTTTTTTCTTACGTATTTTTAATTTTGGTAATCAATCGAGTAGGTAAATTAATTAAAGTATAGGTCTCCTTTTTCTTTTAGTAAAACTTCATGAATGGGACATTTAACATCTTCAATTCAGCGATGAGGTTTGCCCACCCTTTCCAAATATTTTGATTTTTATTGACACGTAGAGGTAAAGCTGCATGTTTATTATATGTAATTAGTCCAATGCTACATCTTTTATGGGATATGCTACCATAGTATGAATAGGTAGATTAATCGTTTTTTATCACCAAAGAGAGTAAGTCAAGAGTTGCTCGCAATTGATACGAAGTTTATGTAATCTTGCTTCTTGAATTTGGTTTAAGAAAAATAGAACAACATAATGTTTTATAATGGATTAGTTTGGTATCATTTGTTAAAAAATAAACAGAAAACCAAAAACTACGTGTACCCGATTGGAATAATAATAAGGAGATTCCTTAAAAAGATAAGCGAACAACGAACAACTTGGATTGGTTTAAACATTTGCCACCTAGGTCTGCTCATTTACATCGCCAAGTATATGACCAAAGGCAGAAATTATTGAGGTAACCAAGAGATGCCTACACGGATCAAAAAATGGAGGACATGTGCTGTTGCAAAAAGGTGGATTTGAAAAGACTGACACAAGATAAGGAGTTTGCATCCAGTTAACCCCAGCGAGTCGAGTGATATTATCATCTCTCCAAGTGTCACAACTCTTTCACATTGTTCCATAGGTATATATTTGGATTCAAAGTGTTTTAAATATCATTCGAAACCATGTTGGGAAAATGGAAAATGTTAGTAACGGGAGTACCTATTCAAAGTTTTCGACTTTAGCATCAGGTTACTAAATACCTCGAATGACTAACATATTTCCAGATTTATGTTCCTTTGATTAGACCTATTTAGGCAGTATATTTATTACAGTATAGGCCACTATCATTAGCATTTAACCTACATACAAACTAGATTAATAAGTAAAACATCAAACATCCTCGCACAAATCGTATAGCAGTTAGTAGAAGTTTGTGCGAAGGGACAGCAAATTTATGTTGGTAATCCTAACAATTTAACTTGAAGTGAGAAACTTTCCTAGAATTACTATTGTAATTAGTAGTAGTAATAGTAAGAAGAAACTTGTAAGGTATTAATGGTGAGATATTAACAAGAACGAGTCATAAATCTTTGCTAAACTATGACTCTATAGACTCTATACATACATAGGTACTAATTATTATTACTGACTAATGATGGGAAAAATCGAACGCTATTTTCAATCGATGATTTATAATCGAATTGTTTTCCAATTTGTATCGAATGAAGTGACAACCATTATTATTTGTGAGATGTTTTTACCGATTTTGATAGTTGAATCCTTCGTATTTTGTAGCAGTGAGATATAAATTCATAATTTATCACGATGCCGATAGTCGTATCGAATAAATTACCGTATATATTATGTCGATTACATCGATAAAATTTTTCATGAAATCCCTCATGCTGTATCCCAAGTGGGGAAGGCAGAGAGGATGGAACGCCGTAAAGGTTTTTTCCTTAATACTTCTTT
The DNA here is from genome assembly GCA_947579605.1 of Athripsodes cinereus. Taxonomy (NCBI): domain Eukaryota; kingdom Metazoa; phylum Arthropoda; class Insecta; order Trichoptera; family Leptoceridae; genus Athripsodes; species Athripsodes cinereus. The sequence continues at coordinate 37,741,918 of OX388306.1, forward strand.
CGCTTCCTCCATAACTTCTCAAACACGCGTCCGTCTTTGAGAATTAATTCCACCATCAAGGCACAAAGTTCTCGGAAGTCCGCGCTTTCTCACACTTCCTCTTTCGATATAACCTCTTCGTCATTTATCGTTGTTGTTTTTACAATTAACCATTGTATGAGGTCACATATGTAAATTTATCACATGAAACTGCCATATAAGGCTTAGAAAAGACAAAGTTCGGTGACACCTACCGACATCTAGGTTCGCATCAAGGCTAATTGCAATGATACAGAACCAAAAATTACTAGAAAAATATAGATAGATGTCGCTAAAGGAATAATGCCTAGTACGTAGGTTGTAAAAACGATAAGTACGACCCTATCTACCTACACTTGGAAGTACCCAGCATGCGGTACCCATGGTAGGTATCCCAGAACAATACCTACACATGAAGCTGTCATTGGGTTTATAAGAGAGAATATCGAAGCCTCTGGTATGTCGCCCGGTAGCTTAATTGGACAAAGCACATCTCGCGATAAGATGGGAGTGCGGGTTCAAGTCCCGTCCGGGGCACTACCAAGTGAGGTGACGTTGTCTTTTCTAAGCTTTATATGGCAGTTTCATGTGTTAAATTTATTCTTCGTCATTCTTTCATCATTCATTTGCCCCACATAATATGCAAACCATCGCAACTTTTTAACACGCACTCTATCCATAACACTACTCTCGCATCCGCTCATTCTCCTAATATCCTCATTCCTCACTCTATCACGCAACGTTTTACCAACCATTCTTCTCAGTGATCGCGCCTTCACAGCATATTTTATTTTACAAATTTGTCCTTCCTCAACTGCTCCAACAACTCCAAGTTTTGCTTACATAGAAAAGTATCAGAATTGTATTGTGTAGGTATCGACATTTCTGCCATGTTCGACACATTGCCATTGCTGACAATACGTCGAATTGCATCGTTTACTCTAGCACCACGTTTTAATCAAACATCGAAATATTCTACCAAATATTTTATAAAATGCCAAATGAATAATCTGTTAATTAAAATACAAATATTATGCACTTTCAAAAGTCTTTATTAATCGAAAACAAAGTTTTAAGAGCTTTTTATAGGCTGCTCACAAATTCCTTTGTAAACACTAAAATATTTTTGTTTTGCAAATTACACATGAACCTATCGTTGGTCAATAAGATTCCCTATAATAATACCTAAGGCTTTCTATATTTGATTATTCACATTGCTAATCTAAGCTTACTCACTCGAAAGTTTGACTAATAAATCTTATATATACATACCTGAAATAATAAGCTCGTCCAGAATATGACATCACCATCTCAAAAGTTTTCGCCTTCATTACGAAAAGTCCACCAGCTCCATTAAGTAGAGCTTTATATGATTACCTATATTATTATTATTGCTTTTGCGGCCCTACCTGTTAATAAAATTTCTTGGAAAAAAGCTTGCTTAGTCATTATTTCGTAAACCTGACTAGCATTTAGTCATTAATGAAATGACATTTTATAAGTTGAATGTCAAAGCACAGGACGATTTCATTTTTTTCAATTTTTACTAACAAAAGAAAAACTAGAGAAAATGATATCATTTCAACATGTAACAACGGCTTTTATTGAAAAAGAAATTGATTAATCTTCGAAATGTTGGTTTTTTCAAAAGTGAATATGTGTATTTATTTTCCTTTTCACCTTCATAAAACATTTTGACGTAAAAAAGAACCACCAAGTCTGTATTTACCATCATACATTTTTATAAATACTTTCAATATGTAGAATTGACTTCGCAGAAGAAAAACCCGTTGAATGCTTTTTTACATTTCCTCCGACTCTGAAAATTCAAAACGTTGAATATATTTTCAGTTTCGATATTTTCTACCTGATAAATTACTGCTCATTTGGATCCCGTATTTCTTGAAATAAATAATACAAAGTTCATGTTATAAGTAAGAAGGTTCTATCTCTTAATCCGAATTTATTTTTTGAATGTGAAAAGAATTTACAAATATTTAGAAGTTTTGAAGTTGTGATTTAATTTGTATTACTAAAGCTTTGACTTTCTATTTGTCTTTTAACAAAAGGTCAGTAATGACAAAGAGCTTTATTGAAATACTTTTGAAGGGTTTTATATGACTAAGTTTTATAATATCTCCTCGTTAGATAAGTGGGTCAACGAAGATGAAAAAGCATTTACTTATCTCAATCGTTTTGTGACAAAATGAAAAACTATATCTCATATGAAAAAAACATGAAACAAAACAGAAGTAATTACTATTATTTCCTTGCCCTTCAGAACTCCTCTGAAGAACATTGAATTTTAAAATACCATTTCCTTCGTTCAGAATAATTTTGTGAAAATTAAGTGGTCTCTACTCTGGCCATTTCTAACCTGTGATATATACCCATCTAATTGGAACAGTATAATTATTATACAGTATTATGAAAGAGGGACTCATAGCTAGTCGGGAATCTTGCTGATGAAAATCAGTACTTTCTTTGAATGTAAGTATTTGAATATTTTTTTAATATGGAGATGAAATTGATTGATTATTATCATCATAGCTTCCAATAGGTCACTGGGCAAATTTTCATCAATATTTTTGAAATTGAAAATCTTATAAGATTCTGATATTAAAGGTTGACATTGTAATAAAAAAATTTACATTGGTTTCTTATCGGTTATTTCTTTTATTATACAGAAAACGATAGATTTAATATTATAAGAATTTTGAATAATTGCACATTTTTTTCATTTGCTTAAGTAAATCTCCTGTTCCTCATTGCACGCAAGTTCTGACTTATTGAAAAGAAAAAAAGTCTTTTTTTGAGCTTGATCCGAGAAAATATTTTATTATTATTGTATTTTCTTTACCGCCAGTTATGGCGTGGGTTTGGATGAAGGATAACATTTAAAAACCAATTTCTTTAAGTGCTCTAATTTACGAAATATGGGTTCTCAGAACTCCACGTACTGTTGCGTAAGTAAAACTAATAAGAGTCGACGCTTGAGAAATGATATTCTGAATGTATTGGTAGTAAAGATGAATGTTTCAGGATAAATTTGTATAAGTGATCATGGTTTTTACTTTGATAAAAAAAAGTTTAATTATTTTGTGCTATTCAATTTAATTCAAACTCTTGTCACACGCCTGTTAAAGGAAAAATTCTATGAAAGAGACTTTCAAAGATTTTCGTGAATCTTGAAAGCGAAAATTGCTTAATATTTTAAGCCAACAATTAAAAAGTAGAATTTGTCATTCTTCAGACCCTTTTTTCTTTTTAGACTATCGATGATTAGTTGCATATTGGTGTATGTTATTTGAGTACAGGTTGCATTACTAAAATTGTCATTCTTCAGACCCTTTTTTCTTTTTAGACTATCGATGGTTAGTTGCATATTGGTGTATGTTATTTGAGTACAGGTTACATTACTAAAATTGCCATTCTTCAGACCCTTTTTTTCTTTTTCAACTATCGATGGTTAGTTGCATATTGGTGTATGTTATTTGAGTACAGGTTACATTACTAAAATTGTCATTCTTGAGACCCTTTTTTCTTTTTCAACTATTGATGGTTAGTTGCATATTGGTGAATGTTATTTGAGTACAGGTTACATTACTAATATTGAATAAGTGCCTTTTGTGTGTTTGGTCCGTTGCTGGGGAACAAAATTCCCTATGATTTGCGGACTCTGGAGAGTGTGGAGGTGTTCAGACGAGGTTAAAAACCCTATTGTTCAGGAGGTGTTATGATTCTGGAATGGGTCCTTGCGGAAGTTTTTCCACAAAACGGAGCATCTTAAAAAAGTTGTCTTGTTATAATTATTATGAATAAATGATTTTTTCGACAACATTAAATCCAGTAAATTAATTTTCATTGCTTTTATTATTTGCACTTGTAATTACACAACATTCATAAAATATTGTTGCGTTTCTTGATAAGCAACAAAGCCTTTCAGCTTAAAGTTCTAGATCCGAATTTCATCCTTGCGTGTTAGGGAAAAAGTCACGCATATTATTATATAATTAATTAATGTAAATGTTAGTTACCTGTCATAATTATAATAACTATTTGTTTGTTGGATTATTAATTAACTATGAATGAGGATTATTAAGTACAACGTAATGTATTATTTGGTTTTAGACTTTAGAGTATAAGGTAAATTAAAAAGTATTTTCAATAATCAACAAACCTACTCTGTGTTTAAAAGATTAAAAATATTAACAAAATTATATGATTATTCGAAGAACTAAGTAGTCAATGTAATGGAGTTTTAGTTTAATTAAACTTGTCTAATAATAGTAGGTATTTGGGAAAGACTTCGGAAGTTTTTGTCGTCATATAGCATTTAGGGCAAAAGTTTTTTTTTTTACAAAATCAAATGGTAAAAAAATATTGAATAATTATTTAGAATAGCAAAAAAATATTGTAAATAATGGATCATTTAGTGATCATTTAGAATAGTGTAACGTGATACGAGAAAATATGGCATAAAACAAACTATGTAAGTGGTGTTAAAACAAATATTCGATTAGCTGTTAGACAACGTTTAAGATGTGCAAGACAATAAATAAATTCATAAACACTACACCAGACTTACAAAGAATGAAAGATTGAAAATATCTCAAACTCAAAATAAATTTGAATATAGAGTTTTGAAATGATGGTACCTTAGTTATTAAGATCAATTATTTACAGTTCATTGTTGAACAATGAGTTTACTTAGAACTTTATTAAAAGATTGATTAATTTTAAAAAAGTATGTATAGATTGTTAGCATTGAAAGTGTAGTTATAATTTTAAGCCATAAGGAATTTAGGATTATTGTAAAAATGTAAGGATTTATTGACAATTTATTTAAATAATTCAGCGGAACCCACATAAAACGGGATGTGCTACAGTCAAATTACCTATTTGTTTTTTAGAGGTTCATGAATTTTATTAAATTATCTTCGAATTGTATATAAATTAATAATATCACTTTAAAAGAGAGTCTTTGAGTTGTTTTGTAATATCAGTGTATCTTCAGAAACAAAAATAGACGAGATTATGGAGAAAAATTAAGGTAATAAGTCTATTTGTTCAACGCAGGAGAAGTAGGAATATATCTTAGCTGTTAAAAATCTAGAATATTATCTAACTTATTATAATACACCTGTGTATACGTACATTAATTTAAAATTGGTATAACTTTCAGCATAAGAAACGTTAAGAGGATATAACATGTGGTAATATAATTTACATAAAGACACTGAAAACACGGTTACATAAAATTTTACAACGTGGTAGTATGTAATGGGGTTTTATTAAAAACTTCTCTAAATAACAAGATAATAAGTTAAGGCTGTACCTAAATAAAAGTTCACATTTTTCGATGTACTTACTTGCCCATAAAATTGGTTTGATTTTGGACCGTAAGTATTTGGATCGGAAGTTCTTTGTTGAATGTGATTGTTATGAACAATTCTTGAATCTCTTCTTTCAGGTAAGCTGCTGTGTCTTTTGAGTGTTTTTTTCGTTCTTTCAGATCTCCCTTGATTCAGCAAATCTCCCTTTTGTAAAAGCATCATATAATGCAATTTGTTCACCAACTCCATGACTACAGATTTGAGCTTCGCCAGTTTTTATTTTGCGCAAAATACTTTGTTAAAAAAATATGTGGGTTTAAAAAACGAGTACACACAATTGTGTGCCTATATGATACAACTATCTATTATGTAGAAGAAATTGAGAAAAAATCACACTTAAACTTTTAAAATCACAGCTAAATTTCTTAGAAATAATACACACACTTTCAAATGCTACACTATTTTAAAATTGATTAAAATTTATCAACATCTAAAATTTAATTTTATATTTCAAAAATTGTAAGCTTGTATAATTATGTAAACTCTTCTCAAAAGGCACTACGTTACTAAGTTAATTATTATAAATTTTAATAATAGACTAAAAGCACAGCCTTAATTCAAAAGTTTCTAATTTGTAATTTGAATTCTACACAAAACTCAAAATGGTGATGCAAGTTGAATGATTCAGTCTAAACTAACCGTCTAATTTTTCATGATTGGTAATGTAACACACAAACCTATGACACGACCTCACTGTGTTCATAGTTCAACCAAATTCATAAGTAAAACTAAAGGCACTTTATGGAAAACTCTAATAGTTTTATGATGTTGCGGTGTATTACAGTTCCCACAACTTTCACTCTTGTGAAATTGTTTCACAACTGCTACGAAATAATAATATGGAACAGTACGTTACATTAGTAGTAATTTCAACACGCACCTTGACTGAATGTAATTTTTGATTTATTATTTAAATTATTTTGCAATACAAAAAATAATAGTTATTTTTCATACGAATATCGATTCATAATAGCATAATAGAAAACAAGATTTTCTTGGAGCTTTGTGTTATTTGTTGAACTTTCAATACACAAGACACGTGACTAGCAAATGGAAGAGTCTGTTGTCATGGTTACGGATCAAAACAAACTTTACACGCTGTTGTTCCTATACAAAGTCTAATGCTCTTCTTACGTAAGCTTCTGAGAGTCGAATTATAATTAAACTAACCGAAAATATTTTAAAGCATCAAGAGCGAGCAAATTTTTATATTATAATAATTGAGGAGCAACCGGCGATGAATGAGTCTCCCACTCTTTTCCGTAAGTTTTTTTTTAATTTAGAGTATTCTGTAAAAGACAGATGTTAAAAGAAAATATAAAAATATTACATCTAAAGGGGCCCCTTTAGCAAAAACGATACAACATTCAATTTTCAACAAGTTTGGTACACAAACTCTCAAAACTTATTGATCCTACGAACATTTTGATTTGATAAAATATGAAAACAAATATTAATTACCAATATCAAACTTTAACTTTTTAAAAACACTCGATTTAAGCTTCATAATATTCTTTTATAAAAAAGCATATTTCTAAAAATCTAATTCGGGGGTGTGTTTGGTACATAAATGCACGAGAATCCTACAAATTTTCATATATTCATTTTAATAATCAGAATATTTAGATAGTTATTACAATTATAGAACAAAAAAAAAAAATTTTTTTTGTTTTTTTCATTGATATTGACCGACATAAAAATATTTTTTTGACAAAATTTCTCATATTTTGAAACCAAAAATCACCACATGAACTCAATTTTTTGTGTACTAAAAAAAGTTTGCTAAAATCTATAGTATTTATATGCTTGATTGGATGAATAAAAAAAATACATATTTTACAAATAATTTGTATTTTGATATAACAAAGAGTACCTAAATAAATCTTGTCAGTGTGCGATTTATTTATTTTTTAGTAAAAAACTAATATCGGTAATAAATATTTGATTTTTTATTTTATCAAATCAATATGTTTGCAAGGGTCAACAAGTTTTGGCAGTTTTTCTATCAAATTTGTTGAAAATAGAAAATTTTACCATTTTTGCTAAACGGGGCCCTTAAGTTCAACGATGAGGTTTCTCACTCATCCATAATGTATTAATTTTTGTTGGCACGGAGACGACGGCTCGCTGTATGTTAATTGCAGCTGGTTAGCTGGCTACCCTATCGTTATCGTTATCTACCTTGAAATCTGTATTATTAACTGATATCCACTATTAAATAATTTAAAAATAATTAATAAGATTATTATAATTTCATTATGTTTTTTAAGACACTTATATTAATATTAAAATGATTTAGTTAAAACACCATAACCTTTACTGTCTAAATTTTATTTTTGGCAGAGGCCTTTCGGACCAGTCCATATTCAGTGTCGTTAGCTTAGAAACTGTTTCTAAGCTAATGCCATTGAAGATGGACTAAGTCCGAAAGGCTTCTGCCAAAAATAAAATTTGTACAGTGAAAGCTATAGTGTTTTAACTAAATCTTTTTAATAAGTATTAATAAAAATAAACTTTTATAAGGTTACCACCGAAAAAATAGAATACATTTTTTTTATATAAATAATGCTAATTTATACCTATGTAATTAAAAATGATATCGATTTTTGTAATCACGTATTTTTGTTTTGTACCATCACGTATTTGAAGTGACAAATTTCGTAACGGCAGCCTGCGTATTTCAACTTTTGTCTGAAAATAAGTACCTATAGAAACAGATAATAGAGATAATAGTTCGGCAAAAAAACGAATATACGGTAAGATCCTTCCTCCGGATATTCGGCGGTCGAATAATAAATAAATGGCGAGGTCCTTCCTGCGGTTAACTGTATATTCAACGGTTTGATATTTAACCATCGTCTCACTATGTTTAATTTAGAGAAAATTATTCTGATTGCAGTTACATAAGGTCCCTTCAGACAATCGAAGGATAATATTATAAAATGGTTCCAATAGAAATAAATTATCTAACATTGTTAATATGATCAATAAGCGGGGAGTTATAATGAATGAAAACATTTTGAATTTTTATGAAATATCGACGTAACTTTAATATCCAACGCATAAAACGGCGTTTTAACCTTTTTACATTGTATTACATACAAAGTGTAGGTATTTAATCACATGACAGTATAATTATTTGATGTCAAGAGTCCCATATATAATATAAGAAAAGAAAAAAACAAAACTCATTCTAAAAATATTAACAACATCAGCATTATACTGCCATCAATTCACAATAATAATCTGCAAAACTTCACAATTATATATCTATCTATTCCCACACGCCGTATCCCAAGTGGGGTATGTAGAGAGAGAACGGAACGCCAATTAGATCTGTCCTTACATACTTCTTTCGCCTCCTCCACAGTCATACAATTTCTCATGTACGCACGTCGATTTCTCTTACTCAAAACACGGCCGTCCTTGAGAATTTGATCTACATGTTCAAGTCGTGTAGTTCTCGGACACCCGCGCTTCCTCACACCCCTCCTTTCAGACAAGCATATTCTCTTTGTCATTCTTTCCTCTTCCATTCGTTCCACATTTTCTCTTTGTTTCACACACACAGAACATCTAAAAACTTTCCATCCATCATCTCAATTAAAGAATTCATTCATTATATAATATATAGACACAAATACTACCTATAAAAAATGTAAATATTCTTAGCAATAATATGTATTACATAACAATTTTTTTCAGAATATAATGACTATTCGGTATTCGTTAGGATATTGCGGTAAAAACCTATAATCGGATAGTAAAACAAAGCCAGATATAATTTCGGATACCGAATATCTGTATCATCTTTACTGATAACTTTATTGTTACGTTAAAGAACAACTTTGAACATTGGAACAAAGTCGTAGATTGTTTGTAGCCACTACCCATAAAAGTGTTGTACTTTATAATAATTTGTATTGTTTTGTAATGGATTTTAGCCGTAAATCATGTGTCAAAAAGTTGAGATTAATGTGAGAATAATTATTTTCGTGTAGGTATTACAAAAATAACCCAATTTAAAATTATCACAAATTTAATTATTTGTTTTAAAGTAAGGATCAAACACATAATTATAACCTTTTCACAATTCAAGTAAAACACTTGTAAGAGGTTTGTGCTGTGAATATATGGCAAGTCGAAAGAGGAGCCCAATTCAGTAGAAAACACCTATTGAATATTGGTTTTGTTTTAGTAACAATGTACAAATAATTATATTTATATGAAGTTTTCGCTATCGCGGTTTCGATGGAGCGTCCACCATTCACGAGAGTAACTAAAACAATATCAATCAAGAGTTTGTCCCCTTGACTTGACTATTAAAAGACCTCCACGCTCTTCGGAACTGGCTGTGAATAGACTTACTGAGTCCAATAGAGCCGGTAAGTTTAACTTCTATGAGAGGGCTTTTGGTGTTGTTTGGCTGGTTACGTGGAATCGCCTTCGGGTGCCATTGAAAGAAAATCAGTCTGTCACCAGCTTCAGGAGCAAATTGAAAACTGCACTCTTCACCGGCGCCCTTGAGACGGTCTAGGGGCTGTTAAACGGTATTTTTTGCAATATTTCTTTTATTATTATTATTAATGACAAAAATATAAACAAAGTACCAATAAAATGTTTGAGGTCTGCATAAAGCTGATAATTTCGTATTTTTTTTTTACTTTTATTAAAAAGGGTTTGCGCTAAAAGCATACTCAATAAAAACAATTTATAATATGCAGATTTGTTTGAAATAACCGCAACAGTGGAGAGAATTTAAAAGTTAACACTCTCGTAAATTCCAGTGTCTTTAACCTCAGCCAGAAAACCTTTGCGTTTTATAAAACTTGCACTAACGTTTTATAGTATGAAGATTAATATTTCGCGTTGGTTAGTGTATCAAAACAAATGTTTCAAGTTTCAAAAACTTCTGTTATATTTGGTTTTTACACATTCAACTTAATACAGTACTTACTTACTTTTATCTTATGAGTGTTAAGTAAAGAAGTCAAAATTATTTTCACAAATGCTCATTTTTATTTTATGTTCTTTGACTGAGAAATTCTGGGAATTGTAGGTGAACTCTACTTATCGTTTACTAAGATTTGTAAAAGATTTAAAATTTGTAAATTTGTAAATTCTTTTTTGTAACAGATTTTTCCTTTGTTTACATGTTTTGTATGTATACAGAGGTTTAACATGTTAAAGGCTTTGGCCGTAAATATTTTTAAAAAAATAAATAAATAAATATTGGTATGTTTATGATATTGACTGTGCTTAGGACAAAGGCTTCAAACTACATAAGTAAAATTTTGTAGGAGAAGCCAAAAATTGTAAAGTAAAAAAAAATGACAAATTATTGTTATTATTATTGAATCATTTTAATGTAATGAAGTTTCTTTATTATGTCATACAAATTCAAGAGAAAATATTCAGGAATTATCAAGTTATAAGCAAAATTAAAAAAAAGAAGTTGTTTTAGTCCTTTGTATTGACAGACTTTAGTAACATGTAAAAGAGATAATAAATGTACGAGTATGTTGCAGGTATGGCGTTATGCGGTTATATTCCTTTAACCTCAACATAAAATTATGTCTGGATGAAATTTTTTAGTGATAATAATGAAACTCATGCTGTTTGAGTCCTTTATCCAATTCGATATTTGCAAATAGGTAAAAAAAACTAGACGTTTGTATATTCAACCATTTTACCAGAACGTGTACAAGACAAAAATTATTGATTTTGAAACATAGTACCACTTTCGACGAAATTGTGGTTTGATGCCTTTGTCCTGAGCTAGGTCGATTATTTTGTTCTAAATTCCCTCCTAAATCCTAGATATGAGCTCTCTGAGGCAGGTAAGATTGCTGTAGCAGTTAAAATATTATCAATACATCTTGTAACTTAAGTTCATTCACTATACCATAAGCGTCACGAGAATAACGTGCTTTTAATGTCTCAAACATTCTTGCTATTATATCTTCAAAAATCGAGAAACAATTTATATTTAATTTCAAATTGTTTTTCCAAGAAAATATAAATTTGATTTAAAATAAAAGAGAGTAGAACGTAATTTCCTTCCCCAAAATAAAAGACCCACACAAACTCTTTATGAAAAAAGTTTTGCCTGAGGAATTTTCATCCGATTTCACACACACGGAAGAGAAAATTTTATTTTGTATCGCAATGACAGTGGAAGTGAGTTCGGTCGAGTACAATGAACTCAGGAAATTTCAACGGTCAGAGATATTAAAATTAACTGCTAGTGTCCGTACGAAATTTGACATTCTACTGAAACCGAAAACAGCACCAAATTTTTAAACATGCATATCATAATTTTGACCACAAGTTAAAACAAGGGTTCACATAGTATATAGTGGATGAATAAAAAATAATATCGGTCAATTACGTACCTATATGTATATTTGGGAAGTATGTTTGCGAGGGATGAAAGATGCGGTAGGGACATTGAAAGAAGGAAAGTGGCCGGTGCTAGAGTAAACGGTGCACTTCGACCCATTGTCAGCAATGGCAATGTGTCGAACATGGCTAAAATGCTGGTGCACAATACCATTCTGGTACCGTCACTTACGTATGCAAGCGAGACATGGACGTGGTTGAAGAAGGACGAAAGTGGAATAAATGCAGTAGAGATGCGATCGTTGAGAAGAATGGTTGGTAAAACGCTGCGTGATAGAGTGAAGAATAAGGATATTAGAAGAATGAGCGGATGCAAGAAGAGTGTTGTGGACAGAATGCGCGTGAATAAACTACGGTGGTTTGGGCATGTTGAACGAATGAACGAGGTAAGAATGACAAAGAGGATATACTTATCTGAAAGAAAGGGTGTGAGGAAACGCGGGCGTCCGAGAACCACGTGGCTTGATCTCGTGGATCAAATTCTCAAGGACGGCCGCGTGTTGAGTAAGAGGAACCGACGTGCGTGTATGAGAAACTGTATGAATGTGGAGGAAGCGAAGGAAGTGTGTAAAGATAGATCTGTTTAGCGTTCTGTTCTCTCTGCCTACCCCACTTGGGACACGGCGTGAGGGTATAGTATAGTAATAGTATAGGACAATTACGATGGCTAGCTGGAGGACAGAAAGCTGGCGAAAAGGGTAACGAATATAAAGCCTGTTAGATGAAAGAGAGTACGAAGACTGAAACCTCAGTCGATAGATGGAGTAACGGCAGTTTATATATAGCTCTAAATCTTAGGGCGCTGATCCTTACGGGTGTGGGTTCTATCTTTCGAAGGACGAAATTGTACTTTCAACGTTATGTTATAAATCTGAACATTTAGTTGTAATAGTTTCAGCAGTCTTAGTACGTAGTAATACGTAGTTGTAAGTTAGAATGTAAGAATGTATTGTTTTAGTTTTAAAAAATGTTGTAAAATTTTAAGAGTTATTAACGGTTGTAATAAGCTGGGGAGAGGTTTTATCGGGGGAAGCCCTTCAGGCGATCTCTGAGGCCTCTCATATAAATAAAAGATTTTGCACAATGAGTGTGGATGACATAGGAACTACCATTCCTGAAACATCCACGGTTAAGGGAGGGTATAACCCTTGATGTATAGCTCTAAATATGAACTTCGGTCTGTTGATTAAAAGCAAAAAAAAAGTAGAGACAGAAGCCAAGACTTGTCAAATATTATAGAGTTGCAATTTTTATTTTAGTTTAATAATGAAAAGCTTTTGGCCGAAATTAAGAGACGACTTTGGGTCGGTGACTCCCTTGATTGCTGTCCATTAAATAAATTACTGAAGATTATTATGGATAGGGTGCGAATACATTACATATTTTATTTATTTATTTTTTATTATTGTCGTTAAATGTGTAACGTTACAATTTTATGGGTTGTTTTCCTTGTATAAAGCCGACAGATTGGGCAATGAATGAACAAGGGTGTGAGTTTTTATGTATTTTTTCTTGTTTTATATTTTTAATAGAGTAACGTTGTTATTATAATTTTTAACAACCATCGTTTATTTTGTAAATTATCAATTTAATAGAGTGATCCTGTGAAATTTCATAAGACCTTTAATTTTTTTATGTGTACCTACGCGTTTTTTTTACAATTTCTGAAAAAAAAATATGATTTTTGTTACAAGTGTACCTACCTACAGTAAAGGAATAAATCACCTTAATTAATTAAAATAAAACACTTTTTTAAATATACACACATCAAGGTTTTTGTAATAAACCAAAATACAACCTTGAACACCTTTAAATGTAAGCTTAAAGTTTGTGTCGTGAAAAGGGATTTTGTGGGCACCTGGAATCGAATCGCGCACCTCTTGTACATGAGGCCGAGACTATACCTACTGACTACTTTTATTTAGTAATTCCACAGTGACTTTATAGACCGGAAGCCCGCTTTCAAGAGCTTCCACTCTAATCGTCAGGATAACGGAAAGTTCTTTAGCCTTGCCTTGAAGACTGTTATGTAAATTGTAAATGCAGATTGTCTCCGTACCAATTAAAGTTAAGACATTCAGGATGAGTTGTATTCCTTATCACAAAAACTAAAGAGACTCGCCGAAAACAGAGAGAAATGGAGAAGAAAATACAAGTTCGTTGCAGACCAATCCAATGGATTCTAACTTACTATATAATATATGCATAAATAATTCCAGAACAATTCTAAACACTGTACCTACCAATTTATGAATATTTTATCATTTACATGAAAGCTTTGAACATTTGTTTGTTAATAATACAAACTAAGCTTTATTAACATAAGGTTGCAGGGGCATTAGATATTACATATTATGTTTTACAGGGCATAATGTTAAACTTGCGTGATAGTACGTGATTCATAGTCATAATACTTTATTATGACTGAAAGGAAATTACTGAAAATATTTGTATTGTTATGTTTTGTATGTACTTCTAATGATACATTATTTTCATTTGTCGTACATTGATTTAGTTGGAAGGTATCCAGTAAGCTTTGGGTTAGTTGGAAGAAATTGCCCCTCTGCGATAAACTCACCCTCTGTAAATTGATTGTATTTGTTTTAAATGTATTTTTGTGTTAATTTGTTTGTAATCATTTGCAGTGAAGACAGAATAAATAAATTAATTGCAGAAAATGAAATTATAAAATAAAAGCCGCGTAATTTTATTTATTTATTTACTTTACACAGTATACGGTCAAAAGTTCTTATTTTAAAACAATAAAGTAATATAAAAAGCTAAGATAACATACAATTAGAGACCTAACATCCAAAATTTGTAAGGTTTATTGCAATATGTACTTTCCTTAGAATAATTTATGATGGAGATAATGTAGCGTTACTGACGGTACGAGCTATCCGACTTAGGCTTCTGCAAAGTTACTCTGGACACTCGATTCCAATACCAAAATCGTAAAATTTCAAATTGGTATTCTTGAAATTCGACACTAGTGTTGAAGTGTTGATTTGAAGAACATGTGAAATTTTGTAAAATTTGAAAATTGGTAGGTACTCTTGACGTCGTTTTGACAATTACTCGATTTCGTGGGATTGTGTTGAAATCGTCTAACTGTCATTATGTATATACACGATCGCGAGAAAGTAACTTTTTTGAAATCGAGAAGAAGTGTTTTTATTATATTTCTTAAAAATGGCTCGTCTTGCATTATTTTTTTAACAATTTGGAAAACCCGCATCAAGTTAATATTCGTCAGTGAAAGAATTTGAGTAGAATAGCAAGATATTCGCAAAATGCGTCTAGCATGAGTGGTGGGGAATTTATAGTAAATTATAGAATATGAAAAGAAATGTTTCAAGAGTTGTGTTTCAGAATAATTTTATAAATAATTAGTTTCTCTACTAATTACTAGTAGGTAATAACTACAAACCTGTTATGTAATACATTAGTATGCACATAGTATAGAATAGGTGTAGTGTATCTACGTGTAATATGTATATTTTCCGATAATTGCTTCGGATCATCGCACATTTACCGGCGGTGTCACCACTACCACGTACAAACATGCGCCTGTCAAGTGTTATCCAGAACTCAATAATATCTATGTTTATTCCGTAATAATCAAAGCAGGTATTGCACAATCTCTATTAATAATAATAATTATAATACGATTGTAATTAAACTTATCAAATTTACGAAATCTTCAGGGTATTGTATCGAAAATTATATCATGACTTATGACGTCATAATGCAAAGAGAAGGAATATACCTACCTATCGTCGTTCTATTTTCAAAAAGGGTATGTGAATTTATAAACGTTTTGACATTTTTAGAATGAACTGCTTTTAATGACCAGTGATATGTTACAACGAGATTCTCAATGTCATACAAATATTCTCTAAAAATGTGTACCCACCCGTCGAGGTACAATACCTGAGAAAATATATTCATCTCTTTTCTTTTGTATATATTCATCTCTATCTACCGGCCTTTGTCGTCTGTAATAATCCCCATTCTCATATTGTCTATCTCTTGTTATCTACAAACAATTTATATGTAAGTCGCTTTTTTTCAAACTAAAAATTACGGCACCAAGGACCGCAACGAGATTTTATTGATAGTACATGTTTGAGATTCATATTGCAAATCTAGGTATAACATATCATCACTGATAATGACATCATAAACATTTTATAAACCGATTGTTTGTATCAAATATTATAATTCAATGCTTAAAGAATAATATCACGTGTCAATTAAAAGCCCAAACAACAATTTTAATGCCCCAACGAACAATTTTTAAAGAGTATGCCTAAATAAAAATGTACGTACACACCTCTTTTTGAATATGCAACGATGATATTATTATTTTATACATGGTATTTTGCGAACACTTCTTCCTTTCATTTCTACAATACAAATGCATACTTAGTATTACGCATTTTTTCAAACTCTTAGGTGGATTTATAAGTAGCCTAATGATTTTGAGCGAGTTTAGTATCTACGTCCCAACATCGTACAATCGTTATCGACAGCAAAATATGCTTTTTATGCACCAGCAGGGCTACTCTTGACAAAACTAAACACGATCTTAATCTAGTCTTGATCTTGATCATACGACGTACGATGTGACTATTGGCCAAAAATACACACAAACCGATCGCGCGTTAGCGATAGCGCGGTGTTTTTGACAATAGTCCCTTCGTGCGTCGTATGATCAAGATCAAGACTAGATTAAGATCGTGTTTAGTTTTGTCAAGAGTAACCCTGCAGATAGCAGAACAAAAATATAATCCCAAATTTTCCTGTCGGTAACGCTATGAAAATATTAAATGATTTGAATGTTCATGTTTATATTTTCGATATAACATACAGTGACTTTATCGCCAGGACTTTTTTTTGATTCTGATTTTTTTTTTGATGATGTCTCTTTTATGTTCTTTTTTAGTTTTGCTCTGTTTTTTCCTGCTAAATTTTTTAACAAAAACATTATAAATCATAATCACAAATCATCATAAATATACAAAATTCATACATAATTTTGTCAATTGGCAGAATAAACAAAATTAAAAACTAATAAGCCATAAGACAAAGGACAACAAATGTGCCAAATTAATATCAATAAAAAAAATCAATAAAGTTTATCAAAACAAATACTGACATATGCGTACACCATAGATAATAATGTAATTCCAATTTCAAAGCATCAAAAGTCATAAACAAAAGTTAATAGCTAGGTACTAAACTCGTAGTTTAATCGTCATTCCATATTCAAAAAGATGTATGTGCGAACATATTTATTTAGGCATACTCTTTAAAAACTGTTAATTAGGGCATTAAAATTGTTGTTTGGACTTTTTATTGGCATGTGATATTATTCTTTGAGTATTGAAATTTAATATTTGATACTGAAAATCACTTTATAAAATTGTTATGAAATCATTATAAGCGGTTTATTTTAGAAATGTCAAAACATTTATAAATTCACATACTTAGGTACCTCTTTTTGAATAATATGCTACGGAAACAAAGTAATATAGGGTGGGGCAAAAGTCCCGCTACCATTTTGAATGCGCACCATTTTGGTTACGTGATGTTTATATCACTTTCGCTTTAAGTGTAGTCTAGACGCCCCAATTTTATAATGTATAAATATACGCCACAAGAACGAGCAGAAATAGTGACAAAATTTTAATTCAATTGAATGACATTTTTCCACGAAGACTAATTTCGCGAAATGGTGAGTTAGCATTGCCAGCCTGATCTCCGGATTTAACAGCACCAGACTTTTTCTTATGGGGTTTTTTAAAATCAAAATTTTATGTGAATGGGACTCAAACGATTCAACATCTTAAAGACAGTATTCATCGCGAAATTGAAAAAATTCAGCCTGAAGTGTTACAGGATGTCATGAAAAATGTCTTAAAGAGAGCTGAGAGTTGCATAGCGAATCGCGGTCACCATTTAGCCGATATAATTTTTCAATCATAACGAAAAAAAATGTTAAGACCAAATAAACTTTTTATGAAAACCAAACTTACTTATATCTTCTTTGAACAAAGTTATAGTCAATCAAAATGGTAGCGGGACTTTTGCCCCATCCTATATAATAAGTATGCTGACAAAAATTATCTTGTAATTGTTCAAAGGTTTTTGTATTAGTTGGTACCGACTATAAATACGATTAAATTTATGTTAAAGTTTATATTTTAAATGCGAATAATGAGCTTTGTACATATTAATATTTTAGGTATATCCAACATATCCAACATTATATTATTCAAAACATTGGTTAGTGCAACGTTGAGACCCGCATTGGATGTCTGCATTATGTATACTTAGTATGCTGCGACTAATATTTGATAAATAATTATTATTTACAAACATATGTACATTACGGATAACAGATTTGGTTGAATAATTAACATTTGGAGTAATTAGTGTTCTTCGATTTTATGTAATAACTACTCGTATAGACAATTTATTATGATTCACATTTTTCTATGATACCTACGATTGACAAAGATTTTCGAGAGAATCCAGTTCCTAATATTTTATTTATTTATTTTTTCTTTTGCACATCATCATTTTATAACAGTTTTAACAACAACAAAAAAACTAACTTTAAAATACTAAATACAACAATACAAAATTTAAAATACTAGGACTTATCACTTTCAAGTGATTTCTTCCATCTAACCCCAATATTTATCATTGGAACGTAAATTCTCTAAACTGAAATATATATATTTGAAAATAATGAAGTCCCCATATAGATGGCAGGTGGAATTACAGAGTTCTTGAATGAAGATCGTGGGAGTATAGAAGAAGTGTGAGAAGACCCCCAAAAAGATGGGTTGACGATATTATTCAAATAATGGGGTATACAGTGGGATAAACAGTGGTATCGTGTTGCTCGAGATTGAAAAGTATAGAAAAGTTTTGAAGAGGCCTATATCCAGCAGTGGAGAGAGTGGCCTAGCAGTTAGGAAGTGAGTAATCAAAAACTTTTATTCTTTTTTGTGAATGTACGTCTTAGTTTTTGCTGCATTGTATGATGCATCCAAAAAACATTATTTTAAAGATAAAAATAGTACCTATTTCCACTATCCAATTTCATGAGAAATTCATTTTTCATCTTTAAGGAAGAAGGAGACGAATAGGAGAAGATTGGGTAGGAAAAAGATAAGGAAACAGATGCCAAATTTTGAATGATAAAGTAATCCTTGAGCGTCCGCTTGAAGGCGTGAAGAGTGAGGAGAAATCTAATTCCGAAAGACAAACTATTCAAATAGCAAGCACCAACAACTTAAAAAGAGTTGAAGCTATGAATTGTCATCCCAGAAGACACTCGCTCCTGGATCACAAGGGTAAGCTATGGCTCAATAGATACCATTAAGATTTCTTTTGATATAACAAAGTGAAGAATAATAATAACTTATATTTATAGTTCGCCGTTTTGTGGAATAAATTCACTTCAAGGGCGCACAAGAAGTGGAGTATAAACGAATATATTCGTGAAAGTGGAGTATAGACATGGAAATGGGCTGTACATTTAAATAGCATCAAGGATGGAAGATAAATATAATGGAAAAGTATAGAAAAATAACCGACAAAATGGAACGGAGAACACTTTGAAAAATCGAAAACACGTTTCCACTCAATATCCATAGAGGATTATATTCCCAGGGATTTCAATCATATAGAAAAATATACACGTACCTACACAGGTAACAAATTTTCGTCTATAAAACAGAGTTGTATTATATTTGATTGATGTGGTATTTATCTGTACTATGTATTAAAGTTGATTGGTTTGATTTAGTTACACAAAAATGCTTTCGTGTTAGCTCATATATACATAATGTGTAGTAAGTATGAGTAGGAACATAAAATAGCATTGCGTAATACTCTTCTTTGGTTTGATGTAATATCTGGTTATGTAATCACACTATGTTCTTTAACTATTTTTATCTATCCTATTGAAACCGTTAGGCAGACCAAGACAAAGATTGTTGGATAACATCAACCGAGATCTAGAGGAGCTCAATGCTAAAGAGGACTGGCAGTCCATTGCTCAGGATAGAAAGGTTTGGAGATCTGTCCTACAAGAGCTGTTCGGCCATCGGAAGTAAGTAAGTATTGGAACACCTCTGTAAAAGTTTTTTATTTATTTTTATTAACTATTACTTCCATACCATCATGGCATGTCCCACAAGTGGATTAATCAGCGGACCAGGTGCATATAACAAACATGAAAGCTGTCCTCTCCGTGCCAAAATAAAATCAAGACATTCATGATGGGTGGCAAACCTTATCGCTAAATTTAAGATGTAAAATGTCTTAATTTTTTCGAACATCTGCCTTTTGCAGGACACTCGGAAAATTACCGGGAAGAGTGGCAGACCAATTCTTTACCGGGTGCTCCACGGGATTTCGCTTAAAGGATGAAGTTTTCCTTAACTAGAAAATAATGGATTCCTTATTAAATGTCTAATAGAAACGGTGAAAAAACAACCAAACATTTAAACAATAGTGGGTATTACTTGTTTCTTATACATTATAGATAATAAAAAGCCTTCAAATATTGATATTTCAGCTGTTTTTACGTATTAAAATCAATGATTTTTTATTACATTCTGGTAATAATATTACCTTCTGCACTTAAAAGTCTTCTTGTAGTTTGATAACCTATAAATATTGTAAGTATAGATAGGTATGTAGGTACTAATTATATTTTGGTTTGTTTTGAAGATACATGAGTATGCGAAGACTATTAATATTTATAATTAGCAAGCTCTAAGAATACATTAATGTACAGGCTGTATCTGAACTTGCCTATAACTCAAAAAGTTTGGAAAAAATACTTTGTGTTCTTATTTTTCATATTTTTTTTTGTGTTTGTTAACATGTAAATGGCGCAAGCCGTGAATTTGCTAAATAAATAACAAAATAAATACTAAACTATACCATATCCTCACGCCGTATACCACGTGGGGTAGGAAGAGAGAATGGAACGCCATATAAATCAGTTCGTCGGTAGCCTGGAGGTAGAGTCTCGGCCTTGTGAACATGGGGTCCGTGGTTCGATACCAGGTGCCGGCAAACTCCCCTTTCACGACACAAGCTTTTAGTAGCTTACTGTGAAAGGTGTATAAGGTTGTATTTGGGTTTATAACAAAAACCCAGATATATCTTTTTAAAAAAAAAAAAAAAATTATCCTTATATACTTATTTCGCTCCTTCTTCATTTATACCTACAATTTTTATTTTAAATAACAGTTTGAAACTCTAAAAAAAATATATAATATATTAAAATCGCTCAAAAATTGTTATAACAGTGGAATTTCAAATCAGGAAATTGATTAAATGAGATTTTCAGGAAAATCATACTAGATAACTAGATACTCTAAAATTGTTGTTATAACAGTGGAAAAAAATCAGTTTATTGTCTAGATGAGCTCTCTAGAGAACTCCCACTTTCTGCATTTTTTTTAAAGAGATAAATGTAAGAATATTTTTAAACATTTCGTCTGACAGGTATGTTTGAATACACGTTATATTAATACCAAAAATATTGATGGAAATAGCTGTCTCTCCTTCACAATAAGCTAGAAATTAATTATAAACTCATGAAATATTATGGTTTCTTTGGTTGAGTGGTATTGCGTCTTTAGGGTTTATTTTCTTGTTCATGTTATTATTTGAAATAGATTGATAACATTACATATATTTTTAATTATTGTTATGTAAAAATGATGACAGATGATCACAGAGAAGAAACAAGTAACATCTACAATTTAGAATTGAAGGAACCACCGTCCACCCGGACTCCACAGAAGTCTGAAGACTTCTATTTTTCCGAAATTCTACACTTAACAAATCTTGTCCACACCGAAGATGTCATAGTGGGCAGGTTGAAGGGCTGGCCGGCCAAAATACCCCCGTGTGTGGAATCTTTTGACTTCACTCCTTCGATGTCTCTCTAGTCGAGAGAAGCAAACATAGTAATAATACATATATCTATACAAAAAAAATCAAATACACAAGTCTTCTTAACCTAGATTACAAAAGTATAAAATAAAAGTACGTAAAATATCTACAAGAATTACACATATTTCGGAGCAAAAGCATTTAGGAGTGACACGCAGAAGACAATATGCATATTTATTACATGATTTCCCACTTGTGGGACATGACGTGAATAAAATAAAATAAAATAAATAAATAAATTAATAATAATAATTAACACTTTATTGATTAGAAAAAAAATCATGAGCAATTGGTAAGCTTTTTGCCTGGAGGCAATATCTAACCAAGCAATTATTAAATTACATTACTTTTATCGACAATCAACTGAGCTTTTGATAAATTTCACTTAATAGTTATTTATCTCATATAATGCTGACAAGGAGGTATAATATGCCAATAAAATAATTACATGTTACTTTACCATCGCGGCATATCTCACAAGTGGAGAAGCTAGCGAACTAACTGCAAGCAATTAAACATGTATATTATCATTGTTATATATTACGATAGCTATGGTTTAATCGCGAGAAAAAAATGCATCACTTGCAGGATACAGAAGAGAGTATTAGGTGTTCCAACGCTTGCGAATCGGCTAAGGCTGCCTTAAGCGCTTTACACCGCGGTAAAGTTCATCAATTCCACCTATTTGTTTTAGGTTTGTCTCATAATATGTTAATCATTTTCAGAGCGGGTGGCTGCACTAATAATTGCTGTATAACGACTTCGTTCAGCCAACCGCGCTTTCTAAGAATCGAACCTAGTACCTCTGTGTTACGAGTAAAGTGAACATCTAAGTCTTTCTTCTCTATCCCGCAAGTGATGCCTATCTTGTGATTGAACCATATCTCTCGTTATATACCTAATATATATCATATAAACACTTTCGTAGGAGTGAAAATTCCAGTTTATACGAATTCATAAATTATTACGTATATCATTGTCCTCAAGATATTCAAAATGCGTAGTATGCCTCATCGCTGAATTTAAGATGTTAATTGTCAACATAAAATAATCATTTATTTTTGATAAAACGCTTCACAATATTTAATAGAAAAAATAATATGTTAAAATATTTGACTGCATAATATTCTCACCATACAAATAAGTTTTAATAATAGCACAATTTTACATACTTTAAAAGCAAAAAATAGTGTCATATTGAAAATAGGTCAAATGGAACACGATGCAGTATTTTGAGACAAAGGATCCGATTAAAAACAGATATTTTATATTTGAATTAACATACGACATATTTATAATTTAGAAATTAAATATCGTGTAAAATAAAAAGCAATTTAATTCATAAATAAAGTAATAAAATATAAACTTACCACATGCGATCGTATTGACAGCCAACCCATTTCTTTTCAATACCTTCCCCAAAGTTTATTGTATTATCGAAATAAAAAATATATCAACAGCACTTATTAAATAATAATAAAAGAAAAAAGAAAAGGATTATGTTACAGTTTAAATGTCAAAATATAATGCAATAGTAAATTTTATGTTTATTTTTACAGCGCGTCTAATAAACGTCAAAAAAAAATAATAATAACGTTGTTTGGATTAGTCTAATATGTTATGAAAAGGTTATTTATTATTGAAAGCTTTTGACAATATATTCAATTAAATTTCATTGTTCTCTCGTTTAAGTTGATTAAATTTATAAAAAAGCTAGCGAAGGCGACCATAATATCAATTGAATTAAGGTTAATTTGTTGTTTTTTTATTCTCTTTCCCGTTATTCGCTACTCCGAAGTTACGATCTCCACGTAGACCGCGCGGTATATAGCAGATTGAATCGTTCTCTACGTTCTACGGACTACGGAGCGGAGAACTCGTGGTATCGTCTGGAATAAAGTAGGGATAAATGGGACGGCTCGTGAAAATCAAATTGGAAATTATCTCCAAATAAAATCTTAAATTTTCATATATTTTTCACGAAACTTACTCCTCTCAAATTGTCGTTCAAATAAATTAGTTTTTCTTAGTAAGCACGTGTGAATATATTATTATATTACAAAATAAAATAATTAAAGATTTAACCATGTTTTGATTTCATATTTTTCTCACTCAAAATGTTGCAAATACTAATGCACTTGCTTGTAAATATATTGAGAAAGAGATTCTTTTAGGAGTAATATACCTGGAATGATTCAAGTTCGTTATGTTATTTTGGAAAAAAAGACAAAAACATCTACATATTTTATTTGGGTGAAACCTCATGTGTATAATTGGGCATTCACGATTTGTTGTAAAAGTAGTGGAAGTCTTAACTTTCAATAATATTATTTGATGGATATTTTCACATATCTCAGATTTACATACTTGATTTTAATATGTCAGACCAAAAGGATTTATTGCTTATTTAGTATATAGTAATATTTATTCTTATTACTAGGATTTAGTCTTTTGTAAAATACTCTATCTTGATGTTAAATAATTGCAATTTTTTCATTAGAAAAGTAATATCTCTCCCATTTTCACGCGCCGTTCCCGTGCCATATCGACACTCTCCCGTGCTGAATGCGCATGCCTCACCCGTCTGAAGGTTCCATGTTTAGCCAGAATAACTCTGTATATAATAATGTATAATATCCTATCGTACAGTTATCTATAGTATCAAATAATAATATATGCTGTTTTCTTTCTCCGTTCCCGACCTCGACAAGGGAAAGACCAACGCGAGCGACAAGTCACATAACGGCTGCAGTAGGGTGACTAAAACTCTAATCTACCCTTATAATTCTAAGTAATGTGATATCGTTTACAAACTCTTAAACCAATCGTTGCTGTCGATATCAAAAGCTTGTTTTTCTAAATTGAATTTCGTTTAAATTTATTTGACACTAAAAACGTTAAACACCATGCACTTAAAACATTAATGTTGTTGACCGAAGGTACTTGTTGGAAGTCCATTTCAAGATAATTGAATAAAACACAATATGTAGTTAACTTCCAAATGACTTTATTAACTTCGCGTACTAGTATTCGGAGACTCTCGTCTCCATCATCAGGCGATTAGTAAAAAGTGAAATAAGATACAGAGACAAACAGTATTTATAGGATTTGAACAAAAGAAAGTTCGTAGAAACCCGTGTTGATAAGTAAGTAATTATAATTCATTGATAAAAAACTATTGGAAAGTGATCCGCTGTGGACGGATTCACGAGAAAATAATTTTAAGAAAAATATAAATATCTAACTTCTCCGGTATTTACCTTATTGCGAAATGGGGAAACCACAGAAAACCCAAATCAGAGAAGAGCAAAAATGCTAGATTATTAACTAAAATTTTAAGTTTCTTAAGGTAGGTAGATGTGTTTCAATTATTAATAGAAAAAGGAAGTAGAAAGCACTTATAACAATTAACAATATCATTTATCAATATTCTCTCGTGAATCCGTCCACAGCGGATCACTTTCCAATAGTTTTTTATCAATGAATTATAATTACTTATCAACACGGGCTTCTCGCAACTTTCTTTTGTTCAAATTCTATAAATACTGTTTGTCTCTTTATCTTATTTCACTTTTTACTAATCGCCTGATGATGGAGACGAGACTCTCCGAATACTAGTACGCGAAGTTAATAAAGTCATTTGGATGTTAACTACATATTGTGTTTTTTTTTTCAATTATCTTGACCATGCACTTAGTCGACCAATGAAAAAACTTAGAATCGTGTCAAATCTTAAGCTTTTATTTATAGTATTGGTACACAAATAGTAGAATTTCATATTTGGATAAATTAAACTTTTAATATGCACATTTAAGTTCTAATGGAATACTGATATTTAAAATACTTACATAGTTTAAAAAACAGTCGCAATAATTTTGTGTTTAAAAGAAGGTACAGCATGATCTTTTTTTCATTGTTTTGGTTTGAGAGTAAGGGAAATTAGAAGCATTAACTTAATATTCCATACAAACTACATACATAGTTATGTATATTTTAAAGGCTATATTTTTATATAAATGTAGTAAGTATTATTGTGTTATTGCACAACATTTTTGTCAACTTTATTATTGTACAATAAACTCTTAGTTATGACGTTTAATGTGTTAATGAATAATTCAATAAATAATAATTATTTGTAATATAAAGTAATACAAATATTTTTTTTTAAAAAACTATTTGTCTTCCCTTAAAAGCTGTTGCAGTTTTCATTTTACTTTTTTTCGATTTATATATTGAAATTACTAGTTACTGATGTAATTATTACTGATGATGAACGTATGTCCGAAAAACTTCAAAGTTCAATAAATCAATCAAGTTTAATTATTTCAAAGTACAAATATTTTATAAATTAAAATGAACTTTCGTACTGTATCCTCTTCAAAAATCGAAAAGCTCTTATAAAATATTGTGTTAATACGAACAAGTATTCTATATGCATCTATACCTACTTCAGATGATTACTCATGGCAGAAAAAGAACAACTTTTACCTACAGATTTATTTATTTATTTCCATATTCATAAAAAAAACCCTCCATAATCTTATATTGAGTGTATGTAATCGCAACATTATAATATTTTAATAATAATTAATAAAATATGTCATTCATATTTTGAACCACTCTAGATTAATCATTCCAGTTGATCATACTCACCGATAGTCAACCTATTTGAATAGGTATTGACTAGGTAGGTATGTTGTATATGATACTCATATTTTTTTTATAAAAATATATATCTGGGTTTGTTATAAACCCAAATACAACCTTATACACCTTTCACACTAAGCTAAAAGCTTGTGCCGTGAAAGGGGAGTTTGCCGGCACCTGGGATCGAACCACTGACCCCTTGTTCTGAAGGCCGAGACTCTACCTCCAGGCTACCGACGAACATATCATATATGTGAACATCCTTAAGGAGTGCATGAAACAGAGTTTCAAATCTAGTAAGTAAAATCCAGTTCCCGACATCCAATTGTGTCAAAAAATTCATAACATAAAATATGTCATATAAAGGACAAACGAGAGATCAGAGATGTCATAATGGTGATGATAATTAATTGTGGCGCATGGTGTTGGATGATAGCCGATCTCTGAAAGTTTTACTTTTTTCTGTACTTTATACATGTAGTTAATTATCCGTTTTGTACTTGTAATAAATAAATAATAATTTAAATAATTAACCATTCTTCAGGAACAATAAAGCTATATCTATATATCTATCTCAGCCTTCTTCTTGTGTCCAGTATTGAACAAAGGCCTCCCTCTTGGACTTCGATAAATCTCTGTTGGACGCTACTCTCTTCCAGTGCAGGCCCGCCACTCTCTTAATATCGTCGGACCATCTTGTCTGAGGCCTGCCCACGCTTCTGCGTCCTGTTCTAGGCCTCCAATCTAGCACCTTCTTCGTCCATCTATTATCAGACATACGTGCCACATGACCTGCCCAGTTCCACTTTAGTTCTGCAATTCTTTGAGCCACATCTGTCACCCTGGTCTTTTCCCGTATCCAAACATTTGTTTTTCGGTCCCTGAGTGAGATGTTTAACATCCTCCTCTCCATTGCTCTTTGTGTAACTTGAAGTTTATTGATAATTCTTTTTGTCAGAGCAGATGTTTCGAACTACAGAGGGTAATTTTATTTCAACCCTAATCGCGTCAGTGGTTGGACCATCCATGCTTTTACATCGTACCAACTACGCATTTAATGAATTAATATTATCACACTTACATAATATAATACATATAATATATGGCTGTTCTTACGTTGGCTGCTGAATGCGTGGGAAGAATACGAGATTTGGTATTGCGTCGGTTCGTTCATTCATTCATAATAATATTTGTATTACCAGCACATGTACGTACAATGTTTTCATATAAACGTTGTAACGAAATAACACCAGACTCGACGGTCCAGTTCCATACAAATCAAGTCAAAATTTTCGAAAATTTTGAATTAATTGGTAGATTATCTATGTAAATTATAAAATCAACTCCACTCTATCAATTCCACAAATTAATAACTTTAAAAAGTACACAGCTCCCTTTATATTTTATTAATTATTAAGTTAATGTAAATAAAAAATTATAATGTATCTACCAATTTTCGATTCCACAAATAAATATTTCTATTTTTTTTGAAAGACATATCATGATTTTTGTTATAAACCCAAATGCATATATAATAATAATAATAAAAATCTTTATTGCACAAAAAAAACAAACATTATTAAATTATAAATATTGTAGAACCAGACAAATAAATTTGTGCAATGTGCGAGTTTATCGCAGAAGCGCGATATCTTCCAACTAACCCATTAAACAAAAAATAAAATAAAATAAAAAAAGTAAGTTAATTAAGTAAATAAATAATTAAAAATATATACATATATATATAAATACTAAAACAAATATACATATAAAAAATCTACTTAAATATAAAAACAATATAAACAATTCCGAATACGCGATACGACATAGATGATAGGATACGGGGATGGGATAAAGTGGTAGGAATGAGGCAGGACTGCTCATTGTGTATGAATACACAAAAAAAAAACAAAATTAAAACCATGGGGAACCTCCAAATAAGTAGATGAGACAGAAGACTAGCAACCATTAACTTCTTTCTTGAAGGTATAAAAAGAAGTACAAGTACGGGTTTTTAGTGGAAGCTGGTTTCACAACCTAGCACTATGAACTGAAAAAGAATCGGTGTAACAGCTCGAACGATGCGACGGGATCACTAGAAGATCACCTTATACACCTTCCACAGTAAGCTTAAAGCTTGTGTCGTGAAAGGGGAGTTTGCCGGCACCTGGGATCCAACCACGGACCTTATTTGCACAAGGTCGAGACTCTACCTCCAGGCTACCGACGAAATCAAATTTTAACTATTGAACTGAACAAAGATAACATAATGCCTCTAACAGTGCGATTGTTATTTGGTATATTTCACTTTTTGTTGAGTTTTTAAAGCGCATAGGTAATATTATAAAAAATATCAAAATTGCGAAATTGGCGATTTCTCGAATATAAGACATTTTGACTTGTTGAGTTTTGGAACTGGACCGTCGACCTCACCATTAGACTGTAGTGTTTATATGTATAATTTTGAATAATGTGAAACTCTTGTATGAAATATGGAACCTTAAGATTATTTGCGGAGGTAAGTTCTAGAATAATTATTGTTTTAACATACTCAAATAAGATAATTAATGATCTCTTGGAGTTGCGATCAAGTCAGTACAGTCATGTAGGGTGTATAGGGCTATTATTAAAAATATTACATTTAAAGAAATTATTTTATAAAATTAAAATTTAAATATTATAATAAACTCATTTCTAACAAACAAAAAAGTTACTACTACTACTTCTTCTACTATACCATCACGGCATATCCCATAAGAGGGGTAGCCAGCAGACAGCTGCATGTAATAAGAAGAAAACTGAAAGTATCGAAAAAATTGTAACAATTATTGTGTTTCATCAAATATAAATAATAGGAATCCCTCTTTTATACGTAAGTTTACCGTCCATTCTGAATGTTTATTCACTGGTTTATTATATGCAGTACCTAAGTTTATTCATCACGCTCGTGGAATATGCCGTGAGAGTGTGTGATAGAGATTCCATTCCTTTCTATAAAAGTTTTCCACTAGTCTGAAAAACAAAGGAAGTATTTTTTAACGATTTATTAAACTCCAATATTAACTGTTGACCTTAAACACCTTAAAAAACTTGTGTCGTGAAAGGGGAGTTTGCCGGTACCTGGGATCGAACCACGGACCCCATGTTCACGAGGCCGAGACTCTACCTCCAGGCTACCGACGAACTCTTTTAACAAATATTAACTTTAACATAGCAAATAGATGAACGAGACATAGGTACCTACTTCGAATTTTTTTTTAAGGAAAAAAATACTAATGCTGCTCAGAACTAGCCATTACACTGATGCCTTACCTTACCACATAAAATAATTTAGAGAAAGTGAGGTCCGTGGACGACGTATTCTGAATATCCAGGAGCTTTTTCAGGAGCAACGTTAGTACTACTACTACTACTACTATACCATCACGGCATATCCCACAAGTGGGGTAGCCAGCAGATCAGCTGTATGTAAGAAACATACAAACTGTCCTCTTTGTGCCAGTATAAAATCAAGGCATTCAGGATGGGTGGCAAACCTCAACGCTGAATTTAAGATGTAAAATGTCTTATTTTTTTCGAACACCTGCCTTTTACAGGACACTCGAAAACTTACGCAGAAGAGTGGGAGACCAATTCTTTACCGGGTGCTCCACGGGATAAATAGCTACGTTAGACAGGAATGATATATATATTTAGTTTTTCTTTTTAACTTTCTGTGTTTTGTTCTGTACTGGCAGTTAAAAAGGACCATGAAATCAAAGATGGGCTGATTTAAGTACAATAATTATGTTGAATCTTTATTATATTGTATTGTGTAAAATTTTATGTGTATGTTGCCCATTTTTTTTAATAAATACAAAAACATAAAAAAGTCATAAAACTACATTAATAAGCTTTTTATTATTATAAACCTACGATATAAATCTGTACTTCGCTTTGCAGAGCTTTTGCCTTGTTAGGCCGACAAAAATATTAACCCTTATCCACAGACACGTAGTTACTACATACATGTTTTACAGAGTAAACATTTTGCCTACAAATAACATCATATTTATCTATTCTATTTTTGAATTTGTTATTTTATCGATATTTGAATTTCGAGAAAGTACGAGTATTTCCAATTCAAGTGGGTGCTCTGTGTTATTTTAAAAATTTGATATTATGTTCTACGTTCTATTTTAAACGCGGGCATATCTCAAGACGTAGTTGTAGGTTTACGTTTTTCAGTCTCAAGGGAAGAGAGTAAACATATTATATACATCCTTATATTTACGTTAAGACGTAACTACCTACTTACAAACCTAGCAATACCCCTATAAGTACCAGTTGTGTTGATTTGTAAATTGCAATGTTTTGGTAGAGAAATCTAGTTACCTAATGCTGATTACTATTATGATTGGCACTTTGTATTGATTTACAATTTACTCTCGGGCTCGCGCCCTCTGAACGCCAAAAATAACACGTCTCTGGACACCTCACCTTGGCCTTCTGTTATTTACCAAATTGTAGGTACATATTTTTATTTTTGATCTTTTTTTGACATTCATGTTTTTTAACTAAATACTTGTACTATTCTTGTTCTATTTTATTTAATTCTTTTTATTTTGTTTATGTATTCTTTTCTCAATAAATTTATTCATTTCCAAAGGGGACATTGAAGAGAGAAGTAGTATTAAAAAATTCTCACGACGGCGGTTTTGGCCGGCCGTCCCTTCAGCCCCGCGCAATGGCCCGCTCATGAGAGCAATTTTGGTTTCAATTCGCGAAAAAGTAGGACTTAATAACTTTTGAGATATCCGGGTGTGAGGTGGGTCTCTCTTCAATGATTAACTATATATTAAACAATGTACAGTGAATAATAAAATAAATAAATAAATATTTTTCATTCCTTTCCTATGAATGTACATATATATACACAATTCACCAAATCAAACAAGTCCCAAATTAATATATTATGAAACTTAAATTATGGTACTAACACGACGATACACTTATATACAATGCACTAAACACATTATACATATAACACCCAGACCCAGAACAATTTGAATAAGGTAATTTTTCATTTTGCCCTGATTGGGAATCGAACCCGGGACTTTGTGACTCAAAGGCAAAAGCGATTTCTTTGTCACATAGGTCGCTATATTTGTTTGCGTTTAATCTTTCATAGATATAATATTATTCATCTTCAATATTTCGTTGTCGTAGATGTGAAGTGATCCAACCCACAAGACAGACATTCCGAGAAAAAGGGTGTTGAAGTTACGCTGTCACATCCAAAAGTACTAATCTGACAATAACTAAGTTATTTTTGCATGGATTTTGCTAAAATTTATACACAATATTCCTGATCACATATTCCACTAATATAAATAACAAAATATTAAAGAATTTTTATATTTTAGAAGTAAACACGAATTTATCACTTGGGTTATTTCACCACTGTAGCTGAGAAAGATCCACCTGTAAAAAAGTTGTTGGAAAGTTACGTGCTATGCGGCTTGGATCTTTTCACTTCTATAATTTAATTGAACCATTTGTTCCTATATTTGTTAGTGAAATGCTCTAACACACACTTGAAATGATGTAAAAACACTTAACATCTCTTCAAAATCTTCCAAAAATGCCCTTTAGGAATATCAAATCACTTATTTCTCTTCACCACTATGTTCTCCGTGGTTTTCTGAACAAAACTGCATACTTAACTCATTTTTCAAAAAAGTGTGGCTTGGATCACTAAACTTCACCTCCACGGCAACGATTTTATCAGATAAATGACAGGGTTGCTAATACCCTTTATGCAAACTTGCTTCTATTACACGTTTTTTTGCTTAATAAAAATAGCTGCACATTTTATTTACTGATCGTGAAGTAGATGCCCAAAGAAAGAGTTAAACGCATTAAAGCTTGTTGGCTCTGTTTGACATTCTACTTTATGAGATGCTTTTTCAATGAATTGTGTGGATACCTAATTAATTAATATATAAATTTCTCGTATCACGATGTTTGTTATCATACTCCGAAACGGCTGAACCGATTTCGATAAAATTTTGTGTGCTTATCGGGTAGGTCTGAGAATCGGAGCAAATCTATTTTTCATACCCCTAAAAGTTAAGGGTGGTTCACCCCGATTTTTTTATGGTGAGGAATTAAAAAATACATACCTACAGTCCTAAATTTTCACCCTTCTACCATCAACCCCTATTTCTTAAAAGCGATATTAGTATATTGGCAAATGTATATGGCAAAACAACGTTTGCCGGTTTAGCTAGTCTATTTATATATTTTTAAACTAAAGTAGGAAGGTACCTACGTTTATAATTTGAAATTTAACATAAAAATATTAAAAATTCAACTAACGTAGTCAAGAATAAAACGAATAAAAAAACTTTTTATAACGCAAATCCCATGACGAGTGAAAGGGTTAAATTTTTACGCGAAACATTAACCCTTAAAACATCATTTTGACATTCAGTATAATTGGATACAATATCTAAGTATGTAGATCTGTAGGCACTTTGCAATCTGAATAAAAAGGATTGTCTTCCTGTTTGCGCGCAGAGTTCATAAAATTTTAAAACGTCTAACAAAATATAGGCAAGTTCGAAAATAAGAAAAAAAAAAAAACTAATTTGTAATCATACGGCGTAATCATAATTGTGAAAACTATTATTTCAGAGAATGTATGCTAAATTCTCTGAAATAATAGTTTTCACAATTTATAATAAATAGGTAACTATACCATGGTATTTTGTATTCTTTTTTTTTCTCTCTAATGGCATAGCATCCTACAAGATGAGATGATTTGTGCCAAAAACAGTCTATTTTGTACTTATGTACATAAAATAACTAAAGAATGCTGATGTTTTGGCAAAAAATATATTTAAATACATTTGTTAACTAAAACTTTCTTTCAAATCTGTAAAATGTATTTTTTGTTAGTTTTAGTAATTTGAAATTATGCGTGCTCTGTTTTTACGTAACAAAAAAAGGAAAATATGTAACTTTAATATTTTATTTTACGAGGTGAAGATAAAAGTACAGCGTACATAACAGTTATTAAGTTTTGTGTAAGTCTTTGTTAAAAATAAATATTATAAAATAATATTACAAGCTTTTTCAGTCCCCCAGTAATATACACTTCATAGTGGAAAAGCCATAATTATTACTGTATTTATTCCATGTTCATAGTACATTTCAATAGAAACTAGTATTGCCATCTATTGAAAATAATCGAAAGCACACTACGTATTACGAGGACTCAAACCATAATTAGGTTTCATACATAACATTTCAATAATGTTATTAATAATTATCGATAGATGTCGCTATATACTACTTAACAAAATATCTAACATTTTTACAAAGTTGCGAACTTTTCTTCGTATTTTCATACACTAAAAAGTTAATGAGTGCTTTATATTAGGTGTGAATTAAATTTATGTAGCCTTAACATGGCTAATTGTTATTTTTACTATTAAAAAACATAAGCATTTATAAAAAAAATAATTGTTTAGAAAATGGTGAATTATAATAACTTCGATTCATCTATGCAACCCATTCTGAAAATCTTTTTGTCCTCTTCGTATCATACAAATAAAGCACTTAAAATTGATGGAAAAATTATTTATTTATTTATTTATTCTTCTTGCACATCATCATTACATAACAGTGTTAACAAAATAATATGGAATTTTAAAAACTAGGACGAATTATTGCTGAATTAAAGATGCCAAACCTACGTGCTGTTTCAGTACCAAATCAGTTTTTTTTGCAGGATACTCGAAAACTTACAAAAAAGAGTGGGAGAATTTTTCAGTTTCGGGGATTTCACGGGGAATAAGCTAAAACGGATTTGAATTTTCAATGGATTCCAAAAAAATATCCATCGGAGTCGGATTTGCTAGTCTTAATGTATAAATATAATATAGAAATAAACAATGAAGTAGAAATATTTCGGTACCTACGCAGGTATTACACAACTAGGTACTACAAGATCTTCCTACTTTTTTCAGACAGGGTCACATCTAGGTGGTATTTCGACATTTTGGAATTATTTTTTATTATCTCGAAAGATTTTGCCGAAGATAATAAAAATAATTCAGAAAACTTATTATATTTTGCCCAAGGGCGTAGGTACTTAAAGGCCCCGTTTAGCAAAAACGGTAAAATCTTCAATTTTCAACAAATTTGATAGAAAAAATGCCAAAACTTGTTGACCCTTGCGAACATATTGATTTGATAAAATAAAAAAACAAATATTTATTACCAACCAATATTAGTTTTTTACTAAAAAATAAATAAATCGCAGACTGACGAGATATATTTAGGTACTCTTTGTTATATCAAAACACAAATTATTTGTAAAATAAATATATTTTTTATTCCTCCTATCAAGCATATAAATACTATAGATTTTAGCAAACTTTTTTTAGTATGCAAAAAATCGAGTTCACGTGGTGATTTTTGGTTCCAAAATATGAGAAATTTTATCAAAAAAAATATTTTTTAATTGGTCAATATCCATGAAAAAAACAAAAAAAAAAAAATTTATTTGTTCCACAATTGTAATAACTATTTAAGTTTTTGTAATATTAAAAAAAATATATATGAAAATTTGTAGGATTCTCGTGCATTTATGTACCAAACACACCCCCTTATTCGATTTTTAGAAATATGCTTTTTTATAAACGAATACTATGAAGCTAAAATCAAGTTTTTTTAAAGTTAAATTTGATATTGGTAATTAATATGTGAAAATTGTGAAAATTGTCAAATGTAGGTACCTATTGTAAGAAGGGAAATAAAAGAATTTCATTTCATATTTGTTTTCATATTTTATCAAATCATAATGTTCGTAGGGTCAACAAGTTTTGAAAGTTTGTGTACCAAAAATGTTGAAAATTGAATGTTTTGTCGTTTTTGCTTAAGGGGCCCTTATGGCGGGGCTGGACATAAGGGACAGCTGCCCCATTTAGGATCTCCAAAGTAATTTGTTTGATTTTGTTGGCACTAGCAATGTGGTAATCACGAAACATAATTAGAGTTTTTAATAAAATTATAGTTACTAGGTAGATATGTATTACACAACATAAATTAAAATTCATACTGGATTGGTGATTTTATTTTGATTTCTAGTATTTTAGGATTTTTTAACTTTTACTCTAACTTTTTTTAATTTTTGCTTTTTTTCTCAAGACTAAGACATTTCTGGTAAGAGTTGAATCTTTGCTGGTCCACATGTTGAGTGTATTAATTGTTAACATGTTATGTAATAACTGTTTGATTCTTTAATATTGTAAAAATAAACAAATAAATAAAAAAAAAACACTACCGTTTTCAACGCTAAGATGCGTCATTGACGAGTGTCTTATGGTATTATTTTTCCCTGAATTTGAAGATGTGAAATGTTTTTTATGGGTTGTTTGCTTTTCTGTAACTTTTGTGTTGTGTCTTGTAAAAGGCAGATTGGTATTCGTTAAATATTCCGCATAAGACAATTCACTAAAAAAATACGTTAAATATGATGAATAACATAAGTATACCAAATAATATAGTTTTAGCATTCTACTATATATATGATGCTTGGTGGTTACCCCACGCATGCTGTAAAAAACTATGAGAATTTTAATTCTTTCCGTTTTCTAGCAAAACATTAATCCAATTTCAGTTCTGTTAAACTACAAACCTTTACAGCAAGGGTTTGTGGATTTCCTATGCCTTCTGTAATATTCAATTCAATAATTCAGGAAATATAAAATTGGATAAAGGAAAGGCCCTTTCCTTGGATTAGAGGAGATACAAGGGATGTATATTATGTCGCCGCCCAACTGTTACACTAGACAGTTAACTAAATGACTAGGCTATTAGTTAAATTCCGGGATTCCATTAAACGGCTAACCGGTTAGTTAAAAAAATCCGGCATTTAATTGAATGGTTAGCCGGCATTCCATTAAATGCTAGCCGTTTCGTTGAATCAAAATAACGCGCCAAACTTTAAACATTCTGTCTGAGCGAAGCTAGCCCTTGTTGATATTTAGTTTCTATATTTGGCACTGTGGCATTAGAATTGATAAATGCTGCGTTAAAGCAGTAGTTCCCAAATCTTTTTTTTTCTCACAGACAATTTTCAAAATTTTGCCCGCTGCAGCATTGATCTCGAACGTCATTGTACAAAATCGGTAGAGTAACACACTAAAATTGATATATTTGTACCCAAAATACCAACTTTTCATAATTCTGTTTCATATTAAAATTTCTACCTCCCCCGTCGCTAAATTTTCGAGATGGTATAGAAATTCGAAATATTTCAAAAAAATCGATTTCCTTACAAAATATTTTCGCACTGTACCTTTTTCTACAACCTAACGGGTATTTGTACCGACTATTGTTTATTTCAATACCGGATACTTTGGAAAATATTACATGTTTAAAATTCTACCCCCTGTCGCCGAATTTTCAAAAAAAAAAATGGTTAGTAAGTATAGGAATTTGAACAACTTCTAAAATTCCTCGGTTTTCTTAAGGAATATAAGAATATTTACTAACTATGGATTCGTGGACCCCTGCTTACGACTCGTGAACCCTCATTTTTTTCACCCCAACGTAGACTCCCGTCTAGTCTCCCGTGGACCCCTGGGGTCCACCTGGACCACTTTGGGAATCAATGCGTTAAACAATTCGGCTAGATCTTTGTAAGCCATTTGATGACACGTCGGCGTTTAACTATAATAATTATTTCTGAGATTATGACAATACATCTTTTGTAGGACGTATTTATGCCAATTTATGAATACGGGCGTTTAACTATCCGCCTAGCCATCCAGCTAACTGGCTAATTTAATCTGGCGGTGGCATAAACCTACTTATTTATACACGTAATATTATTCTTTGGGTGCTTTCAATCAAATTCCTATTTTTCAAAATCAATAACTGTATACGTATACAGCAATCATAAAAGGTTTTAAAAAACTCGAATTTCATGGAGTTTCCGGTAAAAAATTGGTCTGCAACTCTTCCCTGTAAGTTTTCGGGAAATTTAAAATGCTGGTGTTCGTAAATATTTATCGTTGTTGTTTTTACAATTAACCATTGTATGAGGTCACATATGTAAATTTAACACACGAAACTACCATATAAGGTTCAGAAAAGACAACGTCACCTCACTTGGTAGTGCCCCGGACGGGACTCGAACCCGCACTCCCATCTTGTCGCGAGATGTGCTTGGTTTGTTTGATTTTATTGGAACTGACAAATCACGAACCATTTTGAAAATAATATTTAGTATTACATAGTTTTTATGTACTACACTACATAAATTATATGGTGGGCGGAATTGGGTGGGCTCTGTTAGTTTGTTTTTTACCGTTATATTTACCTACTTTTTTTGCATAATTTTGTTTCAATGTGCATACTGTAGACACGCTTGTAGAGTACTTAGAGGATTATCTGGTCTTCCTGAGATGGCTGACCATTGCATTGAACAGGATCACTCATTCCATCCTGACAATGTAATGGTATTACACTCGGAGGGTAAGGGTCGTAAACAAAATGCTTTGGAAACAATGGAAATTAATATATGCATATCTAATAGGGTAGACATTGTTATTGTCCAAATTCCTGCATTCTCACTATTATTAGATATAAGAACAGCCCCTCTCAAAATTCTTTGTGTTCCATCCAAGCACTCAGAGTCCTTAGACTATATAATAAATTATATTATAATGTAGGTTAGTTTGTTCTATTCTTAAGTCGTAAGTAACTCTTGCCTCGTCAGGCAATGTCGCAAGGCGAAAGGGCTCGGCAATTAGTATTTATTAATTGCTAATTGACTAAATGCAAAATCATATGTGAAAATTTAACAGTGTTCTAACATTACACTTTAAAACATACATATGTATATGAACGATAAAATGTGCAAAATATGTGAGAAGCAGGTACTTCTATTTTGATTGCAAGCTTTGGATCCAACCGATTCTCTAGAATACAATAATATTATCCAGAGGGCATTGATATTATTTCACTTCTTGATAAACTGGTACTCGTACTCAAATCCAGGATATCATGAATGAAAAATTAATCCGACAAACCTTAGGTACTGTTGGAAGCCCAGTGCAATATTATCGGACTAATGTAAAACGCAAAAATGGATTTGTTTCTTACCGCCTCAGATATTTTCATTACCTAAAATGTTTTTTTTTTCAGCATAATTTGATCACGGAATATGTATATGTTGTAAGCTGAAATAGGGTAAGTAGATTTACTTACAAGCTAAATCATATTATTATATAAATAAACAAAATGTTCGTAATATTTTTTTTAAGAAAAGGTATAGAAAAATATTTCTTCATCTTCAAAGCCTTATTGGTTTATATAACAAATAAATCCACATTCGCAAAATCTCATTCGTTTCTAAATAAATTTGTATACATTAAAAATACGTCGTCAAATTTTAACATCATATGATTATTTTTATCTTACGATTTTCCATCCCGTGAGAATCAGACAATAAACTGCATGGCTCTTCTTTTAGAACGACATTCATTTGTGTCACAAAAATAATGCTACTATAAACCGTTGGTATATCTCATTGGTGTAATCAACCTCGGTAGGTATTCAATAGCAGTTTTCTGCAATTGATGGGATATTCATTGGAAAAATTGAATGATATTATATAGGTATATTGACAATCTCTAAGGATGTGCTTTTTATTTTTGTGGAAGAATGGATGTCGAATTCTTCAAAATATCTCAAGCATTCTACATGGCTGTGATATTTATGGGGATTTAAGCATATCATAAGTTACAATATGTATGAGTGTACTCAGAAAAGATCAATAGTCTCTATAATAAAGGAGAGACGATGGTCTTGGTTCGCCGATGTTTTGAGAATGTCCAATGATAGTTATCCAAAAAGAGTACCTTCAGTGTTCTTTCATCTTCGAGGGTTCCAACAGCTCGGAAGTCCCTTTTTCAAAATACACCATTGTTATGAAAACGACATGAGTGGGCTAGGAGTGTCGTGGGAAGAAATGGAGAAAAAATGCTCTGAATGGAAGAGATTGATTTTTGTCCTATGAGCACCGAAGATCAAAGTTTGTTATTCTTGAAGATCTAATTTTATTTATTTATTCAAAACTAGTTACACACTTCAGACAATATATACAAATAAAAACAAACAATTATAATCATATTACAAGAGACCATGCATTGCCCAATTGATAAGTGTATACCTATACAAATTAACTATTTGATATATTTCATTAGCCTATAAGGTTGCCATATTTTATAAAAATTACTAATTAAAACATTAAAGATAAAGTCTTAACTGTGAAATAAACAATAATCATCATTTATCACTTTGAAACTGGATTAACACACAAATCATCAAGAATTAATAAAATCAAATCAAATCAATAAGACAACACAATAAAAATCGATTAAATCCATTAATACATAAAGTTGTAGCAAGAAATATAAAAATATGGCTGGAAAGAGTGAGAGTTTTTATGATATTAAACATTCATTTCATCCAATTCAATCACTCCTAAACGCTGTTTCCGGGAGCAAAGGAAAGAAATTAGTAGGTATCATCAATATTCAGAGCAACAGTAGGCCTAGTCAAAACACATTTTAGCGTTACGTTTTCGTTCAAACGTTGACGACGTTGCGAGAACGTGTCAATTTTCGTAGCTACTTGTGTATTTTAGCTACGGAAATTGATGCGTTCTCGCAACCTCGTCTTGTTTGAACGAAAACGTAACGCTTGAATGTGTTTTGACTAGGGGCCCAGTTGAGTCATCTCTTGAACGAATTCCCATCGCTTTGATATCCTTATTATTCTGCCTGTTTTTTTGTTTTGTTTGTAACTCGGATTAATGTCCAGCTCTTTTTGTGTTGTTGTTTTTCTTGTTTTGCCTATCTTATTTTATTTCGTATTCATTGTTTCAAATAAGTTGTTAAAATTGAATGAACTGTAGGTATATAAATGTTGGAAGTATTTATAATGTGATATAATTTAAAGAGATTTTAAATGTTTATTTGGTTCG
The DNA here is from genome assembly GCA_947579605.1 of Athripsodes cinereus. NCBI lineage: Eukaryota > Metazoa > Arthropoda > Insecta > Trichoptera > Leptoceridae > Athripsodes > Athripsodes cinereus. The sequence continues at coordinate 37,782,421 of OX388306.1, forward strand.
GAATGGTGATTTGTCATCAAATAATGGATTCTATTGTTTATATCCAAGTATTTAATGTGCATATTCTTGTTTTTAATGTAAATCCATTTTTTTTTGTTACTATGAATTATATTGTACAACAATTTTTTACGATAGTTAGGGTATGTATTGTGTATAATATTCATGTTTTTTATTATGGTTAAATATGTTATTAATGGCTTTGATGCCGTATGCTGTTTAAATAAGTAAATTAAAGGAAAAGTGGATTGTGAAAAACTGACGTCCACGCCAGTGGAAATCTTCATATGAATTTCATGGCGGTGAAATAAAAAGAATACAAACAAAATGAAAATAAAAAGTACAATTTTTTGTTTGATTTGTTGAAGTTTATGAAATTGTTACATTATTCAATTCACGTTTCGTTGAATAGTCAAACTCGTAAAATATATTTTGTCATGAAAACTCTAAGATATTGTATTTTATTAATATTATCATATTATTGCGAAATATGCGGTTCACGGTTTATTGTATCAACTTTGATAAATAATAATATAAAAATATACCGAGATTATGATTTCGCAAAAGCACTATAAATATTTTTCAAATATTATTGCGTTTTCGTGAAATATTGTTTCATAACATTCTCAGAGACAATGTCGAGATGAATTCGTAAAAGCTTTGTACAAAAAAAAAAAAACAATAAGTTTCTTTCTCAGGATTATAAAGATATTTATACGTTAAAAAAAAAAGCTTTCATTTTTTTCAGTAAAAATAAAATTGCCTGGGTTTAACTTGAACGTTTTAGATACTTCTCGAAAATTTAAAATATGTAATCTAATCCCAATGAGGCAAGCCGAGGACCCGCTAGGAGACAGATGTCCTGGCTGCGAAACATAAGGAAGAGCTGTTCCGAGCAGCGCAGGACAGGGACAAGTTCGCTGAGGTGATCGCCAACGTTGTGATGGACCCGACAAGGCACTCGAAGAAGAAAAAGAACAATCTAATCCAAATTTAAGTTTGATGACATACTCATGTATCGTTATTTTTTCAGTCATTCGAGTTAAGATCATGAGAATTAATATTACTTATATGGACTGTCATCTCTCTTAAAGCTCAATTTTAATAAGATCTTTTATATTTTCAAATTAGACCGTGAATTTCTTCCATGATATCATAAAAAAATGCAAAGTTTGTTTTTATAATTATAATTTTCTAGGCAACTTACTACACGGCGTTCAGTAAAATTTAAAGGGAAGGCTCAGGATTTGCCTTAAGGGCTCCTCCCGACAAAGTCCTCCCCTAAATTACAACCCTTAATGTCCCTTGGAGGAGATACTCACTACAAGACACTACTCACTACTACAATATTCTTACAGTTACGTATTGCTACGTACTAAAATTCTTAACACTAGAGACAACACTTTACAACTTATTATCAAAGTAGTGGAGTATTCAAGACAATAATTATACCTACTTACCGATCATACTTCACACTGCCATACATGAAATTGCCTCCTTACCAAGGGTTACAGTAAATATTGTATCAAGTGACTTTTGAAATTCCGAGATTTAACTGATTTTGAATTTCTTAATTTATATTAGCTTAGTTTCTGAAAGCCAAATTTCACAGGAAAAGTAAAAAAACTAAAAAAACTACACGGCGTTCAGTAAAAAAGAATTTTTTGTGATTGAAATTGCGATAAATCGCAAGTGCGCAAATGTATATTTTATTCAAATAACTATTTTAATTCATTGTTTTACCATCAAGTTTATTTAACTTGAGTATGTAGGTTAAAAAACACAATGTGTCGAGATTACCAGCAAGAGGTCAAAATGAAGGCCAAAGCCTAGATGGCGTGAAAGAGTGAGACAAGACATGCGAAACTGCGACATTTCCCATGAGGATGCACTCGACAGAACCAAGTGGCGAAATAAAACGAGAAAGGCAGACTTCACCACCATGCGGGACTTATAAGTGCCCAAGGAGAAGAAAAAGGGTAGGTATAGTAAGCTATATTAAAACCCCATCTTTTTTTTGCAGGAACGATCGACGTGCTGTGTTTATTGCAATACCTAAAGTAGATTAAGAATAAAGACAAAAAAATAGAATATGAAAAAAAATAAGCAGGTTTTGAGAAGACAGAAAAAGTACATACTTCAAATTTTATTTTATACTGGTATCACTGAAGTTTCTACTAGTGTTACGGTATACGATATTATTATGATTGTATATACCTAGTACTTGGCTTCTGCAGAGAGAATGAACCTCTTCACACAAAGCACTAACAATGCTTGTTAGTTTCAAGATGATGGTATCTACTGGTTGAAGAAAAAGTACATACTTTGTAAAAAAAAAACAAAACTAACAACCGGTTTCATAAAAAATATTAGTTTTTTACTTTTCCAGTGAAATTTGTCTTTCAGAAATTAGTTGAATTTGAATTTCTTAATTTATATTAGCTTAGGCTAATATAAATTAAGAAATTCAAAATCAGTTAAATCTCGGAATTTCGAAAGTCACTTGATACAATATTTACTGTAACCCTTGGTGAGGAGGCAATTTCATGTATGGCAGTGTGAAGTATGATCGGTAAGTAGGTATTATTATTATCTTGAATACTCCTTTGCTTGCTTGCTATGCAGCCATTTCCGTCCACTGCTGGACATAGGCCTCCCCCATAATTCTCTAGGTATCTCTATCCTGGGCTCTTTGCAACCAGTCACCAGCGATTCTTTTGATGTCATCAGACCATCGTGTAGGAGGTCTTCCTCTACTTCTTTTATCTTCACGAGGTCTCCATTCCACCACCCGTTTTGTCCATCTTTGATCCTGTAGTCTAGCAACATGTCCTGCCCATGACCACTTCAACTTTGCCACTCTCTCGACAACGTCAGTAACTCCCGATCTTCTGCGTATTTCTGTATTTTTTATACGGTCAGAGAGTCTTATTACTTGAATACTCCACTACTTTGATAATAAGTTGTAAAGTGTTGTCTTTAGTGTTAAGAATTTTAGTACGTAGCAATACGTAACTGTAAGAAATATTGTAGTAGTGAGTAGTGTCTTGTAATGAGTATCTCCTCCAAGGGACATTAAGGGTTGTAATTTAGGGGAGGACTTTGTCGGGGGGAGCCCTTAAGGCAAATCCTGAGTCCTCCCTTTAAATTTTTCTTATTTGTCTTGTTGAGTCTGGATGATATAGGAGCTCAGCTCTTAAAACATCCTGGGGAAAGTGGTGGGAAACCCTTAATGTAGTTATGTAACGCTTGGTAACTGTTGTTTTTATAAATTATCTTGGTAACTATTGCATCGTTCATCAACAACAACCCATTATCCACCGAATTTGATTGCTTTCAATTATAAAAAGACTTACATATTATTTCCACGTATTTCTACAAAAAAAAACATACCTAAATGATAGTAGGTATTACATGTGGCAATGCGGTATAAAAATATCATACGCTGTGTTGACTCTGGAAAAAATAATACCTTAATTAAAGAGAACACGATAAAAGGCTTCGGAACAGATGTAGAATTCATTATTGAATTATTTCACATCCCTTACTGGGTAGAAATGGAGGTAGATAACGTGTGTGTTTTATGTAAAAGCTACATAATATTACCATGGGTCATCTTCTGCTCTATACTGGTTGTTTACTTTGTCCAGCAACAAGGAAACAGGATAAAATCCAACGAGACGGGAAATCATGTTTTACATTGAGATGGTATATCACGCACGGTATTCAATGACAGGTGAGCGAATAATATAAAACTTCTTTGTATATAATATGTATATCCTATATTTTTTCTCTTCTTCTTCTATCAGTGCCGTATAAGGTCCCCCGACGTAAGCGATCACTCTGGAGAATGCTTCTCTGTCCCGCGCTGTGCGGACCAACTCTCCCATTTATGTTATTCCGGTCCATAGCCGTATGTTACGCAGCCACGACATCTGAATTCTTCTCATTCCACGACGTCCTTCAATCTTGCCCTCCATTCTCAACTGCAGAAACCGATATTTATCGCCTCGCAAGATGTGACCCAAATATGAGGCTTTACGAACCTTAATATTCGTAAGGAGCTCTCTATCCATAATAAATATACAAGCTGTGTACTTCTTGCCAGTCTTATCAATGCTACGTATGTGCTATAGCGCACATCCTTTACTTCTTGAAGAAGTGAGAAAGGCGTCCCAACGCTTACGAATTGGCTCTAGGCTGGCTTAAGTGATCACTTTCGGTATCCATGGATAACGTTCACCAATTCCACTATTCTCAATGCCACGATGTAAGGTCCACCATTCGAGAAACGCTTTATGCAAACCATAGAAGCAACCATCTTTTTGGGATCTCATAATATTTCAGATCTCAAATGAATCGCGATCATGAATTTAAGTCTTGTGAAAGTGTTTGTGGTATGGTCACAACACTGACAGGACACAATATTAATATTATAGCTGTGTATAGGCCTCCCAACCTGAGTAAAACAGAGTTTGTATGTGAGTTGAATGAATTTATCTCTAAGAATTTTACAATTGATGATGATGTTCTGTTTGCTGGTGATATCAATGTGAACTTATTATCTGATGAAAATATAGTAAATGAATACTCAAATGTGTTACTTGATAATTACTTCGTGAAATGTATAAATGATGCTACTCGTGAAGTGATTGTATGTAATGAAATCGTAAGAAGTTGTATCGATCATATATTCGTCAGAGTTGGCGGTTTGTGTAAAAATTGTAATGTGTCTATGTATAGTTGTGTATGGAATATAGATATAGCCGATCACCATGCGGTGGCACTGCGCATAGTATATGGTGATAAGAGTAGATATAGTAATAGTAATAATGCATCGTGCACTGTGCGGGGGACGACGGGCACCTCTACCAATAGTACTGTCATATTGTCTAAAATTAAAATTAATAATTTATGTAAACTGATTAGATGGGATAACTTTTTGAAGATAAATGATTGTAATATATTGTATGATAATATTAAGAAAACTTTTTCTGGCATGTATGAGAGAAGTTTAGTCGATAGATCTTATACTGGTGCAAGGAGAACATCGCCAATATGTGAGTGGATGACTCCGGATTTACTAATTATAATAACAAAAAAAGATACTTTATACAGAAAATGGAAAAGTAATCCTAAGAAATTGGTCTATGAAACAGAATACAAACATTTCAGGAATTTTGTGAATAAACAAATTAAAAGAGCAAAATTTTTATTTCATAATAATAAGTTCAAAAAAAGTTTTGGGGATGTTAAAAATACTTGGGATTCTATTAATGTCATACTGGGTCGTAAGAGTAAAAGTAATTGTGATGAAATGATTTTAAAATATTTTTGTAAAAATTGTGATGTAGATGTAGCGGCTTCAGAGTTTTTGAATTATTTTACTGATAGTGTTTCTCAGATGATACATGTGTGTGATTACAGAGCGATCAATATTCGAATGCCTGGTGCGGTGCAAAGTATGTACCTACCTAGTGCTACTGTATCTGATATCACGAAAATTGTGACAAAACTAAAAAATACATCTGCCGGGCTTGACAACATTAGGATTTCTGATATAAAAAATAATATTGATTGTTTGGCGCCAGTTTTGACTCATTTGATAAATTTAATAATCAAACAAAAGGTTGTACCGAATGATTTGAAATGTAGTATTGTAAGACCAATATATAAGGGTGATAAACATAATGATGTTAAGAATTATCGTCCAATTAGTATACTTCCGGCTATTGAAAAGATAATGGAGAAGTATTTGTCTCTTAAATTAAATGAATATCTAAAAAAACATAATTTAATGGACCCCTCCCAACATGGTTTCCAAGAAAATAAAAGTACTGAGACTCTTCTTTGTCAGTTTTCAAGTTTCATAAATTCAGAACTTGATAAAAAGAAACATGTTCTTGTGCTTTATGTTGACAACTCTAAGGCATTTGATACAATTAATCATGACAAAATGTCCCAAATGCTGGAATGTATAGGAATACGGGGTAATGTGTTGAGACTTTTTCAAAATTATCTAAATAATAGAAAAATGGCTGTTAAGGTGTGTAAGCACATAACTGATAGTAAAAATGTTTTGACAGGTGTACCACAGGGCTCCGTTTTGGGACCAACTATGTATATTATTTTTGTTTCATGTATGAAAATCTTGTTCAGATATTGTAAGTATTTTGTATACGCTGATGATACTGCACTTGTTGTTTCGCATCATGATGAGATGGAGGCTCGTAGGCTGATGCAATATGATTATAATCAATTGATACGATGGTCACATGATTATGGTCTAATAATTAATGCGAAAAAGACTAAATTAATGTACATTAGATCTCCAAATTTGGCAGTTGTAAATCCAACGCCGAAAATTACCTCGCATAATCATCAGTGTATACACAAAAATGTTGAGCTCCCCATCACTTGTGACTGTCCTTCTATTGATGTGGTGAGTGATTATGTATACCTAGGATTAACTATAGATAATAAGTTTAAATGGGATCTTCATGTAAATAAAATTTGTAAGCGTTTAAGATCCATTGCTGGTAGGTTATATAGAATTAAGTACTTCGTACCTAGATCCACACTCAAATTAATATACAAGTCTCTGGCAGAATCTTTGATTAGGTATGGTATTAGTAGCTGGGGTAACTGTACTAATACTAATTTAAAAAGGGTAATGCTCGCACAAAAATCGATATTAAGATTAATTGTTAGTAAAAATATATGTACCGCGGCGCGTAATAATATTTCATTGTACTTTAAAAAATTTAATATTTTGTCTGCTAAAGGCTTGTTTTGGCAAAGGATAGTCCTTGACCAGTTTTTGAAGGATGAATATAAAACAAGACCGCGACACGCTCATCATACTAGATTCAGATCGAATGAGGGGTATTTGGTACCAAAATATAATAATAAATACGGTAAGAGAACTTTAGAATATAATGTGCCTAAATTGCTTAATATGATGCCGACATCTATTAAGAAATGTGGTAGCAAGATTGCAACAAAAAGGCTTGTCAAGGAATGGCTGCTGAAATGTGGATTTGTATATAATTGAAATTGTACTATAGTTATTAAGTATATGTTTTGCTGCTTTTGGTTAGGTTTAAATTATTTATGTATATATTGTTATTATGAAAATGAACGCGCCGACAAATCTTGTAATGGATTTGGCGCGACTTTATAATTGTATTTAATGTGTATTATATGATATAAAAAAAAAAAAAAAAAAAAAAAAAAAAAAATTTCCCTTTTGAATGGCGCTGAAACAATTAAGTTCAATACTTTATCGGCCGCTAGTTCGACCAGTCAGCAACAATTAATATTTAGAATATTTACAATATTTTTATTTCTTCACCGGATTTGGGTGCAAATGACTGTCACTCTATTCCGGGTAGAGTATAATTCCATTTCGTTACACCTATCTACTAATCAGGAACGAGGATAAGCATGGGTAGGTACTCGTATAATCTAATGAAAATACCTACACTTCTGTATGTAATATGTATGCATGTATGCTTCATATTTAAAAACAAAATCTAGAACATAATATTATTGCCAAAGGTTTCAGGTTGCTGAAAAACATGACTTGTACATATTATAACGTACCTATGTAGGTACTCACTGAAATGGTAAAATAGACCGTAATTTTAAATTTTTATCGAGAATCTTCATCTTATTGATGTGTATAATGTTCTTCTTATCTACATAATATTTAATTTTGTTTTTTTTAACCACATTCAAGTCTTTTACATATTAACAAGTCCAAGAACAAAAGCAACAACAACAAGCTAATACAAAATAATAATAAAAAAAAACAATAGGTCAAAATAACAAGTAAAACACAATAAATAATTTTTTAATTTATTGTAAACATGTGTCTTAACTATACAACTGGTTGGTTGTTAGAAATTGTCTGCAGGTTAGAAACCCGCTATTTGTTACATGAAAATGTACCGTTTAGATTATTTTATTTATTTATTTTTATTTTTTAGCATATTTTCACAGTAAGCTAAAAGCTTGTGTCGTGAAAGAGGAGTTTGCCGGCACTTGGGATCAAACTATGGACCCCCTGTTCACTTGGCTGAGACTCTACCTCCAGGCTACTAACAAACTCAAATAATAAATTAATAAATATTACATTATAATAAATTGATGACTTGTGATGAATTGTGATGAATTCAATGACTTAACGGGCTTCGTTCATTGGTTGCAGTTTTATGAATATATCTTTATATGTGATTTGATAAATGTAAATTGTAATTCTATGTATAAATTGTGAAATAAAGATTATATATATATATATATATATATATGATCTGTAGTGGGTGTGATACCTCCTTAATTGTTATCACAAGTAAAACAGTCCTGGTGACAATGCATAAAGTATTGTTACCAGGGGCAGACCTCTATAGAGGCCCTTATGGAATCACTCTCTTTCGGGATCTCCATAGGTGCGGAACTTTGCTATCGCGAATCATAATATCTCAGTAACTTCCTTCTTTCTTCGAGTCTTGTTGTATTGAATCAACTGTTATTTACCACTTAACTAATTAAATAAATGTATAAAGCCGTTACTCGAGTGATCATTTTACCTGGTAAGACAATTATCTGTCTTTTTCCTTCTGATAAAAGTAATGTATCTTCGTCAGTGACGAAGGAGGCAGGATATCGTCCTGAACAAGCGCTAAGGATCGTATCCTTAACCGCTTCAGATCTTTAGACTTGCAACGACTTTATTATACGGTAATGAAATTGACTGTTTATACATACTCGTAGTTATAAAAATGTAGTATATAGCAGATATATTTTAATACTTGATAGCTTCGCAAACAGTTTGATGAGGTACTTGGGGATATAAAATTATTATTATTATTATTAACAGAGCCTGTACATGACAGGATTGACACAACAAGCATAAAATTCAGGTCAAGTGGTTCAAAGCAAACAATTAAACTCTCATCAGATCGATTCAATAGATAGATAGATAGATAGATAGATAGATAGACCATCGATAATTATTATTTCCAGAGTACCTTCATCCATATAAACTCGCAAACACAGGATGTCTGGAATATAATAAGTTGATGCACCGTTGAGATGTATTTTGAGCGAGGTTTTTTCAAACAAATAATCCAATGAAATGGAGCGATTTTAGTATCTACATCCCAATATTACCAGTTTATTTATTTGCTGTGCTGTGGTATTAAAAAAGGTGTAAACACTATTGCATTGTTTATATCATATTGTCTACGTAATATTATTCAAAGCCCTCTTAAGTAAATATTGTTTGTGGTCTTCATCTGTGATTTGCTTATGTCAAAATGATATGTATATTTTTGTTAATCCTTTTCTAAATTTGTTGTTTTGTTTTACTTTTGTTTTTATGATAGATTGAATAAATATTCCGTATAATTTTCATATTTTTTATTGTCAAATATTTTGATAATGACATTAAGCTGCATGAGAGACAATAAATAAATAAATATCGTACAATCGTTCTTGATAGCATACTATGCTTTTTAACCCACCAAAAAGCAGAATAAACATAATCCCAAATTCTTCTGTCAGCAATGCTATAAAATTATTTAATGATTTGTATGTTCATGTTGATATTGTGGCGACATCTACCTGAAGTATCGAGAAGCACATATGTATAGAAGATAATTACTTAACACCTCGGTAGCTAGTTAGATATGAGTTTTATACAATTATAGGTAGATGGAGATGAGTATTTCCTAATGTAAGTTTACAACTATTTCCTTAACAAATAGGGCTTGTGAACAGAATGAATAATTAGCTAGCTCAGATCTCTTTTGAACGTCCAGCCAACAACATACTTTAGTCTAACACATTACTAACATTTTTATTGTTAAATTTATTGGTGAATAAACTTAGTGGAAAGCATATTTTCATGTAAGTAAAAATATTACTGTTTCATTTCGTTCCTTTTTAATCACAGTATGTAATTTAATATAATCATTTAGAATCAAATCTATTTTCTTACTTATCAAGCCTTCTGCAAACTGTATATGGAAGAAAGGGAAAATATGTACACAGTGAATCTGTGAGGATATTTAACATTAATAATCTATACCAACAAAGCCCCTTCCATCCATAATATTTACAAACATAACTTACAATGACTTTATCGCCAGGAAAGAGACTCTCCTTTGATTCTGTTGTTTCTTTTTTATGATATCTCTTTTGTAATTTTTTTCTTTCTTGTTTTTTTTCCTGCCGAGATAGCTTTTTGATTGATTGATTTTCCGATTTTTTAAAAGTTAAGCTAACTGCAGTATTGTGACACATCAATGTTTTAATAGTTCCACGATTGATTGAGGTTATGTTTCATATTTTCTGTTTATTTTGAAGTTTTATAGTTATGTCTATATACCCTATTAATGCAAAAGATTTAACCGCCTTTAGTGATAGAAACAAATAAAGAAAAATAAAATTTGTTTGTACCTACTGTTTTATATAATTGACAATTTTTTTATAATTAGGTATATTAATATAAATAACATATGTTTAAAGTTGTTAAAAAGGTAATTGTTACAAAAAGGGATAGACAATTTTATAGACAAATTGATATCTAAATAATGTATAAACTAGGACTTACCTATTCTATATTCACCCACTACATGAGTAACCATCCTGTACATTGCATGTTCATAACGTATTTATGAACTTTATATAATATCTATCATTAATATTGATTATCTATATGATTGTGTTAACGTGACAGATTGGAAAGGACATGATAAAAAAAATACAGACAACTTAGTACGTTAATAATAATACCGACTTATATTTTTGAATCCCGTGGAGCACCCGGTAAAGAATTGGTCTCCCACTCTTCTCCATAAGTTTTCGAGTGTCCTGTAAAAGGCAGGTGTTCGAAAAATAAGACATTTTACATCTTAAATTCGGCGATGAGGTTTGCCACCCATCCTGAATGTCTTAATTTTATATTGGCACGGAGAAGACAGCTTGCATGTTTATTATATGCAGCTGGTCTGCTGGCTACCCCACTTGTGGGATATGCCGTGATGGTATAGTAGTAGTAGTATATTTTTGAAACAATATATTTATATTATGTTTCAAAAATATAATACAACAGAAAGTGAAAAATACTAAATAATAATCGCACTGTTCAAGTCATTATGTTGTCATTGTTCCGTTCAATAGTTAAACAATATTTGAAATTTTAATTTGAGGAACAGAAAATAGGTACATTATTTTTTTTACTGACTAATATACAAAGAGAACCGTGAATTTTCTTATAGTTATTTTTTTGTGAAGTTGATAGAGTGGAGTTGATAACATCTATTACCAATTAAATTAAAATTTTCGAAAATTAGACTTTATGAGTTGTGGAACTGCAGAGTTGATATCCTACATCACTTAAGTAGTTGTAAATTTATCAATAATTTGCGTAGGCCTGAGCTAAATAAATAAATAATGAGCCTATATTTTTTCCATTTTATTTGAACTCAATTCCGGGTCGGGGTTATCTATATGGCAGGGATGCAAGAGTAGTGCTGTGGATACAATGCGTGTAAAAATGATACGATAATTTGAACATGTGAAATGAATGGTAGATGAAAGGATATAAACAAGAGGATATATTTTTTGAAAGAAGCGCGGACGTTCAAGAAACACGTGGCTTAATGACGTTGATCAAATTCTCAAGGAAGGCCTGTTTTGAGTAGTAAGAGAACTAGAAGTGCGTGTATGAGAGTTTGTATGAATGTAGAAGAAGCGAAAGATTCCATATGTAAGGATAGATCCGTATGTCGTTCCATTTTCTCTACCTACCACATAGGAAGCGGCATGAGGGTGTTGTGGATAAAGTCAATGTTAAATCTTGAAGAAGAGAGATTATTTATTTATTCATTATAAGCACGAATCATACAATAACTACATATATAAAGTACAGAAACAAGGCAAATCTTTCAAAGATCAGCTATCGTCCAACATCATGCGCCACAATTAATTTAAAAAACATAGGTACCTAACATTCCGGTCATCTTAACATGCTTACATGTACACAGTCTCGCTTGCCGACACAAATCAAGGGGAAGGGGGAGGAGTGATTACTGCCTGTCTGTTGATAGGTACATCGTTGAAGTGGGAAGTAAGTTTTTTGAATACCCGTCTTTTATAATATGCATTCAAAGGTAATCCGAATATATCGACGTCTGTCAGTGTATTGTTGTAAAAAGATGTAATTCTATTTAGAGGTCTTCGTAGTCCTACATTTGTATTCGCAACTGGCATATTATAAAATAAATTGCTTATTCGAGTTCTTGAAGTTATTTTGTGGTTTCAGGTCTCTTTGTTTACCCTAAATGTTATACGTTATCAGGGATACATAGCTAAGTACATAATAGTATAACGATAAGGATACTTTTAATTTGCGTGTTTTCAGCCTTGATTTTCCATAGCTGATTATTATCGCAAAAAATGTATCATAATATCGTTGCTATCTACCGCTAATGATCGATATCATTATATCGGATACAGAGTGTGTAGGTGTGAGTTGAGAAGGATGACGCAGTTATTTGATATATAAAAAAACGCTTGTTAAAAAGAAAATTACAACATTAAGCGTCCAAATATGTATCATGTTAATCAATTTATTCTCCCTTAACTATTTCCCTAAGAATGCTGGGACAATCTAAGATCTAAAATAATCTAGGTATCTAGAGCTTAAAAGCTACATTAAAGATGCTTTTATGATTATCATTTTTAATATTGAAATATTCAGTTAACAGAACGCATGTATGTTTGGTCATCATAATATTTTTTTTCTTAAAATCCGCTCACAACGGTACACAATCTAATTATTACAAATATTTTCATTTGAACATCAAAACTTACCTGAGCCTTCACAGCTGATAGATGTATTTGTGCAACTCTCAAATCAAACTTCTTCATTGATATATCCTCCTGAAAATATTAAAAAATCAAATTTTAGAAATTGTTACAATAACAAAACTAATCAGCTATCTCGATTGGAAAACCATGTTTACACAATATAGCATTGATCAAAATTTAATCGAAAGAAGTGAGAAAAGTGTCTTAAGGCTAATACTTTTGGTATGGGCTGGCTTGAGTGATCACTTTGGATGATTTCGCGATTTCCACTGTCACAATATAAGGTCCACAAATCGAGAAAAAAATAATGTAACCATAAAACCAATCATTTTTGCTGGGTTTTGTTATTTCAGATATCGAATCCGTCAAGATCTTTCGTCTAAATGGTGCCAAAACAATAAAGTTCAACATTTCTTTCGGCTACTAGATCCATCAGTCAGCAATAAAAAATATAACCCTATCCAAATATTATGTTGGTAAATGATAAACAACGTTGGCCAACAACGAGCTAACTGGATTGGCCACAACATCAGGCACCCAGGACTACTCATCGCCATCGCGGAGGGTAAGAACGAGGGGACAAATGGCAGAGGCCGACCAAGAGACGCGTATATAGACCAACTGAAGAGGGACATGAACTGTGGCTCATACGTAGAGCTGAAAAGACTGGCTGAGAATAGAGACAAATGGAGAAGAAAAACCAAACTCGTTGCAGACCAATCCAATGGATTGTTACTCATTATATATGTAAATGATAAAGGGAAGGAAGCAAGCATTTATAATACTATGTATAATAAGTTAAGCTTACTAGTAAAAAAAGTTTTGATTGTATAAAGATAAACATACCTGTAATTCATTAACCTTGTTATAAAGTTGACTCTCAATCGATCGTTGCTGCATTCTCGTCATAGTGTCTAAGGAATCCTGCAATAAAACATTGAAAAATGTTTATTAAAAATTTAGAAAGCATTACTTTTTAAAGTTCAAATACCTACTAGTTTCAAATCGCCAGTAGATGGCGTAGGTTCGCTAAAATCAATCTAGTTTTCAAAACTCAATTAACAGATAGTACATAGTGCGTTGTAATCTTATAAAAAATATTTTTTCTTTCTATAATATACCCAAAGCTTGATATAGATTCATTATTGTATCTTCTAAGTCACATATCAATGAGAAGTATTAATTTCTTTACAATATCTCTGAAACGTGAATTCTTTTATAGTTTACTAGCTGACCCAGTGAACTTTATACCGCCTAACAATCAATGAGTGATTAATATTTTTCATCACTTTTCAAACTCCAAAAAAAATAAATTTATTTATGTTGAACAATTATACTTTACTCAGAATTGTTTATAAATTATCTGCTGTACGTAATATTATATTTATTTTTTAGGCAGATACAAATTTATTTTAAATTTTTAAAAATTATTACCATGATTTTTTCAAAATTAAATTTCAGAACCACAGGTGTTAAATTGTGCGAATAACGATTCTAATTTGAAAATGTATACAAAAATTATTCTTTAAATAGGCCAATCTATAATAAAACTTCATCGTTGATTTTGTATAATTCTCCGTGCTGTTATTTTTTATTGAAGATAAAAATGTATGGTGTAAATATAGTTTTCTTCGTAATTTTTCTTCCCGTGAATTTGTAAGATATTAAAAATCTAATCGGCTATTCGGGGAGGAGAAAATCCAAAAAATCAGAGATCATTCAAATTGGTACCTTGAGTTATAAATGGTGTAACTAACACCACTTTCTTTTATATACCTACCTATATAGATTAATTGTAATTAGTCTACAGATTAACCTACATGTGGTAGATGCCATATTAGTATAGATGTAATAGTAGCTGATATCCATTATACTATATCAATGTATGTAGGTACATACGTATACTGAAAGATAATATTTTTTTAATTAACACACCTGTTGGATTACAATTGAAATACGTGGAATGAAAGAGAAGATAAAAGAAGACAATAGAAAGTTTCTGCTACGACCGTGAGATATTATTGTTACTAAGTGTATACTAACCTACTTTCAGGCAAGAATGAACGAAAGAATGTAATTTAAAGTTGGACTATGAAGTATCTCTAACAATTTCTACAAAATACTTTGTCTTTTGTCGCGGAGTTGGTTTAGTTAAAAGTTACAAATCTTTTGGAACTTGTAAACTTTTTAGATTAATTTTTAATGTTCTTAGTCTCACGAGCTTTCTACAATTTCATCAGACTGAAAATTGCTCAAAAATGTTTGAATTTTTTATGCTTCTTCCAATATTGATCTGTTTTTCAAATATGAATGCAACTTTGTAAATGGGCTTTTTATTGGGAACACAGTTTTATTTTACCTGCTTAATTTTGTACAGATAGCCATAGAGATGTCTTTCATTATTAGAAAACACTTTCGTTATCACAATATTTATTATGTACCTGTAATTGTTTAATTTGTAGCTCCAAGTCTAAGGCTTCCTTCCTCAAGGAATCGTAATTGGATCTAACTTGCATTGGTCCCAATCTCTCTAGTACTAATTCATCCTTCAGTGATGGGAGGTTGCCATCCTGAAAAAAAAAACAAAAAGAGCTTTGATATTGATTCAAATAATTTTAAAACATGATATACCTACTCAATCCGAACATACTGCATTGAATCGACAACTTTAATACTTGATTTATGATAAAGCACACGCGATGTTGCCATTCAAGTCTAGCGTACCGGAATTTTTTGCCGTAAATATTTTGAAAAATCTTGATGTTATTGATCGAAAGTGCTTGTTTATAAAAACATAACATTATATCAAGCAGATTCATATTTTATGTATACTAAATTTCACAGGAATGCTACCTCTTAAAAAAAAATTCTCATCTCTGATATGGGTTTTTGTGGTTTCCCCAATATCGTTAAAAGGCAAATGCTGGAGATATTTTTCAAAATCCGTCCACAACGGTACTCTATTTCAATTGTTTGTTACCACTGTCTTAATCACCACTTTTGTTTTGCTATCCAATAACATACTATATAATATTCGTTACCAATTTACTCACAGTACCAAAACGTCGGTTGAAAATATGAACTTTTAGATAAAATTAATTTATCTTTACCTGTCCTATGAGCTCATTATCTCCATCATCATGTCCAGTTGGATGCTGTGGTGGTGCGAATGGTCTCTTAGTGATTGCTCTAGGTCCGTGCTGCGGAGGAGCTGGGAGCGACCTGGCCACGTGCGCTAAGTCCGCTGTGCCGTTCAGAGCGCGGCACTGCGCACCTAATGCGTCGTAGCGACGAGCTTGATCACCGGCCTAGAAAAAAACAAACAAAAAGTTTGATAAAATTAGATTTTTGAGTGAGTACATTGATTCGGCTACCCTTTGTATTATTCATCATTCACGCAAAACTATGAAATCTGACAACAACGCATGTAAAAGTGCTGCGATGGGATGCAAAATTATATCCAAACGATGGTTGACAGAAGGGTTATAAGAGTGTTAACACATGGGAATGATCGTGGATTCTACCTTAAGTATTTCTATGTAATTAATTCACAATTTATTTATTGTCTATGGTTGTATCTATATAAGCATTATTAGCCATTCAAATCTAGGAAATCACTCTGTTTAATCTGTCATTTCTTGTGTGTGAATAAAGTATCTACGTTCTTTCATAAATTCCGACATATCTTTTTTTTTTTTAAATATATTTATTTTATTCATAAATACACAGTATACATTGATATTACATTAATAAAACAATAAAACACACAGTAAAAATGCTCCCTCCATAAGCAACTAAATGCTTGTGCGGAGGGTCGGATTTCAATTATAACATTAACACACATAAAAGAATCAGCTAGAAATATTAATACACATATAAGAATTTGTTACAAATAGCAAACTTTCAGTTCTCATGTACTAATTTTAATCAAATCCCGAATGCATTTCCCAGGATAAAAAGGTTTCAATCCAACAAAGAGGACATACTGTTTTAAAACAATTCTCCTGAAATATGCCTATAAGAAAATATTTGAAAAAACCGCGTTGCTGCAATAAACCCACTCACTGTGTATCGTATGTAGGTAGGTACCTGATAATTTTTCAATATTGACAACGCTCTCATAAATTTGCATTTGCGTACCTAATGCAATTAGCTGTCGTGACGTAATCAACAGCTGTCTTGCAGTTGTTGCCTGAAGTTGCCGCACAGCACGACAACACAACATTACAAAACTTTTTGAGTATTACAAAACCTTTATTTGATTTTTGTTGTGATTTTCATAATTTGGAATTCTTGTGTCTTATTAAAATAATGTGAAGTATAAGCAGCATCGATTTTCTCAATAACCTCGATGATAAAACAATAATATTATATTTAATTATAAAATATTTTATCCAAGTAATTCAATATTTTTGTTTTAGTATGTAACTCAATACGTTTTAATGGAGAACTGTTGAAAGCAGCGAAATTAATAATAATGTAAATAATTCATAAAATTAAATAATATCGACCGACCAGTTCCACAAGTCAGAATGTGTTATATTAGAGAAATTGCCATTTTTTTTTAATTTTGGTATATTATGCTTCAAAACACAACAAAAAGTGAAATATACCTACCATATAATTTATTTATTTATAGCTATAATAACCATATATCGGCATGACAGCTAGAAAGCCTTTTCGCCGATACATGTTAACAATATAAAAAGCATTAAAAAAAACAAACAATAAAATAAACATTACACACTCACCGAGCACAATGCGAGAAACACCCCGCTCATAATGCTCACCATGCACCATAGAATAATACGATATTTATGTATTTTAAAATAATGCACGTGGTGCGTAATATCAGTAATTTCGGGGTACCATACACGCATAACAGGTTGTACGAGTACACTCATACAACCACAGATATAACTTTCATCTGGTGTGCATACACTATACATACATACATACCATCACGCCGCTTCCCTCGCGGGGTAGGCAGAAAGGATCGAGCGCCACTTCCTTCTATCCTTGCATACATCTTTCGCTTCCGTCACTGTCATACAATTCCTCATGCATGCTCTCCTGTTCAATGTGCTCAACACGTGACCGTCCTGTAGGATTTGATTTAAATGATCTTGCCATTTAATCCTCGGACGTCCGCGTCTCCGAGCACCATTCCTCTCAGCCAAATATATCTTCTTAGTCATTCTGTCCTCATTCATTCTTTCCACGTGCCCAAACCATCTTAACTTATTTACATTCATCTTTGTTATTACACCAACTTTCATTCCACATTCCTTTCGTATATCACTGTTACGCACACGATCTCTCAGA
This sequence comes from Athripsodes cinereus, assembly GCA_947579605.1. Lineage (NCBI taxonomy): Eukaryota > Metazoa > Arthropoda > Insecta > Trichoptera > Leptoceridae > Athripsodes > Athripsodes cinereus. The sequence continues at coordinate 37,800,622 of OX388306.1, forward strand.
CTCTTGCCACACATCCTTCTCAACGATCTCATTTCCACTGCATTTATGCCACTTTCATCCTTTTTTAACCATGTCCACGTCTCACTTGCATACATAAGTGTTGGCACTAAGATAGCAGAGTGCACCAACCTTTTAGCTGTGGTGGATATGTTTCTATTTGCAATTATTGGTCGGATTACACCATTTACCTTATTGCCAGCAACTTTTCTCCTTTCAATATCGCTTTCACACTTCCCATCTCTCGTGAACAAACTACCTAAGTACACACATTCGTCAACTTGCTCTAACACTTCGTTGTCAATCATTACCTGGCATACTGTTCTCTCACTTCCTCTTTCAAACACCATGATTTTTGTCTTTTTTGCATTCATTCTCAATCCATTAATCGCACAATTTTCATAAACACACGTCATCATTCGCTGTAGATCACTTTCACTTTCAGCCATCAATACCAAATCATCGGCAAACATTAACGCTCTTACATTCATCCCATTCATATCAACACCTACATTCAGTTCTTTCAATGGACGAATACAATGATCAATGTATAGGTTAAAAAGCCATGGCGACATCACGCACCCTTGTTTTACTCCTTTTGTCAATGTGAACCATTCCGACAGGTTATTGTTCACTCTAACACACGCAGAACTTCCTGTATATAGGGACGCAATGGCGCGAATTAGCCGACTACCCACCCCACACATTGATAGTACTTGCCACATTTTCTCACGATCTACTCTATCATAAGCCTTTTCTAGATCAACAAACGCGCAGAAAAGCTTCTGGTGTTTCTCCAGGAGCTTCTGTGTCACCATTCGCAAGGAGAAGATCTGGTCCACACATCCTCTACCACTCTGAAAGGCACCTTGCACATCCCATACATTCGTCTCAGTCACTTTTCGAACTCTTTCAATCAATATTCTTGCATACAGTTTCCCCACCGAGCTCAGCAGACTAATAGCCCGATAACTCCCGCATTCTAGTCTTGACCCCTTTCCTTTGTATAGAGGGCATATCACAGCTTTTCGCCAGTCTTCTGGCGTGCAACCTTCCCTCCAACACTGGTTAAAGAGTGCATGACACCATTCGAGAGTCCTCAGCCCACTCAGACTGATGAATTCCGTAGAGATCATATCATACCCAACCGCTTTGCCATTCTTCGCCTTCTTCAATGCATTCTTAACCTCATCCATAGTTATTTCTTCATCCCTTGCTTCATTCGCATTTTCCCTTTCACTATTCTGGCTTGGATATTCGCCTCCACTTTCAAACAGCTCCTCAAAATATTCTTTCCATCTATTCACAACGTCAAGACCATTCATCAACATACATCCCTCTTTATTTCTAATCGCATTCATACTATTCATCTCATTGTTGCTTCTTTTACGCTTAACTTCTTTCCAAAACATTTTCATATTTTCTTTCACACTTTCCGACAATTTCTTACACTCTTCCTCGTCCAATAATTTCTTTTTTTCCTTAATCAGTACCTTAACTACTTTCTTACATCCCTTGTACATTTCTCTAGCACTCTCCTTTTTTTCTTGATCTAGATAACGTGAAGCTAACACATCCATCCATGCACTCTTCTTCTTCCTTACTGCGTCTTTTACCTCATCATCCCACCATGCATCACCTTTTTTCCGTCCAATCACAGTTTCTCCACAGATATCTTTTGCACAGTCCACTAGCACTTGTTTCATCACACTCCATCTCTCATCTACACTCAGTCCATTGCCTTCATTTGCATCAAATTTCATTCTCGTTTCTCTTTCATACTTTTCCCTGCACTCCTTGTCTTTCAACTTTTCGACTTTTATCCTCTTAGCTTTTTCAACTTTATGTGTTTTTGACCGCCAGCCAGAGAACAAGCATATTCTTGAAACCACAAGAAAATGGTCTGTTTCCAGCTCCGCGCCCCTATACACACGCGTGTCAATGGTGGCTTTCCGAAGATTTGAGTCAACACATACATAATCGATTAAAGATCTCTCACTCCCTCTCTCCCAAGTGAACAAATAGATATCTTTGTGCCCAAAAAACGTATTGGACACAAAGAGATCCCATTCCATGCAAACCTCAAGCAGTCTTCTTCCATTATCATTCATTCTTGCGTCACCGTGATCACCTAACACGCTTTCATAGTCTCTTCTTCTCACTCCAACCCATCCATTAAAATCTCCAGCCAGTAAAATCCTTTCATTATCTTTCTTAGCTTCTACTATCTTTTTCACACTATCCCAAAACTCATCCTTCTCTTCTTCTCTAGCATCGTTTCCAGGGCCATAGCCTGCAATTAGGAGAAGTCTAGTTAACCCTACTTTGAGACGAACCCAAATGAGTCTTGGGTTTACACACTCGTATCCATTCATACATTCTGCTATTCTCCTTGCGAGAATCACTCCTACACCTTGACACGCATGCTGTTCCTCAGGCACTCCAGACCAAATTTCTATCATACCATCGCGCTCACATAATCCATTACCTTTCTTTTTAGTTTCACTTAAACACACAATATCTAGATTTTTTCCATACATTACATCCATCAGTTCATTCATCTTTCCATCCATTCCTCCCCTTATGTTCCATACTCCCACTCTACACTCTCTCCTTTTCTTCATACACTACGCTCGCATAAAGTACTGGGTGAGGCATTATGTTGTCTTTGTTCTGTCCAATATTTTATTTATTTATTTATCTTAACTGTCAAAATACATAAGTATACAATCATAACTACTACATACATTGTTGTTGATCAAATAAATAAATAAATATTAATGTCAACACAGTATTAACTTGCCCCAGGCAGCGAGAAATATTGCAGGTATTAGGGGAATACCAAGGTACACTAAACTAAATATTACTTGCTAGTATAAAATTTTACAAATTACGAAAATTTGGAGTCAAAAAAAAATTGTCAAATATTGCGCTTGAGAATGACAGGGTTAGTTGTTGAAACCTTGGTCACGCGTATAATAATTTTTAGTGGTATTAGTAGTTAGTGTTGTGGAATTCTCAAGAAAAAAAATTTCATGTTTTTTTTTTGAAGTAGAGAATTTACGGAGCTTTATTTTTATTTTTTATTTAACAGTATAATAATAATAAATACTTTATTCAATCAATCAATAACAATGTACAAATGTTTAGACAATTTATCACCAATATGACTACAATTAATTATGGAAACAAAAAAATGTTATGTACCTACAAAGAAAAAAGTGCTAATCACCGATGAAAAATCTTGATGTTTGACACCCCACATGCCCATATTTAAGTTGAAAAAAAATTGCAGGTACGTACATGGAAAAAAGTGTTAATAACCTCTAATTTGGGCCTTAATCAGCCCCACAAATTTTTGGATCAATCAGGTTGGCTGCGAAGTGTACCGGGCGAAAGGTCATAATACCACTAAGAATAGTTATGGAGAGAAATTTCTTTACCATCAGAGAATAAATTCTCGGAGAAATTTCTCGAAATTTCTTTGGAGAATTTTCTCTTCTCACTTCACTAGGTATTAGTAAAGTTTTTTTGACTACAAACATTCGAAATTATGTTTAGAAACTACCACAACGTTACCGCCAAATCAATAAATAATAAAATTTTAGTACCTAATGGTAGAACTAAAACATGAACCTATTATATAATAAATTCACTAGCATAATATTACTCATTAAAAGAAAATCTTAGTACCTACCTAAAATATTGATTTAAACAATTTATTCGAAATCTAATTTTCAATTCCACAAATATATTATATTTGTGGAATTGAAAATGGGTAGGTAAATCGCTTTTAGCTTACTGTGAAAGGTGTATAAGGTTGTATTTGGGTTTATAACAAAACCCAGATATATCTTTTAAAAAAAATACTTATTTTTTTGATTGTGGAATTGATAGAGTGAAGTTGATTTTATGAATTACCATTGAAATAAAAAGGTTGGAAAATTTTGACATGTTGATGTGTGGAACTGGACCGTCGATATAATATGTACCTTTGGGAAATTCATTAAATTTAATAATTATCCCTCAATTACAAAATAATTATTACTTCTCATTTTATAAAATATAATAATATTGTGTTTTTCCTAAACAATATCAGCGATTTGAATGATGGGATTAAATTTAATTGACTTTAGGGGTAGACCATATTATATCTTTGTATTATAGAGTGGAGTTTTTATCCCGTGGAGCACCCGGTAAAGAATTGGTCTCCCACTCTTCTGCGTAAGTTTTCGAGTGTCCTGTAAAAGGCAGATGTTCGAAAAAATTAAGACATTTTACTTCTTAAATTCAGCGATGAGGCTTGCCACCCATCCTGAATGTCTTGATTTTATATTGGCACGAAGAGGACAGTTTGCATGTTTCTTACATGCAGCTGATCTGCTGGCTACCCCACTTGTGGGATATGCCGTGATGGTATAGTAGTAGTAGTATTATAGAGATGACTGTAAATAAATTGGAAAAAATATTACTACTATTTAACGATCACAGCATATCCTAAAAAAGCGGTAACCAACAGACCAGCTGCATGTAATGAAGATGCAAGCTGTCTTCTCCATGTCAATAAATTCAAAATGAGTGGCGAAGGTCATTGCTGAATTTAAGATATAGATTGTCTTTATTTTTCGAACACCTGCTTTTTAAAGAACACTCGAAAAATTACGCAAAAGAGTTGGAGACCAATTCTTCGTCGGTTCTTTTACTACTTTAATCACTTCTCCAATGTTTACAATTAATTCCTTTATAAACGTATTTGCATTTTTTTATTTTTTGAATATCTGCCTTTTACAGGACACTCGGAAAATTGCGCAAAAGAGTGAGAGACCAATTCTTTGTCAGTTCTTTTAATATTTCAATCACTGATCCAATGTTCCCAATTAATGCCACAATAAACTTATTTGAATATCCTTCTAAATTAGTATCTTTGTTTTATTTTAGATAAAAAGTAACAAAAGACCCTTTCTGTTAAAGTTCTGATGCTGGAGGCCAACATTTTGTTTTCGTAATGTGATTCCTACAGGAATTCTTAAGACTAGATAATAAATAAGTAAATAAATAATACAGAGTAATTTGATGAACTCATGTTCTTAAATAATACGATATCTGTTTCCTTCGAAAGAGTCTGATAACTTTCTTAGGTATCTACCTTAATAAGGCGAATATAACAATCTTTACAGAAATATTGGAGCCCTTTCTTTAGTTTGTTCCCTTCCTTAAATATTTTCTTGAATTTTTTATTTATTTATTTATTTATTTATTCTTTTTGCACATCATCATAACATAACAGTGTTAACAAAATAATATAAAATTTTAGAAACTAGGACGATGTGCAGTGGCGAGATTATCGGTTATTATCACAATCGGTTGCCCGAGATTGGATTAACTTACTAAGAAAAGTAGATGAAAATTATATTTGGAAATATGTTTCCATAAATCTACAACAGATGATGCTTTCCACTTTGAATAATGGTAGTTGGAAGTAGAATGTATAAAACCTTAAATCAACATATGGAAAAATATCTAGTTTGACCTATGTGCACAAATATCAAAAGTTTCTGAGACATACTATGATAAGCATGATAGAGAGGAATTGGGAATGTTGCCCGGGCTTAAAGAGAACTCTTAACTAACGTGTCGATTCATAAACATCGAAACTCTGTATTACATATTTCTAAAAGAAGTTCAGATATGTATATAATTATGTGTACCATGTACAAATTACTTACCTAGTTAATAACTAATCATAATTCAAAAACTTCACCTTGTAAGCGAGTGATCATGGGTTCGATTCTTGGAGTGAACTGAATGTTTCCGCTCATTTTTGAGTAGAATAAGTTGGTATGATTCATCTTGAGTGGTTTGAAATGCAAATTACGTTTAGTTCTAAAAATATCGTTATAACTGCTTTTTTAAGAAAAATCAATAGCGTAGTATTCTATACTACACCATCCGAATATATTTTACCGGCAAAGACGAGTTTGAATTTATAAAATAACAAAAAATAGGTAGAAATTCATAATATTAGGAGGCAAACTCATAGAAAAAATACTATCCATTTGTAAAAACAAATATACACGAGGTATCTATATCAGGGAGGTTAAACATTATATTTAACATATAGATTTTATTAATGTGGTATATTATTATATAAACGTAATAATTTATTTATTAGTATTATAACAACAAAAAAACAAATTTCTCTCAGACAATAGACAGAGACTGAAATTTGATAGTACACTTGTACCAGTTAATAAAACAATACAATACAATGTAATGCCCTAAGGGACTTAAACTTTTAGATGAATGATGAAGCATGCAGTGGTTTGACAGAGTATCGGATAACGGTTATTTGGCGCGATTAACCCGAATTCTCCGGGAATAAGAAATACTTATCCAATAAATGTGATATTACGTATAAACTATAAGTATATGATATGATTAGAGACTGTAGTTTTATTTTTTAATTTTGGAAATCCGTTCCTGAAATATAGGGTGTCCTCATATGAGGACACTAGGAGAATCCGTGTAGTTTTTGTAATATTTTTTCCTATATTATTATTCATATTGTCTTCCATGTTTTACTTATTTATGTATTTCAATCTCGTTTTAGACGTCTTAAGTTAGTAGAAATACTAGTTCTACTAGAAAATGGTGAAAAAATGATCAGACTTTTTGTGATATATACATAGAACCTCCTGAAGTCAGCCATTTTACTAATGAAAATTCAGACAAGGAAGATGGAGTGAATAACAATTTCCTGCCTGAAATCTAATTGTGAGCACCTGCGGGAAGACGGCAGCTTTTGAACCAAGGTGCAGGATATATTTTTGATAACAATACAATAGAAAAAGTCATATCAAGGCCAAATTTAGAAATACTGAGTCCACCTCAATAGATTATCAAGTACAAAAGGAAAACTTTGTATCCTAGCATCTTCTTCAACATAAAGAACCAGCGTTTTGAAGGTTTTACCGAAGTTGAATTATTTGAGCTATTTTTGATGAGATTTCAAGTTCAGAGTATTATAAATCCAATAAATGGGAAGATATAAATCTAAATAAGGATGAATGCTGATCATTTCTTGCTACACTAATTGTATCGAAATATAATGTTATTCCAGGGAAAGCTATGTATTAGAGTAACGGTGAAGGTTGTGCAATACTTAGTATATGAAACAACGAGAAGAGATAGTTTTTAAAATATTTTGAGATCTCTTCACTTTCTATCAAATCATGAGCTTGATAAAAAAGAAAAATTGTCCAAACTGAGAACGTTTATTGTTCACATGTGAAAAAAATACATGGAGATGTGCACTTCTTGCCAATCTATTTCACACGATGAAGCAATGGTTGAGTATTTTGGTAAGCATGTGAGTAAACAGATGTTAAAAAATAAATCCATACGTATTTTCTGATCGATTTTGATCCTTGAAGAAAAATCTTTCAATAAGATTTAGAAATGGAGAAAAAATTTGGATAATGTTCCTCCACTGCACTCTTCATTTATTGAACCAATATACATCTGACAAAAGAAAATTGCCCTACCACATACTCTGTAATAATTTATTTACATCGTTTTTGCTTACTGAGTCGAGTTCCTTCAAAACGTTCGTTATTTATATTGGGGAAGATACCAGGACACAAAGTTTTCTCTCTAGACTTGAAAGTCTATTGAGATGGACTCAATCTTTCTAAATTTGGCCTTGATGTGGATTCTTATATTGTATTGTTATCAAAAATATCTCCAGCACCTTGGTTCAAAAGCTGCCGTCTTTCCGCAGGTGCTCACAATTGGTTTTCAGGCAGGCAATTGTTATTCACTCCATCTTCCTTGTATGAATTTTCATCAGTAAGTTGGCTGACTTCAGGAGGTTCTATGTATATATCTCAAGGAGTTTGATCATATTTTTCACCATTTTCTAGCAGAACTAGTATTTCTCCTAACTTAGGACGTCTAAAACGAGATTGAAATACAAAAATAAGTAAAACATGGAAGACAATATGAATAATAATATAGGAAAAAATATTACGAAAACTACACGGATTCTCCTAGTGTCCTCATATGAGGACAGTAAAAATTAAACAAGGTTATATCATCACTGGTTTTACAAAAAGAAACATTATTTGTGCCACCAAATCCACTGATGATATATGAATTGACCTACATATATATTTTATAGGTTTACAAATGTAGAAAATAAATATTTATATACTTTCGGGAAGAGGTCGTCATTTTTGTGAATTTTCAAAATACGGTTATTTTGAAATGATGCACACATCCACCCACGTCTAAAATCAAAGATGCAATGATTTTTTAATTAAAAGGAACGTCTTGCTTGTAGGATAGTTCAGTTTCGACATGCTCACGCTTTTTGTTTAGTTTTTATGGTCAATTTTAATGTACATTGTTTTCGTCCTCATATGAGGACACTAGGAGAATTCGGGTTAAAATCGCACGTATTTCGGTAGTAGTATACATAGTTGTCGTAAATATCCTCTTAGACTAGTAACACATCCAGTCGCCGTTACAAAACTGTGACAACACAGTTACAAATTAAAAGAAGAAAACCTTAGTAAAAACATTCTGAATAGTTTACTATGTTTATTAATGGAAATTTTGTGAATAAAAAATCTAATCAGTATTTTTTTTTTAAAAGATATTTTTGAGTTTTGTTATAAACCCAAATACAACCTTATAAACCTTTCACAGTTAGCTAAAAGCTTAAGTCGTGAAAGGGGATATTATATTAATAATTCGAAAGGTAATTTTTAGTGACACTTTGACAATGTTGCTATTTTTTTTATTAAATTCAAACATACGCCACGAGGACCAACACATACATTTATTAAAAATGTTTGAAATATGTCTGTTTCCAGTAAAATGTGCCTTTTGTATAATTTTTTTTTTTTTTTAAAAAGATATATCTGGGTTTTGTTTGTTATAAACCCAAATACAACCTTATACACCTTTCACAGTAAGCTACTAAAAGCTTGTGTCGTGAAAGGGGAGTTTGCCGGCACCTGGTATCGAACCACCGACCCCATGTTCACGAGGCCGAGACTCTACCTCCAGGCTACCGACGAACTCATGCATTAAGATATTTATCATCTTCAATTCAGCGATGAGTTATGCCTTCCATCCCGACTGTTATAACTTATAGTAGCACAAAGAGGACAACTTACATGTTTATTCATAAAATTTTACCGCTGGCTACCCCAATTCTGGGTAATGCTGTGATGGTATGTATGACTGAAGGAATGAAAAAGAAATTTCAAATAAGATGTGAAACAAGTATAAGTATTTATATTATATTTAATCAGAAATTTTTAGCTATAAAAACATACACATAATATGTTTACTTACATAGATTTAGTATGGGGGTGCAAAAGAGGTAATGTATGCAATTTTAAAGCATTAAACACAAGAACAAAATGTAATAAAAACACCCCAAAAGCCTAAAACAAAGTTCAGAATAATACATTTTAAAAGTAAAGCGAACAGATAGATACTTATTTACATAATAATATAAACGTACTTCAACCATTTCCCTAAAATCGGTAACAAGAACAATAAATTTGGGTTTAGAGTAGGTACTCAGAAGTTCGTTGGTCTACCGAAGTCAAGATGGATTAGTCGGTTGCCTTCCGCAACATTAAACTTGACAAATTTGAGTCGATATTGAATTTATCTTAATTCAATAAATCAAATGATGGTGGTTTGAAATTTGTACATTTTGTTTTTTGTAACCAAAACTTTTTACCATTAGTATTTTATTTTTGTTTCTTTACGAAGCAGTCTTTTGGCATATTTCGCAATATAAATTAAACAACATTGATTTTGATATAAAAATGTCAAGAAATATTTCAGAACGTTTTAAGAATAATGTTTGTTGTAATCGTTTACTGAAAAACTGTTGAGTTTTTTCTTTATTTTCCTCAACTCAAGTTGAAAACATTGCTGTTCAGGAGAAGTCACGGCACTCTTGAGGGTGGTCATAGATCATTAAACGGCGCCAAATACAAACCGTCCATAATATTATTATTTAAGTGTTAGATGATAATGTTGGATGATTTGTTTCTTCATTTTGATCACTTTAGCCAGCTTAAAGCAAATTAGTAAGCGTTGGAGCGTTTTTCTCACTTCATCCGATTAAATTTTGTACAATGTTACATTGTGAAAACATGGTTCTCCAATCGAGATATCTAATATTTTAATGTCATCAATAGTTTAACAAAATGGTAAATTTTGCCGACAAATTAATCGAATAAATGAAATATAAATGATAATAGAGGCTTCTGTAAATGGATATTGGTTTTAGTATAATTATTATTTGTTTGAAAATCGTATCTGTTTTGTGTGTTGAATTAATTATTTGATCAGATGCCAAACCGCGAAACTAAACCCATATCAACAAACTCAGTTGCTTCATAATAAAGAAAAATCAGAACACGATATATTATATCGTCGGTGGATCTGTAAAAGCTCATATGTTCATTAATCTAGATTTTACAGGAATTAAAAAAAAATGGATGTCATTTACTATTTACCCACTGAAATAACATTATTATTATTTAATTATTTGTACTCTTATTATTATTTTTACCGACGTACATCTTGGAGGCGTATTTTGAAAGTATACAATGCCAGTACGCATTCATAGTGTTCTTGCAATGTATGTTTTCAAGTTTTGTAATGAAAAATAGTCTCAGAAAATATACACGATTTCCGCGTAATTGTCGTGTATACTTTCTGACGCAGATTCAGTGAAGCGTATTTTGAAAGTATACAACGCCATTACGCACAGGTTGAGATTTCTCGCGTATAGTTTCAAATATTTATAAGCGCTATATACATTTTCATATTATTATTACGTGAAAGATGTCTTATAAATTCTCAAGTTTATTATATTTCAAGGTATAATTCGTAAAAAATGCCCAATCATTGTTTTGGTATGGACATGTGAATTTTCCCGAATTATCCAATATAAAAAGCACGTAAGATATTTAATTTCTCTCAATAACTTTTTCAGAGGATATCTCAGCGTATACCTTATTTATTATTTCAACTCAACGAGACGAATAATTTGGTATCACTATCTCATTTTTGAAAAAAATTGTACATGGGAGGTTTCATTTTTCCTGCGACGAATTATTATACAGTGTGTACGAATTCAATATAAATGTAAATAATGGCGTGATATAATATATTAGTTATGTAACACACCAATGGTTTGATCATAGAAATGAACTGATGGCTGAATTATCTATGGTGAATTATGGTAAAAAAACTCTGTATCATGCATTCCTAAAGGAAATTCATATAGGTACCTTCCTATGTGTAACATGTATATATATATACCAAGTTAATACCTATTAAAAATAGTATAGACTTGTGGTTAACACACTCGCCTTGTAAGCGTGGGTTCAAAACCCGGGGTGTACAAAACGTTTCTACTTGTTTTTCGGGTAATTAAATCGATGTGAATAATTCATCTACAAGGGTTTAAATCCAAATATTATTAATATCCATAGAATATACAACTTTATGTGGTGTTCTCACTTTGGCGAATATCGCCAGGGCACCAAAATATCGCCAGCCATTTGAACCGTGTGAACAAAATGACAGCTAGTCTGAAACGATAAAAACCAATAGAAACGATATCGTCTTGAGTTGACCACCTTCCAACTTTTTTGGCCGATTGAACGATTTGCGCATGCGTAGATGTGCGCGGCGTTCGTATCTATGGTAAAAACTTTATGACCTATAAATTTTATTATGTTTCCCGCTTCGTGACAGCTGTTATCTTTGTTGTTGGTTGTGGCATTTGTTTCCCTAATTTAAAGGCGCCTTATAAACTCAACTATAACATTTTCGACTAAAAATAAACACTTCGCGATGTCCATCTCGACGTCCGCCATTTTGAAAACAGTGTCAAAATCAAAGCGCATCTGACAGATCGTTTCTATATCGGTGGACTGTGTGAATAGGTGTGACGATCAATGGATGTCCGGCGAATTTTGTTTTTTCGCCTGGCGATATATTTTGAAATTCGCCTGGCGATATTCGCCAAATGTGAACACCCCATTAGGACGAGAAGAGTCTCAACTTATTGCCCCAGTAGTCTTCAATAAGTTGAGACAGATTCAGGGAGAAAAATATGACGGTAGGTATATTATATCGATGTTTGTAGAGAGAAAAATTTTGTTTCTTTATTTGTCTTTAAAAAAAATAACTGTGTCGCTGAGTTTCGAAATCCGCTTTCTCTACCACATTTTTGTGATAAGGAGAAATTCGATAAAAATTGTTACATATACAAGTATTAAACATACTTTCCTGAAGTCAGCCAAGTCTGCTAATTATAGGATTGTAACGACAGTTCAATTTTAAAATAAATTTTGCTACTGAATAATAATAAATTACTGTTCATTTTCTATAGATAAAAATAACTGCTATTGGTCGTTTGAGTTATAGAGGATATTGAAAGACACGTAAAGGGATATCATCATCTCATCTCGCCCTTAACGCTCCTCTCGGGAGCACAGGGCAGAAACCAGCCTCCTCCATTCAGAGCATCTCTGCATCAATTGCGTCACCTCTTTGCACGACATTCCCTGCGCTCTGATATCGTTGTCATAGGAACGGTGTATTGTGAAAGAGGGACGCCCGGGCTGACGGTACCCCTGCGGACGGGAGAACAGTGTTCTTTTTGGCCAACTATCATTGGGCATTCTCAAAACATGTCCCAGCCAGGACCATCGTCTCTCCTGTATTACGGAGATTACAGGTCTCTGCTGGGTGCGCCGGCGCACAACATCATTTGTAACTTGTTCATACCACTTGACATCCAAAATCCTATAATATATATACATATAGCGGGACACTTATCTCATCATCATTTTATTTAAATTATTTTTTACAATAATGGTGAGTGTTTTGAAAGAAAAGAAATTCTACGGTTACAGAATATTTAATTAAGAATCCAACGACATAATATATAGCTCAATTTTCGTTAAAAAGTGTTATAGCGAATAACGAAACTCGGCGACACAACTATTTTACAAATGAAACAGAGCATTGCAGATTCAATGCATATATAATTTTTGTTATTTTAGGTATTTTAGAACAAAAATGTGGAGTACAAATGTGAGAAAAGAATTGATTGGAAAATTCGGATGAAAACACAATTATACTCGTACTCTACCACGTCAAAGCCAATACAACATGATAGCGCTACTGCGATGTAACCCCCAATAATTGACATCTGACAATATCAGTTCATTCTGTTACAGTTTGCCAATAAATATATTATTACCTACCACGTATGTACATGTGCATAGTCAGAGAACAGAGCCTTCTAAATACACGATATGTGTAGTGTAACTTTATATTATTATGTAGGTTCTATTGAAGACTGAAGTTGAAAAGTGCATCTCTGAGAATAAGCTACATTACTGATACCAAAACTTAATGGAATTATATTGATCTTATGTCTACTTTAGTTCTAGATGCCATTTTCAATATTAGTATCTACTGTATTGAACTGTCGAGGGTTGCAGGTTGTTTTATATGATCTGATAGTAAAATATGTTTTGTTGAAATAGTTTGATCGAAATAATATTTGCGTCAATTCGAGCAAGTTATAACAAACGTGAAAGCATTTTTTTATTTATCCCATCATGGCTTTTATTATAAGCAGGTTACTCAGTGAACACACTGCATATATCTATACCTATTGTCTAAATGTTGGCACCTACTTGTTATTTTTATCAATTTTCTATTTATCTTCTTTTATTTAAATGTGACAACTTTATGGGCAATTAATGATTTTTTTATTTTATTTCCAACTAATAAAACAAATATTATATTCTACTATTCGCTTTATTTACGAGAGAGACGTCTTTCGTCTTTTTAGAAGAAAAACAAGACGAAAGACGTCTCTCTAATAAGATGAAAGACGTGTCTCTCGTAAATAAATCGAATTCTAGACTAAAACATTTGTTTTATTTATTTCGCAATGGAATTCTATTACCTAAACACCGAAACAGTGAATGAATTGAAGGAATATTACTTTATACATGCACACAATGAGCTCAAGATCATTTTGATAAATTTCTAATCGATGGTCTGTGGAACTGGATTGTCGAGATCGTCGAGATCCATCGGGCATATTTTCATGTGAATTTCTACCATTATAGTCTAATGGGATTGAAATGGAGGAAAATCAACGTTGTGCACTTTACCATTGCGGTTCAAATGTCTTGAATACTTAAAGATTACTCAATTATTCTAATATGGTTATAGTGTTTTGAAAATTGTTATGGAAGCATTACCTAATGGAATACTGTGATTTTCTTATTGGTTTTTCTCGTAGTGAACCGATGGAATTTGTAAAACATTTATACTTTCAAAAGCATACTATTGAAGGGTACTTTTTGTATTCATACTATAAAAAATCATTTTCATCCAATTTTTAGTGAAAAATAAAACAATTTTTTTTTATAAATCAAAATAATTTATCACGAGAAAGACTGTTACTAAAAATATTTATGATGCTAAATTTTCATATTTTTAGTTATGATATTATTTTATTACCCTTAAACTACCCTTAACTGCAATCAAAATTCGCCTTAAATTATAATTCACCTTACCATCTAAAAGAGAGCAGAAATCCAAAACAAATTTCTATAAAAAAGTTGTGAATATTCGGAGTAGTATGTAGTGTTGTGTCATGTATATTTATATTACTTTTTTATATTCTTGTTAATATACCTACCTAATAATTTTGTTATGTCAAATATGTTACTTATATATATTGTTTTGTCTGAATTCTGTAAATTAAAAAAATAAATAAACGACATACTACCCAATACTCTGTCGAATAAACGGTAGGGTAGTTAGTAGACCAGCTGCATGTGAAAAACATACCAGCTGTCTTCTCTGTGCCAACAAAAAATCAGACATTTAGAGTGGTTAGCAAACCTCATCGTTGACATTAAGATGTAAAATATATTTTTAAATAGCTGTTCAACTGCTCTGTTGTTGATTTTGTTAGGAAACTGTATTTGGTTGCTATTTGTATTGTAGATATGTGTTTGTTTTTATTATTATTTGGTAAGCGCTATTGTTTTGTGTTAATTATATGAAATATGTTTAAACCCTCAAAGCACAAGCACTGCTCAATTTTGAGGGTCAAATATGTACCTAATAAATGTGTTTTTAGTAATAAGGTGTGTATGTAATATTATTAAATTTTTAATTTTATTTAAATAAAAAATATTTGAATTTGAATTTGAAAATATCCTTTTTATTTCGAACACCTACCTTTTACAGAACACTCGAAAACTTACGAACTCTCTACGTAGGAGACCAACAATTCTTTGCCGGATGCTCCAACTTCACTATAGGATAAATTGATTCATATCGTATATTCTGAGACTAATATAATTTGATAATGCGATCATTGCTGACACGGAAACAGATACATAGTATTGTATTCCACTGTATTGTATCGAAACTACCTACGTCTTAATATGACACAATATTATCTTTGACGTTCATGGCACAATTTGGTAGAACACACAAATCTACTGGTACCAACCCACAATCACGGAATAAAAATACATATTCCATCCGTTATGCCTGGTTAAGTGACCCGTAACAAACTGAGAAAATAATAAAAACTAGATAATCAATTTAGTGCCGTTTTGTGATTTGAACCATTGTACGGACACTCTAATTTTTTTAATATAATTAATAGGTACACACTTTATTGTTAACAGTAGATTTGTACAATATAGGCGTACATATTGCCTTGAGGTAATGTCTTCCAGTTAACCTAATACATTGTTTCATAAGTATGTTTCATCACAAAGTCAGTTTGAATCAATTTAAATGCAAAAGGCATATAAAACAGAAAAAAATAATATAACCTAAAGCAAAAATACCATAAAAAAAAATAAAAAATGTAAGCACTCACATCCATAAATCTATAGGTACCTACGAGTATATATACCTACATGTATCTAAGTGAGAATTATCTACTATTGATGAGATGGTGGGTTGTTTATGAGGGATTTTACTTTATATTTGAATGAGCCTATAGTTGAAGAGGATCAAATATCATTGGGGAGGTTGTTCCAGATTCTGGTAGCTAAGATGACAAGTAAAAAGATGTACTATGAGGTGAGAATCCAAAAAGCCGATTATTTTGGGACCTTTTATATTGTATAATTGAATGTCGAAACTTTCAAGACACTTAACTTGTATGAAATTATTGGTAACAAATTTGATTCATCGATGTATTTTTACAATTGAACCATTGTATGAGGTCATATATGTAAATTTAACACATGAAACTACCATATAAGGCTTAGAAAAGACAACGTCACCTTATTCGGTATTGCCCCGGACGGGACTTGAACCCGCATCCCTTAACCTTGTCGCGAGGAGTGCTTTGTCCAATTAAGCTACCGGGCGACTTGCCGAAGGCTCCGATATTCTCTCTTATAAACCCGATGACAGCTTCATGTGTAAAGCATTCCTCGCGACAAGGTTAAGGGATGCGGGTTCAAGTCCCGTCCGGGGCACTACCGAATAAGGTGACGTTGTCTTTTCTAAGCCTTATATGGTAGTTTCATGTGTTAAATTTACAAATTTGATTCAATCAATTTGGAATATAAACTTTTATAATTTATTGGTGTAATTTCAACACAATGTAGAATTAAAGTTAAGCAAGCTTGTACAATTCAAAACTCTTTCTATGAAAAACAGTCTTTGAGTTTTGGAGTTTTATATATTATTTCAAAATGACAAATATTAACAAATTCTTGTGAAACTCTAAGCTTAATGCAACCGCACTATTTCAAAGTCAAAATCATGCAAATAGAATGAATAATTAAAAAATAACTATTTACGACAACTTACAATAACTCAATACAAAAACAAGAGCTAATAAAGTTACTTTATTGTACTATGTTATACATATTATTTAACAAAATATGGACTATGATAATAATAATAATAATATGATAGACATCAGCAAAATAACTTTATCAAGAGGAATTTTCAAGTTAAGCTCATGTATTATCTCTACTCCATACAAAGCTTGTTAACGACTTTGTTCCTTCAACTCATCCAAGCAAAATAAATGATTATAATAATACCTACATAATATTCTATTCGTCATTTTAAAGCCTCCCGAAGAGCTTTGGAAAGTTCCTCAAGTATAAATTCATTTATTATTATTATTGGAAGTATTATGTATTGGAAGCAGCGATGTGTGAAACTATTGTGAAGCTTTGTAGGTACGTGAATTATTCGGAGTATGAAAACCAAGTCATATTATTATTTTGTTTGATTAATCATTGTTATGTATAATTATAAAATATGTTTTCGTATGTAATGTAATGCTCCTTCTATATAAAATATCATACTTGTAGAAGAAAAGTTACATTGATCCTAGAATATATCAACTATTTTCTACATTTCTTATAATATTTAAATTATTTGTACCTTTTCTTATAGATTTTTTTTCTTTGTTCTATCTATAATACTTGTAATATCCTACCTTTATTACAATTTTGATTTTAATTCTTGACATATTGCTAAACATTTCATTGACATTCTATACTGACACTCCAATATTTAGTGATTTGACTTAAGTTATTGATATTATGAATTGATATTGGCTCCCATTTATGTTTTGTTCTTCGTCAATTTTTTGTTGAACTGAAAAAACTTGAAAACTGAGAAAAAACACATTTCTATTTCTACTTCAATACTTTTTTGTTTCACTCCTCGTTTAACTTCAATTTTCTATTGTAGGTATTAACAGTTGGAGCAATTGATATTATCAAAAACTTTTGAGAATTCTACAGTTGGAAAATTCAAACAAGTAATTCTTTAATAAATCAAATGTTTTTGTGTTAACACTTTGGAAATTCATTATAATTAAAATGAATTTAAAAACACTGTATAATTTCCAAATTAAATTTATTCACCTCAAACGTTTTCGCCAAGGCTTCTACTTGGCATCAAGTCCTCCTGATGATGCCAAGTAGAAGCCTTGGCGAAAACGTTTGAGGTGAATAAATTTAATTTGGAAATTATACAGTGTTTTTAAATTCATTTTAAAGTAATTCTTTGATAAAAATGACTCTTCTACTTTTTTCCATAAGCTTTCGAGTGTCCCGTAAAAAAAATAGCTGTTCGAATTTTCGATGAGGTTATTGATACCCACGAAAAGACGGCCGGTTTGGATATGTGGAGTGAATGAAAAAGGAAAAGATGGCGAAAAGGATGTATTTATCTGAAAGAGGGGGTGTGAGAAAGCGCGTACGACTAAGAACTACGTGGTTAAACCACGTAGATCAAACTACCAAGACGATCGTGAATTGAGTGAGAGTAAGAGAAATCGGTGTGCATGTATGAAAATCAGGATGAATGTGGAGGAAGCGAAAGAAGTAGGTATGTAAGAATAGAGCAATATGGCGTTCCATTCTCTCTGCCTAACCAAACTGCCAGACGGCATGAGGGTAAAGATAAATATATTGAACCAAATATTATTTTTACGCGGCGGCAGAATTGCCATCCACACTTCTCAGCATTATACAACCAGATAAGTCTCCATATGATCAGTCATGTTCACACAAAAACTTAACAGTCTAATGCCGGGAAAAATTCACCTATCCAGATATACAGGATATCAAAGGATTAGGCTCAGAACGCGGGTTCAAAATACCAGCATTGTGCCTGAAATATCTGTGTTCATAAACTTTTTTACAATATTACAAGTGTTTATTATGATAGATTTTTGAATTTTAATGTACAAATTAACCGGTGAATCTAATTTTTGTAAATTATTTATTAAAGATTTTGGAGTAACCCCTGTAGCTGACTTGACTAAAGGTATTATATAAACGGACCTAGAATGCCAAATATTTTTTATTTCTCCTGCTAGTTCTGTATATTTACGTATTTTTTCTGCGACGGTTGTTTGTATATTATGTGTATTTGGGACAGCGATGTCTATTAGGTACGTTATTTTATTACGTTTATCATGTAATACTAAATCGGGTCTATTGTGATAATACCTACCTATCAGTATTGTATGAATAATTTTCCAGAGCCTGATTTTGAAATCTTTTATTCTTTTCATTTAATTTCCGGTTTGAGAAAAGCTTTCAATATCTCTCATTAGAAAATATCAATATTTCATTCACTGTACCTACTTTTATTTTACGTAGTATAAAAATTACGTAAATGAACATATATTATTTAACTTTTCTATTTTTGAAGAGGAAACACTATGAAAGCTCATTTTAAAATTAAGGTAATAAAAAATGAAACACTGTATAACTTCCATTAATTAAAAATGAAACACTGTGAAAGTTATACAGTGTTTCATTTTTACTTTTTATTACCTAAATATATTATTTTTTTTTATATAAAACAGCAGTAAAAACCGATTAAGACATTGTACATGATTCATTTAATTTACTTTTGTGTAAAACATAATGTATGCATGTATTTAAAATAAAATATTTTATAAGACTTAAATTTATTACTACTATACCATCACAGAATATCTTAGAAGTGGGGTAGCCAGCAGATCAGCTGCATGTTATTAACATGCAAATTACCATATCCATTTTATAATCTTAATCATTCTCAGAATAATTATCAAATTATTGTTTACTACTACTACTACTACTACTACTATATCATCACGGCATATCCCACAAGTGAGGTAGCCAGCAGACCAGCTGCATAGTATAAACATGCAACCTTTCCTCTCCGTGTCAATATAAAATCAAGACATTCACCTTATCGCTGAATGGATATTGTAAAATGTCTTAACTTTTTTTTTTTTTTTTTTTCTTTTGTTTTTTTTTTTAAAGATATATCTGTGTTTTTGTTATAAACACAAATACAACCTTATACACCTTTCACAGTAAGCTACTAAAAGCTTGTGTCGTGAAAGGGGAGTTTGCCGGCACCTGGTATCGAACCACGAACCCCTTGTTCACGAGGCCGAGACTCTACCTCCAGGCTACCGACGAACTCTTGTTATTGTTTATTTTTGTTAATTATTGATTTTTTATTGTTAACCCGAACTTAATTATTGTTAAACTTTACAATAAATTATTTACTGAAGTGTTCTTGCTGGTCTGCTGGCTACCTCGCTTGTGGAATGTGCCGTGACAGTATAGGGCGTACGTGTTCTCAATAAAATATCGAATAAAAGCCCTATAAAACATTCCTTTTGTATTTATAGAGTTCAAGTATCTTCTTGAAAAAAAATTCTTTGAATTATCAAATTCCTTTGTAATTACAAGTGATTAAGTCAAGATTCTACACCATAAAAGAAATAAAATATTTCTCTCTTTAAGGGCCGCGATATCCAAACAGAAGTTAACCAGTGGTTAAGTAATCAACTGTTAACTTGTTCATGTTCGGCGTTTGGTGATATAATAAAAATAATTTACAATGGTTACTTAACCAGAGGTTAACTTTCTGTAGTGATGTAAACAGTATTCACATATGGCAATACCTTAGTAAAAATCGGTTGAAATTTAATTTTCACGCACTTTTGTCGCACGAGTGGCAACACTAGGGAAGTTATTTGACACTTCACTGGTTGTTTGGAGCCGCCATTTTAAATTTTAACGTGTTGCTCATGTTGACGAGTGTTTTGAAAGTATCAATAATATTGTTCATCGGATGATGTATCAACATTATTATGAAGATAATTATCCAGTTTTGATCAATATATTATATTATTTTAACACAATATTCTCAAACCAAAATGACAAACTATGTAACTGTCAAATTGATGACATATGTAGCACCATCTACAGACGAAAAAAAAATCATTCTCAAAGTTAACTCGTGGATTCGACAGTTAACTCATGAAAATCGGGTGGTTATAAATAACCACTTGTTATCTCCGTAACAGACATTGGATATCACCATTTCTTGAGTTAACTTATGGTTAACTCTTGACAACAAGTTAACTACTTGGTTAACGTTTTGGATATCGCGGCCCTTATAAACTCTACTTGATAACAAAGTGAGATATAATATATTATTGAAATGTTACGTAGTTTAAATACATAATTTAGCATTTTATTACGAATGTATTAAGTAAGGATATCTTCGTTTGAATTACAAATTACACGAAACTGAATTAATTTCCATAATACCGTGTGTAACTTGTACGTAAGTACTTAAGGTTTGTGATGAAAATGTCTTTCAAATTACCTGCCTGGCTGCCTTGCTCGGAAAGTATTTGCGTTACACAGGTAAAGTATCTTCGAGGTAATTCTTTTTTTGAATTTTAAATAAAATTCCAACTTTAACAGTCAAGGCGGTCGTAGGATGTTGCAAGTATTATATTTATGGTGATGATAAGCCGAGTACCTTCATAGTTGTATGAAAGATTTGTAAGTTTGTTTCTTATTATATTTCATAAAAAAATACGGCGTTAGCCTTTTAAAAATATATGACTGGCATAACAATAGAAAAAGAAAACAATTATAACAGTACAAGGGGTTGCTTCATTGATATTATTTTTATCTGAAATTTTGAATTGATAACGAAACTAAACACAAAATACTAATAAATTATGTTTTCAGGTCCTGAGGGAAATTTACATGCATTATTTTTTTCCAGATTTACAACCGCAATGTGCTTACTATGTTTTTTTATACAAGTAAAAAAAAGTGACAGCATGGAAAGATTCCGATAACCCTAGTTATTATTATAGACAGAGAGGACGGAACGTCAAAAAGATATATCTTTACATACACCTTTCGCTTTTTCTACATTCATAGATTTCTCATAGACGCACGTCAATTTCTTTTTCTTATTTTTGTTCTCGGACGCTCGCGCTTCTTACACCACCTCGTTCAAATACGTATTTCATCTTTGTCGTCCTTTCTCATCCATTCGTTCCACGTGTTCAAACCATCGTAACTTATTTATGTACATTCTGTCCTCAACGCTCCTCTTGTCTTATAATATCCTTATAACGCTTATAGCGCAACGTTTTATCAACCATTCTTCCTAGTGATATCATATCTCCACCGTATTTATTTCACTCAATATTATGTAAATGTTATACATATAAATGTTATACATATGTTGTCGTGCTAGGTGTGCGATTCGTCAAGAGCCCGATTCGGGTTAATTAAATTAAAATAGTTGTGTTGTTGTTCTACAATTATTGTTACATTATATTTTGTTTGTTAATTTCTTTTGTTCTTCTTGCACATCATCATTCATATAACAGAATCAACAGAGCAGTTTACCTAAGAAAAATGCGATGATGTGCATTGGTAGGATTGTCTATATAGAGATTATCATTATCGTGGCATTATATTGAATCACGCTTTAATTGAATTCTTTGATTGTGCATGCTGTAGACACTCTTAATTGGGGAACTGGCCAGATCTTATTGTATGTTTGTAATTTATGTATTGTGTTGTCAGTTTTCTGTGAGTGTCTCTATAAAGTAAAATAGAAAATAGGAAATATTTAGAAAAACAATACATACCCTTGAAGAAATAGCTTCTGTACCCTGTAAGACGGCTTCTGATAATGTGTTGCATAGATCCGTGTAGATCTCTTCCAGTTCCTGAAAAAAATATGCAAAAATAATGTAGTATTATAACATAAAAATAAGAAATTCTAACAAATATGACTCCTCCTTTTTTCTGTGAGGGAGCACTCTAGATTAAGCGGCCACACACCAAAAATATTGGTGCAAAAAGGGAAAAGAAGAAATGGGAATGGGCCTTCTTCTCTATGTAGTACCTATTATTAGTTACTCAAAGGGGATACTAGGCTACCACAGAAAGTACAACAGTTCTTGATGGCGAAAAAGTTTTTCCTTGTTGCCACTAAGTCTGCATGTCCTACAGGTCCAGAGGTTGGATCACGAACAGCAACGAGCATCTCCTCTCTTTTCCTACTGAAATCGGTGTGGGAACATCCCTATAAAACACTAGCTAGGCTACTTGTTAGAGATGAGTTATGATACACCTAAATTTAATTTTCTGCATATAATTCGTAAACATGCAGATCGTCCTCTATGTGCCAATAAAATTTGAGAGGTTCAGGATGAGTGGCTTATCTTGTAATTCTGATTTGAATATGATTAATATCTTATGCGAATACGTTTTTTTACAGGACACTCGAAAACTAACATTACAGAGTGGGAGACCAGTTCTCTGTCAGTGATATAAAATAATTAAAACGTAAATATTATATTAAACTTGGTTAAAAATAAATATCATTAAAAATGTTTCAAAGTACTTCGTGATACACGATAGTTTAATGTAATGATCCAAGATATAAATAAGCTCGATAGATTACCCTAATGACGATCTTTCTTATTGTAAATTATGATAAATACGATAAGGTTTAAATATGACGTTTTTTTTCTGATAGAACCCTTCTCAACGTAACTAAGCTCTGTATAAAGGATGGACCAAGAATCTTAATGATAACATGTGGTAGGTAAAATAAACATGATAAATTATTAAGGGTTGTAATTTTAAATGTCAAAATTCAGTGACATAGATTTGTTTGCAAAGTCTTTACAGGTATAAAATGTATGAAAGATAATAATTATCTGTCATACATTTTGGATATGTTTTCTGCAATGAACATTAACTAAATTCTTGTGAATCGTAATTACATGTTCTATACTATGCTATTCTATACCCCACGTCGTAACCCAAGCGGGGTAGGCAGAGAGAACGAAATACCGTATATTTATATCTAATCCGTACATTATTTTTGCGTTTCTTCTGTATTCATATTATTTCTCATATCTACAATTTGTACATATTTCTCGTTAAAAAAATATCCAACCGATCAAGCTACGTGGTTCTCGGACGCCTGCGCTTTCTCACACCTCCTCTTTCAGATCCTTTTATGCCATCTTTTCACCATCCATTTATTCCAAATATTACCAAACCATCGTAAGCTATTATCCCTAGCATCCGCTTATTCTTCAAATATTTTCATTTTTCTCTCTATTGCGCAACGTTTTATCAATCATTCTTCTCAGCAATCGCATCTCCACTGCATTTATTTAAATTTTGTCTTTCTTCAACCATGTCCATGTTTTGCTTACATACATAAGTGTCGTACCATAATATTATTGAGCACTAGCATGTCCGACACATTGCCATTGCTGTCAATATTGGTCAAAGTGCATATTATTTTTACTATTGTTTAAAAAATTATAAACAAATCAAACAAATACCTAGGTACGAATTTTACTTATATGAAAAATTGTGGAAGGAAGTATTTGTTAATCGGTGTCAAATTACTCTTCATATGTAGCCCCTTACTTGTTTCCTTGAGAAGAAAATTGAAGAGTGAAACACGAAGATAAGTATTTTATTTTATTTTTTTTATTTTAGAAAATACACGGCAATTGCCTTTATAAGTAAGCAGATAAACCATTAGAAATTATCGTTATTCTCTTTATAATTTTTCTTTTCAAATGCCAGACAATATCGTTGACTGTTCAATTCCAAGTTGTTTTTATTGGTATATTGTATTCATGCTTATTTTTTATTTAATACTGTGTTGATACTTTCTAACATTTTATATATTTTTAATTACTTTGTTAATTTTCAATACCACGTTATTGATTTTTTATTTTTATAAAAGCTTTAAGCTGTGTATGTGTGTATAAATAGAAAAAAATATCATATCGAAGCTAACCAGTTATTATGAAACATACCATTCCTATATAATAATATTATGATGAATAAGAAAATTATTAGTTTGGGACTTTCTCAACATAAAAACTTTCCAACATATCGAGCTTTTTTTTATTTGATAGATCTGTGATAAGTTTAGTTACGAAAGCTTAAAAGAACGAAGTCGTGTTTGCAATTCAGAACGTTCGGGTCCTTTAGGATGTTATATGTATGTATAAAGTAGATATGTAGATCCAATCAAAAAGTTTTCATACCAACGTGGTTCTGAATTGAATATAAATTAGTTTGGCTTTTCCATTGCCTACTTTGAATTATTTCGAGTGGGTAATAGTATCTAATAGTATGATAATATATGGGTGAGGAATAATTATATATTAAAAGTTTCTGTATATTCAGTGGGTCAAAAAGTTTTTGAATACTGAGATAAAACTGACTAATTGGTTAATGAAATATAATAAATAATTATATGCCATGAACCATCCATATGCAAATTCCCTATGATTTTCGGACTTACGAGAGTGTAAAGGTGTTCAAGGCGGGGTTTGAAACCCTATTCTTCAGGAGGTGTTATGATACTTAATCGGGCCCTTGCGGTGGTTTTTGGTGCATCTTAAATAAGTTGTCTAGTTATTTATAATTATTTCGATGGTATAGTAATGTAGTCGTAGTATAGTATTTTTTATATAGAATTTATATTCTACTCATTTTCGTATGGTTTCGAGTGTCCCGTAAGCCAGGTGTTCGAAAATATGAAGAAATTTTACATTTTGGATTCAACGATAAAGTTTACCATCTATCCTGAACGTCTTAATTTTGTTTTGGCGCGGAAAGGACGCAGGTTTATTGCATGCAAGTGGTCCATTGACTGCCGGACTTTTATATGAACATGCTTTGTGCCTACAAGGTTGACTAAGCGTCTACGTGATCTCACCGTAGAACGTCATACAATCGCAAAGTCGTCTATAAGTCGTTCACTTATGGACGACTTTGCGAGAAAATATTAATATCGTAACTAAAATCCACAAATATTGGTGTATTTTACTTGACTACATAACGCTTAAATGTGTTTTGACTAGGGCTGCAGGTACAGATATCATAACATCACACCACTTCGTTCAGATCACATCATTACTGATTACCTACTATTTTGTTCGTTGTTTGTTGTGTTTCGATTGCCTTTGAATGTCGTGTATTATTTAAATCAATTCTTTTCATGTACCCATAGTATTTTTGTTCTATATGGTATTGCATGTTTTGTTTTATAAATGGTAACTTATTTCTTGCATGTGTTGGATAATAATATTATTCCTATTTGCTTATGACAAATTCTACTATTGAATTTTAAATAATGTTAAATTTTGAATTTTAAATTTTGAGAGGTTTTATATGGTGTTATTAATTTTATTTTTAATGACTCATTGTATTGTTTATATTGCTTATTGTTTTATTGTTTAATCCTGTGATTATTGCTTTGTGAGCATTATTTCATTAATTTTGTTTAAACATAATTTCCTCTATTCTATTGTTATTATTGTTTGTTGATTTTATCTATTGCTTATTTATTGCTTATTGGTGCTGCTGTGTTTGGTTATGTATGTTTTGTAGAGTACATAAGGGTAATATAGGGATCTTCACTGGTTTGCTTATTGCTAAATATGTTGTAAACCATTATATTTTTTGTATCAACTGTATGTATCCTGCAAAATTGAAATAAATAAATAAAATAAATTACACATCACAACATCTTGATGGATCGTCACCTCACTTATTCAACTATAAACTACTGTCAATAAAGACCTGTTACATTACTTGCACTGTTGTCTCTGTCTACTTCATTGCATACACCCTTTTAAAATACTGTGATGGTATTGTAATGTAGAAATAATATAGACCTTTTTTATATAAATTAGTTCTTACATCGTATTTATATTCTGACATTCTTTTTTAAATTCAAATTTAAACGACCCATTTATATATGTACCTACCTACAATAATATAACACCAATACTGTGAAAAGAAAAGCTTAAGGATTATAAAGTGTGTAGTAACGTATGTACAATGTACAGAGTACAAGTACATACTTGTCTCAGTACCTAAAGGTCCCTCTTCTTCATAAATTGAAATCCCTAGCGGCTGGACTGTAGAAAGAGGTCAAGTGTCTAGCAACATAGGTATAGTATTATATTATACATTTATTTCTCCATATGTACGATATTATGTTGGACATGCTGTTCTCGTGTTTTTCAAGTATGCTTCTCTGTGAGATTGTATTTTTTTTATACACAAAATACACATATCGACGGTCTAGTTAACAACACATCAACAAGTCGTAATTTCCGAAAATTTAATAAAATAACTAACACAAATTTTTTTTTTACAAGTTTAATCGTACTAGTCCTAGACCTTAGTATCTACGTACAAATTAATTAAAAGTAGGAAGAATTTTGAATTTGAAAATACATAGGAATAATAAATCGAAATAAATAAAACAATAAAGAAAGGTTATAATACATTTATACAAAATGCTTTGATCTATCTCAAAAAATATATTTTTACATATTTCATCAGTAACTTTGTGTCTTGTACTTGCTGTCTTTTTGTTTTGATCGCTGCATCATTTATGAACAATTACCGAGGGTCGAGTGGGGTAGAAATGTCAGACGAAGAGAATAAAAGAAAGAAAAGCTTCATAAAATATGTATCACTAGCATTGTTGCAGTAGAATTATTAAGGTATTAACAAAACCTTATATACCTAAATGTCGGACTTTTTTTACACAACATTACAGTTTGGATTTTTCGTTGTTGAAATTATTTAGTCTAAAAATACTTTTTATAATACCAGGAACTCTCAATTATCTTCTCAATCTACCTGAATTTATACCACAAAGGCTTTTTTCACAAGTGGGATTTATTGATTTATATTAAGGCGCATTACAGATGTTCAATATATATAATCGGTAAAAATCAGCCAAATTCATACAAGTAATCAAACATCCAGACCATGCACACAATATCTATAGATAATAGACAACATAGCATGGATAGACAATTGACACAGATCAAGCTAGTCCCACATTAAGATTGAATCTTGTATTATCGGTACTAATGCGACGATACACATATATGAACTAAACACATATACATGTAACACCCAGATCCTGGACAATTTGATAAAGTTTATTCTTAATAATTAATAATAATAAAACTTTTCTATACACAAATGTCAGTATAGCTGGCGGACTTATCACTTACGTAATTTCTTCCAGACAACCAGTGCTGTCTCAATTTTGCTGAGACAGTTTCTCTTCCAAACCCTGGTTGCGAAAATTGCTTACGAAACTCCGCGACCCAGCTGGGAATCGAACCCAGGACCTCGATGATGCAAGTCGACTGCGATAGCCGTTGCACCACGTGGCCGGTTCTTCATTTTGTCCTTGCTGGGAATCGAGACCGGGACCTCATGATTCAAAGGCAAAAGCGTAACCTCTGCGCCACACCGGCCGACAGATACATGCATTAATCTCGAACAGACATCACGCAAATACTCTAGAGATATAAACTATTGAAAAATTTAAATTAATTAACACGCAGGTCAATATCTTCGTGCCATAAAAATAAATATTGATGTGTGATTTTGTATACCTCATAAATGCAGCAATGAAGATTTATTGTTTTTGATGCTGACCGACACGAAAAGAAGAAAAAGCGTTGAAGATGATAAATTACTTATTCTTTATATTTTAAGAGTTTTAAGTTTTCGGATACTCATAGAAAAGATTGAGAGACCGTTTTTATGTCATGAAAAAGAAATAGTTTAAACTTTAATATTGTTTAACTTTAACTATTATTTCTTTACATAAGTTTATATATAAAGGGTTTTTCAACAAGGACTTTGTTTTTTAAAACAAAATAAAACAAAAAAATTTGATGAAGATGATTAAAATTTTTATTGAATTACAAAGAGAAAAGTTTGGCAATTATGCATGAAAAATGATACCTGACAAATGTCCACCACGAGCACGCTGACAGATGTCGATTCTTTCATCAAAGTTTTTAATCACTTTTTGGCAAAATGGCGGGACTATTTCGCTAATCACATCACGGATTTTGAGTTTTAAGGCTGCAATCGATTCGATTGGCTCCGTATAGACTCTGTCCTTAACATAGCCCCACAAAAAATAATCCAGTGGCGTTAAATCACACGATCTGGCTGGCCACTTAACAGCTGAGTTTCGTGAAATCATGCGATCGGGAAATTTGGTTTGCAATAAATTGATCGTTTCATTGGCTGTGTGACATGTGGCACCGTCCTGTTGAAACCACATGTCAGTGATATCCACGTCATCAATAATAGGCCAAAATTGAGTTGTCAACATCTTGCGATAGCGTGATCCATTGACCGTTACCGCATTTCCAGTCTCATCTTCGAAAAAAAACGGCCCAATCACGCCTCCAGACCACATAGCGCACCATACAGTGACACGCTGAGCATGCAACGGCTTCTCAATAATTGCTCTAGGATTTTCAGAAGCCCAAATGCGGCAATTTTGCTTGTTGACGTACCCTGACAAGTGAAAATGGGCTTCGTCTGAAAAAATGATTTTTTCAGAAAAACCAGCGGGTTGTTCCTGAATGAATTGAGCGAATCTACGGCGATTTGAATGGTCGTTCGGCTTCAATTCCTGCACCAGTTGAACCTTGTAAGGCTTCAAAGCCAAATCCTTACGCAAAATTCGCCATGTGGTGGTTTTGGATAACCCCAATTGTCGAGAACGTCGAGGAATTGACAAATTTGGATCTGCTTCAACACTGTGGCTCACGGCTGCGATGTTTTCAGTTGAACGACCCGGTCGTACACGCGTTGGTGTTAACACATTTTGTATCGAGCCTGTCGACTCAAATTTAGCGACCAAATTCTTAATAGCGGTCTCAGAAGGACGATTATGTTGTCCGAAAATATCACGAATTTGACGAAATGTCACTTTAGCAGAACCACCATTTTCATAATGGATTTTAATTATTTTAATGCGATTTTCAAGCGAAATTGAATTCATTGCAAAAATTGCCAATGCATCCACTACGAATACGTCAAAAAATTAAATGTCAAAACTATCATGTTGCTGGTGTTGCCACAATTAAAAAACAAAGTTCTTGTTGAACAACCCTTTATATATTTTAAACTTTGTTATAAGCCCAAATACAACCTTATACACCTTTCACAGTAAGCTTAAAGCTTGTGTCATGAAAGGGGAGTTTGATAGCACCTGGGATCGAACCGCGGACCCCTTATGAAGTTTTCCAAAATAAACATCTACTTCGTTATCAATTAATTCAGAGATCGATTTTATTTGAGAATTCTATGGATCAGTGGAAGTGTTCCACAAATAAAAAAATATACCTAACTGAAATATTTTTGTGACGAACTTTTCTACTCAATCTAAGGTTTACCATTAATAATGTATCAAAGACCACAATACTAAAATACTTGAAAAATCTGCAAAGATAATTTAATAACTCTAAGGTTTGTACATTCACAGAGTGAAAATCCATTATTTATTTATTTATTTATTTACATTTCTCTTGAGAATGTCAATTTATCAACATATGACGAAAACGCTCCAGATTTGAATAAATCTAAGTGAAAAGTTAACTGTGTTGTAATTAAAGTATATTATCAAAGATAATTTAGAATATAACTATGTGCATTATAAATGGTTAACTTTATCGTTGCGGCACATGCAATTACGCGAATTGTCGACTTCGACATCAATTAAAAAGCGCTCAAAGGAATGATTTCCATTCTTTATGCGACCCTTGAGATTAATTGTTATCATTACTAAAATAACGACTGCTTATAATTTTGTTTTTCTCTAAACAAGGCTTTATTATGAAACAGTTTGTGTTTATTTGGCTACAGCCAGTAATTAATGGGGTGAGCAAAAAGTTAATTGATACATTATAATAAAATTCAATAAATTCAATAAAATTCATTTATTCTATCCCGTGGAGCACCTGGTACAGAATTGGTCTCCCACTCTTCTCCGTAAGTTTTTGAGAGTCCTGTAAAAGGCAGGTGTTCAAAAAAATTTGGAGATTTTACATCTGAAAATTCAGCAATGAGGTTTGCCACCCATCCTGAATGTCTTGATTTTATATTAGCACGGAGAGGACCGCTTAGATGTTTATTATATGCAGCTGGTCTGCTGGCTACCCCATTTTTGGGATATGCTGTGATTGTATAGAAGTAGTAATGGAAGTAATAAAATTCAAAAGTAAAAAATCAACTGTACTGATTTAATGTGGATAACTTAAAACATAACCTATGTTTTTTGTTTCATTATATTCTTTAAAAGACGTTTTAAAAGTTTTATAATCTTTCAGGCATAAATTTAAATATTTCAATGTGACAATGTTGAAATAACTCCTTTTCCCGGATATTTCAGGAGTCCAAGGATTCTTTGCAACTCTCAGTACCACTTAGTCAGAGTTGCCATCTCCGACCCTACCACGTCAGTGGGCAGTAGACTCGGCTAACATCGCAGATCTCATCTTGAGACCTACTCATCCACAAATACCTTAAAGTATGCAGCGTTCGTGCCGTTTAAAACACTTCTGCAAGCCAGATTCCCAAAACAGTGTGATTATGATATAGCATAAATATTAGACTTTCTATTGTGTTTTCAAAGCATAACATAAATATACCAAAATAACAAAAATGCCAATTTCTCGAATATAAGATATTTTGTCTAGTTGAGCTATGTAACTAGACAGTCGATGTATTAGATACTGAACAAAATATTTCAATATTTGCGAAATATGTCGATTATTGCTCCTAGAAATAATATTTATTAATATTCCTAGCAATATCAAAAGGGATTTTGGTGTGAGAGTTGCCGAACTAGCATAATGAATTGAAACTCTGTTTAATTGATTACATCGCCAACGTGATAAATGACAGAATAAACAAAATTAACATTTTCAGAGAACAGTATATTAGGTATGTCGCTGCCAGATAGTTGAAGAAGCCAGTTAACGTAATTACTAGGCGGTTAGTTATGTAAACGCCGGCGGCATTCAATTAAATGACTATAGCTACTTTCAACTGGTTCGAGCAGCACTGCAATGAGAACTCAACCATGTCATGACGCTCGGTGGCAGTGTTGTGTACTTACATACAACATAAATGTATGAGAGTGAATAATAAAATCTCGCTATTGATCTCGCACAGGGCGTCGTGAGCACTGCTTGATTAAGCAGAAATTTAGTTTAACAAGCATCTTGTCGGATTTTTTAACGCGATGTTTACTTATTTATTTATTTTTTGTTTACTTTACATAAATTAGAAAAAGAATTACACAAAATACACGCAAATCAAATACATTGTTATAAAACCATTTTACAGAGGGCTGGTTGATCGCAGAGTTGTGATTTTTTCAAACTTAACCCATTCCATGAAATGTTCATACAAAACTTTAAAGGAAGAAAAGAGGAGATACACAGGAGAAGAATAAGTATGAAAAGGAACTAGGAAACAGATCAAACCTAGAGACACAGTGGCAAATAAAGAAACTAAATTTCAATAAACGGATTGAACTTTTCGTGCGTCGTTCAACGTAAGGTCTAGTCATTCAATTGAATGCCTGCATTTAATTTACTAACCACCTAGTCATTTAATTGAATGCCTGCATTTAATTAACTTACTGTATGGTCATTCTATTGAATGCCTGCATTTAATTAACTTACTGCATGGTCATTCTATTGAATGCCTGCATTTAATTAACTAACCGCATGGTCATTCAATTGAATGCCCGCATTTAATTAACTAACCGCATGGTCACTCAATTGAATGCCTGCATTTAATTAACTAACCGCCTATTCATTCAATCGAATGCCTGCATTTAATTAACTAACCGCCTATTTATTCAATCGAATGCCTGCATTTAATTAACTAAACGCATGGTCATTCAATTGAATGCCTGCATTTAATTAACTAACCGCCTTATCATTCAATTGAATGCCTGCATTTAATTAACTAACCGCCTAGTCATTTACATAGCTGGCCAATCTTACTGTTGGGTGGCGACATATACCTACATACATTATTAATAATTATATGAAATTTCTCGTCTGTCTTTGGTTATTCAAGAATAATAGTATATCACTCAATCACAGCTGAGAAATATTAGCAGATTTCGCTATAATGTCTAGATCAAATATCGCATGTTGAATTATGAGTAGAGCATTTTTTATTTCGGAAAAAGGGTAATTAACATACACAGTAAGTCTCCCACTTTTTACTGCAAATCTTCGAAAATTCATTGGAAAAGAAAAAGAGATCTCTTCTGTGACTTTCTCTCATACAATTAATTCACTGCCTACTCCAATTTCAGGTGATATTTTTAATTCAAAGTATTAAATCATATTATAATGAGTTACAATCCATTGGATTGGTCTGCAACGAGTTTTGATTTTCTTCTCCATTCCTCCCTAATTTTGGATAGTCTCTTTGAGTTCGTCGGTAGCCTGGAGGTAGAGTCTCGGCCTCCAGAACAAGGGTTCCGTGGTTCGGTCCCAGGTGCCGGCAAACTCCCCTTTCACGGCACAAGCTTTTTGCTTAGTGTGAAAGGTGTATAAGGTTGTATTTGGGTTTATAACAAAACCCAGATATATCTTTTTTTTTAAAGTTCTACGTATGTGCCACAGTTCATGTCTTTCTTCAGTTGGTTCCTAAAAGTGTCTCTTGGTGGGCCTCTACCATTTCTGCTTTCGGTCCTACCCTCCGCGATGGTGATAAGCAGTCTCCAAGCTGAAATGGCAATGTGCTGGTCATGTGTTAAGACGAAAGGATGGCAGATGGACTTGTGGAATTCTTGAATGGACGCCGTTGGAGGACAAAAGAAACGTAGGAAGACCTCAAAAAGATGGATTGACAATATTGTCCAAATGATGGGAAAAAAGTGGTATCGTGTTGCTCGAGATAGAAAAGTGTAGAAAATTTTTGAAGAGGCCTATATCCAACAGTAAAGAGTAGAAGGCTAGCAGTAAGTTAGTAAGTATTAAAGATAAGTATTGTTATATAAAAGAAACGGAATTCTGAAAATAAAAAAGTACAGTTACTTTGAGTCAGCTCGTGTTCTTATTAATATCTTCATTCACTCACCCTCTATTTCTGAAAGTTTTACACCAATCCTCCTTAAAATCTTATCTTCAGAGCTAAAAAAGTTGTTACATCTCCATTCCTTACTAAGTTAATTTTTAATTCATGATTATCAGAGAGAGAGAGAGAGAGAATGAGAGAGATAACTGTGTAAGATAAGAGATATTTTATGATGAGAACGTGACAGAATTCACTTAGAAAAGTCGAAATAAATTAAGTTTTTTTTCAGCACTTTGCTATAGGTACTTTAAACTTTGTCGTAAGTTATTAGATACTTTCTCAAAAGTGTCATTGAAATTTTAATTTCGCTGACGTGTAACGGCTGTTTGGATGGTATAATTATTTTGTCATTGATGTAAAATTTGCTCTTCTAGTAGGCGTGTTTTTCTTACTATTTTATTTTCACGACATATCCCACAATTGAGGTAGCCAGCGGACCAACCACAAGTAATAAACATGTTTGTACCCGTTTCCAAAATTGAATTGATTGGAATGACTTATCTAGAGTAGTTTAAAAGTACAAAAATAAACATTTGCACTTCTTAGTAAGTAAATCCAATTCCGGCATTCAATTCTTCTTTTGCTTCCTAACAATATAAATTACGTAAGAGTCCTTGAGAATTTGATCCACGTGATCAAGCCACATAGTTCTTGAACGCCCGAGATTTTTTACAACCCGTATTTCAGATAAATAATTTTCTTTTATAAACATCAAATAAGTAAAGGAAGTACATAGTTTTCAGTATTTTCTATTTCATCGTATAGTTCTTGCATTTTGCACATATAGATATTCCTAATATTTACATTGTTCAGACATATTTGTGAATTTCTAACATTTTCTTACTTAAAATGATACATCGCTTTAGCTAGTAAATCAAACATACACGAAGATAATAATTCTTCAAGACGTTTCGACTTCCAAAGCTTTCAGAAGCTCAACAGAAAACTTTCTGAAGAATATCAACAGAAACAACAGAGGAATTAATAGTAATAGTGATTATAGTAATAACAATAATACCATGAAACAAAAGTATGTACATAAAGTTGAACAACTCCCGGGTGCTTGCCTCGCACATTGTTGAAGAAATAAACTTGAAAAGACAGAAGTTATTCGTAGTATTATTAAAAGAAACACTCATTTCAGAACAACTAGTATTCATACCCGAAATGAAGGATGTTATTAAGGAAATTATATTCGCTTATCTTGAATTATATTATGTCTGAAATCGTGATGGAGATGATACAAATAATCATTATAATTTATCTGTGAATTACGTTGTGGGGTAAATAAGTTACAAGATTTTCAGACAGTGGTGAATAGAGTGTTGTACCTAAATTAAAAAATCTTATCGTTAGGTAATCATAATTTTTAATATCTCATCCTACTCAGTGATGTATCTTTAAATTAGATTTTTTTTAAGGATATTAATTGTCATACTTTGTCATTGTACCCATTTATGTGAGGATATTAAAAAGAAACATTATTTTAACAAGTTGTAACATTATTATACTTCAAATAACACACAGTTTACTTTTCACTTAGATTTATTCAAATCTCGAGCGCTTTCGTCGATGTTAATAAATTGACATTTTCATTCACTAAAAACAAGCAAAAAACTTAGAAAAGTGTAAAATTTTCTGAAAAAAAAAAACAAA
Source organism: Athripsodes cinereus (assembly GCA_947579605.1). NCBI lineage: Eukaryota > Metazoa > Arthropoda > Insecta > Trichoptera > Leptoceridae > Athripsodes > Athripsodes cinereus. The sequence continues at coordinate 37,836,174 of OX388306.1, forward strand.
AGCTCACTCACACCATTATCAACAATGTCTTGGATTGTCTCATGGGTTAGTAACTTTAGTGATAGGTTTTGAAGGAAAGAGCCCTTAATTAGGTGACCTTGAGTTTATTCTGGATCTAAACAAAAACAAGGTGTGAAAGGTGTATAAGGTTGTATTTGGGTTTGTAACAAAACCCAGATGTATCTATATATACATACATACTAAAAAAATTAAAAAAAATACAATTGCTTTGGATTAGTCTAGATGACAATATGAAAATGTTATTTTATTATATTTTAAATTGTAATTTTGTTAAATCCTGAGCCCTCCCTTTGAATTTTTCTTTCTTATTTTGTTGATTCTGGATGATATAGGAGCTCAGCTTTTAAAACATGCAGGGGAAAGTGGTGGAAAATCCTTAATGCGGTAAGTGGTTAGAAACATCTTCAAATGGTTCATGTATGGTTTTGAGCTCGTACAGGAAGACACAAATAAGGCGATCACTGTCACAGCCAATGTGATAACAAAGGGCGAAGAATGAATTGAAAGATTCTAAGTCCTAGTACATTCGGATAAAAAAAATATAGGAACTCATTATTATATGATTTAAGTTCAAAAGTATTGTGGATATATCAAACATTATTATTTCCACAACAGTTGTATCGCTAGTGTAAGACCAGGTGTCTCAGTGCTTAAGTGTTTTGCTTGAAATTAATAATAAATTACTATGGTGTACGCCAAGGGTGGCCAACCCGCGGCCCGCGTAGCATATGCGGACTTAAAATAATAGTCGGTACAAGTACCCGTTACTTTTTCTAAAGAGGTATTTTGAGAAAACATTCTTAAAGAAAACCGAGGAGTGTTGAAACATTTCAAATTCCTATACCATATTGAAAATTTGGCGATGGGGGTGGGGCAGAAATTTTAGGGTGAAGTAAAATTATCAAATATTCCATTTATGGAGTAAGTATATTGTTGTGCGGCCCGGTAGGAAATCTCATTCTGAAATTTGGCCCTATTGCTGAAAAGGTTGGCCACCCATGGTGCACGCCTTTCTGTTGTGTTGTAGAGAAAATGTCTCAATACGAAACATCGTGAAGCAGTAGGGGCACTCGTACATTAATGGACATTTTGGTCAGTTTGAGTATCTTTTTCTTTTACATTTTTTCAAAGAATTTCTCACAATGAGAACTCTTGTGATTCGCATCATAACTCATTCTTGAAATATTACATCGAATATTGTTAGTTCCATGACTCAATTTGTAGAAATGTTTTATATTTGAGAAATTGCTATTTATGTACATAATTTTGGTTTATATATATAATTTTCGAAACACAACAGAAAGTGAAATATACTAATTTTTCAAATGTTTCGTGATTAACACTGTGGAATTCATACATACATACATACAATCACGCCGCTTCCCTCGCGGGGTAGGCAGAAAGGATCGAACGCCACTTCCTTCTATCCTCGCATACATCTTTCGCTTCCGTCACTGTCATACAATTCCTCATGCATGCTCTCCTGTTCAATGTGCTCAACACATGAACGACTGTGAAATTCCATATTTATTATTAATTTAAAATAAAAGAAACTTTGTGATTTCCACAAGAATAACTTTATTTAGTTAAAACGTTTTCGGAACAACTTGTTCCATCATCAGTAACAATACTCAGTATTGAGTATTGTTACTGATGATGGAACAAGTAGTTCCGAAAACGTTTTAACTAAATAAAGTTATTCTAGTGGAAAGTACTAAGTTTCATTTATTTTAAATTAATAAGAAATATGCTACAAAATAATCGCACTATCAAAGAAATACGTTGTCTTTGTTCAGTCCAATAGTTTAACAGTTCAAAAAAATTCTATGTCGATTTATTTGAACATAATTTTTCTCCATTGCTAAATTCTCTATACATGTAGCGAACCGTGTATTTTATATTTATTATTTGTTTGTGGAGTTGAAAGACATAGTGTGTATAACCAATTAAATCTAAATTTTCCACTGGTTGAGTTAATGAACTGGACAGTCTATATTATCTTTTATTATTCATCGCAATATTTAGTTAAGTATTTAAGTAAACTGCATGTATGAAGTCAGCGGATCAACTACATTTAGTTAACATACAGTTACTTGATACAAGAACGTTAAAAAAAACACCTACCAGATTCCTAATTACTGTATTCAGAAATCAAACCCGTATTTTCAATACATTTTTCTTTACGACATAGGCGTATTGCTTCTGTTTTTGGTTTTCGGAGGATATTAACATTGGATGCATGTAATGATGTTTCATTATAGAATTAAGTAAATAACGTTTTTTTACCTGCAACAGATGAGGAAGTGTTTCCTGATTGTACTCTTCCACCATACCATTGGTTGAGTGGAGTTGCTGAACATAAGCATTATGGCAGTCCATGTAACCAGCTAGGGTCGCCTGACTGGGGTTTTGGCAGTAGTTCTGGTGGGCAGCCTTGTAATCTTGACGGCTCTGGAAAGAAATTAATGACACAATTAGAAAACGATCATCTTTATCCGTTAATTGAAATATGATTCAGTTTTCACTTCTGTTGAGTACAGAATAGTAAATTTATAAGTTTGTTATATTTTTTCCTTATTTTTTCAGGCGTGAAAAGTATAGGAAGGTCTTTGGCAAAATGGTCGAATGAAGTTAATAAAAACACAAGAAGGAGGTGGTTAAAGAGATGAAATAAAAAATAAACGTTTTCTTCTTCTACATTGATTTTTATCAAGAGAAATGTCTTTCGTCTTTCAAGGATATTCAAAAACATTGACGATTGAAAATATCCTTGAAAGATGTCTCTCTTAAACAAATCAATAAAAGAGAAGGAAACATTTATTTTTAAGTACACCATGGTATTCTACAGACACCGACACATTGAATTGAATTGATAAAATGGATAATGTAAATTGTATCAAGTGTTTCCTTCTACTATGAATCATTGATTATAAGATAGACATCTTTCGATTCATCATTGATAATGACTTGATTAGTCGAAAAACGTCTCTCTCGTGATCAATAACTTATATTAGAAAGAAACACTTGTTTCAATTAACCTTATTACGGAATTTTACTACGTGTGTACCGACACAATTAATTATGATTTAAAAGAAAAGGTTGAAAAATCAAAGGAGAAGTCAATACAAATATGAACCTAAAGTGGTTTAAGATAAAGCTCTTTTTTATTCATCTTTGTTACCAGATCAGCTTTTACTGCACACCTTTCATCCCTTTTATACTACGTCTTTAGAAAACTTCAAAATTTTGCATAACAAGACGTCAGCAACTTTAAAAAAAAAAATTCTTATTTCCTTTTCAGGTCACAGCTGTTCGGTATCATTGAATTTTATTTACAGCATTCACTTTACATTTTTTCGCATCTGAAAGGATACAGAATAATTCATGTGTGGGGGATACAGGTAAAAAGGATAGTAAAATATAGCATTAGGTATACCTCTTACAGTTGCAAGTAGAATTGTGACTACAAGTTAATAGTGTTGAAACGCATATTCTATTGACTGGATACCGAATAACAATTTAGTTTAGTATTACTAGGGCCAATTCTGAATCTTAATGAACTAACTAAACTAATAGTTGATTAATATTAGTAATTATGAAGTATTCAGCATAAGTTATGAACTATAAACTCGAGAACCACCAAGTGCAAACGGTAAAATCTATGGGACAAACTAATATTAGTCAATGATGCCGCAATACAAAATGTTTTTCACGTTCCGATTTACACTTCTGGCAACAATTTAATAGTTGTCGCGCGTGAAAATTGTGAAATGTCAGATTTGCCGATATATTTTGGCGTTCGTATTTGCGTCGGTGGTGGTGTAATTTTACAATTTATACATGCTAAGAGTTGCCCTAAAAATATAAATTTTTACTTTTAATTGAAAAAACAACTGAACACTTCCAAAATATAGCAATATTCTGCGGTAAAATGACAGCAACTAATAATATTCGCACATTAAAAGTCGCGAATAAAATTCTGCCAAATCCAACTTATTTTAGTCGTCGGCTGTCAACTAAAATTTCATTCTGAATACGAAATCCATAGATTCTCGAAATTTATAGTTGTACTAAGGTGTCAAAATGAACTAATGAACTAAATTAGTACGGAAAACTGTGAATACGAATAAGTACTAATAATCATGACTCGACTATCTTCTCACACTTAGTTGACTAAGTTAGTGCAACTAAACTATTTTATGATTCAGAATTGGCCATACTGTATTTTGGTGAATACTGTGAGAGCTAATTAAATGTAGAGACACTGGATCACGTTATCTTTGATGAACGCCCGATTCGTTCGGATCATGGTCTCCATGATATCATAAATGACGTTGAACCACCTTTTGATAATTATATGTCTCATTTATTATCTCTGAACTTTCACAAAATTTACAAAAAAATATTAATTTGTTAACGATCGAACGAAATGTTTTAATAATGTTATTATTTTATTTTTGCATATTATAAAAAAATTTAATGACTTATTTGGCTCAAATAACTCAAGTTCTGTTTAACTCAAAGTTCAATTTATAGTTTATATTATTTTGTAGTAGTTGAGAAGTAGATATAAATTAAACATGTTTCATGATAGAATTCTTTCTCATAAAGATCTTTTGATTTCGTTAATTTAGAAAAATAAATATTTCGCGGATATTTTTCAATACACTAATATACGGAGTAACGAAAATTCTGATCAAATACGTTGTCTACCGGATAACTGTTTTGTCTCTAATTGTAACATATGTGTTGTTTCTTTGCTTGCTATCCAATGTCTCACGTAGTTTGGTAGTCGTATAGCGAAAACGTGACGAGAATAATACTCTTGTAAGCGTTTTGTTAAAAAAATTACAAGAATTTACTGAGACCTTTGTGATAAAATAATACTAACAATATTTTGAATATTCAACATAAGGAAGAATACTTGAGTTAACTTTGGTGGAAGAATTATTGCAATATCTTAATAAATATAAATACAAATATATTTATAGGAGGGATGGAGTCAGACATCGTAATGTCCCAGCAATTTAATATTTGCTAAAAGTATAATGTATTTTAAATACGTACCTTATTATGATGTGCCAACTTAATGTTAAAAAATCATTCTATCTATTGGTGAGTGTGATCAATTGGAATGATTAATCTAGAGTGGTTCAAAGTATGATTGACATCCATTGATCTCGTCCAGCATATTGGTGGATGTCTTTGCTTAGTGTTGGGGTCTACTTGCAGCTGCTTTGAGAACACAGAGCTCAAAAAGTACCTGAGGTGCCATATTATAGTACTATGCTTGTACACTGTGTATATTACGGCAATCAAGGTTTAATTTTTTCACTGTGTTGGTGTTAAGGTAGTAGAATTCCATAGCGAAATAAATAAAATTTTATTCTACTTTTGATTTATATGACGAAAGGCGTCTCTCTCGTCAAATTAATCAAGTGGTTGAATTAACCGCTTGGAGGCGTTTGAAATATGGATCCACCGAAGAATGTTAAGAATATCTTGGACTGACATGACAAGTAACGTTGAAGTATTGCGTAGATCAAATGCTCATCGAGCATTGTTCACAACAATCAAGCTTCGTAAAATTTAATATTTTGGTCACATAATGAGAGAAGAAAAATATGCCATCCTAAAACTGGTTAGAGGGGAAGATTGAGGGCCGTAGAGGGGTTGGAAGAAGGCGACTTTCCTGGGTCCAGAACATTCAGAAGTGGACCGGGATGAGAGGTGTGGAGGAGCTGTTTCGTGCTGTCTTGAACAGGAAGGATTTCTCCCAGGTGGTCGTCAACGTTGGGGGGACCCGACAAGATGCGTAGAGAAGAAGATGAAGTAGAATAAAACATTATTGTTTAATCGGATTGACAATGTCCTAACAAGACAAAAGACGTCTCTCAAGTCAAAAAATCAGATATAAGAATAAAACATTCGTCTTATTTATTTCGCAAAGTATAATAAATTAATTAATTATTTATCATAGAGACTAAAGGTGTTTGTATCACGTAAGGAATAGTGTATAATAAATATTAAATCTGATTACTAATAAACTGTCTACATACATATCATTGTCTTAGATAGTGAATAGACATGAGACAGAAGGTAATTATTATAATTGGTTATATTATTCATCTCACGAAGTATGTAATGTATAGTAGGGGTAATGAGACTACACTATGTATGTACAATACAATACAATAATAATTAATCATCAGGTGACACGATATGTAATCATATTAATTCTCTGTTGCTATTAGTAGCAAGCAGTAAAGGGATGACTATAATATGTTTAAAATGTGCTCTATACTCATGGCAACGCCATCATTCCGCAATTTTGGCAAAAGTGGTTTTATGTTTTATAATCAATCATTTGTGTCTTGATCATATTCTGGTAAAAGGATTCAATCCCTTTACCAGAATGATACATAAAAATAATACATTCCGATTGGCTGATATAGCTCAAGATAAAATTGAAAAAAAAAACACAGTATGTAGTTAACTTCCAAATGACTTTTATTAACTTCGCGTACTAGTATTCGGAGACTCTCGACTCCATCATCGGGCGATTAGTAAAAAGTGATCTTTTTACTCCTACAAATTATAATTTGAGTAGAGAAAAATGGTAATGCTTTCAAAGATCAGCTTTCATCCAACACCATGAGCCACAATTAATTTAAAATATATAATAGTTACATAATATTTCGGTCATCCTAACATGCCTACATACACAGAGTCTCGGTCGCTTATATACAATAAAATAATAATAAGGTATTTTTATTTGTGGATAATTTAGAAAACATAATATCAAGGAAAAAGGAATTAGTTCAGACCGAAACTTGGAAGAATAAATAAGATGTACGTTGGTATTTAGTATAATATATTTATGTTGTATATGTACGTGTTTGAATTACCTTATATCTTAATAAGTATCTATGCAGCACGTTCCAGTGGGTAAAGCAGAATATACACCGCACCATATTACCTAATAATAATATACCCAACTAATTCCCATAAATTGCTACCTATTCCAGTTCATTGGAAGACAAGAAATAGAGCTTTTAATTATAATTGCTAATGGTTAACGTATCAGCAATAAAAATAGCTTGATAAGAGCAGCTTTTATATGCGAGAAAATACCCTTATGTTGTTTATAATATATTGAGGGTGAAATAATTGCTGTTTTATGTATTGGTTTGAATAGAGTAGGAAAGTCTTGTGATGGAGAACTGAAGAGCACAACTTGAATGTGTATTATGTACATTCAGTGACTAACCCTATTTCAGGTATGACAATATTACGCACCGTCTACATATCATACATTATTTAAAATATTAAATTTATCAATGTCATCATTCTGAAGATACTCGCTACAAGGCACTTCTCACTACTACAATATTCTTACAAACTATATTCTAACAGTTTCTTATTGCTACGTATTAAAAGCTTTTAACGCCAGGTACATTACTTGACAGCTTATTATCTATTAGTAGTGCAATTAGAATGAAGAAATTGTAACACACAATGGATGAAATAAAAATGTTCCTTTTAAAATATTTAGTAGGTATTAGTTTTTATGTACTATATAACGAGTTACAATCCATTGGTCTGCAACGAGTTTGGTTTTTCTTCTCCATTCGTCTCTATTCTCAGCCAGTCTTTTCAGCTCTACGTATGAGCCACAGTTCATGTCCCTCTTCAGTTGGTCCATATATGCGTCTCTTGGTCGGCCTCTGCTATTTATCCCCTCGGTATTACCCTCCGCGATGGCGATGAGTAGTCCTGGGTGCCTTATGTTGTGGCCAATCCAGTTAGCTCGTTGTTGGCTGATTCTCTTAAGGAGTTGCCTTTTTTCGCCTACCCTGGTTAATACTTCTTCGTTTTCGACGTGCTCCGACCAATGGATCTTAAGCATGCGTCTGTAGCACCACATTTCAAAGGCCGCCAACCGTCCGCTTTCACTCTTGCTGATGGTCCATGTCTCGCAACCATAAAGCAGAATGCTCCATACAAAGGCTTTAGTAAGGTTCTTCCTTACGCTTAAGTCAATAGACCACATAAATTTATAAAAATACGACCGGTTTCAACGCTAAGATGCGTCATTGACGATTGTCAAACTAAAACCCTTTTTGATTGAGTTTTAGTTTGACACTCGTCAATGATGCGTTGAAACCGGTAGTGTTTTATAAAAAATTATGTGGTGTGGTACATAATAACTAAAACATACTAAATATTTTTAAAATGTTTCGTGATTACCACATTGTTAGTGGCAATGAAATCAAACAAATTAAACGTTTTCAAGTAATGTGAGTCTTACATAAGTTTAAATTTGCCTGACGTTTAGAACCGAAACTTTCAAATGCCGGCTCACAAGTAAATAGCGTCGCAATCGGAGTTATTTAATTTTATTAAATAAAATAAAATATAAAAATATATTATTGAGCACTGTTTAATCTCCACTTTGTTAGGTTAGATACCGAACGTTTTCGCCTATACTTGTAGGCATCTCCAGGGAAACTGAAATTTAAAAATTGTGAGAGCTGTTCATGTGGTGAGATGGAATTATTTAACATTTGGTTTCAAAATTTCAAATTTTGCAGCAAAACCCATTATTGGGTGCAATGCCAGAAAGAGAGAGAGAGATTATTTGGTTTTATTTTCAGTTATTATTATAAGGTATTTCCATCAAGATCCATCGGTCGAAAAGTAGGTAGGTAAGCATTTGTTCAATACATGCATGGAATGAATAGTTAGATAGAAGTGTTATAATCGAAATAAATTTTATATTCCTAGTTCAATTCAGTTGAGTTCGTCGGTATCGTCTCGGCCTCGTGAGCGAGGGGTCCATGGTTCGATACCAGGTGCCGGCAAACTTCCCTTTCACGACACAAGCTTTTAGTAGCTTACTGTGAAAGGTGTATAAGGTTATATTTGGGTTTATAACAAAAAAAGATATATCTTTTATAAAAAAAATACACACAAAACCTTACAAAATATCTCAATTAACTCAAAAAGCTATTTTACATTCACACTCACTTAAAATTTTAGTATACACCACACAGTGTATTTTATTTGCTGTATCCTTTTTGTCAAAAATTTTGAATTATGCGATCATATTTATTCTCGCATACATCAATGTGAAAATGTTATGTTCACAATCGTTTGTTTATGTTCAAAATGAACGCTTTCCATTTTCAAAAACACGCAGGCATTTGTTTAAATTATTATTTCACACGTGTACAGTGTGTTTTTATGTATGTTTGCCAATGGTGTTATTTCAACACGAAAGTTTATGAATTCTGCGGATAAAGAGGTTCAAAGAGATTAGATGAAATTTACAATTTAAAGTTTTTTGATCATTTCAGTAAAATTTGTTAAAATTTCTTATATTACTTACACACTAACTTTGACATGTTTTCAGACAAATATTGTTTAAGGTTAATAAACATGAAGGCGACGCCCTTAGTCGGGAAGGATGCGGCCGGAACTTTCGTTGCAGCCCAATCTCGACCTGCGCCTTCCAAGAGCAGCAACCAATTCCAGCGGACCGTAGCCTTTGGAGTAAGCCACCCGCCCCCTAGTGCAGAGCTTCAAACACTTAGGGATTCACGGCGGGGCGAAGTACTCCGGACTTAAGGGACACGTCCACTTGACGTGTCGTCCGCTGAAAGGGGTAGCCACAAGCTCCTTTACTCTTTAACAGCACGAGACTGCATGGGTAGATGGAGGGAGGGCCAAAAAATAAAACCACTTTCAAAGTTTGAGGCTTTGAAAGACGAACAACATGCCTACTGCAGGGGTCTCTGGGTGAGAGGTGAAGGAACACGGAGGGGGTCAGAGAAGAAGGGAGGGATGTGCCACAATACCAACTCCGCCTCAGTACACCAAGTAAAGAGACTGGAAGCTAAGATAGGGGGCTAGGCACAGCAACTTCGCCTCAGTAGACTGCACACACAACGGCCATAATCCCGAGCGCGCCAGCTAAGGAGGTTCAGAGGCTAAAGGATACGATATTGCTATACGGAGGAATAACCCCGCTATCGACGGGAATTATGCCTTCAACACACTGGCTGTACGGAGGAATCACCCCACAATACAACGCGCGGTAGAAGAAGGCAGGTGAGGGGTACGTCTTCAACACACTGGCTGTACGGAGGAATGACCCCTCAATACAACGCGCGGTAGAAGAAGACTAGGGAAGAGAGGAAGGTTTGCTAACTAAGGAGGAAAGGGGAATGGGAAGGAAACCTATCAAAGAGTGGTTGATGCCTAGTGCACTGGCTGCAAGGAGAAATGTCAGCACATGCAGCGCGCGGCTCTAGGTACCTACCTCTCACTACTAAGCTACCAGTTGGAGGAGACCCTAACAGTCCAGTATTCTCGTCTAAGCGAGGATACCTCCCTATGCTTTGGCCACAAGGGCCAGAGGATTCTGATGAGACGAACCATTGATGATGAATATAAAGAATTTAAATCAGCATTCATACGTAAGTTTCTATTTTACACTATTACCATCTATCGTTCGTCCTCCAAAGCACTATTTATTAATACAACAACTATGCCACAAAGATGGCGCTTTAAATATTCCACGTTACAATATTATGGATACAATTTTACAATGCAATTTATAATACAATTTTTGAGTTACATTATCGCGTTGCTAACAAAACATTTATGGTGAATTTAATATTAAAATAAAAAAACGTATTTAATGAACATGGTCTTCCTTATAGGTTATATTTTTATATAAGTTATTAAGTATTTTGTTTCGTTTTTGTTCTAAAGATTTAATTATCGTGTTACGATGTTTTTACAATAATACTAACAAGTATACTCAAAAAAACGCAAAAAAATTGTATTCTAAAATAGATATGTCAGACACTCAACATCTTTGATTCAGCAATGAGTACACCATCTATGATTTTTTGTTGATGGAGATGAGGCTCGTTAGTTTGCATGATCGCAGAATGTTGTTTGATCTCCTTACACTGAAAAGGATAGTGACTGACTCTCTGAATTGCCCAGAGTTGCTAAACTTAGTGAACTTGCGCGTCCCGAATCGTAGCACCAGAAATCAGGTATTGTTCTATGCTACGAGATCATCGTCGAACTATAGTTATTACTTGAATCGACTCCATGTAATAGGGAATAGTTGCTGTCTTGAAGTTGATATCTTCAACCATTCAGAGTACACCGTGAGAAAATGTAATGCGTGCGGATTTGTTCGAGAGTAGGTACATGCTTTCCATTGAGAATCCCATGTAGTTTCAGTTATGTTTTTGTTTTCATTGTATCTTATATTATGTTGATTGTGTTTTGCTTCAAGTGTATTTTTTATGTTATTGTACTGTGAAGGCTTTTTTAAAAGACCATGTTTTATATTCATCATCATCATCGCCCTCAACGCTCCTCTCGGGAGCACAGGGCAGAAACCAGCCTCCTCCATTCAGAGCGTCTCTGTGCCGATTGCGTCACCTCTTCCCACGACATTCCTGCGCTCTGATATCGTTGTCGTAGGAACGGTGTATTGTGAAAGAGGGACGCCCGGGCCTACGGAACCCCTGCGGACGGAAGAACAGTGCTCTTTTTGGCCAACTATCATTGGGCATTCTCAAAACATGTCCCAGCCAGGACCATCGTCTCTTTTGTATTACGGAGATGTTTTATATTAATAAATAAATATCACATTACATAGTTCAAAGAAGAAGCTCTATTTGTTTATGATATGCCGTGATGAAAATATACAAAAATGAAACTGCGTTTGGTACATTCAGTTGCAGATGTAGAATATACAAAGCGTTTTGTTTGTAAGGTATTTCGGTTTATGTTGTAGTTTGGACAGAGAATATCGTATAATTTGATGGCAGTAACGACATGGTAAATATCTGATTGGATATTTATACCTTTGTGCATAGTAATAACATCAGCAGTAGGGTATATCTATCTATCCATCCAGAGGTCACCAGAGGGAATTCAATCAATTCGTATAGTTAACCCACTTCCTACCATGAAACTTAAGTTGAATACCTGAAAAATCTTTAAGTTGTTCAGAATATTCAGAACTTTACAATTGTTCAACTGGATTTATGCACAACGCACAACGATGAAGAAACGTACTTATTGAACTTTAATTTGAACAAAAATATAATGAATTTTATAACTCGGTAAAAGTTAAGAACGTTTTTCTCACTAGGTACTTTCAATTTTATTTTGCAATGATACATTGTGAAATCATGGATATCCAATCGAGGTTTTGGCTGGTTTTGTAATCTTTGAAAATTGTCAATATTGAATAACAGCAGATAACGTCGCATCGTTATTCTGTTTTTAAGAAAGTATCAGACATGTTCCTAGTTTTTCGGGTTAACTATGTGACTTTCTTCTTTCCATGACATTTTGGCTCTCCTGCTAGGGCCATTTAAAATAAATATGACTATCGAACAATTTCAGAAATTGTCTTCAATTTTCAACCCAACCCAAAATACAATCTTCTTAGTTTTCATTTCAAAGTTACAAATATTACTCGATTAAAATAAACAGCTATTTTTTTAAGTTTAGCCGAATTTCGGTCAACATATGTATCTACAAATTATGTAGTCTAGAGTTATCTTAATACATTGATCTCTAATAATACAGATTTTAATCGAAGATTTACGTTTGTTCACATGTAATATTTTATTCCGGTCATTGAATAGTTGGTATATGTACCTATACCTTCATCTTCAATTCCGTACGGAAGGTTTCCCAAATCAATTGTGAAATATGTCGACTGCTGACATTTCCCTCGGAGGCATCGACTGAACCAGACACGGGGTAAAGACGTCCATCTGAATAAGCTACCTATCCGATTTGAATTCAGGTCAATACGTAAGGATAGTAGTATTAGAAGCGCATTCGTAAATTGGATTCCAATAGCCTCTTTAACAAACGATAACTCAGTAAATACTTGGAAGAAACCTCTTATCTTTAATCACAATTTAATTTGATTATAAATGAATTGAGACGAAAGCAAATAATATCTATGCACAAAATAAAAAAGAGAATGAACCAACTCGTCGCCAAATTGAGTTTAAAACTTCTACTGTCACGGAATATCTCACAAGTGGATAACAAGCAGACCATCTACATGCAATAAAAATGCAAGATTTTCTTTCCGTGCTAACAAAAATAAAGACATTTAGGATGGCGGAAAACCTTATCTACAGCATGGCTTTGACCAGTGGTTTATTATATGATAAAATAATGTGGAGTATAAGTAGGTACTTTAAATCACTTAGAATTGAACAAAAATTAACATTGAATACAGAAAATAATAAAAGATTGTTTGTAAAAAGGATTTTTTTATTATTCAATAAAATTCGAATTGTTATTCGATTCCATTGAATCACATCGCTTATGAATATTCAACCTTTTCATCATTAAAAAATAATTTTACTATATCACATTTTCCACTTAAATAGCACAAAAATCATTAATCATTCTATCAATATTGATATTTTGTATATACTCATGTAATATTATTTAATTTGAAGTTAGGGGATGCGAAGAGGGATGCAAAAATATTCGATTGATTACGAACAATTTGATAAAAAAATATAACAATTATCGATTAGTACGTATCGAGTGAAGGTTTTATTTGTGAATACATTGGATTGATCTGATGCCTGAGTCAATAACACATTTTCACGTTACGTTTTCGTTCCGTTAACGTTCGAGTATAGACGAAGTTGCAAGCACGTGTCAATTTCGTTGCTAAGATACACAATAGTTACGAAAATTAACACTTTGGCGCAACATCGTCTACATTTGAACACTAACGGAACGAAAATGTAACGTGAAAATGTGTTGTTGACTCAGGCCTCTGTTCTGAGAGTAACGAACAAATTTTAAAGCATTTATTTAATATGCGATTTTATTTATTTATTTAAAAAAAGATAAATTTGGGTTTTGTTATAAACCCAAATACAACCTTTTACACCTTTCACAGCGAGCTTAAAGCTTGTGTCGTGAAAGGGGAGATTTCCGGCACCTGGGACCCGCTATGCCAAGTATAATAATATTATGATCGTCAGCTGTAATCGATATCCGATGACAAAGTTTCGAATAGTGAAAAAATCTCAGGTTCGAGTCATTCCGCTGTCGACTTACTTCACGTTTACGATTAAAGCCTATTTTTTAACGGTGAGATTGCTAAGGGATATTTGATTTTCATTAAAAAGTATATTTGTCCTTAAAAATGTTTCGTCTAAAAGAAAATTGACGGGCCATAAAAGATTTTCAAATGTACAAATAACAAATTTTAATAATACGCATTTTCTCTAAGGATCAAGAAAAATGTAAATATATAAGAATCGTGGAAGCATATTTCCAGAAAAGTAGGTTGTACAGATTTCCACGAGAAAAATAATTTATTTTTTTACTCATTCCTTGCTAAACATTGTCTACAAACAATTTTATAAAGATGTAAATTTATTCATATTAAATAATAACACACAGATAGCAGAGTTTTTCGTAAAGGCACGATTTCTTCCAACTAACTTAACAAAAAATATTTAAATAATGTTCACAAATACCTTCGTTAGCTTTTCTTCCGTCTTGGCAATGATAGTTTCACACCCTTCTCTGTGAGCAAATAGCTTCCTCGACTGCATCTTTCTATGGAAAGTTCTCTCCACAAGTGGTCTTGAAACATGTCTGGAGAGAGCACCAGCAATATCACTGTGCGCCTGGGAATCAGCTTCCACTTCTTGGAGCAGTGTCTCCCACGTATGGAACAGGGAACTGGGACAGGAAGGTCTGAAATGAGAAAAAACATGAACATCAATTTGTAAATATAAACTTCAGTATGTGGTACCTTTATCACTAATTGTAAATATTAAGAACAGGATTAGGGTACACGAAGATAGTAAAGCTACACAGAGCTTTTTTAGTGTTTCAGGAGCTCATAAGAGTCGAATAATAAGAAGAAAATTATATTCTCATCATATAAAACATATAATTTTGTTTTTGTGAATTGTTCATTAGGCTATGCGACTATGCTCCCGATACACAACGCGAGAAACAACTAATTTAGACTAAAAGACGGACGTGTTGCTGAGCAACATCTTCCAGTTAACTCTAAACCCTAACAAAATGACATTTATGATTCTTCATCTTCTTTTCGTATTGGTCAGCAAAACGACGGTCTATATTCCCATTCCCTCCCAGAAAGCCACAACCTCTTTTGCAGCTCCCCCCAGTTCGCTCCACGATTTCCTCCAAGTGACACTGTCTGGGAACCATTGGACATGTCAGGAGGCGTCCACTGTTTTGTTAATCTCCACAGTCACACATCGTGCTCTCAGCCAAACCCCATCTCCGAAGATACTTCCTAGTGCGTCCCACCCCTGTTCTGATCCTGTTGAGGGTTTTCCACATTGACCATGGTAGGTCATGTCCGATAATAATCTTGTATTCATTATCAAATTTATCATAATGAATACAAGATTAAAATTAAATGAGTTCACCACGACGTGTCAACTCTTAAGTCACACTTTCGTAGGAGAAATACTCTTTTAAAAAAGTTTGATATATTTATAAATTACGAAAATGAACAACCACATTAAATAAAAATGAGAATTCATTGATAATCTAATTGAATTCATTCTTAACATGTTTTATGAATTGAAAATAGAAAAGGTGTGTAAGGAATACAATAAAAGAAGATTATTGCTTTTAAATAGGATATTACCTACTGCTAAGATTTCAAAACATATCAAAATATCAAAATATTTTCTACTGAAGGATCATTCGCAAGAATGAATTTCATCTTTCTATTCTTCAATAATTCTTGGAAATAATAATATGGATAATCACAATAGATGAAACAGATATCGGATAATATCCGGTATCTGATTTATACATCTTAATATTACTATAAAAGGTCAGTATTTCAGTGCCGTCTTTGAACATGCCGGGGTCCCTGGACACAGTGGCGGTACAGGAACTCAGATATCACAGTTTTTTTTTAAAAAAAAAAGATATATCTGGGTTTTGTTATAAACCCAAATACAACCTTATACACCTTTCACAGTAAGCTACTAAAAGCTACTAAAAGTTAATTGTCAATATTTAATATGCCATCCTACAACTGGTCAAATAAGGGAAGATTGAGGGCCGCAGTGGGGTTGGAAGAAAGCGACTGTCCTGGCTTCAGATAATTCAAGAGTAGACCCGGATGAGACATGTGGAGGAGCTGTTTCGTGCTGCCCAGAACAGAAAAGATTTATTCCAAGTGATTGTCAAAGTCAGGAGGACCCGAGAAGACACGGAAAGGAGAAGATTTTATAGTTTGGCTTACGTCCAAAATTTCTACCCCCCTGTTACGAATTTATTCATTGACGTTAGTATTTGGGCGAGAAATAATCATTTAAATCCAAAAAAATGTGAATCATCACGGTACATCCTACTAGCGGAATAGCTAGCTAGCGGACTAAGAACATTCTTCATGATACATGAAGAATGTTCTCACCATCCCGATAAAATAAAAAAAATAAGACATTCACATGCGTGGCATGTGTCATGGCTGATTTTAGATGTTGATTGACTTTAGGTTTTTCAAATACCTGCCATTAGGACATACGAAAACTTACAGAGAAGAGTAGAAGACATATTCTTAACCGGGGACTCAAAAAGAGTTTGTCGAATGGTCAAAATAAAACAATATATCTCACTCTGCATACAACATGACAGTTGTTTTGATCTGCGGATAAGAATTTTCTTGGATATCTGTTATCCGTTCTGGATACCGGATAACCACAGTTCTTCTCATTATTAATACTCACTTATAGATACGGCATTCAAAGAATTACCTTTCTTCAGGGAGATGAATTTACAGTCGAGAGATCTACCCTTTCAGTATATAAAACCTTTTCTTTTCAAATTTTCAGGGAATTTCAGAAAGAAAGAAAAAAACTGATCGATTTCTTGTTACAAATGAAATGAGAAAAGATACGTGAAATATCTAATAATTTATAACGTGTATAAAGCAAAATTTATTCCCTTCAGAGAATGATATCCGTTACTAAGTGAACTAAAGGTTGAATGATCTTGTGTTTGAAATCCAGGTAAAAGGGATCGGAAATTTGCCTTATTCGATAAAATGAAAAAGAAAAACAAGTTATATTTAGTTTTAAATTAAACATGTTCCTACTTAATTGTGATGCATGTTATTCCATCTTATCAAATTAATGTTTTTTGTTAATTCCAGCATCAACAACAACTAGAATTCTTCATATCGTTGTTGCATATTCAAAATGAGGTTTGTGCGAACATATTTATTTAGACCATATTCTATAAAAACTGTTCATTAGGGCATTAAAATTGTTGTCTGGACATGTGTTCATTGGCATGTGATATAATTCTTAAAATATTGAATTTTAATATTTGATACTAAGAATCACTTTATTAAATGGTTATGATGTCATTATAAGCAGTTTATTCTAGAAATGTCAAAATGAGTTCGTCGGTAGCCTGGAGGTAGAGTCTCGGCCTTCAGAACAAGGGGTCCGTGGTTCGATCCCAGATGCCGGCAAACTCCCCTTTCACGGCACAAGCTTTTAGCTTAGTGTGAAAGGTGTATAAGGTTGTATTTGGGTTTATAACAAACCTAGATACATCTTTTTAAAAAAAAAAAAAAAAAAGATAAATTCACATATACCCCATTTTGAATACTATACTATACTATACTATACCCTCACGCCGTGTCCCAAGTGGGGTAGGCAGAGAGAACGGAACGCCAAACAGATCTATCTTTACACACTTCCTTCGCTTCCTCCACATTCATACAGTTCCTCATACACGCACGTCGGTTCCTCTTACTCAACACGCGGCCGTCCTTGAGAATTTGATCCACGTGATCAAGCCACGTGGTTCTCGGACGCCCGCGTTTCCTCACACCCTTTCTTTCAGATAAGTATATCCTCTTTGTCATTCTTTCCTCTTTCATTCGTTCCACATGACCAAACCATCTCAATTTATTTACACGCATTCTGTCCACAACAGTCTTCTTGCATTCGCTCATTCTTCTAATATCCTCATTCTTCACTCTATCACGCAGCGTTTTACCAACCATTCTTCTCAACGATCGCATCTCTACTGCATTTATTCCACTTTCGTCCTTCTTCAACCACGTCCATGTCTCGCTTGCATACGTAAGTGACGGTACCAGAATGGTATTGTGCACCAGCATTTTAGCCATGTTCGACACATTGTCATTGCTGACAATGGGTCGAAGTGCACCGTTTACTCTAGCACCGGCCACTTTCCTTCTTTCAATGTCCCTATCGCATCTTCCATCCCTCGTAAACATACTTCCCAAATTTTGAATACGCAACAACGAATTATTCCTTCACAGGAACACTGGTATCCAGAGGGTTAAATTCATTCTCCTATAAAATGACAAGTTCACACCATACGTGCGAAGATAATAAAAACTATATAAGGCACTCGTTTAGTATTAGCAGACGATTAAATTCCTTGCAACCAGATGGTGCTAAAGAAAGTAATGGCATGCAACTTTTACTACTAATAAGAATTCATACCTACTATGTATCTAATATATAAAATTCTCGTGTCACGGTGTTTGTTATCATACTCCTCCGAAACGGCTGGACCGATTTTGATGAAATTTTGTGTGCTTATTGGGTATGTCTGAGAATAAACCAACATCTATTTTTTAAACCCCCAAAAGTGAAGGGTGGCCCGCTCCGATTATTTTATTATTTTTTGGTAAAATTTTTCATTTTTATTTATTTTTATGGTGAGGCATTAAAAATATATACCTACATCCCTAAATTTTCCCCCTTCTACCATCAACTTTTATTTTAATCATTTATGTTTTTTTTTAAGTTAATACTTTTGGGTTAGTTGGAAGAGATCGCGCCTTTGCGATAAACTCGCCCTCTGTATATTGATTGTATTTAATTTGAATGTATACCTTTTATGTAATTGTTTTTAATCAATGTACAGTAAAGAATGAATAATAAATAAATAAATAAATAAACTTCGATTTTTAATAGCGATATTAGTAATTCAATTATTTTCAACTCCGGTCGATATTTACCTAATGTATAATGCAAATAAATAATGTATAAGGCAAAACATCGCTTGCCGGGTCAGCTAGTAATAGTATTATATTATTTAGTATCTCGCAAGTATCAGTTAGTTAAGTACTCATAAAACGACTCATGGGTAAAAGTGTGAAAACTGCTTTAAAGCTTGTAACAGTTGTGTGATTCTTAATAAAACTTAAGCAGTTTATCTCAATGACTCCAATACCGTTTTACGACCTTAATGTAACTTGTAACACTGAACACGCCCACTCAATATTCAACGTGTGTGAAGAATTATAATAGTACTGAAGTGGGATTGTGAAAATTCTAATATTTTTTTCAAATATCTACAAGTCTTTACTGGAATTCTAGAATGCTGGAATTATCAGGCTCAACTTTAAAAAAAATATATATATACTTATATCTGTTTTGTTATAAACCCAAAAACAACCTTAAACACCTTTCACAGTAAGTTAAAAGCTTGTATCGTGAAAGGGGAGTTTGCTGGCACCTGGGATCGAACCATGGATCGAACAGGGTTCACGAGGCCGAGACGCTACCTCCAGGCTACCGACAAACTCATAAAAGAATATTCTGAATATTTCATGCGCAAGGCTGTCCTATTAACATCCATCAGAATTGAAAGCTCCTGTCCCTGTGACTCCGGTAGTGATCTCTCATGAGTACTTTTTTCAAAGGACATCATGGGAGAATTAACTCGAGTAATGTTGAGATTCTACATTTTGTAAAAAAAAAAATTTGAATATTTTATTATTAGGTATTTAAATTGTTGTTATTATTTGCATTGTTTATTTTTATCGCTGAGTTTCAAAATCCACTATAACACATTTTTGCGATTCGGAGAAATTTAATAAAAACTATTACTACTACTACTACTATACCATCACGGCATATCCCACAAGTGGGGTAGCCAGCAGATCAGCTGCATGTAAGAAACATGCAAACTGTCCTCTTCGTGCCAATATAAAATCAAGACATTCAGGATGGGTGGCAAGCCTCATCGCTGAATTTAAGAAGTAAAATGTCTTAATTTTTTCGAACACCTGCCTTTTACAGGACACTCGAAAACTTACGCAGAAGAGTGGGAGACCAATTCTTTACCGGGTGCTCCACGGGATCGATCGATTTTTAAAAACTATTATACTAGTATTTAACCTGAAGTCAAACAAGTTGTTTAATTATAAGATTGTAACAACATCTTAAATTTTAAATAAATTATGCTTTTGAATAAAAATAAACTGTTCATTTTATGTGCATAAAAATAACTCTTTATTAGTCGATTGAGTTATGGAGGATATGAAAAGACACATAAAGGATTATAGCGGGATTCTTTTCTCATCATCATTTTATTGTAGTTTTTTTTTTGTACAAACGGTGAGTGTTTTAAAAGAAACAATTTTCTACGGTTATTGAATATTTAATTAGGAATCCAACGATATAATATATAACTCAATTTTGATGAAAATGTGTTATAGCGGATTTCTAAACTAGGTAATACATTTCATGTTACATATATTCAAAATGTAGATAGTCAAAGGGCGGACTTGTAATACAACATCTTCCAGTTAACCCTTAGATGTAACTATGTTTATTCTAAATCTTGCGTAAAAACATTTTCAATGCTTGAATACAATGCTTTGTGCTGATTATATCTGGTAGGACCTTAAAGTAGCATTCACATTGCTTCACTTTGGATGATCAACCAGAGTGTCTGGGTCAAACCTGTTCATCGAAAGTGAACACGTCTATTCACACTTGTTCATTCTTTGCTTTCACTGCCATGTCAACACTCACGGTCATGTTGTATGTAGTTTGACGTACTTTCGTAAAAAATAAATAAAAAAATGAAAATAACATTTTTAAAAATTAAAACAAATTAATGTAATACTCGACAGCAAGATAATTTTGTACACGATTCTGACTTTCAATACAAATTCAAAGAGAATAAGATAAATAATAAGATAAAACTTGTTAATGGTCGTTTCAGTGAAAGGACCTTTCATCATTTATCCCGTGGAGCACCCGGTAAAGAATTGGTCTCCCACTCTTCTCTATAAGTTTTCGAGTGTCCTGTAAAAGGCAGGTGTTCGAAAAAATAAGACATTTTACATCTTAAATTTGGCGATGAGGTTTGCCACCCATCCTGAATGTCTTGATTTTATATTGGCACGGAGAAGACAGCTTGCATGTTTTATATGCAGTTGGTCTGCTGGCTACCCCACTTGTGGGATATGCCGTGATGGTATAGTAGTAGTAGTACCTTTCATCAAAATTCTGTCGGATAGTAATCGCTTTCATCCGTCATCACTAGTGATCACTATTGATGAAACGTCTGTTCAAACCTTTTCATTTTGGAAGATCATCTAGAGTGATCACTGAAAGTGAACAAATGTGAACGCCCCTTTAGAAGGTAATATTTGTACTTAGTACAAGTAGTGAGCAGTCTTATCTTCCAAAACCCCGACATGTTTTTACATACATAATGTACGGCAATGAGGCTATAATATGAACGTAGTCAGAGTCACTATTGACATTAAGTAGGGGATTTCTTACCATTTTACGTTCCGGAATATTATCTAATAAAAGGTGAGACTTCTACTTAAAAAGGTATTTTTATGGAAAATATTTTTATCCAGAATATTGTGTATCTCGTATCCAACGCACTTTTCGCTGTGAAATGTTATGTCAATTTTAGCTTGAAATTTTCCTTACTTAGACATAAATGACTACCATTTTTTAAAATTTAAAACTAAACACGCGTAAAACGAAAAAGCGTATTTGGGAATGATTTTTTCTTTAAAATATTAACATCGTCATCAAGCTCTTTAATAATAATAATAACTAGACTATTTTTCTGAGATGCGCCGTTTTGTGGAAAAATCACCGTAATTCAAGAATCATAATTATAACTTCCTTCAACGCTTGTTTCGGGAGCACAGGGCACAAACCAACGTCTTTTATTTAGAGCGTCTCTTTGCCAACCGAGTCATCTCTACCCACAACATTTCTAGCGTACT
This sequence comes from Athripsodes cinereus, assembly GCA_947579605.1. Lineage (NCBI taxonomy): Eukaryota > Metazoa > Arthropoda > Insecta > Trichoptera > Leptoceridae > Athripsodes > Athripsodes cinereus. The sequence continues at coordinate 37,858,318 of OX388306.1, forward strand.
GATTGGAATGGTGTATTGTGAAAAACGGCACCCAGGGCGTTGGAATCCTTGTGGAAGAAAGTACAGTGCTCATTTCGACTTACTCTCACTGGACATTCTCAAAACATGACTCAACCAGGATCATCGTCTCTCTTGTATTACCCACAGATACTAAAAATCTTTGTTGAGTGTTTTGGTGCACATTATACCACGTAACATCCAGAATGTGTAAAATTCAAAACACTTTACATTTGTTTTTCAGTTTTATTTCACAAAATATGTTTGTCTTCTGAGTACTGGTACTATTGAAGAATAAGTGAAGTAAAAAAGCAATGTTTGAAGTAAAAGTTCTGATATTCGAATCTCATCACCAAATTACTCTTTCTTAATGACAAAACAACGCAAGAACTAAGTATTATAAATCGACGGTCCAGTTCCACACGTCAACAAATCGAACATTTTGATTTAATTAGTAATTTATAGAATCAACTCCACTCTATCAATTACACGGTTCCCTTTATATATTTATTATTAAGTTAATGCAATTAATTTTCAATTCCACAAATATATATTTCAAATTTTTAAACTATTGAACGGAACAAAGACAACATAATGCCTTTAACAGTGCGATTATTATATGGTATATTTCATTTTTTGTTGTATTTTTAAAGCATAATATAAATATAGCTAAATAACATAAATGGCGATTTCTCGAACAAAAGACATTTCGATTTGTTTTTTGTGGAACTGGACCGTCGTTATATATTTTTAACCGGATTATTATTTGTATTAAAATCACCGCTTAAAATAACTTTCATAATATAAATATTTTGTATGATTTTGATGAAATATTATTCAGAGCTTAATATGAAATGTCCAAAACAGGATGTTTTTAAAAGTTTAATAGTTGATATTTCCTTTGAATAGGTTTTTTAATCATCAACTTTGAGAAACTTTATTCATGTTATACGTGCCGTGATTATTTCATATGAGGACATTATACCTTTAATGTTTGAGAATATTTTGACACATCCCATTGTATGATTTATTTTTAATGTAGAAAAGTATATATGTGAGATCTCAAAGCTTTTTCTGCTGAAGATTTATATGAATTTAGTCCTTGTACCCGAGAAACAAAAAAAATAATAATATAACAACTGAAGAAACTAACGTTCTCGTTTCGGTATTAAATCAAAACTTTTTGTTTATTTTCTAAGTTTGTTTCTGATACAAAGAAGTTATTACGTGAAGAAAATAATATATTGATACTTGGGTTTAGGTTACACAAGAAAGAAATCTGAAAGATGTATGGTTGAAAAAAAAAATGCTATTCTGTTTTTGTTGTAAACTTATAAATACTGTGTTTGTATCAAGGCTATTTTTTCATATAAAATCACCATGTATGTACCTAATTTACTAAATTATATGAGTTAGTCAATACCCCCGTTTCTATTTCATTTTTAGTATGCACTAAATAAAATAGTAACGATAATGTAGTATCATAAATACGACAAAAATCTATCTCTGTCCTCGATAAATTTAGTACTAAAAACCCGATTTAGAAGCAAAATCATTATACTCGATTTGAACCAATCACAATACGTATTTATTTGAATTTTCTTATAAGGAAGAACGCACAATTAATTAGCAATTTAAAAGTATTGTATTTGACCAACTGTTATTCGACTTAATTGAGATGAAAACTCACATCAATGCGCACTGTTAAGATGCTGAAAAGCTTAGAATTTATTTGTTTTTTAAAATAAAATTGGATTTTTCATTAATCAATAGATTATAAGAATAATATAAATAAATACCAACATTTGTAAAATTTAGTTTAAAATATTATTGGTAGAAATAGAAATGTGCTCTTTTCTCAGTTTCAATGTTCTAGGATATATGTTCATTGGCATCTAAAGCTCTCGTATAATCTAAGTTTTAACTAACCTTTCTTTTCTAAGCTCTCCATTTCTTTTTCTATATGTAGCTACAAGCATCTGAAGCTCTCCGGCCTGTTGCTCGTACATTTGAGATAGCTGAGAGGTGAAGTCGGAAACTGAAACAAGCAAAATAATATACATATTAACAAAATATTTATTACCAAGCACTTTCGTTCAGAAATTCGTGAAATTTGTATCTTGAATAGTATTAATTGATAAATAATAATAATTTATACAAATAGACGAAAATTATTCTATTCTATTCTAGGTCCGTTTATATAACACCTTCAGTCATGTCAGCTACAGGAGTAATTCTGAAATCTTTGATAAATAATTTACAGAAATTACATTTACCGGTTAATTTATATATAAAAATTAAAAAATCTTTTATAAAAAACACTTGAAATATTGTACGAAAGTTTCTGAACACAGATATTTTAGGTACAATGCCGGTATTTTGAACCCGCATTTTGAGCCTAATCCTTTGATATCCTGTATATTATCTGGATAGCTGAATTTTCCCGGCATTAGACTGTTAAGTTTTTGTGTGACCATGACTGATCATAATATGAAGACTTATCTGGTTGTATAATGCTGAGAAATGTGGATGGTAGTTCTGCCGCCGCATTAAAAAGTCGATGAAATTCTTATAGAATATTTATTGCCAAGCGTTTTCGTTTAGAAATTCGTGAAATTTGTATCTTGAATAGTATTAATTGATAAAGATTTAATATGAAAACATTTATTTGCAGTTAAATTCATGCTAAATATTAAACAATAAAGTTATTTGTTTAATCTGTTATTAAAAGTAATGAGCAAAAATAATAACTGTCGGTATTTCCATGAAGTGAAGATTATTTACTATTTCCTTGTATTCCATTATATTTCGCTAGATTTTTTCAGTGCAACTTGAAAAATAATAAAATCTGAGATAAAATTATTTATAACTTTGAAGTATTGCATTTTAAAAATAAAAATAGAGTCAAATTCTACTATTTGCTGTATAATAGAGACTTGTAGGATCCTTATAATATTCTCAGCTGAGTGGGAATATGGGTCAAATATCCATATTTACACACCCTGGTGACAATATTATCACAACCGTAGTTTTTCACATAATTTCATTCGGATTTTTTAATTGAATAAATTATAATGGTGTGAATGTTAAATCTAGGTATGAGAGTTTGTTTGCGAGATGTCTGTACGAGATCGAATGAATGTATCTATTGATGTGGTGTGCATTGTTTGGATGTTTGATTATTTGGGTGATTTTCGCTGATTTAACTGACAATATGTATAAAACATCTGTTGTACACCTAAGAAATAAATAAATAAAATACGTTATTCTTAAATTTTAAATTGATTAAATTTTGATGTTGAGAGTCTCCGGATACAAAGAGTAGTAAACGTAAGCAACTAAAAAGGTTTTTTAATTCACCTTAAAATTTCAATTTTTTTTCTCATTTTAACCCATTTGTTTTTATTAAAGCTGCCTTCTCAAAATTAGGCCATTTGAAAAATAAATAAATACCGATTTATTTATTTCCATACACTGTTTACATAAGTTTTCATTTTTAATAATTTTATTAAATGCACTAGTTTAATCGTAAATATTTCTTTAAAAATATGAAAAGATGGAAAAATTCACGGCAATCATAACATTGTGGCCACGGACTGTACGTTGTCCCTACTTACTACGGAAGTAGAATACGGTTCTCGGATATTATTCTTCTTATTATTATTTGTGTCAGTGAAATGTCAAACACACTACTTCCTCCCACTGCTTTCAGTGCAGGAATATCCGGTTTAATCCTTTGACAATTATTTAATTGTATCTTCAGATGCGCAGCTGTGCTGAGAAATTAAATAATGATTGCAACGGAATTTTAATAAATATATTTTTCTATAGAAATCCATAGCAAAGAATATGTCTCGCTCTGTTTTCTGTAAGTTATAGATATTTTACTAGCTGACCCGGCAAACGTTGTTTTTCCATATACATTATGCCAAATATATTTGCCATAATCGCAATTACAAAATAGGGGTTGATGGTAGAAGAATGAAAATTTAGGGCTGTGTGTATTCTTAAACGCCTCACCCTAAAAAAAAATTGTCCAAAAACAAAAATTCGGGGTGGACCACCCCGAGCACTGTTTATAGGGGTATGAAAAATAGATGTTGGCCGATTCACAGACTTACTCAAATAAGCACACAAAATTTCATCAAAATCAATCCAGCCGTTTCGGAGAAGTATGATTACAAACACGGTGACACGAGAATTTTATACATATATAAGATTTTCTTAGAAAAATCAACGAAAAAGTCCATGAATGTAACGTGAAATATTTATGCTACTCATGGTTAAAAAGGTATGAAAATTAGTGGGTTGAATATGACTATGACACACTATTAAATTATATTTTATCTGCTGAATATTTTAGGCATTCACAATATATTATAAAAGATATTACGATCCAAATTTAGATGTTTAAAAAAGTTATGTTAATTTTAAATACTGAAACAATGTTATCATTACCAAGGTTTCAGTGGAGATAACAATTTATCTAACAATTAACATAGTTACCTTACACATCCTAAAATAAACGTAACTTTATATTTTGGAAAATACTAAGGATATGGTTTCGTAAAACGGGAAATTGGTAGGTACAAGGTGCGGATGACAATTCTAATGAAAGTTTATTCATGTCTAATAATATTACGATCGGAGCTTTGAGATAACCCTTGATTCAGGGGTAGGTGTCTCCTTATGGTATTGTTCTCATTTAATTGCCATGTTACATGTGTCATATACCAACCCTATTAAAAATTCATTAAGGGTATCAAAAAGCTTTTGACTAAATTTCAATGATTGGGTGAGAACGGTCAGTATTTGCTTTGAACTTTTGTATGATACATTATTACGTTTTTCAATTTTACTTATTTATTTATTCCTAATGGACCCATATATATCTCTCTGATACTGAGTTAATCGGACAGCAAGAGAACTATCAAAATATCTCCCATTGTAAATTTTGTAAATGGACATTGAGAGCACTGAAGATATGCCTCAAAAGCTTAATTTAAAATATGTCTTTAATAAAAATATACAAATAAGGTACTGCAGTGATTCGATGTAATGTAGAATTTGTAGGTATAGCTATTCATAATAAATCATTGATCTAGATGATATGATAGATATGAAGTTCTTTCTTCGAAATCACAAAGAGGATTCCGAAATATATGGTACTGAAATTCCTAGTAGGTTTATATTAAATCCCGTTCATAATTTACTGGGGCATGCACAGCAAGGGTGAAAACAGAACAATAAAAATTTGCAATTCAATATTAAAAGGACAGAATAAATGTTTAGAATATTTACTAATTTTTTTATTGTTTAACCGGATTTGGGTGCAGATGACAAAACCAATCAGAAACCCCGATTGGAGAACCATGTCTACACGGTTAAACAATAAAGAAAACATTTGTTGCTGACTGGTCGAACTAGCAGCCGATTAAGCATTGAACTTAATTGTTCCGGCGCCATTTAGACGGGAGATCGCGATCTATTTGAGATCTGAAAAATGAGATCCCAAAAAGATGGTTGCTTCTAAGGTTTGCATAAAGCGTCTCTCGATTGGTGGACCTTATATCGTGACAGTGAGAATGGTGGAATTGGTGAACGTTGTCCAAGTGATCACTTAAGCCAGCCTAGGGTTTCTGATTGGACAGAATAAACCCGGAACTTAAGACGGTATTATTAAAACACCCGCAAACACACCTCTTTTATGAAATAAATAGAACAAATGTTTTATTTTCTATTCGATTTATTCACGAAAGAGTCGTCTTTCGTCTTGTTAGGACATTGACAATGTTAGGACATAAATTAAATTTTTTACTTATTCAATTTATTCAATTATAAACAATACCTCAAAACAGCAACTAAGGTTGCTGGTGTCAGAGGCGTGCAGTATTACAAATCTGGTAAAACAATTCATAAATTTAAATTATTTGATATTATAGTAAAATATAAGACACCAGAGCAAAAAATCACAGAACAGCAACACTATTGAAAACAAAAAACACAAAACACTATCACAAACATTTAGAAGTCATTACTAACTCTTGAATCCTCTTTCGAATGAGTGTTAAACATAAATTTAATTACGTACTTTTAGAAATATTATATTAAAGAGATCTTCAAAAAGAGGAGGAACACAATATATTTAAAATAATTGTCCCTTTTATGTTTTCCATTGTCATTCGAATCCACATTGAATGAAGTAATAATATATAATAGTACCTTTATTGAAATCTTTACGACTCCTTTAGTAATATGTAGTCTATCAAACGAAATCTCTTACAATGCTGCTTTGAGAATGTAAATCCATAAAATGATAGAGAATAAAATCTTTGTAGTATGAATGGAAAAGATTCCTTATAAAAGTGCGATGATGGTGTATCAAAAGCCTTCCAAGTTTTCTATTTTCACTCCTTGAATGTTTAAGATAGAAGCATACTCACTCCATATTTTAAAATATCTTAAAATAATATCCCACAAGTGAGATAGTTAGTAGAAAAATTACTGCATATAATAAATGTATTCTTAGATCATTTTCTTTGAGCCCATAATTAAGATAATTCAAAATGTGTAGTGAATTATTGAATAAAAATCGTTTAAACGAGTTTAAACCTTTAATCTTATAAATATTAAAACAGTATCTAGTGTCGAAAGAACACTTATGTGATTGTTTTTTTAGTTAATCATTCTTTAATATTATATCGAAAACAAACAGTTTTATAAACAAGTAAATTCAATTTAGATTGTAAAATAATACTGATAAAAAACACTGTTTACTTTGAATGATAAATTTAAATTAGAAGCTTTTTGGAAATACGTATTACTGAAGATGAACGAGTGTTCTTATATTAATATATCAATGAAGTGAAAGTAAATAGTGGTTTAAATCTTTATTGTAGGTATTATAAACTTAATTTGGGTTAGTTGGAAAAGATTGCGCCTTTGCTACAAACACGCCCTCTGTATATTGATTGTATGTAATTTGAATGTTTACCTTTTATGTAATTGTTTGTTTTCAATGTACAGTAAAGAATGAATAAATAAATAAATTTAAATGAATTTTCATAGTGTTTCTTCTTCAAGTCGAAAAGTTATTAGGTACATTCATATTTATACACGTTATCTGGTTATCGAGATTTCCGTGTAGTTATTTCTATCGTCTCGAGCTTATTTTTAAAATATAAAAACTTCAAATTCCTGAAGATGAAGACATTACGCTTGCCGAAAGCTCAAGACAATAGCAACAAGTACACAGATAACCCGATAACCAAACAACATGTCGAAGAATGCGAAACCTGAAGAATTAATGAGTAAAATCAATATGTAAAGTTAATTTCGAAGGAGCGATTCATAACAATTATTCGCTCATCAAATTGTACACTTGTATACTTTAATTTGATATAATTATAACTAAAATACATATTATATGCTGCCCATTGTTAATAATGCTTTCAGTTTAATGTATAGAATTAGTATTAAGGTGCCCCATATTTTTTCACACAAAACGTAATATTTCATTGCATTCACGTACAATATTGAAAATACGTCAACATTACGTAGTACGCCAATAGGAAATCGTGATAAATAATAAAGCCTGTATTATTACTCGTACAATACTATATAAGTATATTGCACATATTATTATTGATAGAATACCATATGAACAACAAATACCTACATACATTTTCAATAATATGTCAATGGCGTCTATATTGTGGTGTCAGTTTTAATATTTGTAATATTTGTGAAATACATTAAAACAAAACACATGTATTTAGTACTCCCACGGTGACTTGAATATTCGCGAGCTAATGTAAATGTGAAAAAAATATCAATTATCAATTATAATGAGCAAAAAAGGGGGGGGGGGTATATGGAAGCGGAATGTGGAGGGACCGAAAGAAGAACCTATGTTAAAATTGATTATCAGGACGTTCACTCAAGTAGACTGAATACATACTGTTCACATGTTATAAACATGAAGGCCATCCTCTCTGTCCTAATTAAAATAATACATTCATATTGGGTATGATACTCCATAGACGAATCGATCATTTTTAACGTTCCTTTTTATTTTTTATAATATTTTTCCAAGAATGTCTGCCGTACATAATTGCCGTAATTGATCTTTTCCTTTGAAATCAGTCCTTTATTTTTGAAGATTCTTATTTCCCCCATGCACTTATCATTATCAACCTCATTTAATCGTCCATTACTAAATAAAGTTTAACTTATCGACTGACGGTTCACATATTCATTATTATAGATAGTAGAAACTAGCTGACGTGTAGGAGGAATAAAATTTAGGGCTGTATGTATTTTTTATGCTTCACCTAAAAATAATAAAAAAAAAAAATTGTCCCAAAAATAGATTTTGGCCGATTCTCAGACCTACCCGAAAAGTACACAAAATTTCATCAAAATCGGTTCAGCCATTCTGGAGGAGTATGATAACAAACACCGTGACACGTTTTACAAATTTTAAATGTTATATTATTTGGTAATTCCACTTGTGACTTATAATCTGCGAGCTAGCTTTCGAAAACTCACGTTTTCTTTACATTTTCTCATTTGCCCCACGGTGAGAGCTGGGGCTTTCAAAAGACAGCTCGCAAATTTTAAAAGTCACAAGTAGAATTACGTTCTAAATATTTTCAGTATAAAATAATTTAGTTGCTCATTTCATTATTGCGATTTATAGTAACCGCACTGTTTTTTACTGTTATTAATAATACATCGATAACAGACGTATACGAAATAACACAAATGCTCGCATTGTGGACAAGCTTTTGAAAATCGCATCCATTCATTGCAGCTTACAATCCTTGCAATTGGAAACTAAATATCCAAATATGCATTTGGCTATTTATATGCTTTGAAAGTTTTCGCTTTTGTTAATAATCTGATGAAAATACAAACATAAAAAATTATCCAATCCAATAGACACTGCACAAAACATTTCAAACTTTGAAAATGCGAAACTTATTCTTCACCGGGTATTCCTAGGATAACTTATTTTACAGTCCTAATTTTACATATATGTTTATTGTACATACACAATTTAATACATTTTTCAGACTGTTAAAGTTGTATGTTATTATCCTTTCTTTTAAAATATAATAGAGTATTCATTCCATACACAGTGCAACACAGAATACAAAATGATATTATAATAATCCATCAACAATAGGCTCATGATGCATGGATCCTCATGTATGCATTGACAAATTGCTGTTTGGATTTTTGATGTTATTACATTGGCAGTCGCTTGTACGCATATTGTATGCGGTTTGATGAAATTTTAAGCCGACGTCGATATATGAAATATGAGAACTAAAGGAACATATGTTTATTAAATGAAAATGTTTGACACATAATGGAACTTCACAAAAAATAAGTATAATTTGGTGTAATAAGAAAGATGACTGTAAATACAAGAGTTGATTTGGTTGTTATTATTTGGGCATGTGGAAAGAATGACCAAGAAGATATATTATATTTGGCTGAGAGGAATGGTGCTCGAAGATGTGGCCGTCCGAGGAATAAACGGCAGGATCATTTCAATCAAATGCTACAAGACGGTCACGTGTTGAGCACAATGAACAGGAGAAAAATGTTTTTTTTTGAGATATATCTTATACTGTTCTTGCAAGCGAGCGATGTTTTTGTAAGGCTTTTAAGGTTGATTTGTTATTCCTGTATAAGGAGTGGCAATATAATTATAACGATGGCCACATACTTTGCAAATTATAAAAACTAAAACAACAATATTTGAAGGCTATGCACATGTCGAAAAGATAAAACAGGTGTTTTATTCTACTAAAGATTATATTTTGTGAGAGAGACGTCTTTCGTCTTATGAGGACATTGTCAATCACATGGTTAGAAGGCCAGTGGACCACGGAAGATACTGGAAAAGGCAGGTGTCAAACATGTGTAATGAAACTCTAGATTTAGAATATACAGAGGTCTTGAAAGCAGAAATAAATAGGGATCTTTGAAGGAAGTATTTGAACGCAATGGACCGACGACCCAATTAGAATGATGGGAAAAAACAAAAGAAAAAAACACGCGGAAATAAGTCCTTGAGAACGAATTTAATAGCACTTATTTTAGTATAATGTTTTTTTGTAAGACGAAGATAAATACGAAAGAATATTTGACAACACCAACCTCCACATTTTTGTTTACAGGAAATGAAGTCTGCTAAAAGATAAATATTATTTTGAATATTATAAAAAAATAAAGTAAACGATAAACAAAAGAAAAAACATTAAATTGATGGGCCGGTATAACTTAACTGTGTGTATGAAAAAAATATGGAAATTTATCAAGTTTATGTGAACGCATGTAAACATCGATTATTTTAAAATATTTTTTGTAGATATGTAGTATTTTATCTAAAGAAAAAGAATCCGTTGGAAAACTGTGTTTTTTTAAGCACAAAATTAATTAAGTATTTGAATTTTTTGTTCGCGTTTGACATGTTACTAGTACCTACTTAAATTTTTACGTTTGACTAATTTGAAGGTTAGGTTAGAGTTAGTCTGGTGTTTTTATGTTGGTAAAATCACATAATTGGCAATCATTATCATATCATTTCTTGGGTGAAAAAACTATACAATTTCGTGAATATTAGAAGAAAATGCATATTTATTTTTTGAAAAGTTCACATCTCCTTAACATTTACCAATATGAACGTTTCAACCGAAAATATAAACATTAAATACAAGAATATTTGAAGTCATAAATAGAGCTTTTTTCACGTTTACTCTCGTAAGCTTTGGTATATAAATGTCATATTAATGAGATGAATAATGTAAAGTTTCATCTCTTTTTTATTTCATATAACATTAAAAAGATACGTAGACTTCATAATGTTGAGTATTTCATTCTTCATTTAAACAAATTACTTATAAATTTTACAAGTTGGTACAATGTTTCAAAAGTACATTTATAAAATTGAATGATACCAAAAAAGTATTTACACGGTGCGGCAGAAAAGTAATGAGACCGATTTTTTATTTACCAAAGTATTTATTTTTTTCAAATATCAATATTATCCCCTATAAAATTGTTCCTTTGGGCAGCTACACACCGATGGAGACGTTGTTCCCACTGTTGGTAGCAGCGCTGGAAGTCTTCAACCGGTATGGTCTTCAGCATGTCCGTTACACTCATTTGGTTGTTTTTGAAAGTCCCGAAATGACGTCCTTCGAGAACATTTTTTACAAAGAAAAAGTCACAGAAACTGACTTTAAACGGCGGTCTGATCTCACAAGAGTGTTCGGAAGTTCGACGTTTTCGTCGGTTTTTGAAGTTGAAGGCCTCTTTTAACGGTGTTCAATGTTCATCTTCAACATGTTTTCTGCCTTCCAAAAATGATTTGTGCCAGCGGAAAACTCAAACTCGGGATATAAAATGTTACCCATAGATCTGTTTTAATTTTTTCAACGTAACACTTGCCGATTCTTCAAGATTAACATAAAATTTAATGGCACAATGTTGCTCCGAATTCCATAGTTCCATTTTCCGTGACGCACAACAAAAATTTCATAGTTAACGGAATGAGTTGAAATTCGAACTCGAAACTGAGGTATGGGAAGATATTGAGACACGTGCCCTATCAAGAACAACAGCGCAGCATTGCCAGATTGCTTGCAGTGTTGCCAGTCTCATTACTTTTCTGCCGCACCTTGTATTTTTTTTTTTTTTTTAAAAGATATATCTGGGTTTTGTTTGTTATAAACCCAAATACAACCTTATACACCTTTCACAGTAAGCTACTAAAAGCTTGTGTCGTGAAAGGGGAGTTTGCCGGCACCTGGTATCGAACCACCGACCCCATGTTCACGAGGCCGAGACTCTACCTCCAGGCTACCGACGAACTCAACACATTTATTTATAAAAAATTAATACGAAATGTAGTGAAGCGAACATGTCCGCATTCAGGAAAGTTTCAGGTAAACATTGCTTTTATTTGAGTTTTAAATCAATACACGCGTATTTTTTCAAGAGCTTTTGATATAACGAATACCTATTTGAGTACATAATATTTTATTTTTATTTATTTATTTATTTTATTCTTCTTGCACATCATCATTCATATAACAAATAAAATAAAGCAATATACACATACACACACACTCCCACACAATAAATAATAAATAAAAGAAATCAAATGAAAGATTTTTATATTCTACAATAATGAAACAATTATAATTTATTTTATATAACAGCCACATATATAATATATAAATATTTTTATTGTTATCATTTCTTTAATGTTAAATTAATTTTTTTTGGTGTTTTGTAAAAATCAGTAACTGTTGATTAAAATGTAAATACTGTTTTTGAAATTTTTAATACTTAGAATGATCTAGGTTTTGGCACGTAATGACTTTGTATAATTCGGTTTTACAAAGCCATATTTAAGATATTGAGCAAGTAAACAATATAAGTTTGTAAATATAACACATGAAGCAATTATATATGTTTTAGAAAAGACGACGTCACATTATTTTGGATAGAGTATACAAGATCGAAAGATTACGACGACGGTGGTTTTGTCCGGCTAGTTCTTCATGTCTGCCTAATGACCCACTCGTGAGAATAATTCTGGTTTGAATGTGCGGATAAATACGAGTCTACGACTCCAGAGATATTCGGATGTGGATAGATCTCTCTTCACTAACTCAAAGCGAGTCCTCTAGTCCCAGAAATCTTATTAAGTTTAAAATCTTTTAAGGGTCCAAGGCGTGGAGAAATTCTACCCAGAGCTAGTTTAGGGTTTTGATTCTTGAAAATCTACCGATATAACAGTCTGTAAGGAGACGGCGAGGAGTCTTGGTTTCCTATTCAAAAATCTGCAGATACTTAAGTCCCAGTTTGTGTATGTTAGTGCTTCTTGAGTCTACAGTAACCCGTAAGCAAGCCCGTTACAGCTTGGAAGCTTGGTTAACTTACATAGGTTAGTGCATACTTTAAGAAGTTCTACGGTGAGCCTAAGCCTATTAGTCTAGGGAGAATTTTCCAGAACTCATTTTTAAGTCTCTTTTTCTCTTCGATTTCTTCCTGGAAGGATTCATATCCAGGAATGGTTCTGGTATATAGAGCATTACACGGGAATTATAATATAAATATAGTCTTCCTGAAATAAGGATTCCTTGAAGTTCCCGGTAAAGAATAAATAATTGTCTTATTTTTTCTGTAAGCTTTCGAGTGCCTTCTAAAAAGGTGTGGTTCGTAAAACCTCACGTATAAAAAAAATATTTGATATTCAACAATGAATATTATGCCACTTATATTGACTATCTTATTTTTTTCGTCAATTGGCATGCTTATTACTTATAGTACACTGTTATGTTTATGATATTGCAGTATATAATAAAGCTAATTCGTACTTATTCCATAATGTCTACTTCGAAGAGAGAAACTTTATTTTCTGTGGGTAGGCACTATAAAGCCCAAAATTCAAAAACAAAATTAATGAAATTGTAATACATTAAAATAATGTATCAATTTAAATAATTTGCCTAAGCACATCCGCAGAAGAATCTCTTGAGAGTAATATTTTATTAAATTCAAACCATCACGTCGTATTTTTCTCCTTTGCGGCATAAGAAGTTACAATATTACGTGACTAACATAAATCTATGTTTATTATAAACTCAGATGTACGTGAAAAATCTTGAATATAAAAAAAAATACACAGGTGTGTCTTCATTGTGAAGATGGCAGCAGAATTTGTATATCTGAACTATTAACTGAAAGTTGCGTATATAATACACAACTACCGCTTTCCATTTTAGGACGATTTATTGTTCACTGATCACAAAAATCACAAATTATGCATAAAAATACATTCATACTAAATTAGGTTGAAAATCAGCAGAGGATGGTACACGCACGTCGATTACTCTTATTTAACACACGACCGTTTTTGAGAATTTGATCCACGTGATCAAACCATGTCCTTGGATGCCCGCACTTTCTTACACCCGTTTTTTCAGCTAAATACACCCTTTTTGTCATCCTTTCATCGTGCATTGACTCAGCATATTGTCTAAAACCATCTGAACTTATTTACACGTAGGTATTCTATTCAAAACAATCTTCTCGCATCCGCTCATTCTCCTGATATCTTCACTCAATCTCGCAACGTTTTACCAATCATTCTTCTCAGTGAACGCATCTCCACATAATTTATTCCAATTTCGTCCTTCTTCAACCACGTCCAAGTTTTGCTTGCGTACATCTTTTAAAGAGACTCTCCTTTGATTTTGTTATCTTTTGTGTTTTTTTTTCGGTTTCGCTTTTTTTTCATTCATTTTTCCTGCTGAGATTGCCTTGGCCAAAAGCTGTGGTCTGACCACTCTTTTAGCAACCATAGTTTTCAAAATTATTACATACACACACACACCGACCAACTTTGACAGCACTGGAAGCAATAGAAATAAATAAAAATAATAACTCGACTAAAACAGCTATGAATAATAATAATCTTCCGAATTCGTCTCCCTTACTACAACTATTCCCCATCTCATATTCCAAGAACTCCACGCCTGAAACCAACACGACCCCGCCTACCCCTACACCCTCACTGTAAATCCTAACGAACTTTTGTATTTGTTTTGTTTAATTCAGTATAGATCAGCACCTGATGATGCGAACTCGGAGTCCGCGAAACCGGCCGTGCGTTAGTCTTACTCAACAGTAACACAAAACAAAATAATAATAAATATATATTTTATTTTATTTGATAATTATTTAATTTAATTTCAGTAATTTCAGATAGGCATAATCTCTTAGTCCTGAATAAACCTGTTTCACAATATTCCTTTCCTATAAAATGATATAGTATCGTTAGGAATGCAATGGGAAGAAGTATCTTGAATGAGTGGAGGAGGAGGAGAAGAGAAAGAGAGAGAAAGATAGTTGTTTGAATTTTAATGACCGTATCGCATAACGAGCACAGAGATTTTATAATTGCAATTTTATTCACGACGATAATAATATGATTTTATTATGTAGGTACTATCTATAGAATGCATTCTGCATACAAATAGAACTTTGTAATTTAGTTGTTACAATATTATTACAAAGAAGAATCCTTTTGATAATAACATTTTATTATATTAAACAATGTATCAGATTGTGAGACGGTATTTTATACAGAGAAGTAGGGTAGTTTTAATTTTATTGTCTTGAGGTTTTGACAAATGAAATTTATGCATTCTAGTTATTACCAATATTCAAATTAAATTCACATTCTCTTTGTACCTAAATGAGATTCACATACTCATTCATACATCTACGGTGAAAGCCTCTTACATGTTACACAATACACTGAAAAAAAACAAATAAATATTCTAATTCACAACACAATTGGAGTAAAACAAATAAGTCAAATCCAATCATTCTATTATGGAAGACAAATGATAATATTCGAATGTCAATAAAATGTTAAGTAATATGTCAAGAACAAAAAAATATTTTATACTCGTAGTAAGGAGATGTCAAGCAGAGAAAGAATAAATTGAAAATTATAATAAATATTATAAATATTTAAGCGTTAGGAAGAACCATATTAAAGCTTTTGTATGTAGCATTCTTCTATACGGTTGCGAGACGTGGACCATAAGCAAGACTAAAAGCGGACAGCTGGCGGCCTTTCAGATGTGGTGCTACAGACGAATGATGAAAATTCATTGGTCGGAACTCGTCGAAAATGAAGAGGTATTAATAAGGGTAGGCGAAAGAAGGCAACTCCTCAAAAGAATCAGCCGACAACTATAGTATTGGCCACAGCATCAGGCACCCAGGACCGCTCATCACCGTCGCAGAAGGTTAGACCGAAGGCAGAAATGGTAGAAGCCGACTAAGAGACACCTATATAGACCAACTGAAGAATGACATGAACTGTGGCACATACGTAAAACTAAAGAGACTCGCTGAAAAAGGAGAAGAATGGAGAAAAAATCCAAACTCGTTGCAGACCAATCCGATGGATTGTAACTCACTATATTTATAATAAATAATTGAAATGTCAAAAGAATTGAGAAAATTGTAAACAATATTTAAATCTGTACTTCACAGTCAATCTTCGTATAAATTTTTATAAAAAGCTCTTTAATTTGTATAGGTTTCGTTCACTATATTGTTGTAGAAGAGAAATGTAACGATGGTATTGCATTAACTCGACATGGTACAATTTTCAGTTTGTGGTTTTGTTGAACTATTGTAGTTTGTAACTTGTAAAAACGGCTGAAACTGAAATGCATTGTAACGATTTGAACTTTATCGGACTTCTTTTATAATGGACCAAGTTCAAATTGTTTTCCATCTAAAAGGTTTCTCGTAATAAATTGGATTATAAAAAGTATTAAAGTAAACAAAAGAAAAATATTTGGTAAATCGTAATATATTTCAAAAGATATTTACTGTGAAAGTAGGTTATTAAATGTTTGGTGGTGTGTTTTTCAGGGCATATACCACAATTGGGGTAGCCAGCGGACTAACCGGAAGCATTAAACATGCATATTTTCCTCTCCGTATCAATAAGAAATAAGACGTTCAAGATGGGTGGAATGCCTAATCGCTGATTGGTAGATGTTCGTTGTCTTATACGTGAGGTGTTTTGAATAATTATTCACATTTTACAGGAGACTCGAAAATTTACAGCAAAAGTGGTAGACTTCTTCTTCACAAAAGTGTGTTTCTTATAATTATGAACTACATAAAGGAACTGAAAATTTGTTTTTCATAGAGAAAATAAATATGTAATTTTGTAATAACCCATTATGGATGGGTGGTAAACCTGAGGTTTACCACACATCCAAAAAAAAACAACGATGAGGTTTGCAATTCCTCCTGAATGTCTTAATTTTTTGTAGGCATAGAGAGGACAGCTTGCATATTCAAAACATGCAACTGATCTGCTGGCTTCTCCACTTGATATGCCGTGATAGTACTATAGTAGAAGTTGTTTTTTGTTATACCACGTAGGTAATCGAAGTCTTTACTTGTATAAGAAATGTACAAGTAAGATATACTTATGAAAAGTTATATATATATTTCTAGACATAAGATTCTAGAACTATGTATCGATGGTATAAAGCACAAAAGACACATGTCCACACTTTAGGTAAAATGAGTTAATACATGTACAAGATCAGTTGCAACGCCATCTATGTCCTGACTAAATATTACCAACAATCTTAATATCATTCTTGAAATATTTAATAAAAACCAAATGTCACACGTCCACAAATGCACTTTGTTTTGTGCACAGATGTAACATGTCACATAATATATGAAGATTCTAAAAACAAATGTCCATCTAGGACGGACATGTGTCATCTGTGCACACATAAACACATCCAAAAAGTCGCCGTGAGCGGCACTTCCATCACACTTCCAAACACATGTCCATAACCATCTTCTAAAAATGCTAGTTCTTGACATTCTGGTTAAAAATATAATAAAAAATATGCAATAAATGACATTAAAAAAGAACAAAGATTATGATTTTCAACACCTTCTGCATTAATTTGAAGTTAGTGAATTAATTGAGAATCTCAAACTTTAAAAACCTGTTTTCTTGAAAGTGTCAAATGTGGACATGTGTCTTTTGTGCTTTAAACCATCGGTATTATATTGTGTAAATATGTGTGTCATCTTCGGTGTGAGATTTTCCATCAAGGGTACATCAAGGGAGCATTTCAATTCTCGAGCGGGTTTTGCAGAGTTAATTCTATAAGGACAACCTCGAGCCCACTTTTTGATAAAAAAAAGATAGTTTTTGCTCTAGATCCACTAGATGACATGATAACCGATGTTCCTGAAACATCCAGAGGTAAGTGGTGGGAACCCCTTCTTAATGTATGTATAAGAAATAATTTTAATTAATATTTATATGAATTATTATTACATTGATGAAATTATATACGATTGTATTTTTCCCATAAGCCTCGCAATCTTATAAAAACAGACTGACTAGGCGAAAAATGAAAGAAATATTAGAGAAATAGAACACAATACAAAATACATTATAGATCATAAAAGCTTTTATGATAATAAATTGATAAATCCATAATGGATATTATCAATATCAAAATTAATACAAGCATAAAAGTTATACAAAATAGATGATTATGTTTTTGTACTGAAATTCTCATTAATTATATTGTGATATTAAAACTTTATACCTTGTTTTTTTTTAATTTTATTTTTCGTGAAATGACTGACAACGGATTGATCTCCCATTCTTTTGGGAAAGTTTTTGATTGTGTACATTCTATTTTTTCGATTGAGAAATAAAAAAGTTTGTTATTACTTATATCAAATGACTTTTTAATTAAACACTGTTTTAATTTCATAATTATTAAATATTTGGTAGAGGACTTTCGAAACTAGTGCGTTATCAGTGTCGTAAAATAGGTAAGTTGGAAGATATCGCACTTCTGCGATAAACTCGCCCATTGCACAAGGTTTAAATTGTTTATTTTCTTATGTTTTTTTTTTGCAACAAAGGTTTATATTAATATATTATTATTATCTCATATCTCATTTATTTAACAAAACAATATTTGATTCTACATTTTGAACACAATATAAGATTAGCAATAAAATTTAAATATAATATTAAATAACAATAACCATATAATATTAAGATAAATTTATATTCAAAACGTAGAACCCCAACATTATTCGAGTTGATTCTTCCATGATGTTCTATGAAATAGTACAATCATTGGAGATCACTTACAGAGCTACAGGGACAAAAACCTTCTTACTATCCTGGTCATCCTTATTATTATAAACTACTATATGTACTATACCCTCATGCCGTGTCCCAAGTGGGGTAGGCAGAGAGAACGGAACGCCAAACAGATCTTTCTTTACACACTTCCTTCGCTTCCTCCACATTCATACAGTTTCTCATACACGCACGTCGATTCCTCTTACTTAATACGCGGTCGTCCTTGAGAATTTGATCCACGTGATCAAGCCACGTGGTTCTCGGACGTCCACGCTTCCTCACACCCTTTCTTTCAGACAAGTTATTATAAACACAAACACTGTTAATTGTAAGCTGTAAAAGGCAGGTGCTCGAATAAAAAAATCAGCGATAAAGTTTGTCACCAATCCTAAATGTCTTATTTTTTATTGAAACGGAGAGCACAGATTGCATATTTATTATTACGTTCAGCTGGCTACCCCAAATATGGGAAAAGCTGTAATGAGAATGTAGATATTAGTTTTTTTTAAATATTCTATATTTTCAAGTGTAACTTTGGGGAAATGCATTATAAAAAGATAATATTTAAATTAAATCAAACACTGTTTCATTCCACTATGAGATTGTTTTAATTTAAAGTTTAAAGGGTACTCTTATCCAAGTCTAAAGTCGATTCATAAGCGTCGAAACTCTGTGTTGTGCACTCCTTAAGTCAGTTCACATATTTATGTGTATCATATACAACATACCTACCTAGTTAATACCTATTCAAATAGGTTTACTATGGATGAGTGTGATCAGTTGGATTGATTAATCTGTAGTAGTTCAAAATATGTTTGACATCTACACTTCCAGTAAGTAAAAAATCCAGTCCCCGACATCCAATTGTGTCAAAAAATTCATAACATAAATTGTTTTAATTATTAGAACGTTTTCAACTACAATGTAGTCATCATCAGTATTGTGTTATTACTGATGATGACTACATTTTAGTTGAAAACGTTCTAATAATTAAAACAATAAAACAATCTCATAGTGGAATGAAACAGTGTTTGATTTAATTTAAATATTATCTTTAGTTTTTTTTTTAAATTTTTTTTAAGAGATTGCTTAAAGAATTTGCGCATCAATAAAAAAGTTTTAAAATAATATGAGGTATCAAAATTGAAAAGAGACGATAAGATTTCGATGTCTTTTACGTCCAATTTGTAACTCAAGCTTTTATATTTACAATCAATTTATTTCACTTTTACCGAATATAAAGCTCCAATGATGTTTGAAATCGATAGCCTTGTGAAAAAAGTAGAAACAAAAAGCTTCCCATTATTAAAAATCGTGTCCTTAATACTTGTAGAATGTTTTAAGTTTCGACAATTTCTTAAAAGATCTGATAAATAAAGTACAAGGAATATGGAAATAATATCTCATGTATGTAAAATATTTCCCCGTTGAGTCTCTGGTTAAGAAAGGTCTTCAAATGTTTTCTGAAATTTTAAAATATGTATTAACTGGATAGGTATGTTGCAAGTTTTCATTTAGAACATACCTACCTAGTTAATACCTTTTGAATATAGGTTGACTATCAAGGAGTGTGATCAATTAGAATGATTAATCTAGTGTTTCAAAATATTACCAAAATCATATATTATGTTTTTTTAATTTAGTACCAGTAAAAGTAGATAATATAATTACGCGATTCAAGGGAAATTAAGACTTCGAAAATAATGCATTTGTGTTATGTTTAAGAGGAATTTTAGATGGACGTGGTTGAAGAAGAACGAAGTGAAATTAATAATGTGTAGATGCGATCACTGGGAAGAGTAGATGGTAAAACGTTACGAGACAGAGTGAAAAATGAGGATATCAGGAGAATGAGCGCATGTGAGAGGAGTGTTGTGGACTGAATGCGTGTAAACAAGTTACGATGGTTTGGACATATGCACGATGAAAGGATGACAATAAGGGTGTATTTATTTGAAAGAGGGGGTGTGAAGGAGCGCGGAAGTCCAAGAAACACGTGGTTTGATTACGTGGATCAAATTCTTAAGGACGGCCGCGTGTTGAGCGAGAGAAATCAGCTGAAAAACTGGATGAATGTAGAGGAAGCGAAAGAAATATTTAAGGGTAGATCTATAGGCAGGAGTCGTCCACTCCATTGATGCCTTCCTTTTTCCTTCCCTTACTGTACATTTGATAATTTGGAGGTATGCGCATGATTGGCGGGTTTTTGGACTCCACAGTGTATCCAACAAATTCTCATGTTCTTTTTTTCTTTCACTGTAGTATGTAGATACTTTTTTTTTTATTACCGGCAATCCACCCGAAACGAGTGATTTGTATATGTAGGTACTTGGTAAGATTTATTTTGTCACGTGTTAGCAAACTTTGCTGGTTTATGTGCCGGCTTTTTTTTATCTATTTGTACTATATATTGCAATAACTGTATGTTTTCGAAAATTATAAAAATAAAATAAAATAAAATTGTGTTCCGTTCTCTCTGCCAACCCCACCTGGGGCACGGCGTGAGGGTATAGTATAGTAGTAGTAGTAGTTATATACTTAGTAGTAATTTAAGATTGAACTCTAAAAATATTATTATTACTCGTATCAAAGTGTGTGGGTTTATCGTTAGAGTAAAATTTTATTGGAGAAAATGATATCCACCATCCATACAGAAGGTCTTGTTATCCAATAACCAATAATAATAACAACCCTATAGACTACATAATACAGCGTGTAATAATATTATAAAGGTATCTTATTTTTAATGATATAAAATCGACGTATAAAATATCATTTGAGTCTGTTCACAATAATGTTTACGGCATCAAAGTTTCAGGAATTTCAACAGAAGGGGTGACTTAATTGCCACAAAGATGTCCTTAATAAAGAATTGTGACTCTGTTCTGTGCTCTTGTGATAAGGGTCGAAGATTGCCGGAGATAAATGCCTTTCGTTTAGACGTTTTATGGTCGCTCAAAACAAGTTTTCCGAATTCAGCAGTCACTCTGGATTGCGTTGTCCATATTGTATTGTATCGTGTTGATCCTGAAATAGTCTATGATAAAAGTCGAAGTGTGCCGGAGATAAATGTTCGACGTTTTATGGTCGCTCAAAACTAGTTTTGCAACTTCAGCATCTACTAGATCGTCATTCGTAAGAGTGTGTTAATCTTAAAGTTCTCCATGGAATATACGTATGGGACTCTTGTTTATATGATAGACGATAGTTTTTGTCATTCCACATGTGCACAAGAATGAATCAATCCATCCCCATCGGTATAAGTTAAAAGCAATATTGCCTACATCACATCTTGCACGATTTGTTGTACAACATTTTCCTGGGATGTTCAAATTCAGGGAGTTCTTCTGTTGGATCTGATACTAAGTTTTGGTTTCTTACTGACGATAATGACAAATAGAATTTGGATTTCCATGAAGTAAACACCATTGGTCGACAGCATTGACTAAACCCTTAATTTATTTTATACCGCTTGGCTATTAATATAATAAATAAAGCACCATTAAACGTATCAATCATAGAGGAACCTTGTAAATAATATTATTATTATTATATCTACTCTGTAACATGAGCACGATCATCCTTGCTCATCTTACGATAGGTATAATCAAAGGCAATCGATTACGTCTCGGATAAAGTATGATGGTTATTACTAAACATATTTAATCATATAATCACCTATCTATCTATTTATCTCTACCCGATACTAATGCCGCATCTCAAGTTGGGTATGCAGTGAAAAGGGAGATCCGTATTAACCTATCTTTTTTTTATTTTATTTTATTTTCTCTTACAAACATATAGTTGTAACATATATAACATTACACAGCTTAGTCAATTAAAATTAGAAAACCTGCAAAGTTTGCAAACATTGTTTGGCATTACATAATGTAACGATAATACATGTAGTATACACTAACAAAAGAACAGACACTTTACACAAAAAATAGAAAACTTTGAAGCACATGAAATCAATCATCTCCAATCAAGAAGGAAATAAAGGAATGGGACAGGAAATTGAAGTAGAAAGGAAAGCATCAAATGATTAAACCCCATGAGGCCCCGAAGTCACCAGGGATCTTTTTATATATTCATTGAATCTTTATATAGGTATTTCTTTCGCTTCTATATTCATTAAATTTAAAATAGATACATGCACGCTAATTTCTCCTTCTCAACCACTTAGTTCTTGGACGTACGGGTTCTCTCAGACCCAGTCTCTTCGTCAACATTTCTTCGTCCATTCGCTCTAAATGTCCAAGCCATCGCAACTTATTTATACGAAATCTATTCACAATACTACTTTTGCATCCGCTCATTCTTCCAATATCTTCATTCCTCACTCTATCACGCAACGTTTAATCAACCATTTTTCTTAGCGATCTCCACTGTTCCACTTTCGTCCTAGCACTAGCACGAGCATTTACGACACATTGCCATTACTGATCGGTATTGGTACCGATCAAAGTACCGGTCAAAGTATACCGTTCATTCTAGCACCGGCCACTATAATAAAATCAGCCTTATTCACTATCGCGGAACAACTATTATGACCTGTTATATGACACACTACTTACATCAAAAGATAAATTTCAATCCGAATTTTCCTCTAGGTAAAATTTTTCCTAGCTGTCAACTCTTTTGGTAAATTTTTCCCATGGAACAAAAGCAGCTATTCAAAAATTTTAAAAATTAAATTATAAAGCGCAGATGGCGTGCAGTAGTCAGACAAGACATGTAGAACTGCGATGCTTCCCATAAGGATGCACTCGACAGAACGAAGTGGCGAAACAAAACTATAAAGGCAGACCTCACAACCATGTGGGACTAATTAGTGTCCAAGGTGAAGAAAGAGAAGATAAAGTAAAAATGCACATTTATGACAAATTAACAATAATTTTATAAACCCATCATAAAATGGTAAGCCATTGAAAAAATACTTTTACAAACTTTTAGTTTAAACATGGATAAAAAAAGTTCTAAAATATACGGAATTTCATCAGAAAGTTTTATTGATAGAATATGGTGATACGTAGGTAATTATTATTCTTTGGGTTAACAACGAACCACAAAACATTAAATGTTTTAATATACGCAAATATATGTACTTAAGCCAAAGACGACCTTTTTATTTTATTGTTCGTATTCACAATGTTAAAAGTAATTAATTATAAAAAATATTCGACCTTTGACCTTTTGAGTTGAACATTTCGATCGATATAATTATTTATTCAGAGGAAATGAATTGTGTCCGAAGCTGAATTATTTAACGCCAAATGACAATTAACAGCGGAAATTACACGTTGACATACGTATTATCATAAAAAAGCTCGATTATAGTCCAAAGAAAAAAGCTTCAACAAAATATATTATAATAGGGGTTAACATACTTCTTAAAAATACGAGTTTATTTTATTCTCGACAGCGCAGTAATTTGTCATATTAATTTAAGTTAAAATAATAAAAATATAATAATATATCTGTTTGACAGTTACAGACAGAGTGGAGTTTAAAACCCACATGTTTCATTGAACTCTGTTTCGTTGACGAAACTCCCAGGCGATCACTGCTGTCAACAAACTCGAAGAACCCAATAGTGCCAATACCTCTGAATTTGCAAAACTTGTCGAACGAACTGCCCGGAACATATTGCCCATAGACATAAAAGAGAGTCAGTCAATCTCCCCATTTTAAATTTTCATTTAAATGATGACCGGTGTAATCATAATATTGATCTAACGCTCTTGGCTTTGAGTCACGAAGTCCTGAGTTCGATTCCCGGCCAGGGCAAAGTGAAGAATGACATTTTTCAAATTGTCTTGGATTTGGGTGTTACAATTAGTAGGTATGTGATTCGTGCATTGTATATTATGTGTATCGTCGCGTTAGTACCCATAATACAAGATTCACATCTAAGTTTGGGACTAGGTTGATCTGTGTGAATTTTCTAAAAATGTTATGTTAGTAGCAATTTGAAAACGCTTCTGTTCAAAAATCACGGCGCCCAAGTTATTATCACGAATCATTAAATAGCGCCATATACAAATTGTCCAATTACTATTAATATTTTCAAACAAATTGAATATTTTTATGAAATACAGTGAATATCAACAAAATTCTCGGGATAAAATAGATTTACACGTTACTAGTTCAATAACTTTGGTTTGCGAAATAATCTTTATTGGGTAGCTTATTTCTATGCAAGACAATGTTTTACTCGGGAAATATTAGAATTTAATATGGGTAAAACAAATAATTGTCTCATAGATTCCATACTGTGCTTATAATTTTACTCTAAATAATCAAAGAAATAAAAAAAACTGCATATCTAGCATTGTATACACATAAAATTATTTCAGCTTGTATCCATAAAATAAATAAATATTTATATTTTTATATCACGCAAGTCATTCTAGAACTTAAATTATTGAATCGCTGTATAAAGGTTCGTATTTTATACTTGCTTGAATGTAGAAATAATAACAATAATAATATTTTTTTCAATATTACGTCAAATCGATATTTAACCTATATTTAATGAGATTCTGTTAGGGTGTTCTAAGCTTTCATCAAAGCTTGAGGGTTGTAATCAAATAATAAATAATTCACTACCCTAAAGCTATCAATTTACGAGCTTCAAAATACGAAGAAAAAAAATATTATTTATATGATGTAGATGATAAAAGAATCAAAAATTTTTATCACTGATTTTTTTTTCAAATTTCTTCCTTTTAGAGTTCAGAACGAGCTTACTCTAGCGCAGTGATTCCCAAACAATGATACGCGTACCACCAGTGGTACGCGACAATTATTAAGGTGGTACGCAAGCAGCCATGGCCATAGGACATACACAGTAAATAATTAGATTAAACGTTTTTACATTCAGTTCAGTGGTACGCTACTGATTTATAATTTCGTGTGTGGTACGTGAAATTAAAAGTTTGGGAACCGCTGCTCTAGCGGCAAGAAAAGGTCGTAGATTTATTAATTTATTTATTTTTGCACATCATCACTTGCATAACAAAGTCAACAAATCAATATCAGTTATTTTAGTACGTTTAACTATGTAACAGTTTCGACACATTTTGAATGTTTTTTAGTATTCTACAATGCATAACCGTTACTTGATTATTTAAATCGTGATCGATTTCGGTAAACCTTTACCACTTTGCTGTTGATCCGTAGAGCATTCGGGAAAGAATTAGTCTCTCACTCTTTTTCGTAAGTTTTCGAGTATTCTGTAAAAAAAATAGGTGTTCGATAAATTAATATTTTTTTTCACTCTTTCTGAATTTCTTTATTTTTGTTGGCACGGAAAGGGCTGCTGGAATGTTTATTGAATGTGACTTCTATGCTGGTTGTTCCACTCGTGGGATAATATGCCGTGAGTAGTTATATTTATTGTTAACCAGATACTACAGGATACACACTTCTTAAAAACATATAGAGACCATGCCTGAGGTATTGTTTGAACCTTTCTACATACCCGGCTATGGGAGCTGTAATTCTTCTTCTTCTTATGGGTTATACCCGTCATATTCGTATCTCAAGGTCCCGCAGCCATGAGATCGCGTCGTCCGACCCTAAACTAAGTGCTTGCAACCCGCCATCGTATGAATATCGGGGACATATGTTCACCACGTGGTCTGTTGTTTGGTCAGCACCACACACACATAACGGAGAGTCTGCGAGTCCCCATTGATGTAGGTGTGACGCTGTGCATCCGACACCACTCCTTAGTCTGTTCAGCGTGCAAAGTAAAGCCTGGAAGCTGTACAGTTGGATCTGCAACCAGGTTATGGTTTTTCACCCTTTGGAGCTGTAATGTGGACGATTAATCTCGCTATTATTTTCTTTAAGATATTTCTGGGTTTTCAATAAATCTAAATACATCCCAGACATCCAAGACTTAACAATATGTTGTGTCCCGTATAGCTGTTTTCTAATATTATGGTATTGTTGGTTACATTTGATCGGTTCGTGAATAAATTATTGATACCTGTTTACGGGAAAAATTGAAGAATAGGTACGATCAATATTTCTATATTCACATTGACTCAGCACGCAATTTAGATATTGAATACAAATGTGATTGATATAATACGAATAGTTTAAGGAACAAAATAGTACCTTCGTTCAGTAAGTTGTGTAAAATGTTAAAATTAATTGTTTTTCATTTTAATTTTGACAGGTTTTGTATGAAAAAAAAATAATGTATTTTTAGACAGAAAGATAAAGCAAAGACCGTGGAGCACCTGGTAAATACTTGATCTTCCACTCTTTTCCATAAGTTCTCGAGTGTCCTGTAAAAGGCAATCTGTTTTCCGACTACATGACCCAATATGTGTGTTCCATTCTATGCTAAAAATACAAGAAAATCGCCGTCAAAAAATATTCTTATTCCCAACAACGTTAAGTTCGTCTTACATTTTGTTTTAAATAACCATAAGTCCGCAGACAGCCAATCACAGCTCTAGATTTATCCAAATTTAATATGGTGACCTTGGTGTAATCTGTGCGTGATTTATTTAAAAAAAAGATCAATAAAAATTAATCTTTTAACTAAAAACTGCGAAATTTTAGCAGATAATACATCTAGGAAACGAAAAAATAATAAATAATTGTGGAAAAAGGAACAAGAGCGCCGTAAAAGGTGAGAGAAAATTGGTAATTTTGGCCCTCAACTTTTGTACTTAAAAACTAGAATCTGTAAACACATTTGTATTCCAAAACTCGTTAAATTCTTATGAAAGTTTCAAACTCCTTTCAAAGTCCAATTTTTTTTGATATCCTACTAGGTGAATCGTATATTAGGTGAATCTGTAATATTTTTCATTATTTTTTTCATGTATATTCTCTGGATAAACATCTTTAGTAGATGTCAAATATATGGGCCTACCAAAAAATCAAGTAAAATGGACTAAACGCCGATTGGAACTATACGCCTCAAATTTTATAGTTGACTGGAATATGTCGAAGTTCAGAAGTTGTTGGTTTTGTGATGCTGAAGACCAGCTGTTTTGTCTATAGATTTACACCAGACTTCGCAGGAATTTAGTATTTATATAAGTTTCAGTCACGTGTTTTCACTAATAAATAGGAGCTACTGTTAGTAGGTATAGAGCCTCCTTTTGAACTTTAAATTGATATTAACAATATCCTATGATGAAGATTACTATTTGGATTTGATCAAAAGTTAAATAGACAATTACTTATGGTTTAACCAAAACAATTTGTATGCATAAACGAATGAATGACCCTTTTCAAATTGTTTTGGGTCTGGGTGTTGCATTTACCTATAACTGTTTAATGCATTGTATGATATATGTGTATCGTCGTGTTTGCACCCATAACACAATAATATGTATACTATACTATACTATACTATACCCTCACGCCATGTCCCAAGTGGGGTAGGCAGAGAGAACGGAACGCCAAACAGATCTATCTTTACACACTTCCTTCGCTTCCTCCACATTCATACAGTTCCTCATACACGCACGTCGGTTCCTCTTACTCAACACGCGGCCTTACACAATAATATGTACATAAATAAATTTCAGTTTCCCTGAAGACGTCCCCAAGCATAGGCTAAAACGTTCGAGTTTAATACTTTACATAGTGGAATTAAACAGTTTTTAATATATTTTTAATTTTTTTTATTTAAGTACTTAATTAAAATTGAAAATGGATCTCCATAGTATAAACACAAAAACTCTTGAATAAAAATTATTTATATCTGAGTTTGAGACTAGCTCAATTTATGTGAATTGTCTATTTATGTTTTGTTACGGTGTACACTATATTTGACAAATTTGAATAAACGAGTATATGAAAATGTCACAATTTTCGTGTAGGTACCACCCATAATTTTTATGGTCCATGAGATCTAGGACAATTTGTATGTTTATTAAGTATATAGGTATAGTTGGTTGGCTGGCTATCTTGTATGTGGAATATGCCGTGATGGTTAAAAAAATGAAATAATAATATCACCAAAAACAACTGCTATTTGTGCAAAATTATTATAAGGAATCTATAAATAATATGTAAAAAAAAATCGTAAAATATATTGGTTAAAAACTTAAAATAATTTATTGATTGAGATACAACAACAATAGGGAACATGCATGTGTGAGGAATATGAATAAATGTTATCAATTCATATTAATAAATATACGCTGATCATGAATATCCTAATAAGAAACCATAAAATAAAACTTTTCATTCATTATTTTCATTTTAAAAATCCATATTTTCTGTAATTGAATTAGTCCGGTGTGACGTCGCTAGTCGCTATTTTGTATTGCCACACGTTTCACTCTTAGTACTGTTTGTAGCGCCTGATATCGTCAAACACTGCTCCGCCACGAGTGGACCTTTTTGCGGCGAAGTGTGAAAATTGCTTTTTTAAATGGCGATAAAAACCTTAAAAATGCACATTTAAAAATATAAAAAGTACCATAATTTTTCTAATTTTCTGTACTATTTTTTGGGTTGAAAATATTTTTTTGTGAATGTTCCCTATTGATTTCATTGAATCTGATATTTTTTTTTAATTAACTTATGAAATTATAAAAATCTCAAAAAATTCAATGTTCGCATATTGGGATTTATTTTTAAGAATATTTTCAACAAATAATTACCTATGTACGTCATATTATCTTGTATTATATTATTCCTATACATAAACTATAAGATTCTTATTTTAAAGTGGTTTTATTATTATATGAATTTCTGAAAAGGGATGATTCTACTAACGTCATACTAAGCAAATAGTTTTGTTTGCGAGTTAAAATGTCTATGTATAGGAAGTTGTTAAGTCGATAATATCTTTTGTGGGTGGTTTTGTTTGTTTAGGTATAGTATTCAGAAAAAAAAATGTTTCTATTTGACGTAGTTAAATATTATTAATAAACCTAAAACAAGTAGGTACCACCAACTACATCTTTACGATATATAAGCATATTTTATTTAGTTACTCATGTACACGGCGTGAGCCTGTGTTAAACCAACATGTTAAAAATATAAGCAAAATTCTAAATCATAGAACAAACTTCGTACTTTATTTATGATATTGTTATATAGGTATCTATATAGATTCTGGAAAAAAAAATTGCCAATAAACGTGCTGTAACATAAAATAACAAAAAACCAACATAACCTAATCTGCAAATCAGTCAGCATCTGCGATGAAAAAAAAGCAAAGAATTAATTTTTAAAAATCAATAAATTGTTTCGGGAAAATTATTTCTCAGGTAAATCACTACATATCTAAAAAGTCGTTAAAAAACGGCATTTTGCGGTATATTTCATTATCAAGAATTGTATTTCATTACCAAAATATTTTTAAATAAAAAAATCTTGTGTCAAAAATATCTAAAAATAATTACAAAACATTAAAAAATTTCATATTACAAGAAAAACCGAATCAATATTAAGTCCTTTGAAGTCAGTCATTAAGTAAAAAGCCTAAACGCAAGATTCCTTGTAATTTTCGACACTTGAAAGCTTTCAACAGATTCTTTGAAAGACAGGCGCGCAACAAAGAAAGTGGTAAGCATAAATTATTATAAAAGGCGCACGTATAAACTCGGCTTTTATTACGAGAATAATCAGTACTGAAATTGACGTGAATTCAAAAAAAAATATATTATAAAATTTTAAATTATAAATGACAACCTTCTGGGCTTATTAAAATATAACAACTTCTTAAATTATGTGTACACATTTTAAATAGGGTAATGCATCATTTATATTTTTGTCTCTTGTAAATTGTTTGTAATCACATCATTTATTTTTTTACCCCCCTGGTAGCAGAATTAACATAATAACAAACTCTCCTGTCGGAAAGGCTATAAAATTGTTTAATGATTTGAATGTTCATGTCGATATTTTCAACATAACATACAATGACTTTATCGCCAGGATAGAGATTCTCCTTTGATTCTGTCTCTTTTTAATGATATCTTTTGTTTTTTTTTGTTAATTTTATTCTTTTGTTTTTTTCATTTTACCTGCTGGGACCGCCTTGGCCAAATCTGTTATGGTCTCAGTGCAAGGTGACGTTTTATGAATAATAATAATAATTATCTGAAGTTTATCATTGTTTTTTTGGAAATGTAAAGCTTATTTTTATTAAAATACATTTTCTTATTAAGACAAAAATTCTCACATCAATTATAATAAAACTTCATTGTTCCAAAAAATCAAAAGCGATTGGTAATCTTTACTAGACTACAAAAAATAACAGTGCTATTACTCATCATTTACTGAACCTTATAATTTGGTTTGATCAAAATGATTTTAAGGATACAATATACCTATAGATAACATATAACATAACATAACATAACACGTGTAGACAATTCACACAGACCGAGCTAGTCCCAAACTAAGATATGAATCTTGTATTATGGGTACTAACACGGCGATACACATATACAATGCACTAAACACATATACATGTAACACCCAGACCCAGGACAATCTGAAAAAGGTCATTCTTCATTTTGCCCTGGCCGGGAATCGAACCCGGGACCTCGTGACTCAAAGGCAAGTGCGTTAGCCTCTGCGCCACACCGGTCGTATATAAAGTTGATGTTATCACTTTTCGCTAGCCCCGGATGATGAGAGCGGAAGCTCTTGAAAGCCGGCTCGCGTCCAATAAAAAGTCACTGTGGAACTGTACTAAAGTGTTTTATTTATAATTAAGATAAAATATAAATGATTTTAAAACGACTGTATCGTAGAATGACAAAATGAAGATAATAAGTTAGTTGATGAAGGCGAAGTTCTATGACAGTTTAAAATTAATTAATAATTGTAAATTCATTTCATTATCATCACCAAGTTATAAAAAGAATAAACTTTGGGGACATTAATAAGTTATTCTTAATTCTCTCACTTAATCTGCTTTGTGTCAACCAATGATATCTGTTTCTAAGAGAGTTACTTAAGGAGATAATATGAAACAATAATACAGTTAATAACTAACTCGAATATTGTCATTTATTATATAAATGTGAAAAGAAAAAGAAATAATTGTTGAAACATTAATGTTGTTGACCGAAGGTACTTGTTGGAAGTCCATTTCAAGATAATTGAAAAAAAAAACACAATATATAGTTAACTTCCAAATGATTTTATTAACTTCGCGTACTAGTATTCGGAGACTCTCGTCTCTAGTAGTCTCAATAGTCTCAATAGTATACTATTTGTCTCTGTATCTTGTTTCACTTTTTTACTAATCGCCTGATGATGGAGACGAGAGTCTCCGAATACTAGTACGCGAAGTTAATAAAGTCATTTGGAAGTTAACTATATATTGTGTTTTTTTTTTCAATTAAATAATTGTTGACTGATAAAGAAATTAAATATTAAAGACACTAGAAGTCGGAAAATTTACAAGAAATTTGAATAATAAATCATGTAGCTATAACGAAATAAATTCATATAAATAAATTATTTATTTCTTTTGCAAACATGTGAAATAAAGGTTGACGTTGAATGTTTAGAGCAAGTGAATGAGTATGTCTATTTGGGAAGTCTGTTTGCGAGGGATGGAAGATTTGATAAGGACATTGAAAGAAGAAAAGTCGCCGGTGCTAGAGTGAATGGTGCACTTCGACCCATTGTTAGCAATAGCAGTGTGTCGAACAAGGCAAAAATGCTAGTGCACAATACCATTCTGGTACCGACACTTATGTATGCAAGCGAAACTTGGACGTGGTTGAAAAAGGATGAGAGTGGAATAAATGCTGTGGAGATGCGTTCAATGAGAAGAATGGTTGGTAAAACGTTGCGAGATAGAGTGAAGAATGAGGATATCAGGAGAATGAGCGGATGTGTGAGGAGTGTTGTGGACAGAATGCGTGTAAACAAGTTGAGATGGTTTGGACATGTTGAGCGAATGCAAGATGAAAGGAGAACGAAGAGGATGTATTTATCTGAAAGAAGGGGTGTGAGGAAGCGCGGACGTCCAAGAACCACGTGGCTTGATCACGTGGACCAAATTCTTAAGGACGGACGCGTGCTGAGTAAGAGAAATCGGCGTGCATGTATGAGTAACTGGATGAATGTAGAGGAAGCGAAAGAAGTATGTAAGGATAGATCTACATGGCGTTCCGTTCTCTCTGCCTACCCCTCCTGGGACATGGCGTGAGGGTATAGTATAGTAGTATAGTATAGTAAACATAAGGTTACATAAATAAAATTAAAACAATTTAAACAATTAAAAAATAAAAACAATTTAAATTAAATATATTTCATATTACAGAAATAAAACATACTTATACATTAGGTATAAGAATTTTATCCTTTCTGTAACTAAAATTAATAAATAGCTTAGCTTTCGGAATTTTAGAGAACTTTGAGATAATAAATAATGATGAGCTGATTAAAACTTTGTTACCACCAAGTTTTCTTTTTTCTTGTAAATGAAAGTTACAGAATTCATAGTTAATTAAACCCCTTCAATTTATAATTAAGCAGGGGTGGAAGTTTAGTCTAAGTGTGATGGCTATATAATATTTCATGATAAAGAATTAATAGGTAATTAATATTATAACATTTATTTTTTATTATTAAATAATTGTTCGGGAAATTTTCACAGTACAATAAGCAAAAGCGCGCATTTCTTAACACTTGAAAAATAGTTTTATAAGTTTATAATCTATAAAATAACACAAATTAAATATTTTTTTAATGTTTAAAGACAAAAAAATTGATTAAGCGGATGTGAATAACGACATAAAACAATAACAATTAAATATTAAGTTTCAGTTATCTTCAAAGATAAACTGCGTAAGTGTCAAAAAACTAAAGAATTGCTTAAAGTATTGTTACAAATAATGCATGTTTCTATTTTTAGAAGAAATATTTGTAATTTTTCGAATGTTTCGTGAATAACACTGTGGATTTCCATATTTATTACTAATTTATATTAAAAGAAACTTTGTATTTTCCACTAGAACAATTTCAATTATAGTCAAAACGTTTTCGGAACTACTTGTTCCATCATCAGTAACAATACTAACAAATCAGTAACATCAGTATTGTTACTGATGATGGAACAAGTAGTTCCGAAAACGTTTTGACTATAATTGAAATTGTTCTAGTGGAAAATACAAAGTTTCTTTTAATATAAATAAATGAGAAATATTTGTTTGGAGGCTATGGAAATGACCAAAAATAGTTTGTGTAGGCAGTTTTTAATATTTGAAAAGTATTTCAAACACATATTTAAGTTTCTTTCATAACTGAAAGTAAAAAAGCCTTAATAATAACATATTTGCCGGAATATAATGAGAAATATAAGTTTTATAAATTAAATAATAATAATAAAACTACCTATATTGATAAAAAAATTGGCGGCAATATTTTCCAGCTAACCAAAATAATGTGTGATATTATATCGACAATGTGTGTAATTGATACTTAATGTGAACAATTAATACTAGACTTAATCACAGCTAATTAGATTCTTAGCTCAAAGTAGAAAATTAAAAAGAAATTTTAAAGCCATAAGTAAGAAATTCAATTATGAGTCAATTAAATAATTTTTAACATTGCTTTATTCACACCAAATGCACAATTTGAAAATCAAAGCACATTACGTTTCTAAATATTTATTTACTTATTTATTTACAAGACAGCATTCATACCCTCAAACTCCTACGACTCCCACAACAACCTACGCTCAGAATGTGACAGTCGGGGTCCGGCTCAAAATGGATATAGATTCAAAAAAACATGGCAATAAGCCTTTTACATATCAACAAAATATAAAATACATTCATAGACATAACAATATGTAAAATGATTTATGGTGTCGAAGATTAAACTGTTACCAGAATAACAATTGAAATAATAACAAACAAATAGTCAAATAAAAAAACACTATCATTATAAAACCAATAGGTACATTATAAATACGGTCAATCGGCATAGGATGATGGTGTGTATTTTGATGAATCAATGAGATTTTACTTTAATCCCACTTACGGAGAAAGATGTAGTAAACTAATTCAACCAAACTTAATATAGAAGCACCATAAAATAATCCAATGGCATTCCCCACGGCGACCACAAGATCTAAACCAGTCTTAACCACTTGCCTCTTGTATCTTAATGTTGGTAAACTTCTCAACGAAAAACTTGCTTTACTGATGTTTTTACTCTCAACCACATCGCGTTTATAAAGCTCAACCAATGAATATTCAGGCTCAATACAAGACGAAAAACAATCACAATACAATCCTGGTTGGTCGCTGTTCGGTATCTTCAGATTTGTAAGTGACATGTAGTTATCCGTCAAACAGTTCAAGCCTTTGATATCGCAATATCGGTCTTTATATGTCATAGGCATCAAATGATGAGTACAGTTACATGTTTCTATTTGTGTATCGATACGGCATTGCATGATGCACGATGAGAAACTGAATATTTTTGACACGTTGAAATTTTCAGGAGTTTCAGAAGGGAAAAGGCATGATCTTGTTTCGGGAGGTACTAAATCCACATCGTTGTCATTTGTGACTTCTACTATAGAAAATGTCATGAATATATTTTCAGCTAACATAACATTGGTTCTCATTTCCATTTCCATATTGATATAAGGCAAATCTTCTGGCGGATGTAAAAATGCTTCATAATCTACTTTCACTTTGATTTCGATATGTCCAGTTCCTAGTTTGTAATTAGAAATCAATACATTTATTGTTTTATTCCTTTGTGTATGCATTGAATTGATTGAGTAACAAACACCAAATTCAGTTTCAATTGGGAGAAAGTTTGAACAGCAATCGATTTCTTTCCCGTTCCACAAACACTCCAAGAATATCTCTTCGCATTTGGATCTTATTTTGTTCACAATTGACGAAAAATCATTCTGACAATCTTTTGTGTTATTGTTACATAAGCTTTTACAACTTTCACAAGTTCCCGTAAAGAAAGCAATATCTCCCAAGAACTCATTCAACTTACCCTCAACTTGGTTATCAAACACGTGCCGCTTGTTGGCGATATTTCGAACTTTTTCACTATTAAACAACTCACACACTGTGATTGCGGGAAAGGTTGTATTCCACCCTAAATAAGTTGTCTGGACAGCAAAATTTATATAACCATCTGACAAAGACTTCAGCCATACTGTTAGAATCTTATACATAAAGAATGTACTTAATAGAATGATACATAACCAGAAAATCTTTACGACAAATATATGCGTTTCGGAGGCTAAATGATTTAAGCCATGTAAACTACTGTTGGCAAAAATATATAAAATCCTTTCTTGTATTGTTTTGATTTTTTGAATCCAACGTTTGTCGTTTGATCTGTTCATTTTGAATAATTGATGTGTTGTGATACGTAAATTATTCATTGACTTGTTTAAATACCAAAATGTAATTGTCTAATGACGCATGAAGTTTTGTGGTGAAAGAAATAAAAGTATGTAGCTCAAATCGAACGCAATTTTATTAAACCACCAACAAAAGTTCACATATGATTGTAAATAAGAACCTATCTACATAAAACATCACCAAATTTACCGCAAGTATTTAGTACTGAAATCACTGAATATTATAAACGAAGATACTTCTTTTATACCATCATGGTAGGTATATCCCACAAGTAGGGTAGCCAGCAGACCAACTGCATGCAATAAACATGTATGCTGACCTCTTCGAGCCTACAACAAATTAAGACATTTGAAATAGGTGGCCAATCACATCAACGAATTTAAAATGTCTTTTACAGGACACTCGAAAACCTACAGAAATGAGTGGGAGACCAATTCATATCCGCGTCCTCTACGAAACACTGTTTTATCCGTATCATAAATAAAAAAGACAAAATGATGGAGGTGAATGACATTCAAATGAATATAATATTTTAAGTTGATTTGTAATATTTTAAGAATGCCTGCCTTTGAAAGCACACTCAAAAACATATATCAAAGGTTGTACTCTTCCTTACCCATGGATGTTTCAGAAATGGTAATTCCTATGTTATCTAAATCCATCTGTCAAAATAATGTTAATTATTATTGCAGTAGAAAAAAACTGTCAACGTTATAACTGCACAAGTAAATTTGTGCAATGGTCGAGCTTTTGAGTGCTTAACAATTTTTTTTGCATTCAATAACTTACAATTCAGAAGAGAACGGTTAACTCATTCAGTATTGAGACCTTCACGGAAGATCAAAAGTTTCGTTAATGCATACTTGTAAAATTCAACAGCCAAATGAAAATAACGTTTTTTCCAGAAATTTTCTGCTCTTAGGTAAGAATAATCCCAACGACGCAAAAACAAAGTCTTAATTTAACAAAAATAAGCGTGTAACATTTTCTGAGAAGCTTAGACTTTGAAAGTACGCAACATGTCTCAGATATCGGGTTTCTGAAGAACAGACATTATATTATTAAAACAAGAATAATAAATATTATGATACCAGATTATACACATGTTTGATAGAATCATCGCAAATTATTTCCACGCATTCTATCCAGAACACTCTATGTATCTGAAGCGGTTTAGGATAATATGATCCTTAGCGCTTGCTCAGGACAATGTCCTGTCTCCATCGTCACTGACGAAGATAGATTTACATACATACATACCATCACGCCGCTTCCCTCGCGGGGTAGGCAGAAAGGATCGAGCGCCACTTCCTTCTATCCTTGCATACATCTTTCGCTTCCGTCACTGTCATACAATTCCTCATGCATGCTCTCCTGTTCAATGTGCTCAACACGTGACCGTCCTGTAGGATTTGATTTAAATGATCTTGCCATTTAATCCTCGGACGTCCGCGTCTCCGAGCACTATTCCTCTCAGCCAAATATATCTTCTTAGTCATTCTGTCCTCATTCATTCTTTCCACGTGCCCAAACCATCTTAACTTATTTACATTCATCTTTGTTATTACACCAACTTTCATTCCACATTCCTTTCGTATATCACTGTTACGCACACGATCTCTCAGACTCTTGCCACACATCCTTCTCAACGATCTCATTTCCACTGCATTTATGCCACTTTCATCCTTTTTTAACCATGTCCACGTCTCACTTGCATACATAAGTGTTGGCACTAAGATAGCAGAGTGCACCAACCTTTTAGCTGTGGTGGATATGTTTCTTTTTGCAATTATTGGTCGGATTGCACCATTTACCTTATTGCCAGCAACTTTTCTCCTTTCAATATCGCTTTCACACTTCCCATCTCCCGTGAACAAACTACCTAAGTACACACATTCGTCAACTTGCTCTAACACTTCGTTGTCAGATAGATTTATCAGAAGGAAAAAAAGAGAGATTATTGGAAGTTCGTCTTACCAGGTAAAATGATCACTCCTGTTTACAGCTTTATACTTTTATTTTAAGAGTTAAATGGTAAGTTGAATTCATTCAATAAAACATAACCCGAAGAAAGAAGGAAGGTACTAAGATATAATTCACGCTAGTTAAGTCCCGCACCTGTGGAGATCCCGAAAGAGAGTGAAGCTCCCCTCGTTCCACAGGGCCCTCCAAGGCAGTCAGTCCTGCTCAGTCCTGCTGACAACACTTTATGTATTGTCACTAGGGCTGTTTTACTTGTGACAACAATTGTTAAGGAGGTATCACAACCAATACATATCCAATATTGTGGATAAATTGGATAACCTATTGGAATTTAAACTATACTTTTCATTGTCGAAACAAAGTTCACAAAAACATCAAAGTTCCATTTGAACTTTATAGAAAAGTGAAATAAGCATACAATGTATAAATCCATTATCATTAAATAGCTAAAGCCTAATGGAAAGGATAACTATGTACATAACTACCACAATATAATATTAATTCCTTATATTATTGTAGTAATTTCCATTAGTGGTGCTTTTAAGAAGTCTATTGTAAACCGGACATTAGGGACAATAAAGGAACTTTGATTCTAGGTAGGTACCTATATAATTATTATAGTTATAAAGGCGTAGAGACACCTGTCAGATTTACTCGGAAAGTTTCTATGAAAAGGTATAACTAAAATAGAGTAGGTTATTTAATTT
This sequence comes from Athripsodes cinereus, assembly GCA_947579605.1. Taxonomy (NCBI): domain Eukaryota; kingdom Metazoa; phylum Arthropoda; class Insecta; order Trichoptera; family Leptoceridae; genus Athripsodes; species Athripsodes cinereus. Next base: position 37,897,131 of record OX388306.1, read on the forward strand.
AATGGTATATCTTATTATTATTTAATTTATAACATTGTAATAAAAACTTGTTTTTTGTGTTACTAGTAACTTTATTATAGTGTTATAGGTTTCGATGTGCGAAGTCTTTATCAAACTAATCCAACCTGGTACGACGACCGGTGTGGCGCGGAGGCTAACGCACTTGCCTTTGAGTCTTGAGGTCCCGGGTTCGATTCCCGGCCAGGGCAAAATGAAGAATGACCTTTTTCAGATTGTCCTGGGTCTGGGTGTTACATTTATATGTGTTTCTTCTTCATGTGTCTTGCCGGGTCCCCCCGACGTTGACGACCATTTGAGAGAAAGCTTCCCTGTCCTGGGCGGCGCGAAACAGCTCCTCCACGGTTCTGACACCGGTCCACTGTCGAATGTTTCGAAGCCAGGAGAGCTGTCTTCTGCCAACCCCTCTGCGGCCCTCGATCTTCCCCTTCATGACGAGCTGGAGTATAGTGTACTTGCTACCTCTGATTACATGGCCAAAATATGATATTTTACGGAGCTTAATAGTGGTGAACAATTCTCTATTTACATTGGCTCTACGTAAAACATCAATGTTTGTTATCATATCGGTCCAGGATATTCTTAGCATTCTACGGTGGATCCACATTTCAAACGCTTCAAGGCGGTTAATTATATTAACTTTAAGAGTCCACGCCTCTACACCGTAAAGTAAGACCAACCATACATAACATTTGACCATTCTTTGTCTCAGCTTTAGTGCATTCTCTCATGTGTTTAGTGCATTGTATATGTGTATCGCCGAGTTAGTACCCATAATACAAGATTCATATCTTAGTTTGGGACTAGCTCGGTCTGTGTGGAATTGTCTATACGTGTTATGTTATGTTATGTGTTAAAGACATCTCGAATTGTATTTATGTGAAAATTGTTTAAAATACAACCATACAATCAATGTACCTACCTACATTAGTTTTAAATACAAGCAATAGGTATACATTCATTATTTTTCAAACAATTGTACAGAGGGTGGTTTTATCGTGGAGATGCGATTTTTTCCAACCAACCCAATATGGAGGAAGCGAAAGAAGAACGTAGGGATAGATCTACAATGCATTCCTTCCTTTCTGTCCCCCCCCCCACTTTGAATACAGCACGAGGGTATATGTGGTATACATAGTACACTCTTTTTTCTTTTGAACTAGATACTTACTATACAAACAAAAATTGAAATATATACTTATTAGAGACTCTAGAACCTTTGTGCAACCTACTGACACCTCTTTTACGTTCTGAATGATACATAAATAAATTATTCCGCCCGTCTCTTTGTGTTTGTACGTTTGTTTATCAAATGAATCGTACTCCGGTACGTTTATTTAAATATTAATATAATACAATATCATATCGTGTACTTTAGTATTAAAATGGAAGAGTAAAGACATTCGTTCACGAATGTGAAATAAATATGAAATACCTACGCAATGATTCGTACGAATTCGTTCATTCGCGTGAATATATGTACTTGTATCCTTAGTAAAAGTGTCTTTGCGTTATAAGCAGTACTTGAGAGATACTCGTATCACTTTAATAATAATATATGAGAATTATCGAGGGCTAATGGCGAGAAATATTTGAAAGCAGTAAGTTTGCTACATACTAATCACATTCTAGAATTTATCGAGTACTTTTTCCATCAGTAAATTAAATCATTCAGTATGCTTCGCACACCATGGACAGATTTGGTCAGCAATTCGGAGGTTTTGAGAAGAGTCAATTGCAGTAGACAGCTGCTGAAGGACGTTAAGGTCCGTAAGATTTCATATTTGGCTCACGTTCTGCGGGGCGATAAGTATAGTTTGCTCCAGCTGATACTGATCGGGAAGATTGAGGGACAGCATGGTCCTGGTAGAAAGCAAATGTCTTGGCTGCGCAACATAAGAGACTGGATCGGGATGATACATGTAGGGGAGCTGTTCAGGGTCGCGCAAGATAGAGAAGCCTTCGCCAGAGTGATTGACAGCGTCGGGGGGACCTACTACGACACGAGAAGAGGAAGATGTCTAACAATTTTTCTATAGGGACACAGCTTTATAGTTTCCATACTTTTCTCTAATTCAACATTAATTTTGAAAGAAAAAAAATATTACACGTATGTATTTTGATATATTATTATCATTCACCTGGAAATTTAATTACATATATTCCAGTGATTCCATTTTCAAATCTATTCTATAAACAGTATAATATGCGCTGTTTCATTTTATGTATATGTATGTTATTATTATTTATTAATATCAACCCTTTCATAAAAGGGGAATGAGAATTCTCTATAAATATTTAATACTCAGTACAGCTGCTTGACACAGTTTTTCACTTCACTGACGCTATCTTCCTTAAACTTACTTACATAATGTAGGAAGGTGTGTACAGAACATGAAACGAAGATTTTTGCTTACTTTATAATTATGTTAATGAATCCGCTAAAATATGAGATAGGTAATTATGATTAACTCTCGCCACTAAACTTAACAACAATTAACAATATCATCATCATCATCAGTTGCTCTACAGTCTGTTATGAGTCTTGGCCTTCTCCAACATTCGCTTCCATCTTTCCCTATCTTGGCATTTGTACTTTTCCAATCCCTAATGCCAATGATGTCTACATCCCTCTGTACCCCATCCATCCAACGGAGTTTGGATCTACCAACGCTACATCTACCTTGTGGTCTTGTATGTAAGATTTTATTTGGCACTCTTTCTTCATTTATTCTCTCCACGTACCCGCAGTCTATCTCAGTCCTTCAACTATGATAATAATCCTTTATTCAAAAATGTTTTGAGAATTTCCAATAATAGAACAATACGATTGTTTTTGTCTTTAACGTTTATATGATAGATAGTTTATTATCATGTTTATTATTTTCCTTCACTTTTTATATTACTTTTGTCTCATTTTGTTTATTTTTTTTTAATTTGTATATATTATATTATCCTAAATAAACATTTTTACCGCCCAAAAGGGACATTGAAGAGAGAAGTAGAATAAAAGATTCCCACGATGGCGGTTTTGGCTGGCCGACTTTCAGGCTTCCCCGTGAGGACAAATTTGGTTTGAATGTGCGTATAAGTAGGAGTTAATGAATCCTGAGATATCCGGGTGTGAGGTGGGTATCACTTTAATGTCCATAATGTTTTTGATTTCCGGGACTGTCTTTTATACAACACACCGTTCGTATACCCTATCCCTATACAATGATATTAGAGGGTGAGCAAAATCGCTTTAAACGTAGAAAGCTTGTGTCTTTATTATTCACGAAAGCGGAGCTTTAAAAGCTGACAACAAGAAAAGAATGTCTATCTAAAGAGAGTATGGAATACCATTTAAAATGAATATTTTGGTACATTGAATTCTTAATTTAGGAAAAAATATACAACGTACGTTATAAATCATTTTTGTCCCTGAAGTATTAGAATATATAAAATATTAAAACATGTTTATAAAGAAACAGACTGATATTAATATATTTGTATTTATGTACATGGTATATAAGTAAAATGAGGTAAAACATTGTTTCATTGTTAAAAGGCATACCTAAATGTACATAATATGGAAATATTGTTTAACATACAAAATATAACATTATTTATACATATAGTACTACAGAGGAGGTAAGTATAGCACTTTTGTAAAATAAATATTATTTCAACATATGTATTGTCTTTTTTTCATGTAAATGTAAAGAGATTGAAGTAAATATTATATTATTTATTTCCTTTATCTAATTTGAATATGCCAAAAACGTATTTACAAAAGTAAACACACAGTTTTGTATTTTATTAGATACCTTATGTTCTCCAAGAAATAAACTAGTTTCGACACGAAATGTTTTTTTCAAATTCCAAATATGAGTTTGTTGAAAAAGATAGGTATTACATGTCGACATCCGAATAACTCTAATAAAATAATTAAAAAAAAATAAAGAATCATTTATTATTTTATTTCTTTGATTAATGTAGAGTTTTAATAATAAAAATAACTAGACATTTTTTTTAAGATTCGTCATTTTGTGGAAAAACCACCGTAAGGACCCATTCAAGAATCATAACACCTCCTGAACAATAGGGTCTTCAACCTTGTCTTGAACACCTCTACACTTTCCAGAATTCGCAAATCATGGAGAATTTTGTTCCACAGCAACGGACTAACCACACAGAAGGTACGGTCAACATAGTTAGCCAGACCCCGTCAACGCTCTTTTACAAAATAAATACCAATAAGATACAATCTTAAGTTCTATTCTTTTCTTATTCTCTCTATTCTTATTCTACTCTTCTATTTTTTCTTATTCAGACTTGTTAAAGAAAACTAGGCACAATAAAATATTTTCTTAGATAAAAGTGCTGAATTTTCAGGGAAAAGAAACACTAAATTCATAAAACAGATTTGCTAACAGAACTAGCATGTTCAACTTGACAATTACTTTGTACGTCGAAACTAGGTTACTACACCTCTGACTAAAGACAGTAAAACTCAAAAAGTTTGTTTATTTCCATAAATTTTAAGAAAATTTAAAGATTATTGGCGTTATTGAACATGTATCATGATGATTTGAACGGAGCTGAGTAGGTATTCAAAATCATTGACTCATTCGAACGAAATTGTATAAAATAGTTATATTTTCATTAATAATAAATTAAATATATAATTGTCTTTTGTTATGCCATCATTACATGGAGTATTAGGTAAGGACCGTGAGTAAAAATATGTGATCCATTTTGTCTTTCGTTCAATTTATTCTTCAAAATTATTCTCAGACGGTAGAAATAACGAAGTGTCGTCCTTATAAGTATGCCACTATAAAACATAATAAGAGATAGTTGTATTATTATTCGTTGCTCAGATTCCCCTCTTTTCTCGACAGTCAGCTGAAGTATTACTATGAAAATAATAACTAAAATACATACGTATAGTAGGGTACAAACATAAAGCAGTATGGGACTTTCAGCATCTGAATCTCATATTCCGTACTCGAGAAGTCAATTGGATTATATCACTACACTATTTACACCAATCTGCATATTAATGGGGACAAAAATGTTTTTAAATTATTTGAAATAACACAATAGCATTTGTTTATTTCTGGATGAACTTGTTGGTCACGAGTCACGTTTCAGGAGCTTCCGTTCTCATCATCAGGTTAGCGTTAAGTGAAGGAATTTCAATTAAATGCACTTTGTTTTTGAATAAAAATATTAGTAGGGATAATTTAAGTAAGTGGTTATGAACAATTAACATAAAATTATATTAAATACTGAAATGAACGGATTTAAATAAAAACATTTAGGTACAGCATTTGCCTTTGCGGATATCGGTAAATCACAAAAAAAAACATCAGAAATGAACAATATTTTTTCATAGATGGTCACCCTCTGTAAGAATTTAATAATATTAAAAATGAGATGAGGTTTGCACCACCCTTCCTGAATGTCTTAAACTTTGTTGGCACGGAGAGGACAGTCTCCATGATCATAACATCCAGCTGGTCTTTTGAATACTCCACTAATTGCAGATGTGTCGTAATGGTAAAGAAAACATATTCTTTGTCGGGAACTACATGCAACTAGATAAATAAACCACATTTTAACACAAAACAATATCTTGTCCAAATTAATTTGTACGAGAGTGTATTTCTAGGTGCCACTACAAAAAAGCTCTTCTAGAATAAAGTGACATCTATCTACATAAAGCCTTAGCGCTTTTCTTGATTTTGTTTACCTTCCTGAGTTTTTTTTTTAATATTTATTTTAAACGACAAAAATGGAAATAAAATATAAGAATTCCTGAACGATTTTTCCGCTTATTCGCTTTGTGTATTACATTTTTGTTATTTTAATGTTATTGTATTATCTACAGCACCCGGCAAAAAAATTAGTCTCCATTCAGTTTTCTGTAAATTTTTGACAGTCCTGTAAAGGACAGGTGCTTGCAAAACCTCACATATATGAAATTTAGCATCTTAAATTCAGCTACAAGCCATACCACTCATTCAGAATGTAATTTTTTTATTGGCACGGCATATCTATTACTCGCAGGCGGCGTTGGCCATACCACTCGTTAAATATGCCATGGTGGTATAGCACAATAATAGTGTTACTTTTTAATTGGTGTGTCGCAGAGGTAACACTCTTGCCTTTGAGTTATGAGGTCTCGGGTTCGATTCCCAGTGAGGGCTAAATGAAAATGATCTTTTTCAAATTGTCCTGGGTATGGGTGTTATATCGTCCCTGTTCTGACTAACAGTCGTATCTGCCTAAATATAAATTGTTCAGGAGAGCGTTTTCTGTGTTTTGTCGTGCATATTTTCGTCTCTCTTAGTTATATGATACAGTGTAAATATATTACATTATTTTATTTGTACCTATTCTTATATATCTCAGAATCATTTTTGTGATGAAATTTTGAGAAATTAGTAGATACAACACATTTTATTTAGAATAATTCGTTAATACGACAATAAATCTGAAGGCTATAGTAATGTACCAGGATAATGGTAACAGTTACAGGTGTGATCTTCAGTGAGAAGATCACACCTGTAACTGTTAAATATAAACATGTGTTTGTTCATATCATGTGCTGTTTATGTATTTGTATCATCGCGTTAGTATCCATAATACAAGATTCATAAATCTCGATTTGGGTCTTTCTTGGTCTGTGTAAATTGTCCATATTTTGATAAGTTATGTTAAAAAATTTATATTATTTTATAAAGTAATTTTAAGTTTATTTGGTGTATTACTTGTTTTATAACAAAAGCACGTTAATATTCCAAACTGCTTTAACTGACAGCTGAATTTATTAAACTTAATAAACAATTGCAGAAATTATTCAAAAGTTAAACTCAAAACAAACATTTAGTTTGACTTGATTCTATGCGAGTGTCAATAGTTATTATTTGAACAAATATTTTACATATTATATGCATTACCACCATACCGCAATATAAAACATTTAAAAAATTGTTTGAAATTAGAAACCAGAAAAAAGTGAGAAAATAGCTGAGAAAGAATAACAAAATAATTGCATTATGAATCTTTCTTTTAAAAGCTTGTGAGCAATTCTTTTACATGATATAACAAATGTTCGAGTTGTCCTTTCCCTAACAACGTAATGATTATATACCCCGGATAGTAGAACAAAAATAATCCCAAACTCTCCTGTCGGCAAGGCCATAAAATTATTTAATGATTTGAATGTTCATGTTGATATTTTCAACATAAACATACAATGACTTTTTCGCCTAGATAGACACTATGATATGATTTTTGATTTTTTTCTCTGCCTTTGTTTTTGCTTTGTTTTTTTTTCTTGCTGAGATCGCTTTGGCCAAAAGCTTTTATTGATTGACTCAGTGCAGGGTGACGTTTTAAAGATAATAATAATAAAAAAATATTATGTTTTTTCATTTTGTTTATTTAAAGTGTCTATTGAAGAGATTCTATCAATTTAGAGTGTTTCTAAATAAAGTAAACATGAATAACCCTCGTTTCCTATAGCGACATCTGTCAAATATAATAACAATAATATTTTTACCTTACAGTAATAATATTAAATACAACAATCGCAATGGACGAGGGAACCTCGTCAGAAGGGACTATACTGTAATATTGATGTTCATATTATTATGAATTTTGTACCTATATAGATTTAGATACTACCTTTTCAGAAGATTTTGTAATAATATGACGTCAAACTGAGTACCTGCCACCAGATGGAATCTAATCTTTTAAGTGATCTGTGAGATATTTATGGAACTTTTTTTCAGAATAAAAACTTTCTTCTACATTGAAATGAAATTGAATACGGCGTATAGGAACTATGTTAGCAGTAGAAATGTATCGAACATGGCAAAAATGCTGGTGCTCATAATATCATTAAATAATAATAACAATCATCGTGCCTATAGTGTTGTCTGTGAATGGTTTAATACCTAAGAGTCTGTCAAGCAATCTCAGAAAACTGGGAGTATAGGAGGACAGGCTCAAATACAGCATGCAGAAGGCCGTACTTCTATCGTCCACCAGGATAGTAAGAAGGTTTTTGTCCCTGTAGCTCTGTAAGTGATCTCCCACGATTGTACTATTTCATAGAACATCATGGAAGAATCAACTCGAATAACGTTGGGGTTCTACATTTTGAACAGGTATAAATTTATTTTAATATTTTATAGTTTATGTTATTTAATGTTATATTTAAATTTTATTGTTAATCTTATATTGTGTTCAAAATGTAGAATCTAATATTGTTTTGTTAAATAAATGAGATATGAGATAATAAAAATAAACTTTATTGTACAAAATATATGGATACAAATAATAAGGTTACATGGTATGAACGAATAATTTTGCACAATGGGCGAGATTATCGTAGGGACGCGATATCTTCCAACTAACCCAAATCATTTGTCCAAACGATTAGTCCGAATTAATATTTTTTGGAATGAATTGTACCGTGTGTTAACTATAGTGGTATATAGGAACCATTTATATCACTTCGATTTCTTTTATTAATACCTTGATCAAAAATTTTTGACAATTTTATTATATATTTTTAATCCTGATTAATTTACACTGTTTGTTCTACTCCTGTTTTGTTATTAGTCTAATTGTTTTGTCTTTTTTTAAAAAAAAAAACACTCCTTTGTATACAGGTTTTTTTTTTTTTTTAAAAGATATATCTGTGTTTTGTTATAAACCCAAATACAACCTTATACACCTTTCACAGTAAGCTAAAAGCTTGTGTCGTGAAAGGTATTGTCGTGTCGTGTCGTGTCGTGTATTGAATGTATAATATATAGAATTTTAACATGTAAAAGGCTTAGGCCGTAAATATCTGTAAATAAATAAGTAATATGCTGTGAAAATGCGATTTCTGAGTAAATATCTGTAAATAAATAAGTAATATGCTGTGAAAATGCGATTTCTGAGAAGAATAGTTGGTTAAACGTTTCGGGTCGAGTGGAGAATGAAGATATCAGGAGAATGAGCGGATGCGAGAGGAGTGTTGTGGATAGAATGCGTGTAAATAAATTGCGATGATTTGAACATGTGAAGTGAATGCACGATGAAAGGATGACGAAGAAGAGGGTGTATTTATTTATTTATTCTTCACTATCCATTAGTTACAATATTTCAAATCAATTCAAAGTATCTTGAAAAAATCAGTTATATAATTCAATGTACAGAAGGCGAGTTTATCGCTAGAACGCGATGTCTTCTAATTAACCCGGGATTTATCGGAAAGGCTTATTTTCTTGCTGACATGAAGAGCACGGTTTACATGCTTGTAACTTGTAGCTGGTATGCCGGCTACCCCACTTGTGGAATATGCTGTGATAGTATAGAAGTAGTAGTTAATTATTCATGTAACATAATAATATATTGAAAATTTTATGAGTAGTAATTTCGGATTAAAAACTGAATTACAAATTATAATTTATGTTTTGATTTTAATCTTAATGATTCAGTTAATCTCATTAATATAGGCTGGAAGTACAAAGGAAAAATTGGTAATGCGACCAATCAAATTTTGCGACCAACATAATTTCATATCAACCAGTCTTAAACGAGCGGTGGTTAAAAATGTATTTTCATATATCTCTCGTGTCCCACGATGCATTTATAAAAGAATGTCAGTGTTGATTTGGAATATATTTATGGTTCATATATTAGAAATGCACCTTTTAACAACATCTCCACAGTCACATAATAGTAAATAATATAATATTATATAGATACATCCTAGATTTTGTGTTTCAGAACTGAAGGATATTCATTGTTTTCTTTTTTGTAAGGCTATTTTATGGGTGTCAGATATAAGAGATGTCCTATTATTTAGCATTAGTAGGAAATATAACATTACCATCTCAATGACATGGAGTGGAGAAGCATAATAACGCGGCGGCAGAATTGCCATCCACACTTCTCAGCATTAGGCACACTGATAAGTCTTTATATGACCAGTCATGGTCACACAAAAACTAAACAGTCTAATGCCGGGAAAAATTCACCTATCCAGATAATATACAGGATATCAAAAGATTAGGCTCAAAACGCGGGTTCAAAATACCAGCATTGCGAATGAAATATCTGTATTCAGAAACTTTCTAACAATATTACAAGTGTTTATTATAATAGATTTTTGAATTTTTATGTATAAATTAACCGGTAAATCTAATTTTTGTTAATAATTTATTAAAGATTTCAGAGTTACCCCTGTAGCTGACATGACTAAAGTTATTATATAAACGGACCTATAATGCCAAATACTTTTTTTCTCCTGCTAGTTCTAATATTATTTGTTACTTTGTAAAATGATTTTAAAATAAATTTGTTAATTTACCAGTCTAGCAAGTCTATGGTTAACACATAATATCCATTTCAAAAACCAAAGTATCATCTACTTGAGGATGGTGAAAGTAATCTTATTTCCAAATGGATTAAATGTAATTAAAAGATCAGAGTTTGGTATCTCATGATATTATCTGATACAAGCAGTGATAGGGATTACTATAGGGTACTTGCTTATCCCTGGAATAACATTCTTAATATAATAATTTATTATCCTTCGATATTTTGACTGAAAATATTAATGAAATATTAATTTGGTGTCGATTTCAGTGGCCTGTGATCGAAAGTGAATAATCCAAAATACAAAACGGACGTGATCAATTATTTTTTTCAAAATATCTAGTCTGACATTGGGCAATTGTTGTTAAAACGTATTTGATATCAACAAAAACACTGTTTACTTTTCATTATTGATTTAATACTCTAGCACTTTCGTCAAGTTAGCTTGAAATTTTCAAGAAAACTAATACAAGAATTTTTTTCTTAAAGTCACATGCAATTAGTTCTCTTGAAAATGTCAAGCTAACTTGACGAAAGTGTTCGAGTATTAAATCAATAGTGTAAAGTAAACAGTGTTTTTATTGATATCAAATATGTTTAAAATGTCTTTTCACAATGTGAACACACAAACTCTAGATCATTACTAAAACGAGTTTTAAGTAACTCTTACCCTAAAGATGCCGTAAGGCTTTGAAAGCTCTCGGCAATTAGTATTTAGTCATTTTTAATTGACTAAATCCAAGATTATATGTGAAATTTAAACAGTGTTTTACAAAATTAAAATGAATTTTCAAAACGTTAACGCACCTACATTTAATTTAATAATATTACATAATATTGAATTGTATTCTTTGCCCACATAATAAAGGTACAATATGTTTTTCGTCCTATTTTTGAGCGGAGGTTTTGATGTTTCTATAACCATCTTTTATAGCCATTTACATTTTTATATTGCTCTCTTTATGGGCTAGAAAAAAGCTGTCAAATGTACTCGATGGAGTGATAACTACTATTCACTGCGATGCTGTGATACGTAGGCACTGTTAAAAAAGTTATACACAGCATTATATAATAAAATATAAAGACTTGTGTGCGATAAAAAGTGATATGACAGAGAACGAGTATTGGAAAAAAGATTAGAAGTTTCAAAAGTGTGAATATGGTAGCAAAAACTATATTGTGTAAAGATTTGCGACTAAATTAAGATTTTTTGAAATTTATTCTTTTATAATTTGTGACAAATAAGTTGAATTTATGGTGAAAACGATTCCTTCATCAAAAAATCAATATAAATATTTTCATTTTCTTTTTCAATCCAAGCGCCCTTCTTCGAAGACTAATAATTGAAATTATTTCAAAATTTTATTAATGAAAGGAATAAATAATACACCGCTGAAATGTTTCTAAAAAATAAACGAAATTCAATTAAAAGGAAACATATTATTCAGTCAATATTTTTTTTGAAAAAAATATTAGAATAATAATTTATTGTTATACTATTAATACTATAACATCACAATATATCTCACAAGTGGGGTAGCCAGCAGACCAGCTGCATGTAATAATCATGCAAACTGTCCTCTTCGTGTCAACAAAAAATTTAGACATTCAGAAATTCATTTAGACAATTTATGATATAAAATATTTTTATTTTTTCGAACATCCGCCTTTTCCAGAAAACTTAGGGAAAAAGGGTGGAAGACCAACTATTCTTAGCCAGGTGCTCGCAAAAAAATGGTTCGTTCTATGGTTTGCATTAAGTGCTTTTCGATTGGTGGACCTTCTATCGTGACAGTGAGAATGACGAAATTGGTAAACGTTCTTCATGGACACCAAAACTTAAGCCAGCCTGGAGCCAATTTGTAAACGTTGGGACGCTTTTCTCACTTTTTCAATGTTACATTGTGTAAACATGATTCTCTAATCAAGATGTCAGATTGGTTTGATTATTCGTTTTTTTTTAAAAAGGAAGAAGATTTTTCTGGGATATTTTTTTCATAATCGTAACAGGTTACCTAGTTTTTAGATTCTGAATAATTATAAAGCCTTATTGTTATCATACGAAGCTTTAGTATCTACTTACAAAGAAAGGTAGTACTTACACTAAATAACGTCGTATTAAAAGCTTACTTAGTGTTGCGGGAGTAATTTAGTGGCTGAGTGAAGAATGGAAACTTCATGATACCTAGGTATATAATATTATATACTGTATATCGAAGTAAGCTATGGCGACGAGGATAGGTACGTATAGAGGGTATCTTTTCCCGGATTATTTTTGTTCCCGGGATTCCCGGGAATCCCGGGAAATTCATTATTATATTTATAAATATTCAATTTTCAACAAATTTGGTATAAAAACTCTCATAACTTGTTGACCCTTGCAAACATTTTGATTTGATAAAAAAAAAATCAAATTTTTGTTACCAATATAAGTAATTTGCTTAAAAAAAACTAAATAGCTGACTGACGAGATTTATTTAGGTACTCTATGTTATATCAAAATAAAAATTGTTTACAAAATATATAAACTTTTAATTTTTGATCATCCTATCAAACAAAATAATGTTATGGATTTTGGCAAAGCTTTTTAAAGATTTTTGACTTTAAAAAATGAGAAATTTCGACAAAAAAAGATTTTTTATATCGGTTAATATCCATGAATAAAACAAAAAAAATGACAGTTGGCTGCACTAATATTTTTAAGAACTATCTAACTTTTCGAAATATGTAAAAAAAAAACATGAAAAATTGTAGTATTCTTATACATTGACGGCCAAACACACCTCCGATTTCGAATTATATTTAGAATAATTATGCTTCTTTCAAACGAATACATTGAAGCTATAATTAGGTTTTTTTTTAAAGTATAACACTTATATTGGTAATTAATATTATTTTTCATATTTTCATATCAAAATATTCGTCAGCTTCTACAAGTTTATCACGACTATTACAGTTAACTAAACAAAGATTACGGTATCGGTATGGCAATCTGCATGACTAATAATTTGTATTTTTTCCCGGGAAAGGATTCGTTTTTTTCCCGGGAAACGGGAAATAAAAATTAGAGGGTTTTCCCGGGAATTCCCGGGAGTAACCCTCTAGGTACGTAAATACTACCACTTTTACTTATGATGATATTATTTTCTTATATTCTTTTTATATGAGGATAAGTTAGTATCGGATACTTCAATATTTTAGTGTTGGTACCTACTGCACGATTATGTGTAGACATAATCGTGCAGTAGGTATGTGTTTCGCGATTAGTCTAAAATGACGAAAAGTTAATTCTGTATATCATGAATATTTTGAAGAAATTATTTGCATATAATATTCATTTTCTTGTTCTTAAATTTTTGTTAGACCTAAAAGTCCAGAGACCCAGCTGTCTATCCTTCTTTTGGGGGCCTTCCTGGGAGTTTCTCAGGCAGCATGTAAGACAATACTAGGGTTTCTGGTATTATTCATCCTTTGGACGTATATTTAGTGAGCTAGAAGATATTGCCTCCAGGCAATAAGCTCACCAATTGTTCATGATTTTTATTTGATCAATGATGTGTTTCCTATTATTATTATTGTATTAATTTTTCAAATTGTTCAGTTCTAGGGTAACTAACCTTAATCAATTATTAAGTATAAATAATTAATTTATTCATTGATGACTAGAAATTTGATCCAAAAAGAACAATCCAAAAAGTATTTCAAGATGGCGTTAGTTAGATAGTGAAAAATGACATTTTTCAGTCAATGAAGTTTTCAGCTATATAGAAATCGGAGCCAGCAGAAGAACATGTTGAAAATAGGTGACTAAGAAATATAAAAATCACTTTGATTTTTTCTTTATTTTAATCTGGAAGCTTATTTATTCCATGGAGCATCCGGTAAAGAATTGGTTTCCCACTCTTCTCTGTAAGTTTACGAGTGTCCTGTAAAAGGCAGGTGTTCGAAAAAATTAAGGCATTTTACATCTTAAATTCAGCGATGAGGTTTGCCACCCATCCTGAATGTCTGGGTTTTATATTGGCACCAAGAGGACAGATTGCATGTTGGTTATATGCAGCTGGTCTGCTGGCTATCCCACTTGTAGGATATTTCGTGATGGTATATTAGTAGTAGTAGTAGCTTATTTAAACCATGTGCTTTCGAGGCACGAGTAGTTGTGAAAAGCTAGACAAGTATCGGATACTTGCCTAGCTTTTCACAAGTGGGTACGAGCTTTATAATACTAACGTGCCATTGAATTACATACGTAAGGCAAGCGTCTGAGTATTCACTAAAAGCCTTTTACAGACAATTTAAACATTAGGAGCTTGAGAGGACAATTATAAGAAAATAAATTAGATTTTAAATATCTCGCTTTACTTTGCCAAGATTTTTTGTATGTTTTCCCTAATTAAATATCGTCCACAAAAATTATAATAAAAGTATTTTTAGAAATTCCTGAGAATTTTTTAATGTGAGTTTTTAACAGATACTTAATTACAACTTGAATTTTTTACAACAAACAAAATATATTAACGTATTTTTGATGTAGGTATTCTATAAATATTTTTAAATATAAATATAACGATACGAAAATAAACATTGAAAATTTATTTACATTCATGCGTTTAAGGATACCATCACGGCATTTACCAAAAGTGGGGTAGCAAGCGGACCTTTTGCATTTTGTTAACATGCAAGTTATCCTCTTCATGCTTATTTAAGTAAAGATATTCAAGATGAGCGGCATACCTCATAGCTGAACTGAAGATGTTTTCTGTCTTAAATAATAATGATCTTTAGTGAATTGCTGTCTTAAACATTACACTGAAAAATTTACATAAAAAAGTGGGAGATTTATTATTTCTCCCACTTTCAAGAGGGATAAAATACCAAATTTAATGAAAATACATACCTACTTTAATTATTTAAGATTCATCACAATAATAATATTTACTTTTTATTCATTTGAAGTGAATAGTCTCAGACTACAATGTGAAAGTTTCTTATCTTATCTTAGTCAGCCATCTCTCCACTGCTGGATAAAGGCCTCTTCCAAACTCTTCCAATCGTTGCGGTCCTGTGCCCTCTGTATCCATTTCCTTCCCGCGATTGGAGTAATGTCGTCAGTCCATCTCTTTTGTGGTCTGCCGATGCTTCTTTTGCTACTCCATGGTCGCCATTTGAGGATTCTAGGAGTCCATCTACCGTCGTTTCGTCTCACAACATGACCCGCCCATTGCCACTTAAGCTTTGCAACACGATCCATAATATCTGTGACTTTTGTTAGGTGTCTGATGTCTTCGTTTCTAATTTTATCTCTCAGACTCACCCCTAACATTCGTCTTTCCATAGATCTTTGAGAGCATTTTAGCTTGTGGACACTTGCTGCAGTTAGCGATATGGTTTCTAGTCCATATGCTGTCACTGGGAGGATACATGTTTCGTAGACTTTCTTCTTTAGGGTTCTTGGGATATCTTTACTGGTGAGTATATTTTTCAATTTTCCAAATGCTGCCCAGCCCAGGCCTATTCTTCTGGGTATCTCTGCAGTGAAAGTTTAATGTTTCAAATCGCTTTACTGACTTTCTCTGCCATTCTTTTAAGGTGTTTTGCGTTGTCACATTAAAAAAAAATATAAGTTGCACTTTATATTATAATTATTTAACAACAAATGGTTCTCCAAAGAGTCACAGTGAATTGGGAACTAACTTCAAATATTAAAATTTGGTAAATCTGCTATTGAAGCCATGTGCTCAGAGGAAAAAACGTAGAAATTGCTGCATCTGATTATCAAGGGATCTCCTGGCTCCGTAGGAGCTACCTAAAGCAGGGAAATATTCTTACATAGATACCTAGTCAAAATCGGCTAGACACAATACGTCACATGTAGAAAAGATGCTAAACAACTTATTTTCAATATCACCTCTTCGACGTTTCTAGGATAGTAAATTTTGATTTTACTTCAAAGTTGTGCCAAGAGTTACCCGCTTGATGCTAAAAAAGAGTATGTACATATAATAATTATGTAAGTTTTTATATTTCATTCACAATGTTGTGATCTGTGATGCCATTGTTATAACAATTGTCAGATAAGCAAATTGTTTTTCTAGACCTCCGGCAATAGAATGTTTGAATAAAATGATCAAAAGCTTTTTTAAATAACACATTTTCTATCCAACAACTGTTAAATTGAGCTTTGATGAATACTTTCGTGTGTTTTTAATTTTTTTTTTAAATAGACAACAAGTTTTTACAAACCAATAGTCCACATTAAAAATACAACATACTTAAGATGAGGTTTGTTCTCTAGTCCTGAGTGTGAATTCGGCTCATAATGTCTGGACAATGGGCCATATTGTATAGTGTCTTCTGTTTGTCTTTGAGTTTGATTGGGGGGCCTTCGTGAGGTGATCACCGATACAACCAAGGCAATGAAAGGCAAATCTTTGCCAAGTAAGTGTAAAAGTTGCAAGACATTTCCATTTATACTTTGTATTATTTTCAATTATTTATTTATTCTTTACTGTACATGATTATAAGCAAATTTACACAAAAATACATTCATAGAATCAATATACAGAGAGCGATTTTATCGCAGAGGCGCGATTTCTTCCAACTAACCCTATTTAGTGTAACTTTTAAAAGTAAAAAACCCTAGAAGAAGGAAAAGTGGAGGTGTAAAACAGAAGAATAAATAGGAAAAGGGACTAGGAAACAGATGTCAAATTCTGAGTGATAAAGTGGTCCTTAACTGCCCTCTTGAAAGTGTGAAGAGTGGGGAGCAACCTTATTCTAGAAGGCAAGCTATTCCAACAGCGAGCACCATGAACAAAAAATGAGTTCGTAAAAAAGTTTGAGCTATGAGCTGATATCGCTAGAAGACGCTCGCTATTGGATCGTAAGGGTAAGCCATAACTTGAAAGATACTCAAACATTTAAGATATTATCTGTTAGGTACTTGATTTTTTAAAATTGATAACGATTTCGGCTAACCTTTACCATCTTCAAGCAAAGTATTAGATACTTCGCCCGTAGATGACAAAGCTTATTTTATAGATAGCGTTTGTTTTTCTTATATTATAAGAATTTTAAGTACTTACTGCGAACGTTGGCATAATTAAATCATGTAAATTTCAAGCAAACAAGAAAGACTTAGCTTGAGAAGCTGCTTTTTATGAATAATTTTAAATTAAGTACGTTTTGTGTTTAACGTTTCAACAAACAAATTAATACCTAGACGTGCCTCTTCATTCAAAAAGACTTAAACCAAAATGCGCTATTCAAGGGATAAGTAATACACAATAATTCAAGTATCCGCAAAAAAATATACATTCCACTAAGCACGAAGCGAGAAGAAATGGTTGGAATAAATAAAAACTTTTTTATATTTTAATGTCAGCGATGAGGTTTGCCACACTTCATGAATGTCTTAATTTATTGTTGACACTGAGATGACAGTTTGAATGTTAATTGCATGTGACTGCTCTGCTGGCTACACCACTTGTGGGATATTTTTTCGATTTTTTTTTTCAATATTTCAGTATATTTTTTTCATTCTTCTTTTCGTGTCGGTTAGCAAATGATAAAATAACATAAATATTAAAATCCATATTTATATTCCCATTCCCTCCCAGAAAGCCACGACCTCTACAGCAGCTACCCCCAGGTGAGTTCACTCCACAGATTCCTCTCAGTGACACTGTCTGGGAGCCATTGGATATGTCAGGAGGTGCCCAGTGTTTTGCTCCTCTCCACAGTCATGATGCATTTTTTTCATAACAATAAGATATTTTCAGCAAGTAACATTTCAATGAACAAAGGCAGGAAAAAATTGTTTTCGTTTTATTGTTTCATGTCTTAATAAGGAAACACTGAATTGCTTTCATTTTACATATCACAGTAATTCAAGTATATTATACCCTTGGTTTAAAAATACTCTGCAGTAGGTACTATTTAAACAACTTGTCAACAATGTAATTGGCAATTCCAATATTGTGCTTTTTTCCGTAAAAGCTGAGAATATTTTGTTAAATTTTCTCAAATGTTTTGTCGCTCGGTTTATAGGTATTATCTTCTACGCTATACTGTAATAAAGTGATCCAGTTTAGCATTTTAGTATATGTAGTATACCGCAAAATGAACGACAAACACCCAACGAAGAGTTGACAGAATAACAATATTTTTGTTGCCACGAAATTCATAATACAATATTATTATTATGTTTACTTTACCATATTTTCATCATACGAAAAATATGGAGACATGACGAACTACCTACTAAAATAGACAACATTTTTCACTTTGTCTTTATTAGTCTCACATCTAATACTACTCACAAAGATGACAAAGAAAAATAAACTAAAACATTTTTATACACATTCTCTTTGGAAGACGTCTGGATTCAGCATCAGAACAAAATGTCGCCTGTTCAATGCGTCTATCATCCCAAACCTTCTATATGGCTGTGAGTCTTGGTACTAAACCATGGCTCAAGAGCTTTGAGTGTCTAAGAAGGATTTCGGATGTTAAATACTATGAACATTTGTTACAAATGATGCTGTGCGCCGACGCACCCGGCAGAGATCTGTAATCTCCGTCATACAGGACAATGGTCCTGGCTGGGTCAATTTCTGATAAAGCCCAATGATAGTTAATTAAAAAGAGCACTGTCTTTCTGTACTCAAGGGTTCCGTCCCTTTTTTACACAATACACCGTTCCTAGAAAAACGACATCAGAGCACAGGGAACGTAGTAGAAAAAGGCGACGCGATTGGCACAGAGACGCTCTGAATGGACGAGGCTGATTTCTGCCCTGTGCTCCCGAGAGGAGCGTTGAGGACGATTATGACGATGATGACCATATCGCCCACGGTATGCTTAACATTTTGCAGCATAATCACATTTCAAAGGTCTCCAGTCGGTTAATTGAGACAACTTTGAAAATAATTAATCCTTAGAATTGACAATGTCCTTATAAGACGAAAGACGTCTCTCTCGTCGAATAAATCGATAGTAGAATAAAACACTTGTTTTATTTATTTCAATATGGAATTCTACTACCTAAACACCGACACATTGAATAATTTTAAAGGAA
This sequence comes from Athripsodes cinereus, assembly GCA_947579605.1. NCBI lineage: Eukaryota > Metazoa > Arthropoda > Insecta > Trichoptera > Leptoceridae > Athripsodes > Athripsodes cinereus. Next base: position 37,916,599 of record OX388306.1, read on the forward strand.
TGTTTCAACAATAATATGGACCAGATATAGTACTTAACTATTCTTTGTATCAGTTTGGGTCTTTATAAATAACAAACCCAAAATAATCAATAAAAAAATATTAGTTTTCAGTTCAAAAAGTGATGGGATATTCTTAACATCAAACCGTTCACGTCATTCATGTTACTTCTATTCAGTGTAAAATTGAATTAATTTAAAGTAATGAAATACCTTAACCCTTCCTTAGTGTTGGGTTGTCTATGACCAATGATCCCGCCTATCTCTCCATCAGTCTAATTTATTTTCTCGTCAGAACTAATGCTGCAGTGGATATAATTATATATATACATTTTCAATTAGCCGATTAGACTCATAGACTGGTAATGTAGTACATCCAAATATTTTTAGAATCTATATATTAATTGTGTCGGTGCACACGTAGCAGAATTCCATAATAATGTAATTTGAAACAAGTATTTCTATCTACTTATAAGTCTCTCTCGGAATCAATAATCTATAGCTGAAAGAAACACTTGTTTCAAATTGCATAACTTAGAATCTGTGTTGAATCGCTTCACTCCACATCAAAAAGATGGTAACGGTTTCACTTTTATGGGGTGTTCACATTTGGCGAATATCGCCAGGCGAATTTCAAAATATAACGCCAGGCGAAAAAACAAAATTCGCCGTACGCCCATTGATCGTCACACCTGTTCACACAGTTCACCGATTTAGAAACGATCTGTCAGATGCGCTTTGATTTTGACACTGTTTTCTGCAAGGCAGAGTTTAGAAGGGGTGTAAGAGTTGCACTGAATTCTTGATTCTGAAGAGAGACAGAGATTTGATCAATTTGTAATTTGAACTTTTTAATCTCAATTGTTTTGATTTCTAGTTATTATTATGTGATTATTATTTATTAATTATTTACTTATTCATTTATTTATTTGTTTATTTATATATTTTATTGCAGTGTAATTTTAAGCTACTCATTTTCACGAGGTTTGTATTTTTCTTTTTTGCATTTGATATGGGTAGGGTGGTTTCTGTTATAATTATTTACTTGCAACGTGTTCGTCATACGCTTCGGTGATTTGCGGGACCTTGATTGGTTTGTTTTTTGATAACATATGACTGTTTATATTTGTTGATTTAACTGTTTGTGTCCTTAAGAAGAAATAAAATAAAATAAAAAATAAAATGGCGTCGAGATGGAGATCGCGAAGTGTTTATTTTTAGTCGAAAATGTTATAGTAGATGTTATAAGGCGCCTTTTAATTAAGGAAACGAACGCCACAAACCAACAACAAAGATAACAGCTGTTACCAAGCGGGTACATTATAAAATTTATAGGTTATAAAGTTTTTACCATAGATACGAACGCCGCGCACATCTGCGCATGCGCGAATCTTTTAATCGGCCGAAAATGTTGGAAGGTGGTCAACTCGAAACGATATCGTTTCTACTGGTTTTTATCGTTTCAGACTAGCTGTCATTTTGTTCACACGGTTCAAATGGCTGGCGATATTGTGGTGCCTGGCGATATTCGCCAAAGTGAGAACACCACATTACTCATCGTTCGGCCTACACACCTGCTTAAGCAATAAAAATATCGTTACGATAAAAAAATAATGTCCTTCTAGTCTGCGACACAAAAATATAACGTGCCTATAAAATATTCTTCACAAGGCCAACTATTTGTTTGCTAGTGATTAAGGTTACGTACCGATATGAACATTATTCTCGTATATTTATTTACATATTTATTCAAATAATATATACGGCATGAGCCTTTTACATGTTTACATAATAATATGAAAAATGATTTATATAAACAAACAATGGTGATTGTTGTAAAAAGATTCTAATAAATGAACCATCAATATAGTATTCTGAATATCAACACTAGAATGCTTTTGTAGATGCACCTACACCGAGGTGCATTTACAAAATTGAAGTATTTTAATTCTAACAGAATTTAATTTAACAATTGAAAAAGTTCAAAAGGTTCGAATGTGTACTTGATGTTTGATATAAATCATATCCAAAATACGACATTGTAACTATATTTAGCTGTAAACCAATAAAATAAAAGTAGGTAATCACGTTAATTGGAGTAGGTACATTCAAACAAAATTGTTACTTACTCGTATGTTTTTCAAGTTAATTATGGTGCATGATATTGATAATAGCAATTTTTTTTTCAGATACCTTTCATAATATGTCCCCCATTTGGTGTTACCATTGACTGACAGATATTTATTTAATTAATTCTTCACATTGTATGTACATTGGTTTCAATATTTCAAATCGATACAAAGAACCTACCATAAAAATATCATTTATACAATTCAATGTACAGAGATCTTGTTTATCGCTAGAATGCGATGTCTTCCAACTAACCTGGTTATTAAAATAAAAAAAAAAACTTACATATATATCAACCGAAATTGTAGAAATCAAAACAATTTATTACGGGTGGCAAGTCTCATCGCTGAATAGCAGATGGTAATTGTCTTAAGTTAACTTTTATATGTTGTTTTTATCTATTTTGTGCTTTTACTTGAAATAACATTTATAAATTTACCTATTTATTAATTTAATTAATAAACCATAAAAATGTGATAATATCAAATACAAATCAATATACAGAGTTTGAGTTTATTGCAGAGGCACAATTTTTTCCAAGCAACCGAATTTCATGCATGCATTATTATAAAATTTTCAGGAAGACAGGGAGAAGGTACAAAAGAAAAGAATAGGTAGGAAAAAGGACTAAGACACAGATGCTACATGTTGAGTGATAAAATGATCTTCGACAGCCCGTTCGAAGACGTGAAGAATGTGGAGCAATCTTATTCTGGAAGGCAGATTCTTTTAGCAGGGAACATTGATTATTTATTTTTCGCCTCTGCGACAAACACTGCCTTTTTACGTTAAATGTAATTTACATATGGTTTAAAGCACAGAAGAAGCTTGTCTACATTTAACAGTTTAGAGAAAACAGGTTTTGAAAGTTTGAGATTCTCAATTGATTATCTAATTTTATGTTAATTCAGATGTCCATGAACATGCGCTTTATAAGAATCAAAAAAGTTGATATAAATGCATTCTCAAATATATTATGTGACATGTTACATCTGTAAAAAAAACAAATAAAGAACTTGTGGCATTTGGTTTTTGTTAAATAGTTTAATAATAATACAAGTACTATTGGTAATTATTAAAGCAGGACAAAAAAGACGTTGCAACGATCTTGTACATATTATATTAACTCATTTAACCTTAATAGTGGGCATAGTGCCTTTTGAGTTTTATCAAACCATCGAAAAAATAAAATGAATATTTCTTATATAATTTAAAATGCTGTGTTACTAAGTTGACGCCGATATAATCAATGATAAATATATCTTTTGAATGATGAAAAATGCTTATTCAATTACATATAAAATCGCTTTATGTGAATTGGAATTTTCAAGAAATTCCATCAACAGCTTATAAACAAGATTTAACCTTGCAGTTGAATTGAGATATAGGAAAGAATTTCAAGGTGTCACAAAATATACAATAAGATAAATAAGTTACGTTTCAGAAGAATGTAAAGATACAATAAATTTAAGTAACACATATGCGTGTCATGTTATTAAAATGATAGTCGTTGAAAAAACCTATGTAATAATACATATAATAATAAGTAATGCCAGTAAACAACAATGACAAAGTGATTAATGAAAGCTTCGGCATCGGGCGTCGCGTCGATTTAACTTAGCTTTTAAAAATATTTAAGGCGTCTGCTATTGCATATTGGATGCGAAATTATGTAAAACCCTATATATTATGCGACATGAGATGCTGAAATATGCAAAATCATGTTTGTATTACATCGGACGAATATAAAGGTTAGAAACGAAGTCAATCGCCCTTGAGACGGTCTAGGGATTGTTAAACGGCGTCAAAAATAAAATCATCCATAATCATCATCATCATCATCTTCATCAATGAAAGTACGCGAATTAGAACTACTATGAAGAATAATTTTAGATATTTTGCGAATAATTAATACCTACTAAAGGCATTAAAGACGACTTGATAATAATATTGTCATTTACGTTGGTAGGTATCAATGCAGTGTAAAATATACGTTTTTTCAAAAATAGCTATGGAAACCAAAATAAACAAATGTAGTGTTCTAATCTAGGTAAATAATCGTAATATTCGTGTAAAAAAGATATCATATTTGAATATGTTTTCGATGAGAAAAATTCAAGCAAGTATACGAAATATTCTACAAAAAAAAACATATTATCATCAACTTAATTACGTTTTTCTTGCGAGGTTGGCAGAAAAAATTGAGCGCTACTTATGCTTATTCTAGCATACACTTTTTTCATTTGTCACTATCGTATAACTCTTGCACGCTCTCATGTTCAGTGTGCTCAATATAACTTGTTCATCTTGTAGGATCTGATTTATAATATATTATGATCTCGCAATTTAATCTTTGGATGTCCACATCTCCAAGCACCATTCCTTTTAGGCAAGTAACATACCCTGGGCTCGAAGTCAAAACACATTTTAACGTTACGATTTCGTTCCGTTAACGTTCAAATGTTGACAACGTTGCGCCAAAGTGTTAATTTTCGTAACTATTGTGTATCTTAACAACGAAATTGATACTTGCTTGCAACTTTGTCTATATTCGAACGTTAACGGAACGAAAACGTAACGTGAAAATGTGTTTTGACTTAGGCCTCAGAGGCCTTATTACTACAAAAAGTGCGTTGTCAAATTGTCTGTACAAATTTAAGATCAACTTTTGACTGTCCACAAAGCTCGCACATATGTATTTTATTCGTCCGTTCACAGCTTTTCGCAGCGTCCAGTGAAAGTGTGTCTGTTAAAACCAAGGTACAAATAATAATAATTGTAGTTTGTACAATGATAGCATGATTAATGGGAAGTACTTTCTGTGATGTGACGTTTAACGAACTTTTGAACATTAACAATGCAAACAATAAAATTACGTCTGTGATACAAAATTGTTGTATTATTACGGAAACGTTAACTTAATTCTCTCTCACACTCTACCGCTTAACGCTCAATTTATTTAATACCATGTTGTATCTACGTATTGTGTTAAATAATTTACATTATATACATCGTAAACAGCTAACGTTTTGAATAATATTGTGACCGTTACTATTAAACATTTCATTTTTCGTTTTCATGTATGACTTATGATGTTCAGTTACGATAAAGTTAAAATAAAGCGAATAGTCATTGTACCAAGAGCTTTTTTTGTAAATTTATTGAATATCATATATTTATTTATGTTAGATGATTTATTCGGCGCCGTTTAATGGATCATCCATCTCAAGGACACGGGAAACTATTTTGGAAGAGCGATGTCTTCAACTTGCTCCTGAACGTTGTTGTCAATTGGTTTTTACGAAGGTCCTCGGGAAGCCGGTACCAGATGATGGGTCCTGCGACGCCAAAAGCCCTGTCATAAACGGCTTTCGTCTTGTTTATTTATTTATTTATTTAATAAGCTTTTAGTAGCTTACTGTGAAAGGTGTATAATGTTGTATTATATAAACCCAGATACATCTTTTTTCAATAAAAAAAAATACTACTATACTATACTATACCATCACGGCATATCCCACAAGTGGGGTAGCCAGCAGATCAGCTGCACGTAAGATTCATAAAAATTCATAAAAAAAAATAAAAAAAAATTATTCTTATCAAAATGAGGTATGTGCGAACATTTTTATTTAGGCATACTCTTTAAAAACTGTTCAATAGGGCATTGAAATTTTCTTTTGGAATTTTTATTGGCGTGTGATATTATTCATAAAATATTAAATTTTAATTTTTGATACTAAGAATCACTTTATAAAATAATAGTTATGATGTCATTCTATGCAGTGTATTCCAGAAATGTCAAAAAAATTAAATACATTTACATTCTCCGTTTTGAATATGTTATATACTACATTTTAAATATGCGATGACGATTTACAGTTGTTATGTTTCTGTTAGTTAAAAATTCGCAGTATAAATAAAAGAATAATGTTTTCACTTATACAAGTTTTAATACCGTAAAGTTTTCTATTAAGTCTTTTGTGAAACTTAAATAACCTGCTATTGTTATCATTAACATCTATGTATCATTCTATGTATATATTTATTTTAATGTGTTTGGATAACGCAAGTACATCACTGTCACCAGTTTATCGTCTTTGTGTGTGTTATTATTTAAGGTGAACCAAATCACTAATGATAAAAGTTTATATTGCGTTCTTTCAGGTACAAATGATAGTTCATTCCTTACAACAATGAAATATTGAACCGATTAATTCTAAAATTCATGACAAACCTTGTCAAATATGTTTACTTATACAATTATCTGTTTATGGTTTCTTCATATATTAAATTTAAAACTAATATAATATACTACACTATACTATACTCTCACGCCGTATCCCAAGTGGGGTAGGCAGGGAGAACGAAACGCCAAATAGATCTATCCTTACACACTTCCTTCGCTTTCTCCACATTCATACAATTTCACATGCACGCACGTTGTTTTCTCTTACTCAATATGCGGCCGTTCTTTTGAATTTGATCAACGTGATCAAGCTACGTAGTTCTCGGATGCCCGCTCTTCCTCACACCATTTCTTTCAGACAAGTATATCCTCTTTGTCATTCTTATCTCGTTCATTCGTTCAACATGTCCAAACCACCGTAGCTTATTCACGTGCATTCTGTACAAAACACTCTTCTTGCATCCCCTCATTCATCTAATATTCTCATTTTCACTCTATCATGCAGCGTTTTACCAACCATCCTTCTCAACCAGGTACCAGAATGGTACTGTGCACCAGCATTTTAGCCATGTTCGACACATTGCCATTGCTAACAATGGGTCGAAGTACTCGAAGTGCACCGTTCATTCTAGCACCGGCCACTTTCTTTCTTTCAATATCCCTATCGCACCTTCCATCCTCGCAAACATAATACTACAACACATTAATTGACAATAATTATTGTAAAACTACATCTTTTTATAACAAAAAAATGTAGGTTTCGACATGAGATGTTTTTTCAAACTATATCTCTTTGAGAGGTTTCAAAAAAAATCGCATGTCGAAACATTGGTCACTGCTATAATGTAACTAGCAAGACTTCGATTTTTTTATTTTGTTATGAATGTATTGACTGTAAACGACAAATCTTAAATTTCACTAGAAACGCAAAACAAATAGACCAGAAATAATATTTTGGAAGGTTCTTCATATTGTTCTGTTCCACAAAATAATGTCTACCATTTTAGTGACGCGCTTTGCACAATAAGAACTTTCAAAGAATCATTTATTTCAGAAATAGTCGGCATTATTCAAAAAAACGTTAGGTTGGTATGTCTTAGTATCCTTTCATGTCATTTAACAATAAGAGTCCTCAAAAAAAGTCTACGCAGTAGGTATATTGAAAAAGGAAAAAAAAATACACTCTTCACAATTCAGATTGGAAATGTTACGAAGTAATAATAATAATAATAATAGCAAGAAAAGAAAACCTTTTTTTTAGTTTGCGATGTTTCGATCAAAGTTTTTGACCTAATGAGAATAAGGGAATTGTTATCAAGTTTCTTTTGATTGTGTAAGATCAAAGTGAGATCAAATGTATGATAAAGAAAGATATCAAAATATCAAAATATACTGAAAATATTTCCAGCAACCTTCTTATACAATACTACACACGGAAACAAATTCAGAGAGATCTTCATAATAATTGTTTTGATAAAGTGTAACTTTTATAAGAGTTGAATCGCTCTGATAGTAAAAATCCTTTTAACAATTGATAAAAATCTCATAGTGGAATGAAACAGTGTTTTTAAATATAATCTTTTATAATGCATTTCCACATAATAACACTAGAAAATATAAAATATTTATTAGATCCCTGTAAAACTACCACTGACCGCACATGTTTTATTACTGAAAAGAAAATCTAAATCAGTTTCCAATATCAATAAATTCAATATTTTTTTATCATAACGTTTTTCCGCTACATTATTTAAATTTTGGACGATCTTGCGGTTTTGCGAATATTTATCTCTGGAATATTTTTATTTTATTATGTGGCGAAAAAACAATAAAAACTCGCAATAAAATGATCTAAAAATATTTGAAAAACATAATGGGTAAACGAACATGTTTGTGTGTTTTCCTTTGTTCTTAATATCGCATACAAATTCAAATATGGTTGTTCAAATCCTAAATTAGTAGTGAAGTTTAGATTTTAAGATATTATTTACTAATTATAATATACAGCTTTAAGTTTTAAACATAAAATTAAGTACAATAAATAATTTTTACTATTCATGGTACGAGGTTTTGGAACAGACTTCCACACAAGGTCCGTGCTTCTCCAACATTATATTCATTTCGTAAAAAAAAATTAAGTCAGTTATTTTTCTTATATATTTAGTTTCTTATATATTCATCTAGTTTTCTTATATATTTTTCAATTTCTCTTACCATATCTGCATTTTTCATTTTTTTCTTTCTTGCAAATAATTACGCCAAGCAGATCCTATCTTTTTTCCCTTTTTCTCTCCCCCTTCCTATTCTTGTTATACCTATTGTTCTTTATTTATTTATTTGTTTAATTTTTTATCTCATTTACATTGTTTTTTTTTTTATTATTTTATTTATTCTTAAGGGACACAAACAGTTTAACATAACAAATATTAACATTCATATTTCTCCAGCAAACAAACAAATTAAGGTCCCGCAAATTACCGAAGCGAGTTAATTGTATTTTTAGTTTTATTTCATATCTAATTAAGTATTTATTTTTGAGAAAAATGCACTTAAGCCAGCCTGAGCCGATTTGTAAGCATCGGAATACCTTTCCCGTTACCTACTAAAAGGAGTTTGCATAGTCTGTTGGTTGTACGGGTGAAGTGTCTCTTGAGTAAAATTCAACATAATTTTGTATCTTTTTTTATCTATTTCTTTTTATTTTTACAATTTTCACAGAATCAAATAAACTGTCAGTTACAGAATATGTTTCAATATGTGGACCAGCAAAGATTCCAAATTCACCAGAGATATTTAAGTCTGACTAAAAAGTTTTATGATTTTTTATCAAAACAACATAAATTTAAGTAGGTACTTAATAGATCAAAGCTTTTAAAATAACTACATATCTATCCATTCATCCCCTTTAGGTATGCTTCGTGAGGAGGGCAAAGAAGACAGAACGCCAAACCGATTCCTGTTTCTCAACATTCACATTTATCTCGCTTTCTCCACATCCAAATATCGTTGCCGTGGATGTGAAGTGATCCAAGACAGACATTCCGAGAAAAAGGGTGTTGAAGTTACACTGTCACATCCGAAAATACTAATCTGACAATAACTAAGTTATTTTTGCATAGATTTCGCTAAAATTTTTACAAAATATTCCTGATCACATATTCCACTAATATAAATTACAAAATATTAAAGAATTTTTATATTTTAGAAGTAAACACGAATTTATCACTTGGGCTATTTCACCACCGTAGCTGAGAAAGATCCACCTGTAGAAAAGTTGTTGGAAAGTTACGCGCTATGCGGCTTGGATATTTTCACTTCTATAATTTAATTGAACTATTTGTTCCTATATGCGTTAGTGAAATGCTCTAACACACACTTAAAATGATGTAAAAACACTTAACATCTCTTTAAAATCTTCCAAAAATGCCCTTTAGGAATATCAAATCACTTATTTCTCTTCACCACTATGTTCTCCGTGGTTTTCTGAACAAAACTGCATACTTAACTCATTTTTCAAAAAAAGTGTGGCTTGGATCACTTCACCTCCACGGCAACGATATTTACCCATGCATGCGTTCAGATGATTCTGTGCCAGTCATAAAAATAATTTTACTACCCTAGAAACTTCAGTATGTTTAATACAATGAAAATAAACACCATATTGAGTGTGTAATTATATACTATATATGTTATATTATAGGAGGCGTATAGTTCCAATCGGCGTTAAGTCCATTTTACTTGATTTTCTGGTAGGCCCATATATTTGATATCGACTGATATATGGGGAAAGTAGTTGTTGCAAGTATGCTCAGTTCTAAAGATGTTTATCCAGAGAATGAAAATGCAGAAAAATAATTAAAAATACTACAGATTCCTATAAAAATCAAATCATTTTTGGACTCAATGGAGTTTAAAACTTTCATAAGGAATTTAACGGTTTTTGGAATACCGCACGCACAGATTACACTAAGGTCACCATATTGAATTTGGATAAATCTAGAGGTATGATTAGCTGTCTGCGGACTTATGGTTGTTTGAAACAAGATGTAAGACGAACTTAACGTTGTTGGGAGTAAAATTATTTTTTTGACAGCGATTTTCTTGTATATTTAGCGGAGAATCGAACATAGGAACATATATTGGGTCGAGTAGTCGGAAAATAGATTGTTTATACGAATCAATGTTTAGTTGAAATTTGATATAAATTGGACTTAACGTCGATTGGAACTATACGCCTCTAAGAGAAAATTGTTAAGAGTACAATTATTATTCAGCGCTACAATGTCCTGAATTTACGATATCGTTAAAATGCGCCGAATAAAATTAATGGTCTATATTACTCGCTACATTCCATACTTATAATATGGTAATATAGTTATAAAACATAATAATACGGTGTTATTTGTTTCATCTTTCTTTATCGCACCATAATTTTGACGTCATATATCCGTCTCGTTTGTGGACAATGTTGTTGAACGATGTTGTTTTTTTAATAAACAGTGGCGTAGCCAATAAAGCAGTAATATCTAAATCATTGGTAGAATTTTTTTATAGAATAGTGATCAATTTATAACGCAATATATTATAATGTTCTCTCATTCCACGACTACCGGTGGATAGGTGGTGCGAATGGGACGGACTTATAAGTTAATTTCTTGTTATTGTCTGAATAAAGCTATGTACATATGTTTGCAGTTTGATCTTGTACATATGTATGTATGACAGAACTCGACTGAAAATATGAACATTCACTTCATTAAATAGTTTTATAGCATATTCATTACTTGCAGTTGGTCCGCTGGCTACCCTCTTTGTTAGATATGCTATGATAGTATAGTAGGAGAAGTAATATGACAGAATTATTATAAAGAAACATTTTTTGAAAGCCAGCTTGCGGCCAATAATGGAACTGTGGAAGTACTAAATAAGTGTTTCTTTATAATTATTCAAAACGAACTTTTACCAAGAATTGTTGGCCGAAAATATCGACAGTAGATACAATTCAATTTCCTTTAGGATACACGCTCTAAAAACGTGAGTTTGTATAGAAAGTGTATTTTTCCTACTGAGAAATGTGAACAATGGTTTTCTACGACTCTGTGTTCTATCACCGCAGCACTTATATGAGTAACATCATAATAATAATTCTTGCTGTATGTATTATATGTACATGTATGTAGTTCAGACAGCACTGCAATTTATTATTATTAGAAAAATTATATGTAAGTTGATTTATACTGTCATAGTCTTATGTCATAAATTATGTTGTTATTTATAGAACAAAACATCAATAACAATCACCCACGTACTCGGTCATAATATTGACTCTAATTATTAAGTAGGTAAATACATAGGTTTGCCACCCATCCTGAATGTCTTAATTTTATTTTGGCACGGAGAAGACAGCCTGCATGTTTAATATGCAACTGGTCTGCTGGCTACCCCACTTGTGGGATATGCCGTGATGGTATAGTAGTAGTAGTAGTAAATACATTTTATATATTACTAGCTGACCCGGCAAACGTTGTTTTGCCATGTACATTGAAAATGATTAAATTACTCATATAAGTAGCTATTAAAAATAGGGGTTGATGATAGAAGGGTGAAAATTTAGGGCTGGATGTATTTTTTAATGCCTGACCATAACAAAATAAAAATAAAAAAATTGTTCAAAAACTAAAATAAAAAAATCGGGGTGGACTACCCTTAACTTTTAGGGGTATGAAAAATATATGTTGGCCGATTCTCAAACCTATCCGATTAGCACACAAAATTTCATCAAAATTGGTCCAGCCGTTTCGGAGGAGTATGATAACAAACACCGTGACACGCGAATTTTTTTATATTAGATTTAACTGCTCAAAGGAAATAACATAACGGGGTTCAAAATTATGATATTTGTCTGAATGAATAATTCATCTAACTTAAGGTTCAAATAAAGTAGAAAGTTTTGGCACAAAAAGACAGTGAACTTTTAATTGTTTAGTACTTGGAATAACATTATATGAAAGTTCATTTAAATAGCTTGAAAATGGACTAACACACTGTATTAGTATGAAAAATATCAGAAGTCTTTCGGGTAGACACCCATCATCAGTAAGTCTTTTAGATAAACTAAATACAAGGGACGCCGAGGTCCCGGTAGGAGACAGATGTCCTGGCTGCGAAACATACGGGAGTGGACCGGCATCCGAAGTGTGGAAGAGCTGTTCCGAGCAGCGCAGGACAGGGACAAGTTCGTCGAGGTGATCACCAACGTTGGGGGGACCCGACAAGGCACATGAAGAAGAAGAAGAAGAAATACAAGGGTTCTTCTTCTTCTGTTTGTAAAACATAGATAATTGATCAGTTTGTTCGGAATTTGTTTCCTACTGCGTTGCTGAAGACCAACTATCCTGCCACCTTTTAGGTGGCTTTCCAGGCAATCTTCGTCCTAGTGGAGTCTCGTTGGCGGCGATGTGGGCTAATCTATCACTACTTATGCGGTCCACATGGTCCCTCCAGAACCGTCTTCTTTTATACAAGGCATCTGACTCAATTATTTCTTATAGTGGGAGTAATACATAAGGAACAAATCAATATGAGAAATTTTATTTATCAATAATATTTTATGCAAAGCATTTACTAGGACAAACTTCCATATAGTTATAATAGATACAAAAGGTAAAAATACGTGTTTGGGATAAACCTATATGTATACCAAAATCATATGTTTTTAGTGGCTTTAGTAAAAACATTATTTATGTGAATATTTATTCAATTCACATCAACAACTTAAGTCTTTTACGGTAAAAGTGAAATGGAGTGAAAAGGGTTTTTTTTTATCGTAAAGCTTTTTAGAAAATATTATTTAAAAAGAACTATTAATCTTTCCCGATTGCTTTTTAGTTGAATAAGATGAATAAGTCTCTAAAGAAATCACGTTTTAAAAAGTTTAACTTCAAAAGATTATTAATGGTAGGTAATATTAATTGCTTTCTATAAAAAATAAGCACACTTCTTGAAATGGTAAATCTAGTCTTCATCGCTGAATTGTAGACATTAATTGTTCATATAAAAGACGTATAATGTAGTCTGAAAATTTTCCACGAGGTGATTTAGGCCGGCCAGCTTCTCAAGCTGCCCAATGGGGCCACCCGCCCTTGAAGAGAAAGTTTTTGCTTATTAAGTGCGGATAAATATAGGTCTCTCGAATTCTGAAATATTGTATAAATATTTGCGTGGCAAATACCATGATTGATGTCATCTCAAATAGGAGAAAAGAACGTGAAAAAATATCAATGTGCAATTTATTGTCAGAGCATACATTACTCATTATATCATAATTATTTTATGCTCAAAATTTAATTGTACCATGAATTCGTCTTGAATATGAGAAAGGGAAACTTTATTTATTAGTAGGAAGTTTATAGTTTCTTATATAATTAATTTACGTATATATATATTTCATAATGTGTTAATAATAAAAGCTTTCTAAGCGTAAATTGTTAATTAAGTGCTTTGAAAACATGGATTTACTTGACGCGGCACAAATTTGTTGTATTATTACGGTACAAAATTGATAATGCTGTTTCACTCCATATCATTAAAATGGTAGTGGTCTCTTTCCTACCAACGCTGAAGTATATTATGACAACTTCTACAAAAAACCCAAAACTATCTACTACCAGTAGCGGCTCGTGGGAATGGGTGTGGGGGTGCGCGTAATAGGTAAACTAAAATACCAGAAGCCGTCCCGTGTGACCATACATATTTTTAGCTATCAAATGATGAATTTCATTCAATCGTTTCTATTTTTTTATGACATTAGGATCAGACCTTTAGGAAATATTAGGAATATCATAAAACATACACGCGAGATTAAAAAGATAACATTAATTAATAATAGATTATATTGCTAGAAAACTTCCCATTCCCATTGTACATTAATTAAAAAAATATGTGATACAAGTAAAAAATAATAGCTATAGTTTCCTACCTTATCACTTATAGAGAAGATCGATCCTCCTATTTTTTTGATGCGCAAATACTTCGGTCACTTCTTGATTGAAATTGGGTATGGTTTGTAAAAATTGTTTTTCTATGCTGAGAACTGATAATGCATTTAGCCGATCTTGACTCATGGTGCTTCTTAAAAACGACTTTATTATATATATATATAGTATGTGCCTACGTTAAATATCACAAAACATGTATACATATATACGAAAGGCACTTGACTAAAAACGCTATCAATACAATAAAATTAAGGAAATTATTGTTGAAAATCAAATAATTACTTTTAGGTTAGCACCAATTTAATAAATCCTTTTTACAGAGATAACCGCATAACTAATTGAAAATTTGCATTTAAAACACACTTTATATTTACTATTATATACCTATTCACACACAATATTGTCAGTTTAACACAAGAGCAAAAAATATTGCACAAAGTTCAACAAGCCAGCTAAAAAAATATTCTTTAATTTAAATATCCTCATATAAACAACTAAACTATTTACATATTAATAAATTGTATTATCACTGCTTTGTTAACACTATGTTGAAAATAATTAGCCTGAATAGGTATATTAAACTTGTGTATAATTAAATATGCTATCAAAATAGTCCAATATAAACAGCCGTAAATACCAACGACACAATGTAAAAATCGGAACTAAAAGTGAAATATTATTTTGCACATCACGCAAAATATGCGAGATGCATAATAATAATAATTAAACACTTCCGATCTATAACGAAGATGAATTATCGACAGACTTCGGTTGAAGGTTCAGGGTCACACTACTACTTAGACATACCTCTATAGTGTACGTGTACGAGTTGAACGATTTTGTAAGCAGTGCG
This sequence comes from Athripsodes cinereus, assembly GCA_947579605.1. NCBI lineage: Eukaryota > Metazoa > Arthropoda > Insecta > Trichoptera > Leptoceridae > Athripsodes > Athripsodes cinereus. The sequence continues at coordinate 37,931,762 of OX388306.1, forward strand.
GCGCACAAACCTGCCCATACAAACTGTATGGGATGGACAAATTTGACGGTTTTCGCTTGCATCTCTCATTAGTATAGAAAATATCCTATTTGGGTAGTGCGATATCTGGGTCGCACATCGATCGTAAAAAGTATGGCGTACCGTTTTGATGTCAGTGCGTTTGCTAAATTAAGGCGCTGATTGGTTATTAGCATTTTTGTAAATACTTTCAGAAGCATTAGAAGATAAAATAATATTTTATTTGTGATTTTTAGCCAGAATTGTCGGGGGTGCGCTTGATCAGTTGAACCAATGAAGTGGCCGCCACTGTCTACTACTACTACTATACAATCACGGCATATCCCACAAGTGGGGTAGCCAGCAGACCAACTGTATGTAATAAACATGCAAACTGTCCTCTGCGTGCCAATATTTTTTTTTATTACACCAATAAATTACAAATCTTATACATATTTTCATTGATGCTGCCCAACTAGGTATAACCTGTTCTACGGCAAACATCTCACAGACATATCAATCATGCTGAAACATATACACAATCACAAAAAGCATTCATCTCCTATATTAACACAATCACATTCATAACAAGAAAAACACTGCTGCAAACTGTCCATACATGAAACAACACACAAACAAACCATTTCTCCATATAAAACCAGAAAAAAACAACACATCCCTCAACCACACACATCACAAATCCCACACCACATACCAACACAAGTATATCACATAAAACACTGAAGTATACAATGAAGACATTCAGGAGGGGTGGCAAACCTCATCGCTGGATTTAAGATGTAAAATGTCTTAATTTTTTCGAACACTTGCCTTTTACAGGACATTCGAAAACTTACGGAGAAGAGTGGGAGACCAATTCTTTACCGGGTGCTCCACGGGATAAAAAAAACTATCTTTATAATAATAATTAAAAAAACAATGAATGTCCTTCAAGTTATTGTTTAAAACTGGTTGATATGAAATTGAATTGGTTGCACAAATAATATAATATTGGTCGCATTACCATTTTCTCTTTTGAATTTCCAGTATAAATTAAAGGTAATTATTATTTGGCTCCATATGTACCATTGTACGCCACAACAAACTATTAATTTAAGCTTTTTTATGACAAGGATAAATTAAACTTATGTACAATGTATGCAGATGGTTTAAAAAAGATCGATATTTTTTATCCATTCTTTAATGGAGGCTTAAATATAACAATGAAAACAAATTGACTTTTTGATGTAAAAACAAATTTTAAGTTAAATGGCGGTGGTAAAAAATAAGTAAGGTAATAATTTATGTTAAGTACAGGTTGTCAGGGAAAATTTAAGATCCAAAAGAAGGCTTCGATGGTAATAATATCGTGTAGACAGATTCATATTTCTTCTTAGGTGGTAATGTCATTAGGTGATAGATGTCACAAATTGCGAGATTAATATTCCCTACTTATTTTATGCAGGGGGAGATTGTAAAGTTTGAATTTGAGTCACGATTGCACCATACTTTTTATGTTTTTTTTATTAACATGAAAAGGAGGCGTCACGGTTAATACTCTGTGGTATTATGAAAATACTATTGTGTCGAAGATTTTACAATTTTAGGTTATGTTTATAGGTTTCACAATTTTACGAAGGCTTCTGGGTTCAGTTTCCAGTTAAACTAAAATCTGAAAACTATCGACTTTGTTTTATCATCATCATCATCGTCCTCAACGCTCCTCTCGGGAGCACAGGGCAGAAACCAGCCTCCTCCATTCAGAGCGTCTCTGTGCCAATTGCGTCACCTTTTTCCACGACATTCCTTGCGCTCTGATATCGTTGTCATAGGAACGGTGTATTGTGAAAGAGGGACGCCCGGGCCGACGGAACCACTGCGGACGGAAAAACAGTGCTCTTTTTGGCCAACTATCATTAGGCATTCTCTCATATCTATCATAGGCATTTGTTTTATAGCAACCTACAATTTGTAATATTATAACAATTCTATCTTCTTTTAGTTCATTCTTTAGAAAAATAGAAAAAACATATGATTTCTCCTTTCAGAGGATTTTCGTGTACTAAAGAACATATAAAATATGATTTTTAAATCAATATAATATGTTTTATTATCGATAATAATGCTTGATAATTATGGTTAAAATAATTTAACAGTTATAGAGACTTTCGCGATCTTCATTACAAAAAGTTGCAGCTTTTTCGAGTGTACCTACCACGTTCATCCTTCTATTCGATGTTTCGACTTTTCATACTTTCGCAAGCATGCATTTTTGAAAATTACAGAATGAGTAAAGTCAAGTTGAAGGAAGGAGAACAGCTGGACGCGGTAGACCCAAAATAGCATCACCATTTAGGAAGCATTTATTGGATATTGTAAAAGTTTCTTAAGGCATATTGTATGTGTATATTAATACGTGTACTAAATAAAACAAACGTTTTATTCTATTTGTTTATTTTACGAGAGAAACGTCTTTCGTTTTATTTATTTTATTTTATTTTAGTTATTTTATAAAATTCACGACATAAGCCTATTACATGTCTAAATATACATAATTATACATACAATTTACAAGTTTAACAGTGACAAAATTATAACAAAACAAAATAACATTAAAATCAAGAAAACCAAATGACCAAACAGCAAACAGAGAACCAAATTTTGTATGCTTCACGCAATTGTCAAGGACATTGTTAATCTTGATTGAGATTGTCAATGAGAGATTGACAATTTCCTCCTAACAAGACGAAAGACGTCTCTCTCGTCAAACATAGAATTAAACATTTGTTTAATTTATTTCACTATGAATTAATTCGTATAGTAAATAATACTTACCTCTTTATTTCGATCTAATGACGAACTATCAGTAAAGAAAATCTTCCATATACTACATAATAAATGTACATATTATGTCAGCACTTCTACACCTCATCGTTTGAACGACATTCATATCTTCTACATTGACTAAATATAATACATGCTACGATAGTATACTGGGCTATTTTTAGTGCCTCTTTCTAAGTGGTTTTTCTTGTCTAATGTCAGGTCACAGTATATTCTAGAAAAGCCAACAACGAACCATAAATATATTATTTGTATTGACTGAAATTAAATTTGAAAGTATCGCTAATAAATTTTATTCCTACATTTAACCAGTACTCGACTAGCAATAGAGACTTGATGCAGCTAACATGAGTTATTTACGAATCACTTTAATTTATTTCAATTGCGATAATACAGTGTAAGCGTTATTGCAAGTGCGAGATTTTATCTATGAACTTTCATCATCATGGTAAATCTTACAAGTACGGTGACTAGTAAACTAACTGAATTGCAAAAAAAGATACAAACATTTTTTAGACTTGAACAATTGAAGGCGAATAGCCCGAAAACTGGAAACCTCACAAACAGTCAAGAGCTTTTATCTACATGTGAAATTTTATCATCATGGTAAATTTAACAAGTAGGATGACTAGTAGACTAACTTAAGTTGCAAAAAAAGATAGATACATTTGTTCGACTTTAAAAAAAAAAGACGGATACCCTAGAAATTCGGAACCTCACAAAGAGCCATGAAGAGCAGAATGTTGGATTGTTCAGAAATTGAAAGACAAAACAGAGGATTAGGGGAAAAACAATGTTACCAGCTTAGTTCAAAGGACAGCTACCCTGAATTAGAGTTAATCTGGACATGTTGTCAAGTGTTGTATGAAGAAAGTTTTGGAGCAATCGAAAATATGCAAGAGTACTGTTGGAAAGCTAAGTGCTTCAAGCTAGATGATCAGAGGATGTTAAGTAGAATGCTGGAAAGACAATATGAAGCAAGCTTAGGATAGACGGGAGCAAAAAATCATAGGAGAGGCCAACATAACCAAAATGGCAATAGAAGGGGGAAAAAAAAGATTTATATTTAAAAAAAAAGATATATCTGGGTTTTGTTTGTTATAAACCCAAATACAACCTTATACACCTTTCACAGTAAGCTACTTAAAGCTTGTGTCGTGAAAAGGGAGTTTGCCGGCACCTGGTATCGAACCACGAACCCCTTGTTCACGAGGCCAAGGCTCTACCTCCAGGCTACCGACGAACTCATAATCGAACAGTAAAGATTTTTGTGTAGACAATGATGAATGAATAAATAAATAAACTTCTGAAGATATGTATTTATTTATTTTATTTACATATATTCACGGCGTTAGACTTTAACATGTTAACAATCAAATCAAAATAGAGAACAACAACATGAAAAAAAAAATACAATTAATGTGTCGAATCAAAAATAGTCAAACTGGTAAAATAAATGTATGTGAGACAATTCTTGTAAATGTGACAAACTAAAATATTCAAACAGGTCATTTTAAATAGAGGATTCATAAATACAGCTAAAGTCATAATAATAAGTCTATTATATTCTATTTTTCTCAAGGCCATCCACTCGTTTGCGAGTGATTTAGGATAATAATAAGTCATACAGCTAAAAAAAGAGTAATGAGATAATTATTATTTGTCAATCAATAATACTTAATAATACTTAATGTAATTGACATTATCATCATTAAACGGAAAAGATTTGGAATTAATTTGATTAAGAAAACAAATAATTTATTGATGATCTTAAATTCTCCACTAAGTGAATGTCAACACTGCGTGACAATCAAATACCAAAGAGTGATTCGAGACGATCTAATCTCACATTTCTATTCAATTTACACCCTAAATGCCTCCCTCACACCCCCAAAAGCTTCCCAGAACATCAAAGACGTGTTTCACATTATTTGAGAAATTCAAATTAATTTATTTGTCTTCTCCTTTTTGTACAATGAGGATATCTTGTGAAGTCTCCAGTTAAAGGTTTCTTACTCTTTTCTGTAAGTTTTCGAGTATACTGTAAAAGTCAGGAATTCGTAAAACAGCACATTTAAAGATTTTTTGCTGAACTAATGAGATACGCCACCCATCCCGAATGTTTTAAATCTTACTGGCACGGAGAGGGCAATTCGCATTTTCATTGCGTGCAGTTGGTCCGCTGGCTAACTCACTTACCTACCGCTTTTAAATAATAATTAAAATAAAGAAAATGAGATAATAAATGATAGGTACCTACCAGAAGAAAACAAATATTCAAAAAAAGATGTCATTTACGATATTGCTGATTAAGAATTATTATATTATATGTATGGAGTGGACCGGGATGAGAGGTGTGGAGGAGCTGTTTCGTGCTGTCCGGAACAGGAAGGATTTCTCCCAAGTGGTCGTCAACGTCGGGGGAACCCGATAGGACACTTAGAGAAGAAGAAGATATTATATGTATGACTTTTGTGTGTAACATTTTTTTTTTAAAGATATATCTGGGTTTGCTATAAACCCAAATACAACCTTACACACCTTTCACACTAAGCTAAAAGCTTGTGCCGTGTAAGGGGAGTTTGCCGGCACCTGGGATCGAACCACGGACCCCTTGTTCTGAAGGCCGAGACTCTACCTCCAGGCTACCGACGAACTCATTTATTGAATATTTGAAAACTCGCAGAAAATTATTGTGGGATTTTTAATGTTGCGTGCTAACCTATCTTCAACTATTAAATAATTATAAGAAAGTATATTTCTTATAAATTACCAATATGTATTTGAGTATTGTGAGCTACATATACCTTTAGTATTCTAAATTGTATAAGATTCAATATTATTTTGTATGTTGTATATAGACGATTTTTTATTGTATTTTATAAGTGATATTAGATTGTCAAACGCTTGAGTTAATTGTTTGATAAATACCTTAATAAGACTGTGTGAAATGAAATTGTTATTTTTTCGGAGATTTTACGCTCTTGTTGTATTTTCAGAAGGTTGAAATGTATTTTTTTCTTTCTTGATAGATAAATTGATATGTGTATTTTTACAGAGGGATGTTAGTAAAGGAATTTATCACAATAAGATCAACCTAAAACGATTTTCATTGTATCCAGACAAGTTTTTGTATGTGTCATTATTGTTATGGGATTTTAAATCGCGGTCGACGTAGCGTAAAATTAGGGTCTATTAAGGGAAAAAATAAGATTTGCTTTTAAGAATTATTATATAAATTTATCCCAGTTTTATCTCATATGTAGCTTTTTTGTTTAAGACACAATATGTTTTTAATTTAGTATAATTATTTTTCATACATACCTACCTAATGTATAAAAATACAATATATACATATATATATTTTTAATTTTTGCATTTTTCTGTGTCTAGAAATAACCATTATATTAGGTAACATTGTGTAAATTGAACACATGAAACTGTTCCAAAGAAGGCGACGTTATCTTTTCTCAGTCTTATATGATTTTTTCATGTGTAAAATTTAGGTACATACCTACATGACTGTATATAGTTCGCGAATCCACAGAGAAAAAATAATTAAACTATTTTAAAGTGTGGTTTGACTTATTGCTTAATTAATAATAAATTAACTTAAAGTTATATTTTACATATGTATAAAAAAGAATAAAAATCTTACATTAGCAGTAAGCTCCTAAATAAAGAACTCCGAATCGCATATCGCCACATTTTTATTAAGAATATTTACTAAATTTTTTATTGTTTAACCGGATTGGGTGCAGATGACAAAACCAATCAGAAACCCCGATTGGAGAACCATGGTTGCTTCTAAGGTTTGCATAATGCGTCTCTCGATTGGTGGACCTTACATCGTGACAGTGAGAATGGTGGAATTGGTGAACGTTGTCCATGGACACCGAAAGTGATCACTTAAGCCAGCCTTGAGCCAATTCGTAACCGTTGGGACACCTTTCTCACTTCTTCCGATTAGATTCTAAACAATGTTGCATTGTGTAGACATGGTTCTCCAATCGGGGTTTCTGATTCATTTTTATTTAATTATTTTTTTAAACGCCATAGCCATCATTCATAAATTTCATATTACCTTTTCCACTTTTTTTATGGAAGACATCCAACATCTAGTGAACTTTGAATAATTATCTTACCTGAAACAAAAGAAAAAAAAACAACATATTAGTTATTTCAAAAATTTACTCATATAAAACTAAATATTTAAAATCGAACTTATACAAAAAATTGTAACATGATTATTATTATTTTCGTGAATGTAAAATTAACCTTTGACGCGGAAAGAAACAAGCTATTTCCTTTGAGGAGAATAAATTGTGTGTTTATTGAGTCACTCCATTAAAAGACTTTTTGAAAGAATCGGAAAGTTCGTTTTAATAAGAAAGGCAAAATTTTGTGGAGAGCAATGGCCTTATTGCCATAGCATTGTATTTCTAAAAGAAGGAGGCTTATTTTTCATCCAAAATAGTAAAAGAATATACATAACAATTTTCTGGATTGATTTTTATAAACGATAGTTTAAAAAGTTTGATAAACTCGATATTAATTAGAGCCGTGAGGCATCTATCGATTTTGCTTTACTTCGCAATTGCTTTAAGTGAGCGATAGAAAAATATAAAAATAATTGATGTTTGAGTCCCAAAGGCAATAACACCGTTTATTGAATCTGTATCTCTTTAGGGAATTCATGTTCGATTTATAATTTCAGGAGATTGATCATAACATTTTGTTATCACAAAAGAAAAAAGAATTTGGCGGTGTGAAGTAATGGTATCAGCTATGACTCCACAGGAATTGTTTATTTATTTATACCTAGTGTATTATTTATTTCTTCAATCAAGCACATTTAATTAATACAATTCAATAAAGCTATCTATTTTTTGCCGCCTTACAAGATAGAATAATCAGGAAATGTGTATTATCTAAGTATTGGATTGAATTACACATTTTAAATTAATCACATTGTTCATTGTAGCTCAGATTATAGCTGTATAATGATTTACTCTTAATTTCTCAGTAACTATTTGAATAGTTGTCAACAATTTAAATTGATAATGACCTGATAAGTCGAAAAAAATCTCTCTCTAAAGTAAAAAGAAACACTCTTCATTTTACCTTTTATTATTTGGCATAGATACTACGGTGCACTTCGACCCATTGTCAGCAATGGCAATGTGTCGAACATGGCTAAAATGCTGGTGCACAATACCATTCTGGTACCGTCACTTACGTATGCAAGCGAGACATGGACGTGGCTGAAGAAGGACGAAAGTGGAATAAATGCAGTGGAGATGCGATCGTTAAGAAGAATGGTTGGTAAAACGCTGCGTGATAGAGTGAAGAATGAGGATATTAGAAGAATGAGCGGATGCAAGAAGAGTGTTGTGGACAGAATGCGCGTGAATAAACTACGGTGGTTTGGACACGTTGAACGAATGAACGAAGTAAGAATGACAAAGAGGATATACTTGTCTGAAAGAAAAGGTGTGAGGAAGCGCGGACGTCCGAGAACCACGTGGCTTGATCACGTGGATCAAATTCTCAAGGACGGCCGCGTGTTGAGTAAGAGGAATCGACGTGCATGTATGAGAAACTGTATGAATGTGGAGGAAGCGAAGGAAGTGTGTAAAGATAGATCTGTGTGGCGTTCCGTTCTCTCTGCCTACCCCACTTGGGATACGGCGTGAGGGTATAGTATAGTATAGTATACTAAACAAATACAGAAAAAAAATAGTTGTTATGAATAGTTGTTAATATGTTAGGAACTTGCTCAATTAATTTCAAATTAATGGGTCCCTTTTAAATACCCATACATATATTATTTATTTATTTATCGTGTCGTGACCCAGAAAAAAACAAATCGAACTGATCTCCAGTACTGTACAAAACGCACAGCAGGTAGAGATGCGTCAAAAATAACCTCCGTAGTGCATGTGATAGGTCACAATGGACACTCCAACAAGTGTGGCATGGTCTGTGCTGCACCACATTCATATATGATATTAAAGTTTGACTTCAAAAATCATCATCCAAACCATAAAATACAATGGTTTAAAAATACTATTGGAACACAAGATTGTCGCCGAACATTGTTGATAGTGAGGCGAATAAATTTGTTTTTTGTTTACAATGTATTAATACCTATCGATTATACTACCCCCTATTCTATACCTATTGATTCAAACTAAAATAAGAACGTTCCAAAATTTTATAATTAAGTTCACTTGAACTAACATTTGTATTCTATATGATATTAGTTATATATAATTCTAATTAGGAACAATTTTAGAGTTTATATTTAGAATACCAATGTATGTAGACTAACTAAAATTGGAACGTTCCTATAGTGCACACTTAAAGTGAAATAGAATCGGGGTAATATCACAGCATATCCCAAAATGGCTTACATACTCATCACTTAATTGAAGACGTAAAGTATCTCTTTCGAGAAATTTTATGAATACCTGGCATTCACATATCATTAAAAGAAGTGAAAGACCAGTTTTTTGTGGAGAATTCAAGGAATATATTTAAAGTCGTAAGAAATAAGTGGAGTTAGAAAAAGACTCGAGTGTAAAATTAATATGAGTTACTATAATGTATGTACATAGTTACATGAATAATAATTAATAGCAGGTTCACGCTGTTTTTCATTAGCATGGAAAAGCGCCCCCAGACGTTCATGATATTACAATTTGTAACATTACACCGTCTATTGCTAAGGTTTTAATGTAGATACCTACCTACAAACTAATAATAATTAACAAAATATTATTATTATTTTAGACATGATTATTATGTTTATTAAAAAAATAAAATAATGATAATTATAATAAATTGTGAAGAAGATCACTGGCGTACTCAGGGAGGGGCAGAGAGAAGATTTGTCTCAATCTAGAAGCTCAAAAATAGTACGAAAATATTACTTACTAAATGTAGGATTCGTAAACTAATTAGAATTAGAACAGAACTAGAAATAACTTAAGAAATGTGTTGGTACACAAGGCCTGACAAAGAAAGAAAAGGATTCTCTTATGAAGCTGTAAGGGTTTTCAATGATCTACTAGAAGAGCTAAAAAATAGAAATAGTTTTCATATAATTATTCAAGAGGCAGTTAAGGAAGATTACGCTAGAAAGAAGAGATAGTGACTGATTCATTTTAATAAGGAGATTTTTTTGGATATGTGTCAAGATTTTAATAAGAGTTAAATTATGTGTTTTTTTATTGTAGATCTTCAGGCCCCTAATACCAGCTCTGTGGGCCTAGTCAAAACACATTTAAGCTATATGTTTTCGTTCAAATGTAGACGGCGCCGGCGTTGCAGAACGTCTCAATTTTCGTAGCTACTTGTGTATTTTAGCTACGAAAATTGACGCGTTCTCGCACCGTCGTCAATATTCGAACGAAAACGTAACGCTTAAATGTGTTTTGACTAGGCCTACTGAGATGCTGTCTGGGGACAAAGTTTTGCTTTTCTTAAGAATTTCAAATGTCATTCTGATGATTTGTATATTATTTGAGTTGTAGTCTTTTATTGCGTTGATAAATAAATTGTGTTGTATTGATTTCTTGAAATAAGCAATACGGTATACCACCCATTCTATATGTCATTAACTTTTTTGGGACAAAGAGGATGATCTTTATATGTTTTACATACAAATACCTACTCTGTTAGATAGCCAACTTGCAGGAAATGTCGTGATAGTATGAACGATATATGGAAAAATGCCATCGAAGACGGGATTTGTGTACAACTTAAGTTGTTGTTCTATACGCTATAAAAAAGTTAATTCGCTAAGTCGTTTATCAATCTACTACAGCTGACATATAAAAAGTCAAGTATTTTCTCTAATACCAAAGCTTGAGAGCTGAAAGCGAATATAAAAGCTCAAACTAAAAGTTTAGATTTTTCGCAAATTCCTTAAGCTGAAAATGCGAATAAAAGAAAGGTCTAGGAATTTATGTAAAGAAATATAAAGAGTTTAAGTAATATTATTTTTAATAGTATAGTGACCTGGTTCTTACTTACCAAGTCAATGCCAAACTCAACGACTACTTTATTTACAACGAAACCGTATATTATGAAAAATAGTAAAAATCAAATCATTTGAGTAAGGTATAGTATTTTTAATAGTATAGTGACCTGGTTCTTACTTACAAAGTCATTTCCAAACTCAATGACTAATTTGTTAGTCGAAACCAGGTCAGTTGGTATATTATTAAAAATAGTAAAACTCAAATCATTTGATTAAAGTATAGTATTGGTAAAAGTATAGTGACCTGGTTCTTACTTACAAAGTCATATCCACACTCAACGACTACTTTGTAAGTCGAAACCAGGTTAGAAGGTATATTATTAAAAATAGTAAAACTCAAACAAAAATGAAGTTTAACAAAATAAACGTCAACTCAATGTATACAGGTCAAGGTTTCTTACAAAGTCAAGGACTAAAGAAAGATTTTGGTGTGCAAAAAAACTGAAAAAGACATTCGTGATGGAAACTGCCAAATTTCGCTAAACTGTTGCCCTCTGCTGAAAAAAAATATTTACGCTCTTAAATTAGATAATTATAATTATTGTTATAGTCATGTAACTTGATACTGCGCTGTCGGTTACTGTTCTTGGGTTTGAAATAATATTTCACATTAAACAAGACTTAAAGATAAGCTTAAATTAAGAGGCCAACTCGGTAATATTTTATTTCATACTAGCTTTTAAAACCTGAAGCTTTCTGTATCATCATTTATCAAACACATTTTAAAATGAATTAAGAACTAAAAAAAGGAGGCACGCTGGGGGGCTGGCAGAAGGCTGACATCGTGGCTGCGCAATATAAGAGACTGGACTGGAACCAGAGGTGTGGAGGAGTTGTTCCAGACAGCGCAGGACCAAGAAGCAATGCCAAAGTGATCGCCAACGTCGGAGGGATCTGACAGGGCACTTACGGAAGAAGATGTAGAACTCACACAATAAATCCTCTGGTTTTCCAGTAGGTGTTTCACTATTTTTTGTAAGCTTTTGAGTGTTTATTTATTGTCTAAGCATTCGCAAAAAATCACGAACAAAGCATTAAATTTTTGCGATTCAGCGATGATGTATCCGTGTTTTACTATTTACATTTTTTCATTGTTTAACTTGATATGGGCAATATGCGCAAACGATAAAACTAATCAGATATCTCGATTGGAGAACCATGTTTAGGTACACAGTGCAACATTGTGCAAAATCTAATCGGAAGAAGTGAGAAAGGCGTCCTAGCGCACACGAATTGTACCCAAGCTGGCTTGAGTGATTATTTTTTGTGTTTATGGACAACGTTCATAAATGTTTCTCGATTGGTGGACCTTATTGTGAGACAGTGTGAATGGTAAATCGAGATCCGATTAGTGTCGTCGCTAAAAGGCATATATTTATGAATAAAATATTATATCCATCGCGGAGGGCATGACCAAAGGCAGAAGTGGTAAACGCCGAACAAGAGACACCTTACTGAAGAAGGACATGGACTATGGCACATACGTAGAACTAAAGAGACTAGCTGAAAATGGGGAGGAATGGAGAAGAAAATCCAAACTCGTTGCAGACCAATCCAATGGATTGTAATTCACTATACCTACGTATATGTAGGTACAATTTTTGAAGATAATGATTTTTTTTTTCTTTTTAACACTAAATGCTATTTGAAGCAGTTGTTATAACGACGATTCGGAAGAAAATAAAATTAGTTGATAATTGAAAAAAAATACATTGATTAAAAGTTTGAAAAGGTTACTCGGGTACTCGGTTATTAACTTTGGGGTAAAACCGAGTAAATAAATTATTATTCGTTATTTCGTCCACTTCTCTTTTTAACTTTTCAAGTAGTTGCTATTTCGAACGAGTGTACCTAAGTATAAAAGAAAATAATAATATTTAAATTTATTTAATTAAAAATGTTATTATTATAATTGGATGACAAATTATTATAATTTAAAATAAAATTATTTGATGTTTTTTCTATATTGAATTAAGACGTCTCTTTAAAAAATTAAAATGTTCTTTAATATTTTATTCATAAAGGGTTGAATATTTGCTGTGTTGAACATTCGTTAGATGAAATTAATAGTAGAGATGGAATTGAATAGTGTTTTTGTCGGATACTAAATAACGGATATTGAGTGAGTTCAACTTTTATATTCCCGTGAATAATCCATATTGAATGAGTTCAACTTTTATATACCCGTTAGTGATCCATATTTATTTATTTATACACATATTCATGGCGTGAGCCTTTTACATACATGTCATATTTTACATATAAAAAAACAAATCATAATTCTTAGTCACAACACAGTTAGAGCAATTCAACTTTTCGAGAGTTATTAAATCAGTTCCACTTTAAGACACCTGTTAGTAATCCATATTGAGTGAGTTCAACTTTTATATACCCGTTAGTAATCCATATTAAGTGAGTTTAACTTTTATATACCCGTTAGTAATCCATATTAAGTGAGTTTAACTTTTATATAGGTACCCGTTAGTGACACATATTGAGTGAGTTTAACTTTTATATACCCGTTAGTGATTCATATAGAGTGAGTTCAACTTTTATAATACACACATCGGGCTAGATTCCATTCGCTGCCGACTGTCTCCACCTTCGCGACATATTTATTTATTTATTTATTTTATTCTTCACTGTACATTGATTACAATATTTCAAATCAATACAAAGTAACACAAAAATATCAGTTTTACAATTTAGTGTACAGAGGGCGATTTTATTGCTAGAATGCGATGTCTACCAGCTAACCTAGTAATAAAATTAAAATTAAAGAAAAGAAAAATACATAGGTATATTATATCAACAGAAATATTAGAGATAAAATTAAACATACCTACACACACATTAAGACCATAAACAAGAAAGTATGCATTATATAATGCTGTACCATAGATTTTTATATTTTATATAATACCTAGATGGAGTACTCGTATGTATTTTCATTGTAATAAAGTGAGGCACCATTTTTCGGCACTTTTGACAGATCGGTTGGCGAAAAAAAGTGTGATAAATCGCTTGAAACGTCGACAAGAACTTCAAAAAATGACCAATTACGTTTTTATAAACGTAAAAATGATATATTAAAATAAAAATGCGAGAAATACTTCATAAAATGTAGGAAACACCACACGCTTTCGCCAACCGTTCTGTCAAAAATTCATAGATTTTTTGCCTCACTTTTGTAAATGAGTCAGGGTTCTAGGTTTTGTATGGAATTCTGTGGGCTGTACATAACGAAGAAAAAAAAATTATTAAAGATATTGATTACTTTGAGGGGCTTTGGGGGTGTTTTTGAGTTTATTTCAAATCCAGATTCATGTTACAAAAATATATTATACTCGTTTATTGAGCGAATGATGATACTGAGCTGCCGGATAGTAAAATTAAACTGGTTATTTGAAAGTTTGTTATTTTTGTATACATCCCTAATAAAAAGGGACCCATTGTACTTTTATATATATATATATATAGAGAGATATAGAAATAATGAAAGGATATTTCATATATATTTACAATATCGTTGTACATTATTCAAGAGCTTTCAAGTCAAGTCGCTTGTATATTTTATTTTTAGCTTGAATAGAATTAATTTGGTTGGAATGAATACAAGTGTTTTTTTTAACATAAGATATAATTTCAAACTGATAGATATTTTATACTCCATAGAGTTACCGGTAAGAAAAGGTATCTCACTCTTTTCTGTGATGTTTCTAGTGTCCTGTAAAAGGCAGATAGATATTGGTAAAATATCGCATTTTAAAACATTTAACATTTTTAGTTCAGCGATGAGGTAAGCCACAGATTCTGAATGTTTTTAATTTTACTGTCACGGAAAGGTTGACTTGCATGTTTATTACAAGCAGTTGTCCGCTGGTTACCCCAATTGTGAGAAATGCTGTGATGGGATGGAGAGACATAGTTTGTTCATTTTAATTTGAATAAATTTGATGAAAATTCTGGCTCATTTATTCCTGAATTTATCATCACCAAATAGTAGGATAGTGGATATTTCTTATTTTTTTGCACCTAGTCATTCTTTTCGGGATCTTTATTTAATAATATAGGAAATAATTCCAAAAATAATTTTCAACTGAAACACGAAATGTTTTAAAAAGTCCTTAGTCCTACATATAATCGATATTATTAAATTATCGTGTCGATACCAAATCGTGATATTCAAACAAATAACATCGGATTGTAATTAAGTAATCCTCGGTGAATGAAAGCGGCGTCGTCGGCGTCGAGATAAAAGCTTTACAAAGAGCTTAGCTTATTATCGAAAATGTATCGATGTTTCTATTATCCGATTAATCGACACAATATTTTGTAGATATATAATATGAATTGTTTTCAAGTATTTTATTGTGGTTGGACGAGTATGTTAACACCAATTTATTTGGGATTAGTAAAAGTAAAAATTTGAGTTATAATATGAGTATCTTCGTCGGTCGTACAGGACGGTCACGTGTTGAACACATTCAACAGAAGAAAATGCATGAGGAATTGAAAATTTTATAATAAAACCATTAATTTGACAAATAATTTGTAAGTTCAAACCAGGTCATTATTCAAACAAATATTAAGTAAAACTTAAACCAATTGTGTTTTCTTCCATATTTAAACATAGAGTTTTTCAACATGAACGTCAACTGAAAAAATAATAATAATATACGCAGAATAAAAGATCCTAGAAAAAGGAAGGAATGGATAAGAAAATTTAAACTCGTTGAAGACCAATCCAAAGTATCGGAACCTACTAAAAAATTATTCTTACTGGTTGGCTGATTATTTTAAAGATTTTTCTTTACGATAATTAAAAATTGGAGAACATTATTTTCAGGCAGGTGCGTCATATACCATTCCCAGAGACTCAGAAGTAATTATCTCCCCATTAACATCGTCTTACCATTAATAATTTGATAACGTCACACGCCATTATAACGACAGCTTTTACAAATTATCGAGTTACATTCATGTTACATACAAACGTACACGAGTATACATACATGCTTTACTTGTAAACGGCAGACGTCAAACTACTTATGCGCTCCTAGTAACCGTATTTTCTTCCAACTTGAAGCATTTGAAATACGAAGTGCGCAAAAAACATCGACTATGAGAAAAAATAATATTAAAGAAAAATTACAAAAAAAAAACACGCTATATAGTTAACTTCCAAATGACTTTATAAACTTCGCTAACTAGTATTTGGAGAATTTCGACTCTATCATCATCAGACGATTAGAATTTTTTTTGTTAGAAACAACTCACGTGGTAGGCAGAATGGATCGAGCGCCACTTCCTTCTATCCTTGCCTACATCTTTCGCTTCCGGCACTGTCATATAAATCCTAATGCATGTTTATTGTTGTTTCTTATTGTCCCTAGGCTCCTATTATGGAGGCACTTGGACTCGTCATATATACATTTTATATAATTAATCATAATTTCAAATACAGTCAATCAAAGAAACAATTAAAGTTAAATAAAATATCAAATTAAATACTTTTATGTAGTCACGGATGTAAAGAGTCCGGACCCACAACGTCAAATTTAAAAATATGTATCAATTGAATGAGGAAATATTATTCATTTATCAATGTGTTCAACACGTGACTTTCCTGTAGGATTTGATTTAAATGATCTTCCCATTTAATCCTCGGACGTCCATCAGAACACCATTCCTCTCAGTAAAACAAAATATAGACACCTAAATTTAATGAGTAACCTTACGATCTAAATATTTAAGTAAACCGTCCAATATAATAGATTTTCTTTCCAACAAATAAGAAATATATAGATATATTTTTCTTCATATATAAAAAGAGATTGTACGCTTATAATTTATGTAGGTTTTACAAGACTATCACCCTTTCAGTACCAAAAAAAGTAAACATAATTAGTTATTTATTAACTCTCTCCACAGAATAGACATATTGTTATTACTGTATCAAATAGACTGTAATAGACCTTAAGATACTCTTTGAACTTTTCAATAACGCCTCGTGGGTAGAGCAGGGTTGAAAAAGCTTTTTGTAGGACGGACACTATCGAGAGTATAAGAAATAATGGCAGCCACAAATTTGGTAAATAAAGCTATTCTTAGGTGCTATATAACAACTAAACGGAAAAACTGTTTTTTAGATCTTAGTTTTCGAAATTTGGTGATAAACTAAACATTTCTACCGCCTTCTCCAGCATCTTGTTGTCGCTTTACGATTTGACATTGATTTTTGAAATGTTCCTCAATCTCCATGGTTTTGCCAAAGATATCGGAAATTTGGTATTTTTGGTGGATTTTCCAGAAGTGCAAAAGTTTTTTTAATGCCTCTTTTAAGGTCTCAGTTTTCACAATTTTGTGATGTTTTGTTAAGGTATGCTACCACTACTACTATACCATCACGGCATATCACACAAGTGGGGCAGCCAGCAGACCAGTAATATGCAACTGCTCAGGCATCAGTTGCATATAACAAACATGTAAGCTTTATTTTTTATTTTTTAAACATTCAGTCGCGGGCGCATACAAATTTCCGAGCACAGTGTTGGTAAACCCTGAGGTACACGATAGAATAAAAACATACTTTTTCTATGCATTTCACATGAATGAATAATTTAATTGTGTTCTTTTCTTTAAAATAAAATAATTAATAATCTAGAACAATTTCGTACAAACAATACTGACTGATATATTAATTAGTTATTTCGCTCGTCAATGGTAGCGGATTGCTGAAATCGATCGTGATCTATGCATAAACAATTAAGTAACAAAAATGCATCCCCAAATGTATACCCATTCTACCCACAGCACTCTTCTCGCATCCACTCATTCTCCTAATATCCTCATTCTTCACTTTATCACGCAACGTTTCATAAACTATTCTTCAAAGTGAACGCATCTCTAAAGCATTTATTCCACTTTCGTCAAAGTAAACAGACTATTTAATAAAACATATTAGACAATCTCCGGAAATAGGCCAAGAAGAAGGCCAAAGCGTAGATAGTAAGAGATCACCTGAGTATGTAGGTAATAAAGCACAATGTATTGAGGTTACAAACAAGAGGCCGAGAGGAAGGCCA
Organism: Athripsodes cinereus; assembly: GCA_947579605.1. Classification (NCBI taxonomy): domain Eukaryota; kingdom Metazoa; phylum Arthropoda; class Insecta; order Trichoptera; family Leptoceridae; genus Athripsodes; species Athripsodes cinereus. Next base: position 37,949,738 of record OX388306.1, read on the forward strand.
AAGCGCAGATGGCGTGAAGTAGTAAGACAAGACATTCCGAACTGCGATGTTTCTCATGAGGATTCACTCGACAGATTCAAGTGGCGAAACAAAACAAGAAAGGCAAACCCCACCACCAAGTGTGACTAATAAGTGCTCAAGAAGAAGAAGAAGAAGAAGATCTCTCACATAAAAAAATGTGACATTCAGGATGGGTGGTACCTATGCCTCATCGCTTTAGAATTGATGATGTCACATCATGTCTTATACAATCATACTCCTGTTTTACAGATTCACGTTTTTTTAGCGATAGGCACTCGAAAAAATATCGAAAAGGGAGGCAATTCTATTACTCGTACATTCTAGGGACTCCACAATAACTTATGTTGATCTATCTATCTATCGAGAGTGGACCGGGATGAGAGGTGTGGAAGAGCTGTTTCGTGCTGCCCAGAACACAAAATATTTTTCCCAGGTGATCGTCAACGTTGAGGGGACCCGACAAGACACGTTAAGAACAAGAAGAATATACATATATCTTATAAGGGATATATCTTACACGGTGTCTTCCAACTAATTCGTTTACCGATAATAAATTCAGTTATCGAACTCACGATCTCTAGAGCTGTCTCATTTGTAACGAAACGACGACGTTCTTCAAATTGGCAACAACAACAAAAAATTGGCGCTAATATAAACGTTTTACGAGAGTCGTACGTAAAACAATTTGCAGAGTATTTTTTGCCCCGAAATTCCTTAACACTCTTCCGTCACCAAGCGGCGTTATATTATTTACATAATACAATAATAGCTACATACACTTTTATGTAATAGTCATAACATGTACATAATATATATCTACAGTCTCACGCACGTACGAACACACTCAGTTTTCAACAACATGTTGTATGAAGTTTTTCTTCACATTTATGGAACCATGCATCAACGATTTGTCACCAAACGTGGATTTTTTGTCACTTAGTGACATGACACTTTTTTATATCGTCAGAGATAAAAGATATGAAGTGATTCAGTTAACATCACAATATAAAAATCACTGTTATTTTGACGTTTAGGTAAGCATCAATTATGGATTTATGTAAAAGAAGTGTGAAAGAAGGACGTCCGGGCCGTCGGAACCCTCGTGGACGGAAGAGCAGTGCTCTTTTTGGCCTCTTGTTTAAAATAAATAAATTAACAGTGATTAAATGCTTATACTAATCGCATTCACCTTGCGTCATCTTCAGGGCAAGAGTTACTTAAAACTATGTTTGTTAATATTTAAACTAAGACGAAAGCGCTCGGAAATTAGTATTTATCAGTAAATTAATATATGTAAAGAGTAACAGTGTTTTAAATATATTTTTTGTATATTGAAATGAATTTTCACAACATTAACGCACCAAATTTCAATTTAATCTATTCAATTAGTTTGACTAGTGGTCTTTAAACTCGCCTTGTAAGCGAGCGGTCCTGGGTTCGATTCTTCAAGTAAACATAATGTTTCTGCTTATTTCCAGAGTTGAATTTATCTTGAGGGTTGTAAAATTCAAATACAATTATTTTCAATGTATTTTCAATAGATGATATAATTGTGGAATCAAAAAATAAAAAAAAATTGAACCATGATGTAACTAATAAACATATCTGCAAGAATCAAAGAGCTGAGTATTTGATAAGTATCCAATGCGTGTTTCATACATGTGAAAAGAGCTTTATTCATACGAGATAAAGATAATAATAGGCATTTTCTGACCCGATTCTGTTTTAGATCTCGGATCTACATAAACTATGGATCATCATGATGATCATCACCAGCGCAGTGAGCTCGTGGGTGACAGTGATCTATTAATAATATTACTCAAGTCACAAGTCGCAGCAGCCGACCTTGGCTCCCTAAATCATTATAGATCAGACGTAAGAAACTAATACTAGTAAATCACCCAGTGATTTTACTCAACGGGAGAAAAGTGATGAAGTACATGGTTTTATTTTTTGACCTTTAATAGTTTTGACTTCTAAGAACCTATCAATGAAAAACAAAATTAAGTTAACTTCAATAGTTTATTTAAATATTTTATATTCGTCACCAAGTTTTAATTTCCTTACTTTACGCTAGCCTGATGATGAGACCGGAAGCTCTTGAAAGCCGGCTCGCGTCCAATAAAGTAATAGTGAATATACTAAAGAATTGTTTTATATAATATATAATTTTGATAATATATAATTTATTTAACATGAACTTCCACTAAGAACTGTCGGATGAAAAATATTAACTAAAAAACTTAATATAAATTTTTCAAACATTATTGTATTTTTTAGAGATCAATCTGGGTAAAATTTTTACAGATATGTTTATTAAAAAATATTTACACTTTTTAAACAATTTTCGCAGTTTTTTTAACAACAACATGATAAATACAATTAATTTCGTTCAAATACATCCCAAACACCATCACAGTAGGCATATTATGCTTATATATAACAAACTGAGCTAAAACTAAATATATAACATACTTTATTTTTCTCACAGTAGGTACCTACATAAAAAAAACAAAAAATTATTCATATTATAAAATGAATTGAATAGAAAAAAAATCACAAATAGAAAAAAAATCTATGAGTGAGTCGAATAAGAGACTATTTGCGAGAAATATTTTTTTTTGGTTTTGCAAATTATGTAGGTACTCAAAATAAATACAAACAAATCGAAATAAATAAAACAAGCGTCTTTCGTCAATCTCTGACAATGTCCTTATGAGACGAAAGACGTCTCTCTCATCGAATAAATCAATGGTAGAATAAAACGCTTGTTTTATTTATTTCGATATGGAATTCTACTACCTAAATAAAGGTTCTAAAGGTTCGTCGGTAGCCTGGGGGTAGAGTCTCGGCCTTCAGAACAAGGGGTCCGAGGTTCGATCCCAGGTGCCGGCAAACTTCCCTTTCACGGCACAAGCTTTTAGCTTAGTGTGAAAGGTGTATAAGGTTGTATTTGGGTTTATAACAAAACCCAGATATATCTTTTTTAAAAAAAAAAAAAAATAAATAAATACAAACACTGTTTTCTTTGCATTTAATAACTCTGTACTGTACGTTCATATTCATTAATTTCTATTTTGTTTGTCAAACGTAAAATTATTTTATATATTAAGATAACTTAAAATGTATTTTATCTTCCTTGTTACATATACTCTCATAAATATAATATTTGTGTGTCTGCATACATACATTGTATTGTATATTATGAGTTATTAAGAGATTGTTAGTAAATGTACCATAATTAAAGCTACAATGTTTAACTGATACGAACGATGGACTTTGACAATGAAATCTGTGTTAATAGTTTCATAAGTGGTGATGTTTAGCTTGCTCAATGTTAGTTTTAATACAATGTAGAATATAACATTACATATGACTACTTTTCTATCACATTAAAAGACCGTATGTAGGTAGTTTTCTTAAAGAACGTCAATGTATTAATGCAAGTTCCGTGAAAGTTTTCATGCTTATTATATGCAACTGATCTGACCCCCTAGACAAACACGCACTTGGCGATCGACTACAAACGAATTTTCGCCTATAACTGCAACAATAACGCATAATTATTATATGGTACTTGAAGGTAGATTGTCGAAAAATTCGCCAGTAGTCGATCGCTAATGGGGTGTTCACATTTGGCGAATATCGCCAGGCGAATTTCAAAATATATCACCAGGCGAAAAAACAAAATTCGCCGGACATCCATTGATCGTCACACCTGTTCACACAGTCCACCGATATAGAAACGATCTGTCAGATGCGCTTTGATTTTGACACTGTTTTTAAAATGGCGGACGTCGAGAAGGAGATCGCGAAGTGTTTATTTTTAGTCGAAAATGTTATAGTAGAGGTTATAAGGCGCCTTTTAATTTGAAACAAACGCCACAAACCAACAACAAAGATAACAGCTGTCACAAAGCGGGAAACATTATAAAATTTACAGGTTATAAAGTTTTTACCATAGATACGAATGCCGCACCCATCTGCGCTTGCGCGAATCGTTCAATCGGACGAAAAAGTTGGAAGGTGGTCAACTCGAGGCGATATCGTTTCTACTGGTTTTTATCGTTTCAGACTAGCTTTCATTTTATTCACACGGTTCAAATGGCTGGCGATATTTTGGTACCCTGGCGATATTCGCCAAAGTGAGAACACCACATAAGTACGGTTTGTCTACGGCCCCTGCTGGCTATCCCACACGTGGGATATGCCGTAAAGTACAGTAAAGTACGTCAATGTAAATCATAATTTAATACTGAATTAAAATTTGACGATCAGGATTTTGAAAAATTAAACACCACCAACGATTAAAATAACATTTTAAGTCTAAAGAGTTACGGAGGAGGCTTAAGTTCAGCAACGGATCGAGGCGGTTGATTAAATTAGCTAGTTTTACATTTTCAGGAGACTCAGTCCTTCAAATCTTGTTTAACGTTAGCGTTTCTGAATAATGAAAATCTTAAATGTTTTCCTTTTTTTGTTGTTATTCAAATAGCCCAAGGCAGTGGTGATAAAAGTAAGTTGAAAAAAAAGCACTCTCATTAATTTTTCTTCGTTTTAATATCTATATATCAAAAGCTTTTTTGTAAATAATTAAAAATATTTGTTTTCATTTATTTCTCTGAAGGTAGGAGGTATTCCACTTTTTATTAAAAAAAATGTGTATCTTTCTCTTCTTCAAGCAACTAATCATCTTTTCTCAAGGCATTCGACATTGTCTCCATTATAAAGGAATACTGCAACACCATCACGGCATATCCGAAAAGAGAGGTAACTAACTGGTTAATTTCTTGCAATTACCATGTAGATTGCCCTCTCTGTACTATTTTTAAAAAAAATATATACAGGATTGGTTAACTGTCTTAAAAGTCATGTTTAACGATCATCTCCTTTTTACGGGACACTCGATTACAGAATGGAGTAAATTACCTTTTCTTCTCAGGAGACACCACAGAAATCTCAGAATTACCTATTTCTGATATTAATACACTAGAAGATATTTAAACTGACAGCTTTAAATGTCAAGTGCAAGAATATTGTTGATTTATTTAAACATACTCTTGTAAAAAATACAGCTACAAAAAAAATGTAAAGTTTTTCTTTCTTGTAGATGACATATTTTTAATTATTATTGTAAATACTTGCAAATTGAAAGCATAACCGACTAATTGGAAAACTTTTAATAAAAACGTATAAAACAAAAAAATAACGAACAATTGTTACGCGTGGTTGGATTGTATTTCATTTGATTCTGTTTGATGGTATGTGAATAAGGAAGGCGCTTTTCATATTTATGAAACTGTTAAATAATAAGATAATATATTTTTTTCCCACACTTAAAAGTTTCAATTATGTAGTGGATTCACTCTACGTATTGAGTTTACTGGTGGATTTCCACTACGTATTGAGTTCTACGTATTGAAGAATTAAAAATGATAAAACATACTTAAAAATGTAAAAAGGTATGCTACCTACCTACCAGTCGATCTACTGGCCAACGCAATGTTAGAAAATGCCGAAATATGAATGAATTATATGATTTTTGTTCTTATTTTTTGCTTTTGATTTGAGTAGGGTAAAGTGTGTATAGTTATTATTTACTAGCAACGTTTTCGTCATACGCTTCGGTAATTTGCGGGACCTTGATTGGTTTGTTTGATGGAGAGATTTGAATGTTGATATTTGTTAGGTTGAACTGTTTGTGTCCCTTAAGAATATAAAAATAAAAAAAATTAAGAAATAATAATCTGCACCTTCTTGAGAGAGATGAGGCCCATAATATGATATTATCTGGGTGCACAGTGAAAGATAATAATAATTCATAATTTTATACAACAATGATCATCAATATAAGTATATTTTCGTGCTGATAATATCTATTGGACAAAATGTAGAAAATGAACAGACTTTCTGTAAATTGTATCCAACACAAATCTCATACTGCAAAAGGATTTAATTATTTGTTTACAGTAAATTTTGTTTTTAAGTTAATTAAAATGTTCACTAGGTTGTCGCATGTACGACAATGTGACACTTTTAAAGTATTTACCTACCTATATTATTTCGAACCCTTTTTGTGACAATGCTCCTACTGATCATAAAAATATGTTGCATAACACCAATGCGTCAGTAGCAAATTTTTAGCTGTCGAATCGTTATTGGGTATATTTTAATCGTATTTTTATCAAAACGAAGAGATGTTATTACATAGGATAGGCGAAAGAAGGCAACTCCTTAAAAGGATCAGCCAACAACGAGCTAACTGGATTGGCCACAACATCAGGCACGCTGGCCCGCTCAACACCATCGCAGAGTGCAAAACCGAAGGCAAAAATGGTAGAGGCCGACCAAGAGACACCTATATGGACCACCTGAAGAAGGACATGAATAAATTACTGTGTCACATACGTACACTGAGAAAAACACTAACGAAATTTCACAACGAATCATTGGTACGTACTATCAGATTAGGACCAGAGATAGTGCAAACGATTCATTAATACGAATCTATAATATTAACTCTTCGCAAACAAGTTGTTGGTAAATTTACCAATGATTTGTTTGCGAAGAGTTAATATCCTAGATATATACCAATGAATCGTTTGTACGATCTCTGGTCCTAATCTGATAGTACCGTACCAATGATTCGTTTTGAGTATTTTTCTCAGTGTAGAGCTAAAACGACTAGCTGAAAATAGGGAGGAATGGAGAAGAAAATACGAACTCGTTGCAGACCAATCCAATGGATTGTATCTCACTATAATATAATATATCATTTTAAAACTTGAAAAAATCTTTTTAGCCTGTACGAAAACACTCCACTGGTACTCAGTACAAAGATTTTGTCGTATAGAATAAATTCAAAGTTTAGTATTATATATTGCTACAAACCTACCGCTGTTTTAATCAATAAAATTTAATTATTTCACGTACATAATATGTAATATATATAGAAAAGGTGACTTTGAAAAACAAATTAATTACGATTTCGAGGTTTTGAACTTTTAATTAATTAAAAATTAATGCCGCAATCGTTTCATGTTGTAATAATTTTTTTCCAGGAATAAAGCTATACTTATGTAAGTAGGTATTTGGAAAAGTAAAGCAAGCTTGAAATTGAGTTTGTTTCATAAATTTTTAAAAGTTTTTCACATAGATTTGCAATTGTAGATATTTTTCAGTTCTTGACTTCTGCATTAACTATGTGGATATCTGAAAATGTGAATGGTCCTTTCAATTTATTATATTTATTTATTTTATTCTACACTGTATGTATTATATTTATTTATTTGTATTATTGTAAACAATGTTGTTTACAAATTAAAACACTAATCATAGAAAATATTAGTAAAATACAATTCAATGTAAAGTTGATATTTTCAACCGACGGTACTTGGTGGAAATTCATGTTGAATTAATTAAAATAAAACACTTATTTGTAGTATATCCACGGTGACTTTTTATTGGACGCGAGCCGGCTTTCAAGAGCTTGCGCTCTCATCATCAGGCTGGCGAAAAGTAAAGAAATTAGAGGTTGGTAACAAATATATATAGTATGTCATTGGGTAGCAAAACAAAAGAGGTAGTTAAGACAGTTTGTTACCACTGGGTAGCAAAACAAAAGAGGTAGTTAAGACAGCTTTTAACATTTATAAAATAAAATAAAAAAATAGATTAAGATCGTATTTAGATTATGTCAAGAGTAGCCCTGCAGATCATACTTTTATCATTATATTGTTCGCCGGTAGCCTGGAGGTAGAGTCTCGGCCTCATGAATCGTGGTTCGATCCCAGGTGCCGGCAAAATCCCCTTTCACGACACAAGCTTTTAGTAGCTTACTGTGAAAGTTGTATAAGGTTGTATTTGGGTTTATAACAAAACCCAGATAGGTTTATCTTTGCAAAAAATTGTGAGGTGTTTTACAAAATATTGTAATTTTTTTTTTGGATTATGAGGTTGTATTTTTGTGGTTATTTTTGAATTGGTAAGACCGTTCTTTTTTTGAATTTATAACTTATTTATGATTTGTTATGTGTTGTCCACTGTCCGTTCAGCAATTAGGTTTTACAACTGTCAAGCTGGCAGTGGTAGGTATATTATATTTAAATAAAATAAGATATTGCGATGAAAAAATTATGTATCTTCTAAAGTTTAAATAAAATAAACTTGGTAACACAACGTTAAACAGACAGAACAATAAATAATAATAGTAAGGGGAAAGTAGTCAACGACGTACTTACAAAGTTACATGCATTAAATATTTTAAAAGGAATTGTACGAGGAATTGTATCTCAGGATATTCTGTTATTATTCTATGACTTGAAAATTGCATAGAAAAATAAAAGTTCACAATCTATTATTTAAAAGAAGATGTATGTTTGTTTGTTTATTGATCTATGTTTCTATATTTACCAACAGGATGTCTCCCACAACACATTTAGCGAATGGGGAACTTTCACAAAAAAAAAATCAGCCCAAAAATAGTTTTCAGAAAATTAGAATAATTATCTTCTTCTTTTCGAGTCGGTTAGCAACGACAAACAATAAAAACACCAAATCCACATCTAAACTCCCATTCCCTCCCTGAAAGCAACGACCTCTCTTGCAGCTCCCCCTAGGTGAGTTCGTCCCACGAATTCCTCCCAGTGACACTGTCTGGGTGCCATTGGGCATGTCAGGAGGTGTCCAGTGTCTTGCTCCTCTCCACAGTCACACGCCGTGCTCTCAGCCAAGCCCCATCTCTGGATGTTCTTTCTAGTGCGTCCCACTCCTGTTCTGATTCTGTTGAGGGTTTTCCACATCGGCCATGGTAGGTCATGGCCCGGAGGCAGGGCTTCCACTGGGCTGTTAAATATTGTCCCTTGTATGTTCTACTCTGTGTCTCTCCATAGGCGCACTCTCGCAATCTCTGGTGTGTCAGTCAAAGGTGTGGTCGCGTTAAAATAATTATGGAGTTTTTATATTTTAAAAGTGCAATTTTAAGGTTTTTTTTTAATTTGAAAAAGCGATTTTCGCACTTTGCCGAATGAAGTTTTTATATTTTAAAACGTGCAATTTTAAGGTTTTTTTTTTATTTGTTAAAGCGATTTTCGCACTTTGCCGCATGCCGCATGGAGGAACATGGGTGTGACGTCATGGGACGCTAAAGACAGTACAACGAATCAAATGGGTGGCAATACAACTTACTGCCTAACAACGTCACAACGGGCTAATTCAATGACATGGCGTTTAAAATTATCACAGAAAATATGGATTTATAAAAAAAAATATGAATGAAAAGTTTAATTTTATCGTTTCTTATTAGGATATTCGTGATCAGCGTACTTTTATTAAAAAAATGATAGTTTATTATTAATTATAGAGGATAATTCCTCACATATGCATGTTCTAATTAGGGAGGGAGGAATATGAAAGATTATTGCAAGGGTCACAGTGATGAGAGGAACATGGGTGAGGTAAACGTATCCAGTACAAATCTGCGTATAAATAAAACTAATTAAGAGTGTGTGTGAAAGAAGGAGTAATAAAATTCTAGATAAAATTAAAAAAAATGTGTATGAAAATTGGCTCTCCATTCCGATTGGTCTCCAAATGAATTTTATATTTTGTTTATTTTTACCTATTTCCTTATACTGATAAAAACTAAATTATGACTAAAAAAGGACAATATATTTATGTAGATATTGCTTCAGAACGGACGAGGCAGTAAATTCTATTTCTTAAAAGCCTTTAAATATGATATAAATTAAAAAATATTATAATGAAATAGAAAGTTCCTGATGGTTGCCTTAATATAATTAACTTTTACCAAGAACCGTTCTTAATATTTCCCTGAAAATAATGTTAAAAATAATCAGGCTTAATTTTATTTCCGGCTACGTTTTTTTTCGTAGTTATACATTTGTTCAAATAACTTTATTTCTGGATATTGCAGGAGTCCAAGGACTCCTGTTTATCCGTTTAGGTGACGATTTATTAAATTTTTAATTCTCTCTAGCTTAATACCACTATGCCAGTGTTGGCATCTCCGATCCTACCACGTCAGTAGTTATACATTTTGATAATGTATTTATTTATTTTTTTAATAGATTCAACAGCTTCCACAATGAATAATACAATAATATACAGTTAATTAATTAATTAACATCGCCAATTAATGTTTGTAGACAAAATGTCATATTCTTTAGAATTTTCTTATTATTTTTATAACAATAGTATAAGTAATCGAGTTCGTCCGTAGTCTGGAGGTAGTCTCAGCCTAACAAAAACCCAGATAGGTATATCATTAAAAAAACCCAGATAGGTATATCATTAAAAAACCCAGATAGGTATATCATTAAAAAAAAAATGAAAATTGAGCAGTAACCAGGAGCAGAGGAAGACCCCTAATGAGGTGGAGGGATGATATTATTCGACACGTTGGGATAAACTAGATGCAGACGGCAGAGAATTGAATGACATGGAAGGAAATGAAGGAGGCCAGGAGTGGGCGGGAGTGAGCTGAGATGAAGTATAAGTACCTTATATCTATTTTAAAATTATATCTCACAACTGTAACAAAGATAGATCTTCGAAATTAAGTTTCCTTATCATTCTGATAACAGATAGTTCCCATCATAAATTATACGATAGTTTGAAAAAAATGAGAATAAAGTTGAATTTATTCTGGTAAAAAATGGATAGAGGATCGGTGAGTTTGATTTCTAGTATCATAAAACACAAAAGATCGTATACTACATAGTAAATGCACAATACATGTACATCGCTATGTTCATACGTGTGTACGAATGTGTGTATTTTATTCCCATGTTTTAAAGTTCGTATAATTTATTATTCATATAGAGCTATAGAGGAATGAACGATGAACGAAAAGTTTAAACCTTTGAATACATTAACTCATATTGAATGAACCATATAGAAGTATTTGAGATGTGGTTCCATCGCAGAATGTTGCGCATTCCATGGACTGATTTGGTCACCAACAATGAGGTCTTGCAAAGGGCTGGAATGGAAAGAGAGATGTTGTCCAGTATAAAGATGAGAAAAAGGGTATATTAAGGGCATTTATTTCAAAATGAAAAATATGGTTTGCTCGAAATCATCTTGAAGAAAAAAACTGAGGGTAGTCGCGGTGTGGGAAAGCGGCAGATGTCCTGGCTGAGAAACATCAGAGAGTGGACCGGAATATAGAGGGTGGAAGAGCTGCTCCGGCTAGCACAGGACAGAGAGTGCTTAGTCAGAAATTAGAGAGTTTGTAATTTTTCTATTTACGTACAATGGATAAACGTGGTTTTGTAGGATTTTTAATAAGTTTTTGATTACTTCTAACTGTTTTTGAATCAAGCATATCGTTTGATTAAGAATACGTCACAAATTTATTGGGTTACCTATTGACATTTTTGTATTTAAAGGTCGTTAACATGGAAATCGCGGCCGAAAAACTAAATCCAAAGGTTAGAAATAAATAATTCGTTTATTATTGACACCAATGAAAAAATGCTTATTCCATCTTATTTAACAAACATTTCTCAATATTTCAGCATTGATTTTTAATTATTTTCTAATCAGATGAGTTTGAATAAATAAAATTCCTCATGCACCTGTACGGGCACACTGGTAACCAGGAATTCACTAAGATTAGACAGAAATAGGATGAGAAAAAGAAAATGAAGATCTACTACTACTACTACTATACCATCACGGCATATCCCACAAGTGGGGTAGCCAGCAGATCAGCTGTATGTAAGAAACATACAAACTGTCCTCTTCGTGCCAGTATAAAATCAAGACATTCAGGATGGGTGGCAAACCTCAACGCTGAATTTAAGATGTAAAATGTCTTATTTTTTTCGAACACCTGCCTTTTACAGGACACTCGAAAACTTACGCAGAAGAGTGGGAGAAAATGAAGATACAGAATAAAAATATAATTAAGAATTAAATCACAACAATAAGTAAGAAAAATGATAATAAATATATATATAAGTAAATTATATTATTATTGCTGATAAATTATCCAACATTGTTATTTTCTTTAAGTGAAAAATTATAGAAGCGGGGAATCCCTAAAGAAATCTGTAGTGTAGTTTCAATCCAATAAAAAAGTAATTACTTAAGTTGAGACGGCGTTGATCAAAATATTTGATAGAATAATTCAACTTAGAAAAGTTATGAAAAAATCCAATTAAAAAAATTCACAGATTTAAGTAAATTTTGGAAGTGAATGTATCATATATAAGGTTAATTAAAGAAAAAGTCACCTTATTTAGTAGTGTGCTGAACGGGACTTGAACCCGCAACCTAATCTTTTTGCGAGGTGTTGAATAAGTAACTAGATTTCAATATGGAATAATTCACTCTCTGTTGTGTTTTTGAAGCATAATATAAATATATCAAAATTACAAAAATGGTGATTTCTCGAATAAAAATAATGATGTAATAGAACTGGATAGACGAAATGATATTATTTTGAAATGTATGTGTATAGATTGTAAGGTAGGTACGCACCAGAGTTACTTATTACCATAAACAAACTTAATGAAAGTCAAACAATGTTTAACGTTTATTTACTCGTAATTAAATTATAATTGGTTGCCGCTAGAAACGTGCTTTAAGTGATGGATATTTTACAGTATTTTTTTCTTTAAATGACGTAACTTTTTAGCGAAAGCTTTTTGAGTGATTATAACGTAGTTGAAAGCATATAAATCAAATCGTACAAGAAGGTCACGTGTTGAGCGCATGAAGCATGCATGAGAAATAATAATGAGAGTGACGGAAGTAAAATATGTGTGCAAGGATAAAAGGAAGCGGCACTCGATCCTTTCTGCCTACACGTTACTAACTGAATAGATATTCTTGTTCATATTGAAAATTTTATTTTATTTATCTATCTATCTATACCCTCACGCCATGTCCCAAGAGGGATAGGCAGAAAGAACGGAACGCCATATAGCTCTATCCTTACAAACTTCTTTCGCTTCCTCCACATTCATCCAGTTTCTCATACATATTCGCCGATTTCTCTTACTCAACACGCGGCCGTCCTTTAGGATTTGATCCACGTGCTCAACCCACGTGGTTCTTGGCCGTCCGGCTTCCTCACACCTCCTCTTTTAGATAAATACATCCTCTTCGTCATTTTTTCATCTTGCATTCGTTCAACGTGTCCAAACCATCGTAACTTATTTACAAGCATTCTATCCACAACACTCTTCTCGCATCCGCGCATTCTCCTGATATCCTGATATATTTAACAACACAATAATAAGTAAATAAAATTTAAACAATCAACTACTACATAATTATAAATCATAAGCATTGCCCCAGTCTGAATTTTTCCTGGTATAAGTGGTCAAGCTACAGTGTCCTAATTTGTTATACTCTATTATTGACCACTTTAACACTAATTTGAATTAAATTTCATCGCTCACTAATCACAAACTTCTTCAACTCTCTCTTAAAGATATTAAGGCTCGTTTTGGATTTAATTACTTCTGAGAGTGAAATATATATCAGTGATGCAGTGTACATACAACCAAACCATGTTATTTCGTTCTTGGATATTACATAATATTATAACATCTCCTAGTTTACAAAATATATTTGAAGAAAAATAGACAGGAGTACAATAGAGTAACGGATATTGAGAAACGTGACCATCCTATATCTCTGCTACGTCAATTATAATTATCATCATTCTTACATACTATTGATGTACGATTATTATATAAGATAAAATAAAAATAGCATGAATTCTGCTCAAATTTTTTCATGAGATCAGCTCAAATTCGATTCGTTCTGCCTATCCCACAAAGGATACAACGTGAAGGTATAGAATTATAAAGAAGTATGATTTTTTACGTAGGTATACAATCATTACCAACGCAGAGCTATCATTATCAAAATTCCCCATTCCGATTTACCTATGGCATTAAATAAAAAAATAATGAATAAAATCTGCTTATTTACATCCCCTCATTTTTTAAAAAAAATAAACGTTTAAATCTAAATGAATAAAGAGACTATGGAAAATCATAATAAATTATTGATTATTTACGAAAACGAGAAGTAGTTTATTTATCAGCAGATAATCCTAAATCTAAAGGTTATATTTAAAAACGGATTTATTTAGAAAGCCCCAAATAATTTATTGCTAAAAATAACATCAAAAGCACACCCACAACTTCAGTTCTGCTGATTAAAATGCTGAAGAAATGTAGATAACTATAGCTTACATAATATATATTTAACTGTACCTAGAAATATCATTACCTTCGTGTGAAGCTTTAAATTAATTCGACTTCATCTTATCTCCTATACGTAAGTCCTTCAGAAAAGCTTCTACTTCTGCTATCTATTATTACTACGAGTAGGCGTTTGCTTCTCACATGAGTACTATGTTAAGTCCCTCGAGACCTTTTCCAATTATCAGATAGATCGAAGCTGAAAAAACTGAAGAAGCTTCAGCGTTTTAGTTCACCATTCAATATTCAGTTTTATTCATTTTCATGTTCGCTTTTGCACCTGATCTTTTATGTGAAAGTTACTCAGCAGGATTAAATAAGGCTTTTTGAATATTTCTTAATGAGATCTAAAAGTTTCTTTTGAGAACACAGGGAAGGAGTGAAATATTCGTGTTTGAAAATAAAACAGCATCTCATATTATGACAGTTTGATGAATTCCGTAAATATTAGGAAACTTATTTTAATTTGAAACTTGTACATAGACCATTTGGGTCTTTTGGGGTTTGTTTGGTTTGCTCATTGTTATAATTAATGTTATTTTTATTGATCTTGCTTTATGGCTTTTACTGAGAGAAACGCCTTTCGTCTTATAAGAACATTGTCAATATCTTTTGCCAATGTCCTTATAACACGAAAGATATTTCTCGCAATACAAAACATATTGTAGAAAAAGAAAAACGAAAGACGTATCTCTTAACAAAAATCGATAAAATTAAAAAAAAAATCTACTCTGCGAAAAGTGAGATTTATTACGAGATATTCTTTAAGAACAACACAAGAACATAAAATAGTCTTCATCAAAAATTATTTGGTGAATTATTATTATTATATTAACCTACACTCCTTCAAATTATTGAATTGTGACTAATTGGAGATTTATTATTGAGCATTTTCATCGCCAGAAATGCCAATCATCATTAAAGCTCGCCAGTTGATTGAGAGCTGAGCTTACCGTAAAAATAATGCCTCAAATATTATTATTTCCGGTTATTAAATTCGTGATTGATAATAACAAAATCAAATCAAGAATTATTAATATCCAATAAATCTCACCAATCAGATTTAACCCACGATTGCGTCTACAAGATTAAGATAAGTAGTAGAATCGGTATAATAAATTTCACTTATAAGAATTCGGAACGTTTGATAATTTCTTTATGATAAATTATTAATTATGAATTTTATTGTTTGTGGAAAATCTAATATATAAAATTCTCGTGTCACGGTGTTTGTAATCATACTTCTTCGAAACGGCTGGACCGATTTTGATGAAATTTTGTTTACTTATTGGGTAGGTCTCAGAATCAGCCGACATCTATTTTTCATGCCCCTTTATGGTCAATTTTTTTTATGGTGAGGCATTAAAAATTACATACAGCCCTAAATTTTCACCCTTCTACCATCAACCCCTATTTTTTAATAGTGATATTAGTAATCTAGAAATAATGTATACGGCAAAACAACGCTTGCCGGGTCAGCTGGTAATAATATATTATGTTCCCACTATTTTTTGTAAATTTTTAAATATCCTGTTAAAGGCAGATACTCGTAAAACATCTTCAACTCTGCGATAGTGTTGTGATAGTATAACCGTCCTTAACCTTTTTTCTATTGGCACGACTGAACAGCTAGTATGTTCAGTTATTCAAAGCATTACCCACAAGTGGAATAACCAAAAGACTTATTGTAACTAATAAGCTTAAAAGTAGTCATAAAAAATAAGACAGGATGTGTGGCATATCCCATCGCTGAATTAAGGATATCGACTGCCTTGAATGTTTTATCCGTGATATTTAACGAATATCTTCCTTTCACAGGACCTTCGAAAACTTATAAAAAAAGGATGAATGTAAATAAGTGACGATGGTGTGGGCATATGGAAAGAATGAATGAGGACAAAAATATGACCAAGAATATATATTTGGCTGAGAGAATTGTGCTCGGAGACGTGGACGTCCGAGGATCGAATAGCAAGATCATTTAAATCAAATTCTACAAGACGGTCACGTGTTGAGTACATTGAATAGGAGAGCATGAATGAGGAACTGTATGACAGTGACGAAAGCGAAAAATGTATGCAAGGATAGAAGAAGTGGCGCTCGATCCTTTTTGCTTACCCCACGAGGGAAGCGGCGTGATGACTATGTATGTATATATGTATGTGCACAAAAAAACTTGTAATCCAATTTAAGTCCTTGGATCAAATCGAAAACCATAATGGGATTGGGTTTTTTAAACACAAAAAAAATCATCCTTAACAATGCTTATTTGATCTTTGAATTTTCTGAAGCTTTTCTCTTCCCCAATATGCAGTGAATTGTGTTTGTTTGTTATAGAACAGTATAAACCGCTACACTGTGTACACCAATACATTATACTTTAAGCATGATACATTACTTCAGGCACTAATAATAATAGTACCTAACAATAACGCCACCAGAAGGCATCGCGGCGCGGCGTCTGTACGTACTTCACCTGTTCGCATTGCGAATGCAGACTAATATATCATTATTATGATTAAAGTACATACTTTATATGTAATGCTTCATATAAGCAGTAGGTACTATGTGTAGAAGTTGTAGAAATATAGACGACATTTTGAAAATATAATTCCATGATGAATTGCACTGCATGGAAGTTTTTCTAATAGTTGTACCATAGCTTACAGGATTGCTCCTCTTTGTATTATTATTCTTTTAGGTTGAAACGAAAGATGACAATTAAGATAGATCATTTCATTTATAATATTTTCACTTTAGCATTAGAGCATCAAGCCTCTTCCAATGCTCTGTGGATTTTCCATCAAAGAATACTTAAGTTTCTTACTTTTTTTGTTAATTTGAAAGCTTTTTAGATATTCGTAAAATATAAGATAAAACATTGGCAGTATCTTGTATATCTAGGTATCCCAGAACAACATTTTCCTACTTATGAAACTGTCATTATGGTTTATAAGAGAGAATATCGGAGCCTTCGACATGTCGCCCGGCACCTTAATTGGATAAAGCACACTTCGAGAAACAGATAGGTTTTGGGTTCAAGCCATGTCTGGAGCACTACCAAATAAGGTGAAGTTGTCTTTTTTATATCTGATAAGATAAGAGTTTTGTATGCAAAATTTACATTAATTTATATCACATTAAACATCTTCAATTCAACGATGTCACCCATCCTGAATATCTCATTTTTATTTGTAGTACGGAGACAATGACATGTGTGTTCATCAGAAGAAGTTAGTCTTTTAAAAAGCCTTGTTTGTCAAAGATGTCTTAAAGGTATAGAGAGATAAAGAGCCCCTTCAATTAGTCTCTTTCCATAGATATTCCAATGTGATGATGTAAATTTATGAAAATGGTTCATGCAGACAGATCCTGAATTATTTTTCTTCACTAACTTTGTCAAAATAATCGTCTTTCTATTCGTTTAATAGAAATTAGGTTTAAAGTAAATTTTGAGGAATCACCTCCTTTATTTCATTTTGCTTTTGAGACAAAAATTAACAAAATTGAATCGATACCTAAATTCAAGAACTTAAATTTTCAGAAAGCAAGCTTATTCAAGAAGGGCATGTGAAGTTATAAATGTTTTGACATTTCTAGAATAAACTGCTTAAAATGACATCATAACCATTTTATATAAGATAATTAAAAAAAAAAACACAATATGTAGTTAACTTCCAAATGACTTTATTAACTTCGCGTACTAGTATTCGGAGACTCTCGTCTCCATCATCAGGCGATTAGTAAAAAAGTGAAAAAGTCTTTTCACTTATTTACTAATCGCCTGATGATGGAGACGACAGTCTCCGAATACTAGTACGCGAAGTTAATAAAGTCATTTGGAAGTTAACTACATACTGTGTTTTTTTTTTCAATTATCTTGAAATGGACTTCCAACAAGTACCTTCAGTCAACAACATTAACATTTTATATAAAGTGATTCTTAGTATCAAATATTAAAATTCAATACTCAACCAATAATAATATCACATGCCAATAAAAAAGTCCAAACAACAATTTCAATCACCTAATCAAAAGTTTTTAAAGAGTATACCTAAATAAAAATGTTTGCACATACTTCTTTTTGAATATTATGCAACGACGATATATTTAGGACCATATGTATGTAGGCTAAGAAAATTAAATTAGAATTTTTATAAACATTAATCACATTGCAATATCGCCTGCCACAATTTCAATACGTACACATAAGCACCTAATATCAATTTGTACCTATTTGAATTTTAGTTTGAGCAGGATTTTTGTGAACAGTCAAGTTATAATGATTGACAATTATATTATTTCGAACAAAGGATTTAATACAAAGAAATTTCATTATATTATATTTCACCTGTCTGCTGTGAAAAAGTAATCAGAAATCCCATCGAGTGTACAATTGGAATATAACGTTGTTACTTTACAATCCAAATATTTCAGAGCTTTCAACTCGGCAATTAATTACATTTAGTATTAAAATTTTGAAATTGTAGACATTTAAAGCATCACAAGAGCTTTGAAAATGTCTAATGATATTTTAATATTTACGAGCTTTTCTCAGATTTAAAGATTTCTAGAAATTATTAGACAAATAATTACATATCTTAGATTGCTTTTAATTTATTTTTTATTCTTATAATTTTGCAATAATTATAAGGCCGTAATTATAGGAAGTTACACAAAATCGATTGATGAGCTAAGAACATGGCCCTTTTTGCCCCCGGGCCCCGAATAAAAAATATTCAGTTCTATTCTTTTCAAGACCATCTACTCGTTTGCGAGAGATTTAGGCCAATATGGAACAACAAGTTTTTAATAATAATTTATGTATTGAAAAATTATAATGAGGTGTTTCGCAGCAAAATGAATCATATTATAAATTGAATGATAATAAAAATTGCACATAAAGAGGATTTGTAATGCATTCATCCACGAGATTATCCAAGAATTCTGATCTGTCATATTTAGGGCACTCGAAAAATACATGGTCCAGAGATTCCTCATTGGTACTTCATACGCACTCAGGGGAGGGGAAAACTCCGATCATTTGGGTTTAAATTGAATATAAATATATCGCAAATATCTTCTCAGTAAACATGTTTGTGTATTTTGATGGTGGAAAAGATTATCAGCGTGTAGATTAAATCCAAACTTGGGATCTTTCAATTGAAAATCCAAGACTACTTAATGGCAAGTCGAAGAGGCAAAATTTATGTTATTTGTGTATACTCGTAGAGTACTTTTAAATTTCTTTGGCTGTTCATCAAAATTATGTAGAATATTTCAATGTCTGACAAGGGCAGAGATAGTAAAAGACAGGTGTCTTGTTGTGTGAAGGGATTTTGAATACGTATTGGTATTGTTCTTATATCAAAGGGCACGAGATATTCATGGAATTCGAATTACTTGAAATTGTTTCTCGACAGGGATATTACGTTATTTCAGGATGATTCGCTGTCAAGAACGAAACTGTTTGACGTGTGACAAATATGATTGATTTATAAATATTTCGTGTTTGTTATACAACATGTTTTGAAAAATACCTTAAAGGATTTTAATTTTTTATTTATTTTATTTTTACAATATTTAGAATCAAACAGTCGTTACACAATATGTTGACAATTAATACATTTAACATGTGGACCAGCGAAGATTCCACTCTTACCAGAAATGTCTTAGTCTTGAGGAAAAAAAGCAAAAGTTAAAATTCTCTAAAAAATCAAAGTAAATTTAAAAACAACGATAATACAATACTTAAAAATAATACAAAAATACAAACGTGACAAATCCCAAAACATTAGAAATCAGTCTTTCAGTCTCATTAGTCTTGAGAAAAAAAAGTAAAAATTAAAATTTTCGAAAAAAGTAAATTTAAAAACAATAAAAACACAATATTTAAAATAATACAAAAATATAAAAGCAAAAAACCCTAAAATACTTTAATGGTATAATATCATGAATATCTGTGTTCGGTGGAAATTTTTTACATTTCTATTCTCAAAGGAGAAACATAATTTATAATTCGTTACTAAAAATAATCTATTTTTTATATAACATTAAGTGTTTCCAACTACTTGTCCTTTAGGGTTTTAAAAACTGAGCTTTTTAATCATTCAAACTAAACGAATCATTTTTTCGTTGAGGAGAGCCTCAGTAGAAATGGATAGAAATAATGTCTGAAAAGAAAGCTTGACAGAGAAACGAGATATTTATTTGAAGTGAGATAAAAAAGATAAGGCTCTTAGAATCTGGTTCACTTAATAAGTGCTCGTGGAAGAAATAACAAAAAAACAGTCTTAATTTAAGCCTTTTAAAACAAATAAGTAATTTTAGGAAAAAGCTTTGAGATTAAACAACGCTGTGATTTACTACGACATGAGTGATCTATAACAAATAAATTTAGCATACATTTGTAAAAGTTTCTAAAGGTTATGAAATAGTGACACAGCAATTTAACGTTATTGGTTTTTCGATTTGCAAATTCGGTTAGTATTTAGTTGTACATTATGATGGTGGCCTTTTTTTATGTACAAAATAAAATATTATTATTTTCAAAATATCTGTCTGCACTGAGACCCTAGCACCTTTTACCTAAGACAATCTCAGCAGGGAAAATGGAAAAATAAAAAACAAATTTAAAAAAACATAAAAAATAACAATATAAGGTATTATCTGAAAAACCGCGCCTCTGTGAGTTTAAAACAGAGGGGCGTTTTCTTCCAACTAATCCAAATAAAGTTACAAATATTGAGGCTGAGTATTAAATATGGCATAATTTAAACAGAATAATTATTCAGAGCAGCGCTGGATAGAGAGTAATTCTTCAGAGTGATCGCCAATGTCGGAGAGAAGTGTTAAAGCTCATAGCGAAGAAGAGTCACTCTTCGATATCTGATTGGATATTGAGTCAATATCCGTTATCGGAACATAACATAACATGTATAGACAATTCACACAGACCGAGCTAGTCCCAAACTTAGATGTGAATCTTGCATTATGGGTACTTACGCGACGATACACATATATACAATGCACTACACACACATCTTAATAACTAAAGTAAAGAAAATTGAGCGCTGAGACAAAGTATGGTGAAAACTGGTTCAGTCTACCTTGGTACGGGCTCATGCCCATTTAGGTAGGTTTTTATGACTTATATTTTTAATACTGTTGTACAAATGAAAGAATAAATAAATACATAAAAAATAAATATACATGTAACACCCAGACCCAGGACAATCTGAAAAAGGTCATTCTTCATTTTGCCCTGACCGGGAATCGAACCCGGGACCTAGTGACTCAAAGGCAAGTGCGTTAGCCTCCACGCCACACCGGTCGCAAACAATATGGCTGAGTTTTACTCTCCGACAGGATATCCGCTATATTTTTAATATCAACAATAAAATAATATAATACGCACAAGGTAAGTATGGGGTGGATAATAAATTATTATTTTATGGTTATGTATTATGTGTGTGTGTGTTTGTAATTTTCGGGCCCAACTGTTGCGCGTGTGAACTTTCTGTGTCCCCCATAATAAGAGAGAAACGTGGAGTGGGGTGGAATTCTATGGTTCGCTCCCTTCTAGAATAACCTATGATGATCTGGGCGTGTCATCTCATAATACTCGAGCTCAACAAAATGTTTTTCCTGGATAGGTAGAAAGTTTCAACAGGTTTTGAGGGAAAATTTATATAGTTTTTTTTTAAATGTACAAATTTTGTTCACTCTCCACACTAAGTATGAAATATTAAGAGATAATTTTATAGATATGTAAGCTAAGATGGTTTGTGGATGTGAAAAGACATGGGAACAGAGTGAAAAAGAAGACGAACATGACAGAGATGAATCTTATTAGAACACGTGATCACTAAACCAGAGGGCTAAAACATCATAAAGTCATTGTATTTAATTTGCATTTATTTTGTTAAGCTCCATATTAATAGAGCATTAGTATTTTTAATTTAATTTTTAATTATTTTTTTAGTAACTATTTTATAAGCATGACTCAAGTTTTGACACGGATTGTCTATTTCAAGAGTTTGAAAAAATAAATTAAATGTCGAAACTCGAGTCTCTCTAACCAAGTAGTTGTAAAACTAAATAATCATAAAAATTTTGTTTCTTGACCATAAAACCAGATTCTAAAAAATGGTCATGTGCTTAGTACATAATATGTAGAACAAAATAGCATGCATTAGGACCTGTAAAAACAGATGACGCTTTTTCCCTTTTACTACCTTGTGAAGGATATCTGTTAAATATAGACATACAAAATAAAATATTGCGGAGTTTCCGGAAAGTAAAAGCTATCACTCTTTTGGTTAGTTTCTAGTGTCCTGTAAAAGAAAGGCATTCATAATACATCCCTTGTAACGCATTTAAAATCTTTAATTCAGCGATGACCTATGATGCCTTTTATCCTGAAGACTGAACTTTTATTGGCGTGAAAAGGACAACTTACCTGTTCATTACATCCGGTTGATCCATTGACTACCCTATATTTGGAAAATTCCGCGATGGTATGCATTAAAATACGATAAACTATACAAAGCTTGATTTGTTATTCATGACTTGTGTTTTTTGCTTGTGTGATGATTGAGTGAGCGAGCGAGACTGTGTATATGTAGGCATATTAAGATAACCGGAATGTTAGGTACCTATGCTTTTTAAATTGATTGTGGCGCATAGTTTTGGATGATAGCTGATGTCTGTAAAATTTTCCTTTTTTCTATACTTTTTATATTTATTTATTTTATTTTATTCTTCACTTTACATTATTTACAATAATTCAAAATAAAACATTTAAAATATTAGTTATACAATTCAATGTACAGAGCGCGAGTTTATCGCTAAAATGCGATGTCTTCCAACTAACCCAGTGTATATATAACCTGTTCTATTATATGTAGTTATTATCTGTTTCGTGCTAATAATGAACAAAATTAATAAAAATTTGTAGGACAGTAAGGATAAAGTGTACCTATTTGATATTTTTACGTCAGAAGGTACTAAAAAATGAAACACGTTCCAAGAAAAGTGGTGCTTTATATTTACACATATATCAGGAACTAGAAAACATAAGAATACATAGGTATATCTGGAACGTTCTACATAACATATGTGCCTAAAATCAACCCTCAGAGTTTAGGTTAGAGTTCAGATGGGTGTTTTATTATCCCCTTACCTCTACTTAACCCTCCAGGTACAGTTGGTATGTACTCTGCTTGTAATAGGTTTCGGGAGGTTAATTCAAAGGACAAGGTATAAATGAAGGAACCTATGTTGTAGATTATACAATCACTACTTCTAGGTCAAAGGTCAATTCATAATCTTATACGTGAAATTACATATCAAGAATCAACTTATTTTAAATTCAATATGAAGAATGAGCGGTTGCAAGAAGAGTGTTGTGGATAAAATGCGTGTAAATAAATTGAAATGGTTTGATCATGTGGAACAAATGGAACAGGAAAAAATGACAAAGAGGATAATTATACTTGTCTGAAAAGAGGGGTGTGAGGAAGCGCGGGTGTTCGAAAATTTCATGGCTTGGCCATGTAGATCTAAATTACAAGGAAGGCAGTGTTTTGAGTAAGAGAAACCGACGTACGTGTATGAGAAATTGTATGTCTGTAGAAGAAGCGAAAGAATTATGTAAGGACATATCTATTTGGCGTTCCGTTCTCTCTGCCTACCCCATTTGGGATACGGCGTGAGGGAATAGTATAATACAGTAATTCACAATGTTAAATATAGTTGATTCCCTGTCTACCTCAATTGTGGGATATGAAATGACCGTATGGATAATTGAAGTATTATTGTTTAGAATATTTACTAATTTTTTTATTGTTTAACCGGATTTGGGTGCAGATGACAAAACCAATGAAGTATTATTATTTAAGCCATCTATGACTGCAGTGAATAATGTATTTTGGATCTGTAGACCAGAGGCCTGAGTCAACAACATACTTTCGTGTCACGTTCCCGCTCCGTTAGCGTTCGGGTGCAGACGATGTTGCAAGCAAGTGTCAATTTCGTTGCTAATGTGGTGTTCTCACTTTGGCGAATATCGCCAGGCACCAAAATATCGCCAGCCATTTGAACCGTGTGAACAAAATGACAGCTAGTCTGAAACGATAAAAACCAGTAGAAACGATATCGTCTCGAGTTGACCACCTTCCAACATTTTCGGACGATTGAACGATTCGCGCATGCGCAGATGTGCGCGGCGTTCATATCTATGGTAAAAACTTCATAACCTATAAATTTTATAAATGTTTTCCGCTTCGTGACAGCTGTTATCTTTGTTGTTGGTTTGTGGCGTTTGTTTCCTTAATTAAAAGGCGCCTTATAACCTCTACTATAACATTTTCGACTAAAAATAAACACTTCGCGATCTCCATCTCGACGCCATTTTGAAAACAGTGTCAAAATCAAAACGCATCTGACAGATCGTTTCTATATCGGTGGACTTGTGTGAACAGGTGTGACGATCAATGGGCGTACGGCGAATTTTGTTTTTTCGCCTGGCGTTATATTTTGAAATTCGGCTGGCGATATTCGCCAAATGTGAACACCCCATAAGATACACAATAGTTACGCAAATTAACACTTTGGCGCACCATCGTCTGCACCCGAACGCTAGCGGAGCGGGAACGTGACGCGATAGTGTGTTGTTGACTCAGGCCCCAGGTTTCTTGTGGATTGTGAATTAAACAGTGCTAAATTATGGGTAAAACCACGTTTTACCTTAAAATTAATTTATGTTTAGTATTGTTTCTGATGATGGAACAATTAGTTCCGAAAACGTTATAACTTAATACAGTTATTTGAGTAGAAAATATAATGTTTCTTTTATTTTGCATAAATTAATAACAAAACAACGTTTCGTCCATTGTAACCCCATGTAGCCTCGCTAAGGACTAGGCCTTCTTCTCTTTTTTGTTAGTTTAGAGAGTTAAGACGTATTTGTAAAAGAAGCTAGTAAAATTAATCATTAATAAAAAAAACCTACTCTCACATTCTGTAAGAATAACATTAAATCAATTTAAATATTTCAGTTCAGTAACTTCTTCATAGTTACCCACTTCATCATCGAAACGGTAGCAGAGTTTTTATCATTATTTTCAATTCCCTACTACCCTATTTATTTTTTATATATAAGTTGAATCTTCACAATATAAAGTCATCGTTTGAATATTGAAAACGTTTGCATGTTAATATGTTTAATGCAACACAGATACAGAATAAAATACGACTTAACAGTATCTCAACAATTACTATTATTTTTAATTAACAACTTTTATTATTCTGTGGATTACCCGGCTGGTCTCTTACTCCTTTTCATAAGTTTTTGAGTGTTCTGTAAAAGGCAGTTGTTGGAAAAAAGAGAGATATTTTACACCTAAAAGTCTTGATGTCTTGATGGAACAGAGAGGACAGTTTGCATTTTCACTGCATGCGGTTGTTTGCTTGCTACCTCACTTATGGGATAGTAATAGTGCCAACTTGTGTTTGAAAGAAATTTCTTCATTTTACGTGAACCTGATGATGAGACCGATAGCTTTTGAGAGTCGGTTCACGATTTATAAAGTCAATGTGGAAGTAATAAAAAAAAAAAATCATTTAATTAATTTATTATGAAATTCCACCAAATACAATTGGTCGACAACAATAACTAAGCATAGAGTATTCATTAATACACAATTATTGTGTCGGTGCACACGTAGTAGAATTCCATAATTATGTTATTTGAAACAAGTGTTTCTTTCTACTATTGATTATTGATTCCGAGAGAGACGTCTTTCGACTTATCAGGTCATTATCAATCTGATTGATAATGACCGTATAAGTCTCTCTCGGAATGAATAATCTATAGTAGAAAGAAACACTTGTTTCAAATTACATAACTTATAGTTTTCTTTTATCGTGAATCTGGAATCGAAACTAGTATGCTAATAATAATTTTCAATGCTCAGAAAGGATAATTGAAAGAAAACAATATATTATTATTATTTATTATACAAAAATAACAAACGGCGGAGTAATTTCTTGGAAAAACATCTCAGAATATAATAAAAACCTGAGTAGAAAAGAAAATAAACTAGATAATAATTGATTTATCTCGTTTCTACGACGAACTAAAAGAAAATATTAGAAAATATGCGTCTGTTAAAACATAAATAATTATTTTACATGGAAGAAATAATAATGTTATGTACTGTACGCAAAATATTTTTGTCCCGAAAAGCTAAGGTTTTGCTAACAACTGACAAAGATATTTTTCACGAATCCATTTCTAGTTTTAAAAGGTAGATTGCTGGATCTCTGACAGATTCTGGGTCTGGCGGGCATAGGCATGGATGTTCTGCTCCATTGATGTCTTCCTTTCTCCTAACTGTTTTTGTCCCTAATCCTTCCCTTACTTACATTTGATCATTATGATGTATGCGCATGATTACTGATTTTTCAGACTCGGCAGTGTTTCCAACAAATTCTTATACTGGAAAATTTCAATATGTTTCCGGTGCATATGGACGTTCTCGGTATCACGATTTATGTACCAGCTTCAAAGCAGAACAAACATATTGGCAAACTCCCCAGTGGGAAGAGCTTTTCAAATGTTTAATGGTCTGGCTGGAGAAGTTAAAATCTTTTACGTGACGTATGCAGAATTTGTAAGAAAAATCGAGGATATGTTTTTTGATATCGTTTAAGGTTTTCTTCTGGAATCGCATTGGCCTTCAACTGTAATGATCCTTGCAAGAATCGTCATATTGTCAGTAATTATAATAATAATAATGTTTTTTTTTCATTAACAGAAGTATGAAGGTATATAATAACATAAGTTTGACAATGACTTCATAAGTCGAAACCAGGTCACTTTTCAATTAAATATTAATTAGCTTCCTAAAACTAAAACAAATTATGTTTTCTTCCATATATAAACATGGAATTTTACGAAATAAACGTCGACTCAATAAATAAATAAATAGATATCGTAAGACGAGGTTGTTGTGGTACCATTTTATTTCTCACTGTAAGAGATTTATTTCCACGTGTTCGTGAGAAAAACATCAAGGGATTAATGAATGAATGGAAAATGTAACCTAATTTTATCACCCACACTATTTACAGTGAAAGCTACAAAGCTCTTCAGCTTGTACAGTGTTTCATTGATGAGGGAAAATAATTAATAAGTAGGATAATGAAATAGGAGAAAGCATTGGACAAAGAATCCACTTAAGTTGGTTCATCTCAGAGACAAAGACAGAATATACTAAGGGCATTTTGTATCTATCATTTACAATGTTTCAGGGAATAACGTTTTTTCGATTTACGTAAACTCGAGTTACGCATCTCTTATTTGCTCTCGATTTTATATTATGATATTTCAACACAATAATTATGTCAGCCGCTGTAACGTGAACGAAACACTCTTGGCTGCGAGTTAAAAGGACTCGGGTTCACTTTTCGGCCAGTGAAAAATTAAGAATGAGCCTTCTCAAATTGTTTTGAGTCTGCGTGTTACACTATTCTTCCATCCACAAGGGTTCCGCCGGCTCTCTTTCACAATACACCGTTCCTATGACAAATATATCAGAACGTGTGAATATTGTGGGAGGAGGTGATGCAATTGGCGCAGTCACTCTAAATGGAGGAGGCTGGTTTCTGCCCTGTGACCCCGAGAGGGACGTTGAAGGCGATGAGTCTGATGATGATGTTACACGTATAATCACTACAAAATAATGTTAAATGTTTGGTGCATTGCACATGTCTATCATGGCGTGAGTACACATAATACAAGACTCATTT
This sequence comes from Athripsodes cinereus, assembly GCA_947579605.1. NCBI lineage: Eukaryota > Metazoa > Arthropoda > Insecta > Trichoptera > Leptoceridae > Athripsodes > Athripsodes cinereus. Next base: position 37,977,820 of record OX388306.1, read on the forward strand.
CTAAGTTTGAAACTAGCTAGATCTGTGTGAATTGTCCATGAACAGTTTAGGGATTTGATCACATCACTTACCTATGTACTTTCTTAAGGGAAATCATCCCACAGAGCTGTCAATTTAATAAATCATCTCCTTTTCATAATTTCCTTGTGACATGTATATCAATTGAAATGCGTTTAATATTGATCAATTCGACACTTTTTTTTTTTAATCGAACGATATATGTATTTTTTTATTTCGTTTATTATTCATCAAAATTTCTACACATTTAATAAATTCACAGTTAACAAATACATTCAAATAAAACATTAAATTTCAATAAATCAACTTCAAAAAGAGACGATCTCCTGTTTTGAAGTGAGTAACTTTGTTACAATATTACAAAACAATACAAAAAGTAAATAAAAAAACGAAAACACTACTAAAACATAATATCTATAAAACTTGAAAAAAAAAAAAAGAAAGTAAATCTGTTAATTTAATTAAATAACATTGAAATCTTTTTCCCGTTAATAATCTGTACCTAAAAATATTCTTAGCAAACCTTTTAAAAGCCAGATTAAACTCAGCTATACCAATATTTGCCAGATCCTTGCAATCCACCGGTAAAGCATTATATCACTTCACTCCTTGGTAGGAGTAGTGGTTTCACGCAAACGTTGTATTTTTTTTAAATAAAATACGAGAATTTAATATAGGTAGGTACTTAGAAATATTATTCGTCTATATTGTTCTACAGTGGTATAACTAAGGGTACAACTGTATGTATATAATATAACGTGGTGTGCGTTCAGAGATAAGATTGAAATCTTAGCTACATAATTGGCTTTTCTTGTTGAATATTGGTAGTACCTACAAGTAATAGTATCTACCTACTAGTACCTCTCCCAAGGAAGAAGTTAAACTGAATCTTATTATTTGAGATTACATATTAAGATTCTGTACAAGAACATCTATTGAAAAATGAGAAGACATTTTCAATGATGCCTTCAATACAAAGAAAAGTTGTTACATTGTTTCTTAACGGAGTCCGTGATATATTAAGATATTCGTTGAAATTTTCTTTTTAGAAGTTGCTTGAAGTAACTTGATAATGTATGAGATTTTATATTATACGATATCTATAGTGGATTTATAGACATAAATAAAATAAAGGTAGGTACTCTTGAAAATATCCACAAGTGTGGTTCTTTTGAAAACGTCCACAAGTGTGTGCAAAAACGTACGAGTTTTAAAATATGTAGTGAAAAACGAAACAATGTTGTATTTTTAATAAAATTATTTGAAATGAATTATTTTCACAATGCGAACACAAGTAGGTACCCTTCAACAATTGAAAAATATACACATTTTTATACATTATTTTCTTAGCTCTCAAATTCGTTATATGGAAACTTCTATGGGAAACTATAGTTAGGTATAATAAAAACCTCCAAACAATTTTAAAATCAGTTCGGGAAAAATAAATGAATATGTCATCTCATGGAAAGAAAGTTTATTAACTGAGTACTTTTAAGAGGAGAAAATAATCAGGTGCTTATATAAACATTTATATTTACGAACTTAATTAAATATTAATGTAAGTTTTTGTTTATTAAGGAAAGGTAGCCAAGAGGAAAAAGGGCCGCATCATTGTATACCTACAATATGTTCTGAAAGTAGAAAAACTTTGGGATTATTTTGTATAAAGGTAAGGGGAAGGGAAAGAAAACATTTTATTATTCCTATTGCTTTATAGTAAATAGGCAACATCAACATCAGATACAAAAGAGGTGTTTGTTATACGGAAACAAAAGATACGTGACCCTAACCATACCTTACCGTAAACAGGACAAATAAAACTTCTTTTGTATGTTTATTTACGTACATGCTTATAGAGTTACATTCTGGTAAACTTATTTTTTTAGTTCGTAAGACTTTAGCTAGGTAAGTCACACTATTCTATACTATACACTGAGAAAAATACCAATGAAATTTCACAACGAATCAATGGTACGTACTATCAGATTAGGACCAGAGATAGTACAAACGATTCATTTATACGAATCTATAATATAAACCTATCGCAAAGAAGTTGTTGGTAAATTTACCAATGACTTGTTTGCGACAAGTTTTTTTTTAACGTGGCGGCAGAATTGCCATCCACACTTCTCAGCATTATACAACCAGATAAGTCTCCATATGATCAGTCACGGTCACACAAAAACTTAACAGTCTAGTGCCGGGAAAAATTCATCTATCCAGATATACAGGATATCAAAGGATTAGGCTCAAAACGCGGGATCAAAATACCAGCATTGTGCCTGAAATATCTGTGTTCAAAAACTTTTTTACAATATTACAAGTGTTTATTATAATAGATTTTTGAATTTTAATATACAAATTAACCGGTAAATCTAATTTTTGTAAATTATTTATTAAAGATTTCGGAGTTACCCCTGTAGCTGACATGAATGGTATTATATAAACGGACCTAGAATGCCAAATATTTTTTATTTCTCCTGCTAGTTCTGTATATTTACGTATTTTTTCTGCGACGGTTGTTTGTATATTATGTGTATTTGGAACAGCGATGTCTATTAGGTACGTTATTTTATTACGTTTATCATGTAATACTAAATCGGGTCTATTATGATGTATTTGTCTATCTGTTATTATGGTTTTATCATAATAGAGCCTGTAATTTTGATTTTCTAAAACCGGTTCCGGGTTGTATTTATAATAAGGTATTACATTATTATTATTATTATAGATTCGTACTAATAAATCGTTTGTATTATCTCTGGTCCTATTCTGATTGTACGTACCAATGATTCGTTGTGAGTATTTTTCTCAGTGTAGGCAGAAACAACGGAACGCCAAATAAATCTTACCTTACACACTTCCTTCGCTTCCTCCACATTCATACAATTTCTCATGCATGCACGACGGTTCTTCTTACTTCGCACACGGCCGTCCTAGAGAATTAAGTAAGTCGTTTTTGATTCAAGTCCATCCATTTATCCGCCCATTCATACTACTTATCTAGAAAATTTTCACAAATGGGGTAACAAGTGAATAAAATGCATGCAATTTACATGAACATTAAACAATGTTAAAATATTCAGGTTGGGAAGCAAACCTCATCATTGAATTGAAGAAGTATGATGAAATGTCTTAATAATTCATGACATTTTACCAATAACCGCCTTTTATTTCGATTAGAGAACTATGTTTACACAATGTATCCTTGTGCGAAATCTAATCAGAAGAAGTGAGATAGGCGTCTCAACGCTTACGAATTGGCTCTAGACTGGCTTAAGTAATCACTTTCGGTGTCCATGGATAACGTTCACCAATTCCGCCATTCTTACAGTCACGATCTAAGGTTCACCAATCGAGAAACAGTTGATGCAAACCATAGAAGCAACCATTTATAAGATTTTAGATCTAAGTAAGTGAGATCTCATATTTCACTTCTTCGGATTAGTTTTGATTATCTCATATTATTTATTTAATAATTTCTTACTGTAGGTACATTGATCACAAAACATGCAATTTTAATGAAAAAATGCATCCAAATTAGATATTTTCAATATATAGAAGGCGAATTTATGCCAGAGGCGCGATCTCATCCAACTTACTCAATTAGCTTAAGGTTAGAATTCACATTGCACTATCATGAAAAACATATTAAAAGGCAAGTAAAAAAGAGAGACAAGATAAAAGAAAAGAGGCATAATATTTGAAATAGAATAAAAGAAGTTTTTTTTCTTTAATTTTGAACTTGATTATCATGTAACGGATATGCATTGTAGAATACTAAAAACATTCAAAATGTTTTGAAACTGTAACATAGTTAATTTTTCTAATAAATGATATTCATAGAAGTTGACTAAGTATTTTGAAAAATTAAATTTTATAGACAACAACTCCAGGAATATTTATGTATGCATACGTAGTTAGTTGAAAATGTAAATTTTTAGTTTGTCTGTGTTTCATTCCAAACCATTGAAATGTTAACAGAAGATATTTTTTAAAGATTTAGGTCGTAGCATTGAAAATGTCGCATTATACGGACGAGTAGAGAGACACGTAGGTCTGTAAGTTACCTACACTTAATGGCTTAGCACGCTTACACGAGACTTTTACTATACGTACATCTTATCAAGTTAATAAACAGATAAAACAACTTTCACAAGTATAAATTATTTTTTTACATTATTTTTTAATTCAAACTTTAACTTACAGCTGATATTACGTAATTAACAAAACAATAATTGTGCAAAACTAAAGCCAATTACAACTTACATAATATAATACAAAATGTTACTTAAAAAACAAATTGTATAAAGTGTTGAATTAATAATCAACGGGTATTTGGTCCATTAAATCAAGGCCACGATCGGATTACAATATTTATTATTTGGAAGGAACAAGCACACAGTATAGTTTACAACAGTTTATAAGCGGATATGACCAAAGAGAGAGAAAGCTAATATGGCCGCCCCTTTTATACCATTTTAGACGCGAGTATTGCCCGACTGAGAAACCAGTGCGTACAGCACCCACGTCTATGGTAAATTATTAAATTTAACATAAAGCAGTAATTAATTAAAATTATTGTGATGAAAGATAATAAGATTAATATGTATTTAAAAAGGTATAAGTATAAGATTGTTTTGAGAATGCCATCATTTGAGACTGAGATTGTTTTGAGAAGGATATGTTTTGAGAATGCCCAATGGTAGTTGGCCAAAAAGAGCACTGTTCTTCCGTCCGCAAGGGTTCCGTCGGCCCGGGCGTCCCTCTTTCACAATACACCGTTCATATGACAACGATATCAGAGCGCAGGGAATGTCGTGGAAAGAGGTGACGCAATCGGCGCAGAGACGCTCTGAATGGAGGAGGCTGGTTTCTGCCCTGTGCTCCCGAGAGGAGCGTTGATGATGAATTATAAGATTAAGAGATATCCAGTTATTTGAAAGGTTCTTTCAATATATGAATGATTTTGTTTTGAATGCACGATCATTGATCAATACCTAATAATAATAACCTCATTCATCAGACAAAAAACTTTTACCAGAAATTTTTATATTTATTGCAAAATTAAATCCTTTTGAAAAGGATTGAAAAATGAAAAAAAAATTTTTTTTATTAAGCTGACATTGTTCAGGATATAGAAAAGCAGTAAGTTCATGTTGTTTGGGATTGAAAAACGTAGGTTTTTGCGAGGCCTATATCCAGCAGTGGAGATTATAATATGTAGACAAACATTAATTAGATTGGTAATCTAAGTATTCTAGGGTGAATTGTCTAGTAGAAAATTATAAAAATCATAACATCGTTATTATATGAATTTGAAAGGTTTCACACCACGCGCAGTAGATTATTCACCCACATTCCTATGGAAACACCTGCTTTATAATATGATTGGGTTCGTAATAATAATGTTGCTAGGCCAATACACCTAAATCGTATTTTGTTAAGACGTAGGTACTTTTGAAATATTTAATTATTTACCTATTGACGTAACTTTTATTGGATTTTTAATTCTGTTTCCATCCTATTTTACGTGATATTTCTAATATATCGATCGAGAACAACATAGAAAGCTTTGAAAGGTCTCAGACAAGATCTTTCTTATGCGAAAGTAGTTGGATGCAATCGGATATTGATGAGATACCTACCTCCACCCGGATATCTCAGAAGTTGTGAAATCCTCTATTTATCCGCATAATTAAACTAAATTTGTCCTCACGGGCGGGCCATTGGGCAGGCCTGAAGGGCCAACTGGCCAAAACCGCCATCGTGGGAATCTTTTAAGTAACACTCTCTCTTCAATGTCCCCTTTGAAAGATGTTTATTTAATTAAATATAAAATAATAACAATGTAGTAAAAAAAAAATAAGAATACATAGAACAGGACAAGAATAACACAAGTAATAAAACAGAAATAATATCGAATAAATGAATTATGTGACAAATTGGTAGTAACAGAAGGCCGAGGTGAGCAATCGGGTATGCAGAAATTATTATAAAATCAATATGAAGTGTATAATATTTAATCTATTTTTTATTAAATAGTATGTATGACAATGTTTACATCGCAAACTGAATAGTTGCACTTTGTTTAAGAATTGGATTCGTTACAACAAATGTTAGGTAATTGAAGTGTTTTTTTTTTTAAATATAAATTTTATATATAGGTACTATTTGTGTGTATTATTAATATTTTTATTTTATTTTGTCTGTTTAGTTTGTATATTAATTTATCTGTAATTTTTGAACTATTGTTTGTTAATCTATATTGTTAAAGGCTTTGCCGTTTATGAAGTGAAATAAATAAATAAAAATAAAGATGGGCTTCTGACATACCTTACAAAAGACAAAAAGAAGATAGACGTAAAATTTCGATGCAGGAATTGTGGTGAACGTGCGGTATATATTTAACTACGCAATGGAAGTGGCTAAAAATAAAAATAAAATTATTTTGTAGAAAAAGATCTCCATAAAATTCTTTCAATAATTACGATGTCAACTTTCATTGAGTATTTTTAAATTGTTTCGTTATGAAGACGGCATCTAAGAAATAATGAAAAATATTTTTCGCTTCATGATTAAAATATGGAAGAAAAAAAATTACGTGTGATAAGAAACGAATTGAAAACATAATATGTATGACCAAACAGATATCTCAATTGGAGAACTATGTTTTCACAATGTAACATTGTGCAAAATAATATGTAATTGTACATAATGCATAATATATCGACTGTGCTCAGGACAAAGGCATCAAACCACAATTTTGACAAAAGTCATTTTATGTTTTAAAGTCAATCATTTGTGTCTTTTACACATTCTGGCAAAAGCATTCAATTCCCAAATGTCTAGTTTTTTATAAAAAATGCATAATATTTTTTTTAGCTAGGGCTTAATTGCAAATATCCAATAGGACAAAGGATTCAAACAGCATGAGTTTCATTATTAACACCAAAAAAATTCATCCAGACATAATTTTACGGCGAGGTAAAAGGCATCAAACCACATAACCCCAAACATGCGACATACATATCTCATTAACATGTTGCTAAAGTTTGTCAGGACAAAGGATTTAATCCACATTTTTGTTATTTTTTTGCTTATAACTTGTTGATTTTTGAATATTTTCTCTTAAATTTTTATGACATAATAAAAAAACTACATTACAAAAAGTTGGTAAAATAATAATGACAATAATTTGAAATTTTCTTTATCCTACAGTTTTTTGCTTCTCCTATAAAATTTGACTAATGTGGTTTGAATCCTTTGTCCTGAGCACAGTCGATATGTAAAACATAATATGTAATTGCTGAAAGTAGACCTGAGTGGAACGAAATAAGAGTAGTTAATGAGTTAATTTTTCTCTTTTGAGTTAATAGAGAGCTGGCGTTCTCTGGAATAATTGCAAAAATTATGAGGTAAATAACTAGAAGCGGAAATTAGTGTATTTCATTATGAAGTAAGTATTGAGATAGTGCGAAATAAATAGCAAAATATAAAAAAAAAATGAAATATATTTATTTATCATAACTTTATATTTATGTATACAATGTTGTAAATATTGTGGACTGACTATTATTTCTCGGTGAAATTTAATGAAAAATTGATTAAATAAAAATAAATATTAATTCATTTTATCGACAGTGATTTTATAAATAGTGAGCAGGCTTTTAAGAGCTTTCGTTCTCATCATCAGGCTAACGTTTAGTGAAATAATTACATTCAAATACAAGTTGTTAATAAAAAAAGAAAGTGGTAATTATAGTAGGAATAATATAAGTTAGTGGTAATATACAATGGGGAAATCCACAAATTAAAAAAAAAACACAAAAGCTAGTGATCTGACAACTAAAAAAAGACGTCTGTCTCACGATTTATAATATATCATCATCATCATCATCATCGCCCTCAACGCTCCTCTCGGGAGCACAGGGCAGAAACCAGCCTCACCATTCAGAGCATCTCTGCTCCAATCGCGTCACCTCTTCCCACGACATTTCCTGCGCTCTGATATCCTTGTCATAAGAACGGTGTAATTCGAATGAGGGACGCCCGAGCCAACGGAACCATTGCATACGGAAGAACAGTGCTCTTTTTGGCCTACTATCATTGGGCATTTTTAGAACATGACCCTGCCAGGACCATTGTCTCTCCTGTATCACGGAGGTTGCAGATTTCTGCCGGGTGCGTTATAAAAAAATATAGTAAAAAAAATACCTAGGTTTGTTTCAATTTTCCTAATTATGGAATTCTGCTTCAAGCTCACCGACATAATTAATGAGACAAAGTGATTTAGATTATATTAAAAACGAGAGTTACTGTTGAGGAACAAAATAAAAGTGTTTTATTTTTATTAATTTATTATAGAATGCCATCTACGGTTATCTATTTAAGGCAAGCAATTTATTGAATAAAAAAGCAATTTGCTGTACGATCCACGTATAAAATACTAGCTATTATTATTATTTAACTAAAGATACACGTGTGTAGGAAAATACACTACTAAATTTATTGTAGATATTACACATGTTTACTAGAGATGTAACGAATAGTGATTTTTTTCCGGCTACCGGAGCCCCTAGACAAACACGCGCTTGGCGATCGACTACAAACGAATTTTCGACAATAACTGCAACAATAACGCATAATTACACGGTACATGTAGGTAGATTGTCGAAAAGTTTGCCAGTAGTCGATCGCTAAGTACGGTTTGTCTATGGGCTTTGTTAAAGAATATCTGGTGTGATCTTAAAGTGAGTAACCGAGTTTGATCGCTCTAAAAGAAGCAAGCCTCGTAGTTGCCTCTAGATGTACTTAGAAGACATAAATTAATTAGTATACCTACCAATAGGAAGATGAGGACAATAACGATGATTTTGAATGATTTGCTTCCTTCGGTGATGTTTTGAAGTATCACAACAAAATTTAAACAAAATCGCCAACAACGAAAAAACTGGGTTTTCCACAACATCAGGCACCAAGGCCAGCTCATCAACATCGCGGAGGGTAAGAACGAAAGTAGGAATTATAGAGGCCGATTAAGAAACATCTTCGTGGATCAAATGTTGAAGGACATGAGCTGTGGCACATACGTAAAAAAAGAGACTAGCAGAAAAAAGTAAAAGGAAAAAAAAACATTTCAATGGATAGTACCCCACTATGTAGATACATTCTTTTGAACATTTTTGGAAATCTTGAACAAGCAGGATGTTAGCCTATTATGCGGAATTCAGCCAGATAGTTAATTGAAATAAAATAGTGGATATACGGTATTTATCGATGCGAGCAACAAATCTGAACCGGATACCTAATATTCTACGATTATCCGTAACACGTCTAGTAATATGTACTGAGAAGGTAATGGACTATTTCATTGGTGAATCTGAAAATAAATGTCTCGGAAGTTTGTTCGTGACCCGAACGATTCGATGCATGTCGATTTTACTGTCGCGTGTTCTGACATTGTTTATTTTGCTAATACTTCCTTTTTTTTATTTTATTATTATTGTTGTAACGTTTTTTAAAACACGATAAAAGAAATGAAAAACATGACGATACGCCTTTGTTAAAATTCCAGTTGTTATATTATTCCTTCAAAAACAATATGAAATCATATTTACGAGCTTTTTTATTTTAGTTTCTTAAGTGATAAAAAAAAGATATATTTATTTTATTTATTTCAACAAACTCCATCAGTCAGCCACAAAGTCGCTGATCTCAGAAGGTACACAAATACAAGTATGAACGATCATAACTCGTTACTCAACAATAGCTACTTTATCTGCCTTCCAAAGCATTACCCATCACTCAGCCTCTTGACGTCATCAGGACCTCTTTTATGTTTGTCAATCCCGAGTACAAGAATCCATTCCAATCCACAAATAGAGATTTCTTTATTTTGTTCTTGAATTTGTAATATTTTATTCGATAAAGCATTGGTATCACACTTCTTTCTGTAAGTTTTCAAGTCCCCCGTAAAAAGCACGTGTTCGAATAAATAAAAGACGTTTCACAAATCAAATTCACCGTTGAGGTTTGCCACCTGTTTTGAATGTCTTAATTTTTGATTGGCACAAAGAGGAAGGGTTTCATGTTCAAAACATGCGGCTGGTCTGCTGGCTACCCTGTTTGTGGAAAATGGCGTGATGGTATAGTTATTATATTAATATGCTATATTATCAGGCCAGTATATAATATGTACTTATGTTTCTATCAAAATATTGTGATTATACCTTACCTATCTTGAATATAATATTACAATTTTGATACTGTTGATATTATTATCATTTATGTCACAAGTATTCACAACCACTAGATACATAAATACATACTAACCCCACTGTTCTTCTTCTTCTTCGATGGCTCTACAGCTCATATCGAGCTTTGGCCTCCATCAGCCCTCGCCTCCAACTCCTCCTGTCTGCCGCTGCGGTTTTCCAATTAACAACTTGTAGGAGTTGGTTTGCGTCTTTTCTCACCTCATCCTCCCATCTCAGCTTAGGTCTGCCAACTTTTCTTTTCCCACCCGGATGTCCCTCAAGGATCCTTTTTGGTACCCGTGAAGACGACATTCTCTGCACATGTCCGGCCCATCTTAGCCTGTTAAATTTTGCATATACAGAGAGTCTGGGAGCCTTGTAGATGTTATATAGCTCATCGTTGAATCTTATTCTCCAGGTTTCGCCATCATTCACGGGTCCCAGGATTTTCCTTAGCACTCTCCTCTCAAATCTGTCCAGCTCTTCTGCAGACTTTGCTGTCATTGTCCACGCTTCGCACCCATAAGTCACTACTGTTCTTATTATAGTTTTGTACAGGGTAATTTTTGTTTTCCTGTGGACACTTTTGGACTTAAGGACTGGTAGAAGAGAAAAAAATGCTTTGTTTCCTGTTGCTATCCTTCGTTTAATTTCTACGTGGTCTTCATTTTCTTTGGTTATGGTAGATCCCAGATAGGTAAATTCATTGACTACTTCAAAATTATAACTTTCCTTAAACTGGGCCACATGTAGAGGGTTATTTCTGGGATTTCTGGACTGTTTCATTATTTTGGTTTTATTTTCATTAATTTCTAGTCCTATCTCCTTGGCTGTTGTTTCCAATGGATCAAATACTTCTTCTATGGCTGTCAGGGATCTTCCTATTATGTTGAGATCATCCGCATATCCAACTATCTGGCTGCTTTGGAAGTATATGTTAGGATTTGTGTTGTTATGATATGTCTGGCGTACAACGTATTCCAGGCTCAGATTGAAAAGTGTGGGAGCTAATCCATCACCCTGTTTGAGACCCTGGGATACTGTGAACTCTTCTGTAAGGTCTCCTCCAACCTTCACTTTGCACTTTGTGTTACTCATGGTTGATTTGATTACGCACGTTCCATGTTCCAAATCTTAAGTCCATATTTCGTTTGCCAGGTCTTGTCCGGTTTACAGTTCTTGTCCGAGGCGCGGTGTTAGGTTTCGTAATCCTTGCTTTTTTAGAGGGAGAGGTAATTAGCCTCTCGCCCAACCCCCTACCAGGAGGACCAGGGTTTTTCTGTCGGGGATATCCTTCCCTTAGCTGGTTGTCTCTCTTGGTTGTCTTATGTTTCTATCATAATATTGTGATTATACCTTACCTATCTTGAATATAATATTACAATTTTGATACTGTTGATATTATTATCATTTATGTCACAAGTATTCACAACCACTAGATACATAAATACATACTAACCCCACTGTTATACTAGGCTAAGTAACATGTTCTTGACAAAGAAAGATAAACGTTATCCTACTTTATATTATTTGGCTAAAGTAATTAGTAGATTGACTGACGACATTACTCCAACCGCGGGAAGGAAATGGATACAGAGGGCACAGGACCGCGACGTTTGGAAGAGGCCTATATCCAGCAGTGGAGAGATATCTGACTATTGAGTAATAATTATTATTCCAGTTGGTCCATGATTGTTTTTGGCGCATTATGAACACAGAATAACAGATTCTATTTGAAAAATTAAATAATGTTCAGGTACACACCATCATGGCCTAATATCCTGCAAGTTGGTTAGGTAGCAGACCAACTATTTGTTTATTATTTCTATAAATAATAGGGCCAATTCTGAATCTTGATGAACTAACTAAACTAACTAATAATAGTTGACTAATATTAGTCATTATAGTACAAATTCGTATTCAGTATTAATTACGAACTATAAACTCGATAACCACCAAGGGCAAACGGTAAAATCTATGGGACAAACAATAATATTAGTCGGTGATGCCGCAATAAAAGATGTTTTTCACGTTCCGATTTACACTTCTGGCAACAATTTAATAGTTGTCGCGCGTGAAAATTGTGAAATGTCAGATTTGCCGGTATATTTTGACGTTCGCATTTGCGTCGGTGGTGGTATAATATTACAATTTATAGATGCCAGGAGTTGCGAGTACCCTAAAAATATCCATTTTTTACTTTTAATTGAAAAAACAACTTTAAACTTCCAAAATATAGCAATATTCTGCGGCAAAATGACAGCAACTAATAATATTCGCACATTAAAAGTCGCGAATGTAGTTGTCAGATGTCAACTAAAATTTCGTTCTGAATACGAAATCCATAGAGTCTCGAAATTTATAGTTGTACTAAGGTGTCAAAATGAACTAGCTAACTAAATTTAGTTTAAGTACCGAAAACTGTGAATACGAATTTGAACTAAATATTATGACTCAACTATCTCCTTACACTTAGTTAGTGCAACTAAACTACATATTTTATGATTCAGCATAAAATAATTTAGTTGCACAAAACATATTAACTCATGTTATAAGATTTATCTTAGTTTCAAGATGAGCCATGAGTATATATTCATTTTTTATGAGTAGAGGTGTATTGTATTTGTGCAAGTATTGTATGCCTACCTACTTTAGTAAAGAAAGCTATAAAGCTAATATAAGTAAATATACCTAGCTGTTAGATTAGATAGCAATATAGTCGTAACACTTATCTTAAATCAAGATGAGCCATGAGTATATATTCATTTTTTATGAGTAGAGGTGTATTGTATTTGTGCAAGTATTGTATGCCTACCTACTTTAGTAAGGAAAGCTATAAAGTTAATATAAGTAAATGAATCGATGAATGTTAAAAGGTACCTATGTTATTTTTTCACCAAACGGAGATATTTAAAAAAAGCTTAATATTTCAGTCTAGAGCGATTTTTTTTCCTTTTTTTAACTAAATAATAAAAACCATACCCTATTTTTATTATTTAGTTAAAAAAAGGAAAGAAAATTTCGTTCTTGACTGAAATATTATGTTTTTTTTAAATATCTCCATTTAATGAAAAAATAACATAGGTACCTTTTAACATTCATTGATTCAAATATACCTAGCTGTCAGATTAGATAGCAATATAGTGGTAACACTTATCTTAAATCAATATTTAGTTCAGTTGGTTTGTTCACATATTATTGTAATTTACTTTTGGTGGATAGACGACACAAGCTTTTAGCTTACTGTGAAAGGTGTATAAAGTTGTATTTGGGTTTATAACAAAACCCAGATATATCTTTTTAAAAAAAAAAAAAAGAAATGTGAGAATTTGTGGGCATAGACAAAGTGTAAGGTATTTTTAGAATATCGCTTGAAATAGTAGGACGCCATCACGGCACATTCCATAAGTGGAGTAGCCAACAGACTATCCGCATATGTTAAACATGCGAACCGTTCTCTCCATTCCAATTCAAAAATAAGAAACTCATGATGGGTGGCAAACATTATCGTTGAATTTAAAATAAAATAAAAAATGATACTACTATACTATACTATACCATCACGGCATATCCCACAAGTGGGGTAGCCAGCAGATCAGCTGCATGTAAGAAACATGCAAACTGTCCTCTTCGTGCCAATATAAAATCAAGACATTCAGGATGGGTGGCAAACCTCATCGCTGAATTTAAGATGTGAAAATGATAAAATAAAATAATCTTTATTGTACATTTAAGTAGTACAAATGGCGGGTTTATTGCCTGTAGGCAATATCTGACAACCTACCAGTACCCATAATACAAGATTCATATTTTAATTTGGGACTAGCTCGATCTGTGTGAATATTGTCTATGCATATTAAACACCTGCCTTTTACAGAGAACTCGAAAACACAGTGGGGTATCTGTTCTCTACCGGGTTTCCACGGGATGAACCTCATATGTAAGATAATTATTGACATCTTCAATTCAGCGGTGAGGTATGCCATCCATCCTAAACACCTATATAATTGCACATAATATAGATATATAATTATTTTTGACGCACATAATATGATATACTATTTTTAAATTATTTTGACAATTGTATTCAAATGTAGGTACCTGTAGAATGCGTGTAAATAAATTGAGATGGTTTGGTCATGTGGAACGAATAGAAGAGGAAAGAATGACAAAGAGGATAAACATACGTGTCTGAAAGGAGGGGTGTGAGGAAGCGTGGGCGTCTGAGAACTACATGGTTTGATCATAAAGATCAAATTCTCAAGGACGGCCGTGTTTTGAGTAAGAGAAACCGACGTGCGTGTATGAGAAATTGTATGACTGTAGAAGAAGCGAAAGAAGTATGTAGGACAGATCTATATGGCGTTCCATTCTCTCTGCCTATCCCACTTGGCATACGGCGTAAGGGAATAGATAGATAGATAGAGATACCTACCTACATGTCAAAGTTGTATTTTTTTTTGGTACTGCCCCAGAATAGACTTTAGTCTAGTGGGGTAGTAATTATATTCCATAATGTTGTTCTTTTTGTTACATATTTACTGTTTTTGGAATAAATCAATATTTTTTATTTTTCTAACCCGTGGAGCACCCGGTAAAGAATTGGTCTCCCACTCTTCTCCATAAGTTTTCGAGTGTCCTGTAAAAGGCAGGTGTTCGAAAAAATAAGACATTTTACATCTTAAATTCGGCGATGAGGTTTGCCACCCATCCTGAATGTCTTGATTTTATATTGGCACGGAGAAGACAGCTTGCATGTTTTATATGCAGCTGGTCTGCTGGCTACCCCACTTGTGGGATGTGCCATGATGGTATAGTAGTAATATTTTTTTATTTAACTGTAACGGAGAAGACAATCTTCATGTTTAATACAACCAGTTAGTCGACTGTATATCCCACTTTTTAGAAACGCCGTAATTGTATAAGAATATAATTATATATTTTTGATGAAGATACCATACAATTCCTCGTGAAACTTTGTATTATTCATAATTATTACAAATAGTCTGATATTATGGAGAGCCACGCGTAGAGTTGTGACTATAACAAAATTGATTTTTCATAACGTAAATACCTAACACAATACAACATTACTCATCAACCAACAGACAGCAAGTGTGTACTAAACACATACCCTGTCTGTTAAAATACATATTTATTATTATTATAATTATAATGTTACTATGCGGAAATAGTAGCCAATAGTAAATGTCTATTGTGAACTATATCGGGTTCTACGCGTTCTTTATACATACTTAAATTTTTCAACGTTAGTGAAATGTGAAAAGTTTTTGAAAGCTCTTGACAATAAGGAAGGCTGATTATAACAAAGGTGCTAAGCGTCTAGAGCAGAGGTTCCCAAACTTTTTTTTTCATAGACAACTTTCGAAAATTAGCTGGTTCCGGTGGACCCCTTGCATTTCTATATTGTTGTTTAACACATATTACGTGTTGTTTAAATTTCTACCCCCCGTCTCCGAATTTTTGTAATGGTGTAGGAATTTATTATTTAATATTTACTCGAATCATTAAGTAACTGGTACTTTTACCGAATATATGATACTTTTAACTATTGATTCGTGGACCCCCTACTAATGACTCGTGAACCCCCATTTTTTAGTCACGCCAACGTAGACCCCTGGGGGTCTTGGACCACTTTTTGAATCACTGGTCTAGAGCATAAAACCAAAAAAAAGTGAATAGTATGGAAAACAGCAAAGCAATATACATAGCACAAAAGACATCTATTGGACAAAGTTTGAAGTACCTTCCTACAGTATAATTATTGTTCAATCACTTAGCATCTTTGTACGATTATTTATTGGCCTTTATGTATTACACTGATTGAGAGAAAAAACTCATTTTTGTTATTTAATACCTTTGTAATAATCAGCCTTCAATTATTAAGATCGATGACTTGATAACTTATTCATAATTTATTCATATTCTTCAGCCACTTTAGATTATAATAAAGATTAGAATTTTGTTTTAATTAACATTTTTTTGATTAATTATACCTTACTGATTTATAAAAAATGTGATGTAATATATACCTACGTAAATTTCCGACATCGTACATTCCTGTAAATTTCATTAGTAAGAAAATTTCTTGATAATGAAAAACTAATAAGTAACACATTCTCAAATTTCATGTTTGTTTTTGTTCCTTCTATCCAATAAGGTATTACTTAACACCAATGCGGGTACTAGAGAGTTTGATATGTCAATGGTCAACCTGCGAGATTCACTAATATCTAGTGTTGTGGAATTCTCAAGAAATAATTTTGCGAGAAATTTACCGAGAAATTTCTCCGTAAATTTCTCGAAGTAGAGAATTTTCGGAGAATTTTTTTTATTTTTTATTTAACAGTATAATAATAAAAAAAATACTTTATTCAAT
The DNA here is from genome assembly GCA_947579605.1 of Athripsodes cinereus. Lineage (NCBI taxonomy): Eukaryota > Metazoa > Arthropoda > Insecta > Trichoptera > Leptoceridae > Athripsodes > Athripsodes cinereus. The sequence goes on from OX388306.1 coordinate 37,994,497, forward strand.
CAATCAATAACAATGTACAAATGTTGAGACAATTTATCACCAATATGGCTACAATTAATTATGGAAACAAAAGATGTTAAGTACCTACATAGAAAAAAGTGCTAATAACTGATGAAAAATCTTGATGTTTGACACTCCACATGCCCATATTTAAGTTCAAAAAAAATTGCAGGTACGTACATGGAAAAAAAAGTGTTAATAACCTCTGATTTGGGCCTTAATCCGCACGTCAAATTTTTGGATCAATCAGGTTGGCTGCGAAGTGTACTGGGTTAAAGGTCATAATACCACTAAGAAAAATTATGGAGAGAAATTTCTCTTCCATCAGAGGAGAAATTCTCGGAGAAATTTCTCGTTCTCAAGAAATTCCTTTGGAGAATTTTCTCTTCTCACATCACTACTAACATCCATGCTTTCTCACAGAAAATTTCCTTTCTATCAGACTTCATTAGTCGTCTCTTCGTCATACATTCCATTCGCTCCAACAGCCAACCAACCAATTTAAATTTTTGACTGTACATTTAAATTTATTAAAAAAATACACTATTATACTCCTATATCGCCACGGAATATTCCACAAGTGCGGTAGCCAGCAATAAACATGCGAGTTGTCCTATATGTTCCAACAATAAATTAAGATATTCAGGATGGGTAGAAAACCTCATCGCTGAATTTAAAATGCAGTATGCAAAATTTTAATAACAGTATTAGTTTTTTACGTAAATTTAGACATTTTACATCTTAACTTCAGCAGGGATGAGGTTTGCCACCCATCCTGAATTTTTGATTTAATGTCGGCACGGAGAGGACATCTTGCATATTAATATATGCAGCTGGTCTGCTGGCTTCTCCAATTGTGGGATATGCCGTGATGGTACATTAGTATTAGTTTTTAGCTCAAAGATTTTCCATGAGTACCTACCTAGATATTTAATAAAATATTCTACAATAGGGCCAATTCTGAATCTTAATGAACAAACTAACTAAAAAGTTGATTAATATTAGTTATTATGTAGTATTCAGCATTAGTTATGAACTATAAACAACTATAAAATCGAGAACCACCAAGTGCAAACGGTAAAATCCATGGGACAAACTAATATTAGTCAGTGATGCCGCAATACAAAATGTTTTTCACGTTCCGATTTACATTTCTGGCAACAATTTAATAGTTGTCGCGCGTGAAAATTGTGAAATGTCAGATTTGCCGATATATTTTGGCGTTCGTATTTGCGTCAGTGGTGGTGTAATTTTACAATTTATACATGCTAATAGTTGCGAGGGCCCTAAAAATATATTTTTCTACTTTTAATTAAAAAAAAACAACTTAACACTTCCAAAATACCTATAGCAATATTCTGCGGTAAAATGACAGCAACTAATAATATTCGTACATTAAAAGTCGCGAATAAAATTCTGCAAAATCCAACTTATTTTAGTCGTCGGCTGTCAAATAAAATTTTATTCTGAATACGAAATCCATAGATTCTCGAAATTCATACTTGTACTAAGGTGTCAAAATGAACTAATGAACTAAATTAGTACGGAAAACTGTGAAAACGAATTAGAACTAATTATCATGACTCAACTATCTCCTCACACTTAGTTGACTTAGTTAGTGCAACTAAACTATTTTATGATAAAGAATTGGCCATAATATCATCGTTAGTAGAATAAAAAGAGCGAATGAAATTCACGAGATAAGAGAACTATGTAAGTTGCACATAATAATAATAATATCCATCATTTTATCTAATGAAAAGAATGATGAATATTAATGTTACAACCACGTATGCAGTGCGGTGCAGGTAGATGGATATGTATATGTTTGTTTGTTCATTATACACAATAGTTTTTAATGTTGTGTGTTCTTTGCAGTAACTTAAGTACGTGCATACATAGAAAACAGAGTTGAGCTGTCCAACGTACGAAAATGTCTACAGAAAAGATGGCCCAATAAATGTACTCAAATAAAAAAAATCTAATTTCTTTACACTCTTCTCTTGAAGTTATTTTGATGTTTTAAGTACCTAATGTGAAATGAAATGAAAAGTTTTTAATTTCCCTCTTAACAATGTATCAATATTATTGGACAATAACAATTATCACAATATCATACATTACCATGAATATCACGTATGGTCTTATCACTTTATCTTATTATCACACCTTATCACTGGCTCCCAATAAAAGTCCCAGACGAGCGTGCTAGAGGCAACCCCCACAGTGACCAAACATTGGATAAACTATGGCTGTCTTCGTAAAAGTAGAACCCAATATCGGGCCGCCCACTGGACCCGAGCGACTGTACATACATGTCACTAATTGATTTACATAAGACAGGGAAATTACACCGTCCCACTAGATTGCTTTGTTCTGGGACGGTGATCTCAACCTGTTTTTTTTTCTGTAACTGATTACAGGTAGTGTTGTTCATGTTTTATGAATGTCTTAATTTTTTGTTGACACAGACATGACAGCTTGCACGTTTATTGCATGCAACTGGTCTGCTGGCTACTCAACTTGTGGGTAATTATTACCTATTATTGAAATAATACCATATTCTACTGGGACCATTACAGCATTTGGCCAAAAGAGGAAATGCCGTGATGGGATGGTATTAGTAATTTTTTTTTTTAAAGATATATCTGGATTTTGTTATAAACCCAAAAACAACCTTATACACCTTTCACACTAAGCTACATAAAAGCTTGTGCCATGAAAGGGGAGTTTGCCGGCACCTGGGATTAAACCACGGACCGCTTGCTCCGGAGGCCGAGACTCTATGTACCTCCAGGCTACCGACGAACTCGAATTGTTGTTTAATAGGTTGAAAATTATTTTATTTTAAAAATTTGTTATTTAGAAAAGTCCAGTCTATCAAAGGAAAATTAGTCTAGCTTTCTTAGATTAAAAATTGATCAAAAGATACAAAAATAAAACTCTTGCGTTACTATGGAGGGTCAAGATTTTTTTAGGTGGCTAACGTTCGATTATTACATTATTATTCCGTAGACTGTAACTTTTTTACGTTATGTACACGTATCATGTAATATTTACGTTTGGTATAAAGTTGTAGCCACCACATTAGCTTGTAGTACTACATTAATACCCAGACATTATGTTGAACCAAAACAGGTATAATGTGTGTACTTACATTAGTCATTAGGTATAATGGTCTCAGTGCAGGGTGATGTTTTATAATAATAATAATAATAATTAGTACCTCAGTTATACCTGTACTTAAATACATTGGGTATCTACTTACATAGTATCTATAATATACCTCAATGTGTGGTGCATTGCATAAATTATTCAGATACCTCTATACATACATATAGCTGAAGTTGCAGGGCAGACAAAACGGTATGTAAAATAAAGGTTTAATAGGATGTAATGTAATATGTAATGACGACTGCATAGAAAAGCAATTGAATAAACATTCTCTATTTGTCTATTCATTCATCAAATATAATCAAACAACAGATACAGGTAATATATCGGATTGTACAACAAGATAGACGGCTGTTCAATTATAATCCTTTTGTCATAACTATATACACATATCAAACCTATAAACTGAACTGAAAACTTAAAAATAAAAAAAAGAGTTAGAACAATATAAAGAAAAATTAAAACTTGCTCATTTAATTTTTATTTATTATATAGGTATATTTAAAGTTAAATGAGTTCAATTTTTGACACGATCGGGTTGAAAACTGGAACTTCTAGTTCCTATGATGAAGAAGATTCGGAAATGTTGACCGGGCATAAAGAGTAGGTACTCGAAACCAGCTTCGTGTCGATTCAAGAGTATGAATAAACATTGTCTATGAAATTTCAAATTTAATGAGTTCAATTTCTGACACGATCGGGTGTCGAAAATTGAGACTTCTAGTTTCTATGATAGAAAAGATTCGGAAATGTTGACTGTGCTTAAAGAGTATTCCAAATCAACTTCGTGTCCATTCATAAGTATAAATAAACATTCTCTATGAAATTTCATATTAAATGAGTTCAATTTAGTGACACAATCAGCTGCTGAAAAGTGGGACATTTAGTTTCCATGATTGAAAGGAATTTGAAATATTGACTGGGCTTAAAGAGTACTCTAAACCAGCTTCATGACGATTCATAAGTACACAGGTGTGCAATATAAAAAAGCACAGCATGCACGAGCAATTTTATGACAGTGAAAGAAGCGAAAAGTATATACAAGGATAGTAAGGGGCGCTGATCCTCTTTGCCTTCCCCGAAATGAAAACGGCCCGATGATGATGATGAATATTCAACAAATAAACAAGTTTAAAAAACTTTATAGATATTTCAAATTGTTCCGATTCGATTGCATGTCTTCATAACGTTTTCATACATATCTTGCATGCCACATACATACATACACCTGTATGGAATAAGGCAATGCACTGTGGTGACATTTACCCGGTTCTGGTCGTTGTTGTGTGTGCCTGGGGCTCATTGCACCAGAAGCAGCATTACTGCTGAAGTATGGCTGGAATGAGAGGGTGTGGGGACGGACCTGTTGCCCGCTTTACGTTGTAGGTATTGCCTATGGGGTTATTATCGATCCACATAATATTCACATAGTACCTAGGTACGTACAGTATTCACGATTCAGTTAATATCTACCATTTGTTGGTTCTACGGTAACGTTTTCAATATTTTATCATCATAGCCAAAGCTATATTATAGCTATTAATAGTCATGAGAGTGTATGTATAATTATAAGCATGGGGTATCATTATTCTATTACGAATAATTTATATGATATTCACTTGTACCCGTCCATACAACCACGCCATATTATTTAACTATAAGTACAGGTAACTAGAAAATGTATTGAATGAAATGAATATGGCAATATTCTCGTCGTATATCTCTGCACTCTTCGGAACTAGCTGTGAATAGACTTACTGAGCCCAACAGAGCCGGTAAGTCTTATTTCTATGAGAAGACTTTTGGTGTTGTTGGGCCGGTTACGTGGAATCGCCTACCGGTGCCATTGAGAGACAATCAGGTTCTCACTAGCTTCAGAAGCAAATTGAAAACTGTACGCTTCACCGGCGCCCTTGAGACCGTCTAGGGACTGTTAAATGGCGTCAAAACAAAATTATCCAGAATCATCATCATAAAGAAGTTTACTGTATACAGATAATTGTTAGATAGCCCTGAAAAGTGAAGACTCGTTTTCACTATTACTAAAAGAATATTGTACTTTGATCCATTTTCTTTATGACTGAGTGAACAATAACCATTATTTAACATATTATGACAAAGGCTATTGCTGAAAGGAAAATATTAAGAATCCAATTCTTTTTAGTAATTTCACCCTCAAAATGTAGCGGTTCATTATAATAAAATGAGATTAACGTGTAGTTAATAAATTATCGTTGATTTTAAAAGCAATAAATACCAATATTTGGTAAATAATATGATAATTAACTGTCATCATAAGCCACAAATTAGCATGATAAACTAATCATCTTTTATGACTATAGGCGGTAATAACTACCTTACAACGTTCTCGCAAATTTGAGTCTTTAATGGAAATTTGCTAGGATGGCGATTACCAAGGTACGTGTATGTATATTCATGCCATCAACCAATTCTACCTTGCCTCACCTATAAAAGTGCGTTCACACGGGGCGAATATAGCCAAGAATTTAAAATATCGCTAGCCGTTTAAACCGTCTGAAGATATTTTTTAATAAATATTCATACGATGAAAGTAGAATTATTTTGTTGACATGCTTAATGCCATGCCATATATATTATGAAATTTGTTTTTCTATCCCGTGGAGCACCCGGTAAAGAATTGGTCTCCCACTCTTCTGCGTAAGTTTTCGAGTGCCCTGTAAAAGGCAGGTGTTCGAAAAAAATAAGACATTTTACATCTTAAATTCAGCGATGAGGTTTGCCACCCATCCTGAATGTCTTGATTTTATATTGGCACGAAGAGGACAGTTTGCATGTTTCTTACATGCAGCTGATCTGCTGGCTACCCCACTTGTGGGATATGCCGTGATGGTATAGTATAGTATAGTAAATTTGTTTTTTTTTGCTCTGCCTACCTATATGTAATAGTTTATACAATGGTATCTGCTCCCCTCCTTTACACAAGATTACTTTTTAATTTTTAAGGAAGGTAAAACAGTTAGATACAATAATATTTATACAATACTGTAATAAGATTATGTTTATGGTTGTTATATTTTTATGATCAATTAAATTGTTTAAAAAAAATATTAAAAATAGTAGAAACGATATCTCCTCAAGTTGAACATCTTTCAAATTCTGTTTGCTTAACTATATTGGTTTCTTTATACGCACATGCGTAGATAGGCGCTTAATCCGTATCTATGGTGGAAACTGTTTGTCGTTCATTGGTCCGTTGGTTAGTGTTGTGTGCTCGTACACAGTTTTCGTGTCGCTTTTATTATTTTTTCCTTAATTAAAAAATGTCTTACATTATCCCCTACTAAATATTCGTACAAAGTCACGCCTTTTGCGTTCTGAGTGACAGATTGAATATCATAATGTTTCGGTGGACACGTTTCACGTTTATAGACGTTCAACGGTTTTCGTTTTTTATGCAAGCGAAATCGTCCGGCCTTTACGTCGTTTCGTGTGAACACCATATCAGTTCACTAGACAACTGATAGTTTTCTCAGTAAATGAAGTTGTTAAGGAGGTGAAGATGAGAGTGTTAGTACACAGCAGAAGCAAGCGAGCTAAGGATGAAATTATTGTGCATAGGTTTAACATTATCGCTTCAAGGAACTTACAAGTAACTATGTAGGTACATAATGATATGGAAAATTTGTATTATGTAAAAAAGGTTTAATGTTAATAACATACGTAATTTTTTTTACTATATATATGATTTTCATTATACCTATGGGTGTGATACCAGAAAACAGAGAGAGAGATTTACATTATAAGGAATACCTACAATTGGAACTAACATAATTGTTTCGCATTTTAATCAAATTTGTGACAATTACAAGTGCTTTCAAAATTTTATAATAGTTAGCAATAGTAAATTACATTAAAATTGGATAATAACAAAAAATAAATAACAAAACTCAAAATGTGCCCTTGTGGTGGTTCGTATCACAAAACGGCATTAACTTTTTTTTTATAGTTTAAAAGTTATATCTGGGTTTTGTTATAAACCCAAATACAACCTTATACACCTTTCACAGTAAGCTAAAAGCTTGTGTCGTGAAAGGGGGGTTTGCCGGCACCTGGGATCGAACCACAGACCCCCTGTTCACGAGGCCGAGATTCTACCTCCAGGCTACCGACGAATTTAAATAAATGTATATATATTTAATTTATTTATTCATCATTATTACAAAACATTTGAAATATTATTATTAAATATAATTCAATATTATACGTAGGTATTATTCGTTTAATTAAAATAGCACTAAGTATAAGTACATTAGTTCATGAATCTTAGTGCTGTTTTGTAAATTTAAATGTTTTTATTTGTTGAATAATACTAAAAGGTTTTGAATTTTAAAAGCACAAAAGTTAATAATGTTAAAAGCATCCAATAAAGTAAATATATTGAGGAAACAAAAGTTTAATCAAAAAATCTTTGACATAATCATTTGCCTTAAATGTAGATACAAGGTGTTAATTAGAAAATTCTCACGACAAAATCATTAATGTGTGTTCAATATTGAATTATGTTCCAGGATGTTGTCGCGTTAATTACTTTGATGATGACGAGGTGTTGAAAGAATAATAATAATTATGTAGGTTGCACAGCAGGAAACCAGCGGGCGACTTCAAATAATATAACTCATTAGCATACTGGCAACATTGCCTTCAGCGTTTAAATTACATATACCTACGTACTTTTCTTACTATGACGTAGACAGCAACCTGTTTAGATGCAAATATAATGAAAATTGACTCAATAATAAAATTTAAAAGATTTTCATCGATAAACTTAAAATTTTCAGAGATTCTTGATTTTTTTTATTCCTTTCTACTTATCCCTAAATATTTCATACCAAATTATTAATGTGGTAATTTATATTTTTTTATTTTATTTACTAGAACAAACATACCTACACCAACAGACACATCAAATACATAATTATAGCAAAACAACAGAAACAAATATACGCCCTATTACAGGCGTTATTGGTTAGTCTCTCGCCACAGGTCCCGGCCGGCCTACTACCCCAAAGCACCCGGAAAAAAACCTATAGAACACTAAAGTATTCCCATAAGAGTCCAACCGAGCTACCTCAAGATACCAGGAGCAAACCCAACAGCGAACAACGGATGTACATTATTTGAGTCTCTATAAAAAAACAATATTTGTTTATTTACTTATTGAAAAAATAAACGACTGATGTCTCTTACTTATAATAATTACATAATTACTACTATACTGTCATTGGATAAATTGAAATTAATCTATATCTTTCTAATATAGATTAAACAAACACGAGAGAGACGTCTTTCGACTTTTTAAGTCCTCAAGTCGTGACCTAAGAAGTCGAAAGACGTCTTTCTCGTGTTTGTTTGTATAGTAACGTTTGTTTTAATTTATCCAAGTGTTTTATTTGTTCAACTGGTTTTGCAAAAACTTATCAAATGTTTTCATTGGAGAATTATGTTTACATAGTGTTAGATTATACCAAATCAAATCAAGCTGCACACAAAAATTAACAAAATAAAAGTTTATTCCAAAATTTGTGTGAAATATTACATTATGTGGACATGGTTCCCCAATCGAGATATCCAAAATTAATACATTTTAATCAATTCACGTAAGGCGTTAAAACTACGAAGGTAAAAAAACATAATTGCTCATGTTATAATTAACTTTCCACAATTTATCTTAACACACATCGATCACAGAATTTATTACTCTGGATACCAGTGTGCAAAATTTTATATATAATCATATTAAAATTTACGTGGTAAGAAAAAAACAGTTACTTATTTTCTGAAATTATTAGGTAATGTTGGTTTTAAAAGTTGCTTTTGGTATTTTTCTGTTGAAGTTACTAATTGATTTATTATTTTCACAAGCTTTGAATGTTACGTTATGTTATTCCGCGGTCACGATATGTATCTAATTTAACGACCATTGATAAAAAAATTGAATTACTAATACTAATTTTTATGAATAAAAAAAATATTGGTAACAATTTCGCAGAGTTTATAGGTACGTGTCCTAAAACTACCGTTAACACATTGGCCATCTTCAAAAAAGTTAAGAGGCATTATTTTTTTTCACCAAAAACACCAAAAAATGCACGTAAAGAAAAATCAAAAGCTCTTTTGTTCAATTTGGTACACGGAGGGTTATATTTAAATCGATGTTTTCAGGTGTTGTCGTCATCCCTTTCAGCATCGCTTCATTTTCACATATATTTTAATTAAGTAATCTGTCTAAACGGTTAGTTGTCAACTGAGTTTCAGTTAATGGAATGTAAATTTGTAACTCTCGGTGTATGTAAGTATAATTAAACTTATATCATTATTACCTTCTACATACTATCATACGTTGTGTTGCTGTATATAGGTACATATATATGGTAAATGTAATTATCCATGTTACACTTTCTGGTAATCACAAACAACATTAAATATAAACACCATAAATTGCTGTTGATTTAATGGGAATGTATCTCATTAAAATATTATTATGAAGAGGAAATAATGTGTTAAAACTGCGCTTGAATTATCTAATCCATTTTGAGAAATTTTAGTTTGTCTGTAGTATGTAAATAATTTTAATAGTGTGAATGTCAAATCTATCTATGAGGGTTTGTTTGCAAGATGTATGTATGTACGAGATCGAAGAATGTATCTATAGATGTCATGATTGTGTGCATGGTTGGCATGTTTGATTTTTGTTTGAGTTTTGCTGATTCAACTGATAATATGTATCAAATATCTGTTGTGCATCTCAATAATAAATAAATAAAAATAATATCATTTTTGATTCAATAAGAATGGATAGTGTAAAAATTTTCTGTAAGTACATTTCACTTGATTTGTTTGATCACGAATTAATTTATTGACTTATAATATTTAAGATATCTTCTTCTTCTTCTTTTTCCTCGTGTGATAGATTATTGATCTGTTGTTTTGGAAGTGATTCCCTCTTGTGACCCTGAGGACCAGCTATCTTTCCATCTTTTTGGTGGTCTTCCTCGTGAACGTGAGCCAGCCGGTGTCTTCTTTGCAGCAATGTGGGCGATCCTGTTTTCAGCCATCCTGTCCATTTTAGGTTAGGTTAGTTAGGTTTTTTAGGTTAGGTTTTAGGTTTTAAATTAGGTTAATTACTTTCTTATAATATTTTGTTTGCTCCCTATTTTTGTCGTTTTATATACATTTTAAGGAAATTATTTGTATGTATTATTTTTACAAAAGCTTTTACGCCGTTTTATTTATTAATAAATAATTACAATTAATATATTTTTTTAAGGACAGAACCCTTATCTGGAGATAAATATCTCCTTAACGACACACACATGCACTAACAGGATTAATGTCACGTTGAAGCGAGAAATGCTACCTCGAGGAAGCACTCTAGATTTAGCGAAGATTTTGGTGCTAAAAAGGGAAGGGAAGAAATGGGAATAAGCCTTCCTCTCTATGCAGTATTATTAGGTGCTCAAAGGGGATCTAAGGTTATCTATAAAACTTCTACTATTACATATACTTTAACATCAGGACATATCCCACAAGTGAGGTAGCTAGCAGATTAGCTGCATGTATTAAACATGCAAGATGTCGTTACCAAAAAAAATATTCAAAGACATTCATGATGGGTGGTCAACCTTTGTACTGAATTCAAGGTGTAATAAACTTTTAATTTTCGCACACCTTCCTTTTACAGGACACTTGAAAACTTACAGAAAAGAGTGGGAGAACTACTTTTTGACGGAGACGTCATGGATAATTTTAATATTTCCGCAACTTATGTCTGAATAAAGAAAATTAAAATATTCCGTTATTTTTAGCCGATGAAAAGTATTGCAATATGGCGAAGCATATTTTTTCCCTGTTTTTCTATTATTTTTACGAAAAAACAACTTTAACATGGTTTGCTCAAAAGCAAATTTAATTTTAAACGAATATGCTTTTTAGTTTTTTGTAATATGTGAATGTGTGTTCAGAACAATATTCCAACAGCTTGTGGTGAAAAATTATTCAAAATTAATGCCATGAAAACCCTTATTTGCAAGTAGGTAAATAGCATTTTAAACGTAAAAATAATAAAAAAAGATAATTTTAAATTTATAATATTCTGATATATATGAATGGTGTTACTATCATAAAGACATTCAGAAAACCATAGAAATAATGATAACCTATTCATAACATCATTGATTTATGCGTAAGGAAGAACCTTACCAAAGTCTTTGTATGGAGTATTCTGCTCTATGGTTGTGAGACGTGGACCATCAGCAAGAGTGAAAGCGGACAGTTGGCGGCCTTTGAGATGTGGTGCTACAGACGCATGCTGAAGATCCAGTGGTCGGAACACGTCGAAAACGAAGAAGTATTAACCAGGGTAGGCGAAAAAAGGCAACTTCTTAAGAGAATAAGCCAACAACGAGCTAACTGGATAAGCCACAACATCAGGCACCCAGGACTACTCATCGCCATCGCGGAGGGTAAGACCGAGGGGACAAATGACAGAGGCCGACCAAGAGATGCGTTTATGGACCAACTGAAGAGGGACATGAACTGTGGCTCATACATAGAGCTGAAAAGACTGGCTGAGAATAGGGAGGAATGGAGAAGAAAATCCAAACCCGTTGCAGACCAATCCAATAGATTGTAACTCATTATATATATTCATTACATAGTTGTGTGAGATATCTCGGATAAAATACAAGAGAGCAGATTGGTCTACTGTATCGAGGTTACCAACAAGTGACTAAGAGGGAGACCAATGCGCAGATGAAGTAGTGAGACAAGACATGCAGAACTGCGATGTTTCCCATGAGGATGCACTCGACAGAATCAAGTAGCGAAAGAAGACAAGAAAGGCAGACCCACCACGATGTAGGAATAATAATTGCCCAAGGTGAACATAGTTGAAACAAGATTGCATTAAATACTATTATGATTAGCACTGTTTGTATTGAGATCGGTACACTGTGAGTAAAAAGCACATATTTTTTCTTATGATTGAGCTAAATTTGACTGCCTACCCTTTCCGCTAAGTTTGTCATTGTTTTAATTTTATAATTTGATATGATACGATGTGTTTTTTTTTATATTATGGTTTATGTGATACGATATTTTTTATTTTTGTATTGTGATTTCATTTGGTATTAGTATTTTGCTTCAATTTACTGTCACATGTATCAAAGGCGTAAGTCATATATTTTATTATAAATAAATAAATCAAATGTTTCTCGATTGGTGGATCTTTACTGTGAGATTGAAAAAAGTGAAATCGGTGATCGATGTGAATCATAAAAAACTGTATTTATTTTAGGAAATTCTGTACTAAATTCCAAAAAATAGGTAGCAACAGTATATAAGATTGACATATAATTGAAAAATAATTATAAGTAGAAAATATTAAATTAATAAGTTAATTAAAGCATAGAAAAATAATCTCAAACTATTATAGAACAAGACGTCATTAATCAGAATAATATTACAGAAAAATAATAATCGTTAGTTTAGAATAAATTATAAATACTGTATTTAGACATGCAAAAGATTCTTTATCAGGATTTGAACAAAGAGACGGGTAAAAAGAAACCATTAGGTAGGTAGGTACTATCAAAGTAAGTAAATTAAGTAATAGTAAATTGCTAACCATTACAGAGAGCAAGACAATGAAGCAAATTACAGTCACGGCGTGGCGGAGCTTTATAGAAATAGAACCTTAATATCCATCGCCTCTTATATAGTATGGAAAGTTCTTATATACAAAGTAGTAGTAGAATTAAAAAGTGTTTATTTTCTTACATCCATTACAGTTTCATTGCGTCTCATTTTATGTTTTAAAATTGTTGGAAATTTATGTAACTAGCTTATTTTCAACTTTTTTTATGGTAAATTTAACGTATCGGTCTTACAAAAGCTTTACGATTCTCCCAGTAAAAAGAGATTGATAATATTCTAGGAAGTCGAAAGACATCTCTCTTGTGTTCGTTTAACCTAAAATAGAATGAAAAGTATGTTTTACTTTGTCCAATACCTAGTGAAACTTCTCACGCAAGGAAGTATTGCAAAAATGTAAAGATGCTTGCAGATGATTTGTCGAAAACAGTCTAAAAACCGTTTAACATTACTAAGACAGTCTCAAAGGTGCTGCTGAATATTGCAGTATTTAATTTGTTCCTGAAAATGGTAAAAAATTGTTTGTCTCAGTGGCTCTGGTGAGACTGGCCCGGTATCATCAAAAGTCCTCTCGTAAAAGGTGGACTTTTTTAATCTTTTCACACACTCTAAACATGGTGTGAAACTTAAACTTATAAAGATTCATACATCTTCACAAATTTGACAATACTTAAATGGTTTTGTTAAATCAAAACATTAAAAATGTTTAAGCTTCATATTAATAAAAAAATTGTAATTCCTTTAAACCAAAACATGGTTTTACTTTCTGTCTGTCTTTATTCAAAAATTTACATAGCACAAGCTACTGTGTCTATAAAATGGTATATAAAATCTTTAAAAGCAAAAGACACGCCGTTAAATAAAATCGTAGGTAGATACCGACTTATAAGATTAATGCTTGTCGAGATACTTTAATTACTTTTGCTACTTTTATATCCATAATATTCTTAGATGAAATATAAAATAAAACATTAGCTCTCGTACTCACAAAAAATCATATTTAGTCTTGAATAAACAATCGTGGTTAGTTTGATAATAGAATTATTCCTGGATAAGCAATAATTTTACTCACGAAGTAAAATGTTTCACGGTGTACTTATTCTATAACATTAAACCTACTGAAAATTAACGTGAAATGTTCATAATATGCAAGTTTTTTCCGTTATCTATTTTTTTTTTTTTTCTAATAGAAAGTGTTTTGAAGATCTATGGAATACGCAAAACACAAAATACGCACCCGGGAATTATATAAAAAATTATATAATTTAAATAATTATAAATGACAATTCCAAATAATGACAATCTCTGAATGTCACGTGTTACTTAGCGAGATATAACAGACTGATGAAATAGAAACTGTTTCATGATTGTAAGTTTGTAATGTGTCTATGTTTGTAACATAATACTTAGACAGATAAAGCAGTCTGATGGAATAGTAAGTATTTTAATTGATTGTAAAGTTTGTAACGTGTCTATGTTTGTAAACCAAATTTAAAAGATAAAATAGTATCTTATAATAAATTGCATGATTATAAGTTTGTAATGGGTCTATGTCTGTAACATATCACTAAAACAGATTTATAAGATAAATAGTTATCACTTCTTGATTGTAAATTTGTTTTGTGTCTGTGTTTATAACATAATATCACTAAGCCAGATTTAAAAGATTAAATAGTAATCATTTCATGATTGTTTGTTTGTAACGTGATTTTGTTTGTAACATATCACTAAACCAGATTTAAAAGATGAAATAGTAATTTGTAATTTCATGATAGTAAGTTTGTAACGTGTTTTTGTTTGTAACATGCCTCTTAACCAGATTTAAAAGATAAGAAAGCAGTCCTTTCATGATTGTAAGTTTGTAACATGTCTATGTTTGTAATTATATTACCAAGCCAGATAAAAGATAAAAAAGTAATTATTTCATGATTGTAAGTGTGTAACGTGTCTGTGTTTGTTACATATAAATAAGCCAGATTTAAAAGATAAAATAGTATGTGCCTAATCTTTCAGGATTTTAAGTTTGTAACGTGTCTATGTTTGTAACATGCCCCTTAGACAGATAAAGCAGACTGATGGAATACTAGTTATTTATTGATTGTAAGTTTGTAACGTGTATATACGTTTGCAACGTACCATTTAGACAGATATAAGAGATGTAATAAAGTTATTCCATGATTCTTAATTTGTGTGTAAGAAAGAATATAATAATTTTTACGTAGGTGCGGTCTACTAAGTAGGTAGCTGTAGAGGTTAAAGAACAAATTATGCAAATTAATATTTCGCCGCAATTTTTATTTTACGAGAATCATTTGAGATAAAAAGAGATCCTTTCAGAGGACATCTGAATAATAATATAAGTACCTAGTAATGATGTTGAAACTTTACAAGCTTTATGAAATATTACAAATAAAAATTGATATTTTTTTTGCTGAATAAAAGTGATGAATGCCTTGTTACGTTTTTTTTTATTTTTTATTTATTTTTTCTTCTTCTTGTCTACTGACTACCTTTATGAATAGTTAATTATATTTATCAAAATGGCTTCTTCGCCTAGTATAGATAATGTAAAATATAATTTACATATATGTATGTAAATCTAGTATAGATAATGTAAAATATAATTTACATATATGTATGTAAATTTAACACATGAAACTACCATTTATAAGGTTAAGAAAAGACAACATGACTTTATTCGGTAGAGCCCCGGACGGGACTTGAACACTCATCCCAAACCTTATCGCGAGGAGTGCTTTGTCCAATTAAGTTACTGGGCGGTCGTCCGGGGCACTACCGGGGCACTGACGTTGTTTTTTCTAAGCCTTATATGGTAATTTTATGTGCTAAATTTACTACAAGATTGACAATGTCCTCATAAGACGAAAGACGTCTCTCTCACATATTAAAACATTAGTAGAATAGAACACTTGTTTTATTTATTTCGATATGGAATTCTACTACCAAAACACCGACACAGTGAAAACTACAAAGTTATTTCACTTTTCTCTTGTATCCTTTCATTTCCATATTGTATCTATATACTTAAGTGATTCAATTACTGCGGCCCTTTTGAAGTAAGTAACTCAGCATAAGAAAACCCGCAGTAAACACAAGATAACACCTCTTAGGTTTCACAGAAGCTCATAAAAACTTCTTACGAGTTTAAACTGCGTTAATGTTGAAATATTCACAAGACGCAACCACCACCATATATAATAGAAGGCTTCCTTCGCTTAGGCCTAATAAACCAACTCGAATTTTCGTAACATATACGTAACTTGGTAGGTAAATTATAAATAATATATTTTCATACCCGTAATGCATTCAGCACCCACTCAAAAATACACATGAAAAGTTTGGCTTAAGAAACATACAGCTTCCTTTATATTTAGTAGTGTAATAGAGAAACCCTTTGCCAGTATGTGAAATCATCTTTCTATACACAGATGTCAGTTAAGCTGACGGACTTATTACGTATTGTATTTTTGAAAAATTCCTAATGGATTATAACGAATGAATTTAACATGATTATAATATATCAATTATTTGTATACCAATAAAGATATCTGCAAACATTGAAATATACATTATTTACACAGCAAAGCTATAAAACAAACTGTGCCATTTAATTTTCTTTTAACGTCCCTCAGGGGAAAAGCTTGAAGTAATGGTTATAATAATAATAATAGCAAAACACCATCAATAATACGAGTAATGTGGGTGGTTTGTAAACCAAAATGTATGGAATATCGAGCAAATACATTCTTTATCATTACAAGCAAATAAAAATATGTACCTATCTAATAAAAATTATATTTAATATTACTGTTTAATGTAACTAATGAATATGACTAACGCACGACCGGTTTCGCAGACTTTGCATTCACGTCATCAGGTGCTGAGTTTTAGTATCGTTACTATATTATATAGATGAGCAACTAATGATGCAAACTTGGAGTCTATACTTTAAATAAAATAAAAAATAAAATAAAACAAAAAGTCAAAATGAAGTGTAAAACAAAGTTAATGCCGATACAGTTTGAAAACGATCTCCCATAAAACCATTAATTAAATAAAATAAATAAATAAATAAATATTTCTTTATTCAATCAATATCATACAAACAAATAAAAATAAAAAATACAAATCATACAAATTAAAATCATATTTTTATTTGCAATCATATTTTAAATATTGTAAGTTCATTTCAATAATAAATAAAATGAATATTAATTTTTTTACATAAATACATATTATACAATAATACTCAACACTAAAAAATGTGACAATTAACAAAATTAGGTCGAAAGTTGGACTTGTTGCTGAGCAACGTCTTCGAGTCAACCCTTAACTTTAACATAAAAAATAAGTATAAATGCCTACCTAAATAATCAGAAATTAATAATACAATAAACTAGTAAGAATACAGGTACCCAAAGTGAAAAAGGTTGACATTAATGAATTAATTATATTCCTATATATTCATATATACATAAGATAAAATAAAATACTATCTATCTATCTATACTCTCACGACGTGTCCCAGGAGGGGTAGTCAGAGAGAATGGAACGTCATCTAGATCTATCCTAACAAACTTCTTACGCTTTTTCCACATTCATCTAGTTTCTCATAAATGTTCGCCGATTTCTCTTACTAAACACGCGGTTTTCCTTTAGGGTTTGATCCACGTGATCAAACCACGTGGTTCTTAGACGTCCGCGCTCCCTCACACCTCCTCTTTCATATAAATTCATCCTCTTCGTCATTCTTTCATTTTGCATTCGCTCAACATGTCCGAACCATCGTAACTTATTGACACGCATTCTATCCACAACACTTTATAATTAAAACAAATTAAGCAAGTGATACATGTGCAATCATACTTAATTATGTACATAAACGTGTAAAACGGTAAAAAGAAGGCGTTCTACATAATATAAAGACCCCACGAAAACATAAGGTATTAAATGAATAATTGCTTCTATCAATCAAAAATTATTTAAACATCAAAAACATTTTAGTGATCAAACAACATACCTAATAATATTCAAATTTTATCTGCAGCAGCCAGCGCTTTGATCAATCCCTCTTTTAAATATTGTGACAAATTGTGTATTATTCAAAGGCAAGGGGATGGGAAAAAATCTATATAGAGGGATGAAAAATCGTCTGAGGGTGAATAAAACAGCTTTGTAATAAAATTTCTATAAAATTTTCATAAACAGTGTGGTTTTTATTCAAATCAAATGATAATAAAATAATAATGCGAAAAATCGAACAGCACGTATATCTTTCTTTGTGAGTTTCATTATCGAATTTCGAAGGATTTCTTTTTCACGCCTACTCCTGATAATATTGTGATAATAAATTCGATTAATGTCTTAATTTAAACTATTTTAAATGATTATAAATTTGATTGTAATGTTATTTTTAACTATTTATCTTCATGATTTTTTTCTTGTTTTTTTTTTTATTTTTGATTTAAGTAAGGTAAAGTGTACATTATTACTGTTTGCTAGCAACGTGTTCGTCATACGCTTCGGTAGTTTGCGGGACCTTGATTGGTTTATTTACTAAAGAAATTTGAATGTTGATATTTGTTCAGTTGAACTGTTTGTATCCCTTAAGACGATAAATAAACAAAATAATCTAAGAATTCTTTATTCCAGACTGTGATTGTATTTAGTATAGATTATGAAAATCTCGACCATCTCTTTTTTGCATGTCCACTTCGCGATCGCGTGATTTGTATTTCTGCGGGATGTAGAATACCCACTTAGCATCATCTATCCGCTTGGTTTAGCGGATGATTAGATACTTCAAATGATTTAATATGATCTATTAAAGTTTTATTATTATTGGTTTCTGTGTCATAGATTGAGCCGGTATCGCATATGATCTGAACACTTTACATCGCAAATGAATCACTCTAAAAAACGCTCTGTAAAACAGGTCCTATCTATATACCATCATGGCATATTCCACACGTAGGGTAGCCAGCAGATAAGCTACATGTAATAAACATGTAAGCTGTTTTTTCTGTGCCAACAAAAAATTAAGACATTCAGGATAGGTGGCAAATTTTATCGCTGAATTTGAGATGTAAAATGTCTTTATTTTTTCGAATACCTGTTTTTTACAGGGCACTCGAAAACTTACGGAAAAGGGTGGGAGACCAATTCTTTCCCAGGCGCTTCTCGGCTTGTCCTGAAACAGGTTTTGAGAATGTCCAATAAAAATAGGCCATAATTTATTTTCATTCAGAAGTTACTCGACTGTTCTGAATGACCATTTTTCACTCTTATGTAATTGTATAAATGAATAATAAAATGGGGCGTTTTAAATGATGTGTGTAATTTATTAAAAGGTGATTCAACCACTTCTAGTAGAAAAGATCTATCATTTGCTCTGAAGTGGAACGTCATAGAGCAAATGATGGAAAAAGCATAACATATTCTAGTTAGATATCCATATTCAAATTATTTTCACTCTCTGTTTGACATCACCTCTCAAAGTTGATGAGTTTGTTACCTACTCATTAAAATACACCGCTGTTTAACATTACAATGGACCCACGGTATCGGAAACTGAATTTAGACTTTGGATTAAAATAACAATCCAACTTAATTTATTTCAGGGACTGGAAATTATTGGTTGCTGGAAATCCCTTTTACGACAAAGCCTACAAGATTCGCAACTGATGTTAATTTATGCACAGACACAACGCACACTGATAAGTATTCCTTAGAGATGTCTTAGGCCTGCTGTAATTTACTTACATTGTAAAGCTCTCATACTCCCTCTCTCTCTAACTCACTCTGAAAGCTGAAGTCAAAGTTTAAGATTGAAATATTTATTTTAACGCGAGTAATTTTGGGCAAAACTTTGCGACTTCATTATGAGATTATAAAAGTGGTATTTAGTTTTAGTTGTGAGATGTTCAGAAAACGAAGTATAGGTAAAATCATGAGGTGCGCGGTTAAATCCAAGGTGCCGGCAAACTCCTCGTTCATGACTTGAACTTTTAGTTAACAATAATTAATGGTCTGCAGGGTTGTTTATTGGGTTTATATAACAAACTCAGATAAATTTTTAAAAAATGGTATAGTATGTGGATTATCTCCTTATATGTAACGGATAATGTAATAGGATACATATGTAGGTCGTTTCATCTACGCAAAAAATATAATACGCGATCACATATCACATATCACATGCGCGATCACATATCAGAAGATCTGAGTCAGACCTCAAAATTAATACAAAGCGTAGATAGTTTAAACAATATACAAATTTTGAGGACTCATAGACTTGGGGCTAAACAGAAGGATGGAATAAGACCTTTAAAAGTGACTTTGAATGATGCGGAGGATGCAAAGACGATCCTCTTTAATAGATTCAGATTACCTAAGCATATTAAAGTAAAACAAGACCTCACAGATATGCAGAGAACGCATCTTAAATCATTGTGGAATGAGTTAGAGACTAGAAGGAACAATGGAGAAAATAATATTTCTATAAGGTTCTATAATGGCTCACCGAAAATTGTTAACACCACTAAAAAAAACTAATAAGCATCATAAGTATGTATTCTCAAAATGTAAGAGGCATTAAGACTAAATTATCTCTACTGCGTCGGAATATTCCGACATTAAATCACTGCATATACTTATTTACGGAAACATGGCTGGATAGTACAATAAAGGACTCGGAGTTGGGATTCACATCATACAACGTATATAGAAAAGATCGCAGCCAACATACAAGTAGCAAGAAAAGAGGAGGAGGAGTGCTTATAGCGATCAAAAATAATTATAATTCAGTACCTATAAAAGTAAAGAATAAGAATGTGGAACAACTGTTTATTATGTTACAAGTAAACCAGGAGAAAATTATAATAGGTAATGTTTATATCCCTCCTTCTTCTAATATTGATATATACAGATCATATTGTGAGGAAATAGAAGAAATTCAACGTAAATACCCACAAGCTAAGCTGGTTTTATTTGGAGATTTTAATCTTCCAGGAATAGAATGGTCAGTGGAAGGAGGTTCACTTCCGGCTAGTGGAGAGAATCTTGAAGAAGCTAAAGAAATACTTGAAACTGTAAGCTTTATGGGACTAACTCAGTGTAATTATATATTTAATGCGAGAAATCGACTTCTAGATCTAATATTTACAAATAATAACACAATCCCTGTCGAACTTGCAAGTGAGGAAATTGTACCTGCCGACACCCACCACCCACCCTTGGTCATTAATATGGATCTAAAAACCAGGAAACCTGATGAAAAAGCATCTTCATCATTAAATTTTAAAAAGGGGGATTATGACCAAGCAATTGACTACCTCTTCGCAAATGACTGGTCCTTTCTACAGAACGAGAATATTGAATATGTGGTGGCAGTACTGTACGGTATTATATACGAAACCATAAATAAATTCATACCTTTTGAAGAATATAGGATAAACTCTTATCCCAGATGGTGTTCATCGGATTTAAAAAGAAGTATTACTGAAAAAAAGATGGCACATAGAAACTTCAAAGAGACTGGCGATGAAAAGTACTACAAAATATTTTCTAATTTACGATCCAAATGTAAGAATCTGAAAGAAGAATGTTACTCTAACTACATAAAGGAAGCCGAATATTTAACAACTGATGCAAAATCACTGTGGAAGTTCAAAAATTCTTTGAGTAGAGACGCAAATAACTATCCTCCTCAGATGTATTTAGAACGTCAACAGGTAAGTGATCCACAGCAAATTGTAAACAAGTTTGCCGATTTTTTTAGTAGTGTGTTCGAACAGGACAAGTGTAACATCAACGACTCCTATGTAGGAAGTATCAACTCAGTAAATGTCTCTCAGTGTCGGATACATCCTGATAGAGTAGGTCTTAAGTTATCCCAACTAGATATAAGAAAATCCTCAGGCCCGGATGATGTACCTCCTGTCTTCTTAAAAAGATGTGCTGACGCATTAATTATACCTTTAACTATTATTTTCAATAAATCTCTGGAAACCGGTCACTACCCCTCAACATGGAAGACGGGAAACATCGCGCCAATATTCAAGAAGGGTGATAATGCGGACATATCTAATTATAGACCAATATGTTTGCAGTCGACCATTGCTAAAATATTTGAATCCCTTGTACTAGAACAAATATTACCAGTTATATCAGCAATAATCGAGCATCCACAACATGGTTTCATACCGGGTAGATCAACCCTTACTAACCTAACTATCTATGAGCACGATATTGTCGATAGCCTCTCCCGTGGATTCCAGGTGGACAGTATATATACTGATTTTAGTAAGGCGTTCGACAAAGTGTCCCATAAAATTCTATTGTATAAATTGTCAGCGGTGGGTATAAAAGGCGCCTTATTAGATTGGTTTACAAGTTATCTAACAGGTCGATCGCTGCGCGTAAAGATGAACAAGGTGTCCTCTAGTAGTATCAGCGTTACAAGCGGAATACCGCAAGGTAGCCATCTTGCTCCGCTGCTTTTCTTATTATTCATTAATGATTTAACGTATGAACTATCCGATGTAAGTTTCCTTTTGTTTGCGGATGATTTGAAATTATATAAAAGAATAGAGAGTATTGATGACTGCAAAGTATTGCAAGATAATCTCAATAGATTGAATATATGGTGCATAAAAAACGATCTCTTATTGAATGTCAATAAATGTCAATACATTCGCTTTGCAAGAATAAAGAAAATTATTCAATATGATTATTATATAGAAAATGATAAACTTCAATTGGTTAGGGAAATACGTGATCTGGGGGTCACTTTTGATGACAAAATGACATTTGTAAGCCATATATATGAGATAACCAATAAAGCATTAAAAATGCTTGGTTTTCTCCTTCGTACAGTGAACGAATTCCAAAATATTGATGCGATTACCCTTCTCTATAAGTCCATTGTACGAAGTCACCTTGAGTACAATTCCTCAGTCTGGTCGCCAAGCTATAACGTACACATAAACAGCATAGAACGCGTACAGCATAGATTTCTGAGGTATATTAATTACAAACTGCGTATTCCTAAGGAAAGTTTAAACTATGAGTATTTGCAATCTCTGCTGAATCTGAAAAGCCTCGCAGATAGAAGAATTATTAATGATCTTATTTTTTTGTTTAAAATTGTAAATTATTTTTTTGACACCCCTGATCTGTTACAATTTATTAGTTTCCGTGTGCCTGGGCGTAGTACAAGAAGTAGAGAATTGTTTTACTGTGACAATTATACGACGAACTACGTCACTCATACAGTGATACCCCGCTTACACGGATTAGGAAACCAATATCTCAATGATATTGATATCTTTAATGTAAGCATGGATGTTTTCAAGGGACACATTAAGAACCTATTTGCTCCGCATTACCCGAATCCATAGTGTTGTAAAGTGTCTGTGGTTGTTTTTTTTTTACTATTATTTTATTATTTTTATTTGATGTGTTTCGTCTCAGATATGTATTTTTATTTTATTTTAATGTATTTTTTGTACTATTGTAGGTATATGTATTTTAATTTTAATGTATATTTTATACTATACTATTGTATATGTATTTTTATTTTAATGTATATTATATACTATTGTATACGTTTTTTTTTATTTTATTTTAATGTATCTTTTATACTTATCTTGTTAATATTAAATTTGAGCACTATACAAATTGAAATCGATATGAGTGTACAATCCACACATTGACTTAATGTAAATAATCTATAGGTATATATTTCTGATTGCTTGTTATGTACAAATTTTATATAAGTATTTTATTGTGTTGTCTATTGCTCTATACAGAATGAGATTTTAATTAAGAAAGTTTTTAATATATTTTTTGGTAAGAACCTATATTCTAATTTGTCTGTACATATATTACATTTTTATCTGTTGTTTTATTACTTAACAGTTTTTTTTTTTTTTAAATCTTTTTAATAATATTGATAGCTTGCACATTCAGGTTTACGGTGTTTGACTGTACTCGGGTAAAAGGTGTGCTATTAGTATTGTTACCTGTTTTTAATATTAGTATTGAACGGGCGGTACTTGTTAATATTATATTATTATACATCATATTTTTTCAGAACATAACCGCGAAATGATAGACAGCACACTGTGCCCACTTGAGTGCATATTATATGCATAAGGATGCCTATGTATACTATAAGCACGGTATTGATATTGCATATGCATACAAAATGTAGATGTATATAGTGTGGAATGCCGTGGGCCTGGATGTAAATTGTGTTGGCTGCGAGTGCCTGTGTATGTTTTGTTGATTTTGTGTGGAATGTAATGGGTGTGTTTTATTTGTATAGATATACTACTTAAAGAATAGAATAAATGATTTAATGTGAGATTGGAGTAAGTTTTGTAGGTGTATAAAAATTGTCATAGAATGATTTAACATTGTTAAAGGCGAAAGCCGTTTATTATATGAATAAATAAATAAATAAATAAATAAATAAATAAATACATAAACAGAATAGGGAGCTTTCTGCTGAATTTGAGATGTGAAACGTCTTTAACGTTATGTTTTAAGAATTCTCACTTATATGCTGGACAGATTTATAGTAAACACTGGAAGGTAATTTTCAAAATTCTACATTTACTTGACACAAAGAATTAAAGGAAAAATTACACGAAATTATAATCAGTTACAAATCAAAGGAAAACTCAGCCACAGATAATATTTAAGATATACTTAAATAAATCTTGCGGCATTCATTCACATAAATTTTCGATACAAAGTTGAACACGTATTCTGATAAACCTCATATTTTTTACATACGTATTGGGTTGGTTATCTTATGGCAAGTTCACGATAAAATAATACCTACCCATTTACCACTATAAGTCATGTTTCTGAAATCTAATAGATGGCTTTTGCCGATAAATCATACTAAAAGAAGGCTTCCATGGGGCGTTGTGAGGTAAATTAATCAGATGAACGTGGTACGTATACGTGACGTAAATTACCTGAATGACTGAAAGGAATGATCAATCAAAATTCATGTCTATGGTAGTTATACGTACGTGGTATTTAACTTTTTCGGTACCGTGAGGTATCCACAAGTAATAATTAAATGTCCATGTCCGTTTTATGGTCATAATGTCTCTTGAAATTTGCCAAGAGTGTGTCCTTGTGGAGTTGGTAGCTTCACAGAGGGCAAATTGATAGTTTACGGAGATAGAGTCTTTTCTCGAATGGATTTTCTCTGGAGCTAAGACAGGCTGCGGATCATACATTGAAGGACCAAACGACTACCCGGATAGCGCAGAAGTCTGAGAACTTCCATGTATCCGAAATTCTACACTTAACAAATAATCTTGTCCACACCGGAGGCGCCTTAGTGGGCAGTCTGAAGGGCTGGCCGGCCAAACCACCAAACCGCCAAAACTTTCGTGTGAAATCTTTTGACTAAACTTCTTCGATGTACCTCTATACGAGAGAAGCAAACAACATATATGAAACAAAATAAAATAAAAGTATACAAAAATATTCTTAGCCAATTTACAAACCATACAATAACAATTAAACAGAAAAATAAAATAAGAAAAACAAATTTATATACATATTTGAGCACAAGGCTGAATTGAGGTGTCCAGAAACTTTTCCAGGTATTTAAGTCGGCGAGCACGCGAGTCGCCGATCATAGAAATTTGGTTTTACTAAATATTATAAAGTCTAACTTCTATGAGAGGGCTTTTGGTGTTGCTGGACCGGTTACGTGGAATCGCCTACCGGTGTCATTGAGAGATAATCAGACTGTCACCAGCTTCAGAAGCAAATTTAAAACTGAAATCTTAACTGGCACCCTTGAGACGGTCTAGGGACTGTTAAACGGCGTCAAAATAAACACATCCAAACAAAAACAAATCCAAAACACACATACAAGATCATCATCATCATCACAGTAGCTGAAAAAGTGTGAAAAATATCTTCCATTTTTGCGTACTTAATGTATACTCTCCAACTTCTGAGATGGTTCAAATTTCCGAGTCAGATCACATAATCTAAATTATATGTGCATTATAATATTAGCCTTAAAAACCCCTTAATGTACATAGTAAGTGTATCACATATCATTTAATAAATATGTACATTTTGTAATGTAATGGACATGTTTGTCTGAACACACAATGTTGTGTACCAACAAATATTATTCCTACGAAAAACTACAGTCATTCTGTGAGTACATAATATATTGTGTGTCGCTGAGTTTCGAAATCCGCTATAACACATTTTCACGAAAATTGAGTTATATTTATTTATTTACACTTTTACATGTTAAATATATAATTATATATATATAAAAAAAAAACAATTTGACAGAAGATAAAAATACAGCTTGCAGCAGCATGCTCATTGATGAAGAAAAATCATATAAGTAATCCTGAATAAAACTTAATAGGTATACTTAAAGGTCCAAAAAATATAATAATTGAAATTGAAATGATTTGTCAAACAATGAAAAATTGTAAAATGAGTCTGTTGTACTAATAATAAATAGTCAAAAGAAAATGTCAGTTTTGGTTTTCGAGTCAAGAAATAAAATTGTAAGTATGGAAAAAAAAGTTAATGAGAGTCAATAATAAAGTATTAAATTTTGAATAGTTATTTATATGTATTTTTATATATATTATTTATATATGGGATACATAATTAAATATTCTATAACCGTAGATAATTGTTTCTTTCAACACGATCACCATTTGTACAATTTGTTTTTAATAAAATGATGATGAGAAAAGAATCCCGCTTTATCCCTTTATGTGATTTTTAATATCCTCTTTAACTTAACCGACCAATAGGAGTTATTTTTACGTATAGATACAAAATGAACAGTTTATTTTTATTCAATAGCAAAATTTATTTTAAAATTGAACTGTTGTAACAATCTTATAACTAACAAACTTGTTTGACTTCAGGAAATTACGTTTAATACTTGTATAATATCATGTTATGAATTTTGACACAGTTGGATGTCGGGAATTACATAAGATGATGTCTTTCCAATTTGAAAACACATAAATTATATGAAATTGTATAAAAACCTTTATTTCAATGATGGAAAAATATCGAGTTGAACTATATAATTACCTATACAACTTTCAAAAATTTCAAATCGTGTGATAATCATAACACAGAGGAATTGGGAATGTTACCTAGGTTTAAAGAGTACTCTTAACTAAGCCTTGGATCGATTCATAAGCGTCGAAACTCTGTGTCATGCACTCCTAAAGGAATCTTCTTCTTTTCGTGTCAGTCAGCAACGACAAATAACAAAAATCCAAATCCACATCTACACTACCATTCCCTCCCAGAAAGCAACGACCTCTCTTGCAGCTCCCCCTAGGTGAGTTCGTCCCACGAATTCCTCCCAGTGACACTGTCTGGGAGCCATTGGGCATGTCAGGAGGTGTCCAGTGTCTTGCTCCTCTCCACAGTCACACGCCGTGCTCTCAGCCAAGCCCCTAAAGGAATAAGCATCCTACAAGGATATCGGTGAGTGTAATCAAATTGAATGATTAATCAAGAGTGGTTCAAAATATGATTTACTTGAATGATATTTTTCATAAAAATTTTCCGAATCACAAAAATGTATTATGGCTGATTTCGAAACTCAGCGACACATATTGTATTATATTCAGTTTATTATTATATTAAGTAGGTAACAGAGAAATCGATAATGTTTCACAATGTACTTTGATTAGAATACGTTGTATGTATTATTATAATATTAATATAATATTATTTTGTGATAAGCAGCACCTGTCCACAAAATAATACGAATATTATTATGATAACGTTGAATATATCAAAAATCCATCGTGTATTTGGCATATGTTTCTTTTACCTAATAATACAATAATTAATTATTATTAAAGGAAATTTTTCTAGAAAAGAACAGGTATCTCACTATTTTCTGCAAGTATCGGGTGTCCTGTAAAAGACAGCTGTTCATATAACATCCCGTATAAGTTATCTACATATGTACGTTTTCACTGTGTCGGTGTTAAGGTAGTAAAATTCCATAATTAAATTAAAAATAAATGTATTATTCTACTAAATTGATTTTCATTGAGATTGACGTATTTCGTCTATCAAGAACAATG
Source organism: Athripsodes cinereus (assembly GCA_947579605.1). Lineage (NCBI taxonomy): Eukaryota > Metazoa > Arthropoda > Insecta > Trichoptera > Leptoceridae > Athripsodes > Athripsodes cinereus. The sequence goes on from OX388306.1 coordinate 38,022,516, forward strand.
TCAGTTTGACAATTTCCGGATTGTTCTTGAAAGGCCGCGTCCACACAGCAGGATGAAAACGTCAATCAATCTTCAATCATTTGGTGACGATTCGGAGCATTCTCCGAAGAAATATTCGAATGAATGCCTTCGTTTTCCGTCATTATACGAGCGGGCGAATGTGCCTTCGTTACTATATATGGACGGAAAATGAAGGCATTCATTCGAATATTTCTTCGGAAAACGCTTCGAATCGTCACCGAATGATTGAAGATTGATGATTGATTAACGTTTTCATCCAGTTGTATGGACGCGGCCTATCAAGAATATTGCCAATCTGACTATTTCCGGATTGTTCTTGATTGACAACACGAAAGACCTTTCTCTCAATAAAAAACAATATAGGAGAGAAAAACATTTTTTTTAATTACATCTATGTTTGTGGTCAAGCTCCGTAGTTTTAAGATATCTACGCTTTCGCACGCGCCCTTTTTCAGATATATTATGTACTCCTAATATGTCATTCTTTCCTCGTTTGTTCAATCCACATGCTCGAAAAATATAAACATATAATAAACACGCTTTCTATTCACAACACGTCTTTTGCTGCAACACCACTGTTGTTCTACAAATTCATTACCTACATAATAATATGATATTTTATATTTTGAATAGGTTTTCGTTTTTCCAAGTGTTCTTGACGCCGTGTCTTATCAATGTGATATGTACTTGTATAAAATTATGCTTGTATTGTATATCATTGTCCGCCACCTCTTGCGCCCTATAATAATTGTAAAGTTACTTGTTATTATTATTATATACAGCCTACTTCTGAATACAACCACTTATAGAGGTGAAGTGTTAGGGCAGCTACGTGAGTCAACGGGTTAGATAAGAGCATTAATTCAAACACCAACAAAGTGTTGTACTTATTAAAAAAAACTTTATACCAACCTATTTGAATTTTGTATTATAATTAGGTTGTCAGCATTTAAACTTGAATTTTAATTTGACAAGAATGCCTTATCAATTCCAATCCAAAGCTTTATAATTAAGTAGTAACCAATATTTTAACAATATAACACGAGCTTTTAGCTTGCTGTGTCCTTTTCACGACACAAGCTTTGAGCTTACTGTGAAAGGTGTAGGTATAAGGTTGTATTTGGGTTATTAACAAAACCCAGTTATATCTTTTTACTATTCGTAACACATATTTCTTGTCATCTTGAGAACAGCTCAAACTTTACCTTGTAAAATATTTTTTTTCAGTTCACAAACTTAGTAGGTACTTAATTTTATGGTTGTATTACTTAAGTTAAAAATCAAGCGAAATGGATCTCTCACTCCTTTTCGTATTAAGTATTGCCTCACATATAGACACCAAATTTGAATGCTTACGGAGAACGTGAGATCCAGAATAGAGGCAGCACAAATACAGTTCCTCCGACGAGTGGTTGGAGTGTCATTGAAAGACCGTATTTGAAATACATACGTTTTTGAGGCTCATAAAGTGGAATCGGTACTCCTGAATATAGAGAGATCGCAGTTGTGTTGGTTGGGTCATGACCTTCGAATGCAATTAAATAGGCTACATTAAGATTTTGAATGTTTTTAACGTATTCTACAATGCACATCCGTTACTTGATTATTAAAATCTCGATCGATTTCGGTAAACCTTTACCATTGACGAGCGAGATAATACTGACTAATATTTTTGGTTAAAACATCTACAAAAACAAAATAATTGAAAACAATGGAAGAGGTGATTTATAATGATTTATTACTTTATTTACAATATTTACTTTTGAATTCAAAGCTTTATTAATTTCTAATTTTTCCAAAGAACATAGTTTAAAGTAATTAATAATATTTGTATATTTGAAAGAACTATTTGTTTTTACGAAATTGTGATCAAATTCAATAATATGATTCGCGAACTCAGAATAATTACTATTTTTAAGACAAAGTTCGTGCTCTCTAGAAAACTAGACTGTTTTCAATTATTTTGTTTTTGTAGATGTTTTAACCAAAAATATTAGTCAGTATTATCTCGCTCGTCAATGGTAAAGGTTATCCGAAATCGATCGCGATTTTAATAATCAAGTAACGGATGTGCATTGTAGAATACGTTAAAAACATTCAAAATGTCTCGTAACTGTTACATAGTTAATCCTTCTAAAATAACTGATACATTAAGATTGTTGGAAGCTGCAGAAGATGGCAGATGGCCACTGGACTACCCCATAAGAAGGTACCTAAAGGAAAAAAAATATGCGTGGAGAGCATCATTTGAATTGGCCAAAAGTCCTGAAAACGGAAATGGACAGGGATCTCTGAAGGAAGTACCTAGGCGTAATGAATTCCCGACCCGACCCAACGAAATATAAATGAAATATGTATGTTCATAATGTGTTTATCTACTATATATTAAATCGGAAACTATCCACTTACACTTTGTACAAAGTTGCAAAGGCAATCCATTAAATTATTAATCATTGTTATAAAGCTAATATTAAAATGTGGTCAACTCTTCTCCATCTACCTATTATTCCAATCAACTTACAGTTTGTGTATTATAATAGTAATAATAATACCAAAGTTATACTATTCGTAAAGTTGTTGACACAAAAGCGACCTTTAGTGAACTAATTTAGAGTAGCTTTGTATAGAAGTAATAATTGCTATCAATATTCATTAGATATAATCTTCAAACCTTTGTAATTATAATAAAGGATCACCATATTTTGATTGGATAAAACATATTATGTACAATATGAACCAATAAATATTCATAAAATATCGTTATTATAAATAAACCAGCTGACCCGGCAAACGTTGTTTTGCCATAAACATTATGCCATATACTAATATCGCTATTAAAAAATAGGGGTTGATGGTAGGAGGGTGAAAAATTTAGGACGGTATGTATTTTTTAATGCCTTACTATAAAAAAATTAAAAAAATGTCCAAAAAAAAATCGGGGTGGACCACCCTTAACTTTTGAGGGTATTGAAAACAGGTGTTGACCGATTCTCAGACCTACCCGATAAGCACACAAAATTTCATATTTTGGTGAAAGCGGTCGAGTTTATCGCTACCTTAATGCAGAACTAACCTTAGTATTTTTTCAAAGGAGGAGTTTATAAAGCTTTGTTTTTGTATTAAAAAAAAATATATCAAAAATATGTTTTTTTATTTAGTTCGTCGGTAGCCTGGAGGTAGAGTCTCGGCCTCTTGAACAAGGGGTCCGCGGTTCGATCCCAGGTGCCGGCAAACTCCCCTTTCACGTCACAAGCTTTTAGCTTACTCTGGAAGGTGTATAAAGTTGTATTTGGGTTTATAACAAAACCCAGATATATCTTTAAAAAAAAAATATCTAAAGCGAATTTTGATAGGCATTATTATTAAGGTATCTAATAACTCTCATTCATTAAATTATCTCCTATTTATTATTCTTATTTCTTAATACTTACTTGACTCATTCTGAACAAAAATTTAACTAAGGCTAGTTCGGCATTAAGGTAGCGTTATAACAATTCGAGATAAGCTATTTTTTTAACTAATTAAATTTAAGCTAGTACCATCGTTCCAAAATACCTATTGACTTTTACTACTCTTGCGAGAATTCATAAAGGTTTGGTGGAGATGTTTTAATCTTGAAATACATACACGCCACTGCTAACTACTACTACTATATCAACGTGACATATCTCACAATTGGGGTTGCCAGCAGATCAACTGCCTGTTATAAGCATGCACGCTATCCTCTCCATGCCAATAAAACATTTAAACATTCAGGATGGTAGGCAAACTTCAATTTAAGATGTTAAATAAATAAATAAACATATCATGTAAAGACAATTCACACAGATCGTCAGAAGTCCCAAAATAAGATTATTATGAATCTTGAATTATGGGCACTTACACTAGGATTCACATACATTTGTTTATAATATACAATCCACTTTGCATATTAAATCATGTAATACCGACCCAGTACATTTTTTTGTTATGTTTTAACGCCTGCCTTTTTAAGGACACTCAAAAATTTATGAAATAGAGTGAGAGACCAATTTTTTGCCAGGTGCTTCACGAATAAAAGATAAATCAAGTCAAATGAAATCCTTAAACCAAGATAAATCGGTGAGTGTGATCAATTGGAATGATTAATCTAGAGTGGTTCAAAATATGATAAATCAAGTCATCAAATAAAATCCTTAAACAAAATGCAAAAAAATATTCGCGTTATTTGAAGTAACTAGCTTCAAATTCATGAAGAATTAATATCAACTACTCAGTATTTCAAAAAAGTATTTAAAATAAACATTAAGTAGAAAGCTCCGTTGTATAACAAAAAAAGACTTTCTAGCCATCCCACTGCTACAGATTTTTTTACGTCTTTTTATAATAAAATTAACTTTACAAAATCCATTTTGCAGATGAAGAGAGAATATAAATATTGTATTAAGTACGATATAATTCTTCGATGAAATGCCAAAATAAGTTTACTTAAATTATGCGAATAAAATTTCTTTCAATTAAATATTCTGTCCATCAGTTTTCGACTCACACCATCGACTTTTTAGTGTAAAATTTAAATAATTTATTCCTGAAAATGAATCAAACTTATAACGATTGAAATATATAAATACTGAAAGTAACTGATTTTTTTAAATGAAAACTGAAAGCCTCTTTGTTTTATTTTGAGCAACGTCAAACTTTTTTTTTAAAAGTTGTGTTATAAAATGTCGTGTCATATTAATAAACAAAAAATGTTTTTTCAAAATTCACAAATCTTTTCTGTCAACACTAATGAACATTGATAAGCATTTATAAAAACTCCACACATTTTTTATTCATTGAAGTTGCTATGTAAGTTGAATATTGATTTGAACGGTACAGTACTACAATGTGTAAGCTCAAATTAATATATAAGATTTATGGTCAATAAGAGATGGGATCATAGTTAAGAAAAAAGAGCAAGCACGTGCAGTCTTTGTGAAGATGCAAGACAACCTGGCCGATAAAGGGAGAGACAGAGTTTGTAATGAGACTTTTCTCCATTTAATGATGAAGCATCTGGAGTTGCAAGACAGTGTAAAAACAACAAAATTTCAATATTATCGTCATGTAATCACAAGGGAAAAAACTAATAAGAAGAGGACTAGGTCAGAGAAAAGTCACAACTTAAGGTAAGGGTTCAGAAGTAGCACCATGTTGCTGTTCAAGGTCGAGTAAACAAGGTAGAAAAAGCTCTGATGATGGTCAACTTCCGCAGAGGCCGATTAGAAAGGAAGAGGAATTGCAAAGCAATAAAAATACAGCTCAATGGCGCTTAAAGTAATATTATAGTCATTTTACATTTTTGATAGGTAACTATTCTCTTTTAAACGTTATTTTTTATATTTACAAAAAATCACACTTAATCAGTTTTTCAATACAAAGCTAAATATATACTAGATGTACATATATATTTTCTATATAACACTAGACACTAGTGCAGTTCAAGGTCAAACGGGAAATTTTAGTGTATTTATAGTTCATTCGCAGATATAAAACAGTAAGATGATAACACATATTGATATATCACGAACATCTACTGCCTAGGTACTGTCTTAAAATAAAAGAGCGACTTACCTGTTTTGACGAGTTTGAAGCTGACTGCATTGTGATTTTTAAGATGTTCATTTAAGGATGGATGTGTCAAGTCTCTTAAGACAGATTCCGTTGAGGCCATCTTACTCCTGCTGTGTGTTCTGCTGGAGGGTTCGGCTGAGCGATGGCGGATCCTGGAGAAGAAGCCAGCTCTTCGTCTACTGCTTGATGGTTCTATGATAAAATACAAACAAATAATTAAAATTAACACTTAATATCAAAAATGGTCCTGGAGAATTGATAAAAAAAAATATAATTTGAAACCAAAGTCGATTTTTTTATAAAATACATAGGTTTTATGTGAAATGAATTCCTTTCAATATCACAGAAAAAAATAATGTCCTCACAAGACAAAAGAATACAATAAAATAATTAAAAATATTTTATGAGATAATCCATTGAGAAAAAATAATAATAAAAGAAAAATATTGAAATAAGTGTAAGAAAATTTTATCAAAGATCATTCAATGATTCAAATCATTATTTTTTTTTAATTACGATAAATAGCAAAAATTATTTTGTACTTTCTTCATCTATATGTAAAAAATAATTAGATCTGACAAAATTATAACAAGATCTATAAATGAAAGTATTCAATTATTAGCGGCACTGAGCCTTTAAAATAAATGGTATACAATTTAATCACAAAACAAATACAATACAGTTCAATACAAAACTTGAATTCTAAGTGAAATTGTTAATAATAAGTAGGTAGATAGTTATTTTTTTTCGATACAGATGATAATTTCTAAATCATTTAGTTAAAATACTAGATGAATATTAATGAGCTTTTTAGATACAATAATGTAAGTCGCAATCTAAAAAAATAAGCAAAGTCACAACTAAGTTCAGTTAGTTAATACATGACATTTCTTCATAAAGATGTTTAAAAGTAATAAAAAATTGGTTAAAATAAAAATAAATCACAAATTGTTTTTTAAAAATATATTCGCAATAAAATATGCCCAAAGCGAAATAATAAGGTAGTTGAAAATGTCAAGATATTTTTTTGATGAAAATTTTCACTGATTACATAAATGACCTGAAAATTTTAAATGAAAGACATTGAATTGAAGAAGAAGATAATGAATAAGGATGTAAGGCAAAGGCATTTGATAAAATACAAATAAAAAAAATTGATGTATGTAAATTATTTTTGTTAATCAAATTTTTAATCTACTTTTTTATCTACCGATTAATTTCTTTTTCAATAAAGTTATTAATAATCGACTTGAATAAAAAAAATCGTAGTGAAGGAAATGATTCTTACAACAAACATATTTTGTACTTGAAATTTGTATTATGATATAATGTAACTGAAGTAAAGAAAATTGAGAGCTGAGACAATGTGAGGTGAAAACTGGCTCAGTCTACCTTGGTACGGGCTCATGCCCAGTTAGGTAGATTTTTTGTGACTTATCTTTTAAAAACTGTTTTTGAAAATGAAATAAATAAATCAAATAAATAAATGTTGGTAAGAAAAAATTGTGCTTCCATCATAGTAATTATACTATGTAGCTGTTTCAATACAGAATAGGACAAAACAAAGTTGTAATATATTATATAATAGCAACATGACCATTCATGACCATTAGTGGAGATGTGTTTGATGTGGCGGATGTTGGATTAGTCAACTACGAATAATTATAGAAATAATAATATCGAATCTAAAGTAGTATGTAGTGTTTCTATTTTTATTTTTCTCGGCTATCCACCCGTTATCGAGTGACTTGAGCCCTTGGAGGACAAGGTATTCGATATTAAGGGTATAATACACCAAGTGCTTTACGCAGAAAAAAAATGTTCTTCCATCATAATAATAAAATGTAGTTGTTTGAATATAGAATAGGACAATACAAAGTGCTAATGTTTATAATAGCAACATGACCATTTATTAGTGGAGATGTGTTTGATGTGGCGGGTGTTGGATTAGTCAACTACGAATAATTATAGAAACAATAATATCGAATCTAAAGTAGCAGTAGCAGTAGTAGTATGTATTACAAAGTGAGACCTCGCAAGAAGATGATGACACACGCACTCGAAAATCCAAAAAAAAGAAAACAAAAACCCAAACAAAAGTGAAAATGAAAACCTTCGAGGGATGAGGATTTAGCAATTGGTGGCGGAGTTGGCGGGGGATAAGAGGGTATGGGAGGAACCCGCAACTGCTCGCTCTCGTCTCCCCTTCCTCCTCCAGTCTCCTCGTACTCCAACTCATACCTAAGCTGCTCAGTGGCCTCTTCTTGTTCCCTGCTCAGCCTAATTGGCTCAGGTGTCACGACTCTTACTGTCTCAGCAAACTCGGGCTTGTGAGCAACTTCGAACAGAGCATCAAAATCGCGATCGAATATATTTTTTTTGGAGAAGGCCGGCGTTTCCAAGGGTGCGGGCTGTTCGTAGTTGAATACAAGCGGACTTCTAAGGGTTTTACCGAATTCCGGATCTTGCCCTTTTCCAAGGCGCAGAAATTTCTTTTTCGCCTTTTCCTTGAGCTTGTTCTGCTCCTGCTGTTTGGCGGGGGGCCGTGCCCCATGATTATGGTAGTCGAAGATGTCGGGGGTCTTATGGCGCTCCGTGGCGGCGGGGGTACTGGATTCGGCGCGCAGGGTGAAGGGGGTTTCTGGCAGGCGGTCCAGGGTAGGGCGGGGGCGCACCCGCAATGGGGGGAGGGTTCCGTACGTGAGATAAACTACTTCCTCCGCGGGGAATATCACGTACATTCCTGGCCAGCCGGCATCTCGTGTCCGGCAGCCGCGAGCTCTCGCTCTATTCTCTCACACGCTTGCAACCACTTCCTATGCTTACAATATGATACCACCCCAATAAAAAAACAGATCCCACACTCAACTCTATCCCACACTCAAAAATAGTTAACTAGATTCACAGCATTCGCACGAGGCTTGGATTCCCCATACTTAAATTATATATCCAAAACGAATGGTCCTAAAACTGAGAGGTAATTATTTAATAAACAATCTATTATTTAGTTGATTGGAGTATTTTAAAGCTTCCCCTCAGACTTGAGGTTAGTCATTATGTCCTTTACATTGAATCAAACAAAAAGAATCCTTTGTCTGTTAAAGTTTTCAAAGAAATAAGGTTTCCTTGTAAAGTACCAAATATGCTTGTGTAAAATCATCTTGTTTCGTCCGTCGAGAACGATGTTACTAACACCACTTCTGCGGGCAATTGATAAAATCATAAATTTTATCTTTTTTAATAAAACACTAAGGGAATGCCTTTTTGCTTGGATATGTCTTCGAAACTGAAATAAAAAGAAAGAAAAAATATACATTAAAAAAAACAAATAAAAAGAAAACAACAAATAAAATTTTCAATAAAGGCTGCCTGAATAATTTTCTGTTTCGTTAATTTTCAAATATTGCTTGACACCGAAAATGGGATAATTATATTGACTTTCTGTTCCATTTATTTTCAAATAAATAAAATTAGTTCATAATGATGTGCAAATCAAAGAAACAAAATAAAAAAAAGTACAAAGAAAGCACGAATAACAAACAGGCAACATTTAAGACAAGACAAAAACCATACATACATCATTAACATGTGTTATAAAAAATAATGCAGATATTAATTTTGAAAAAAGGAGGTAATCGAGATAAACATTTATTTAGTCATTCATTCTTTACTGTACATAAAAAACAAGCAATTTAATATAAAATACATTTAATATACAGAATTCATTGTGTTGGTGCACACGTACCTAGTAGAATTCCATAATAAGGTAATTTGAAACAAGTGTTTCTTTCTGCTATAAGTTATTGATCACGATAGAGACGTCTTTCAATAACTTATCTTTCGTATTTGTCATACATCAACATCAACATCAACTACATCAACATATAGTAGAAAGAAACACTTATTTTAAATTACCTTATATACAGAAGGCGAATTAATTGCGAAGGCCCAATTTCTTCCAACTAACTCATTATTCATTCAACTATAGCCATTTCCAACTTACTCAAATATTATAATTTAAGATAAGGAAGTACTAGATACATGTACCAACCTTTTTCCAACAAATGAAATACATTTTGAATAGGTATATGTTTTTTCTTAATATCGATGGTTTGATTCAAAGCTGCCCATGTTTAGAAAATGTTCTTCATTGTTTTCAAACTAACAATGTGGTAATTACACAACATTTTCAAAATGTTTAGTAATAGTTACTATGTACAGCACATATTTTTTTTCGTCGCCCCCACCCTTCCCTAAATAATTAGCCATTTAATTATAACTATTTCCAGTACTTGTTTAGTTTTAGTTTGACAGTCGTCAATGACGCATCTTAGCGATAAAACTGGTGGTGTTTTTTTAAAAAATTATGTGGTGTAGTACACAGTAACTGTTACAAAGTATTTAAAAAAAATATCTTCTTTTCTGACGTGAACTTATGAATCAGTTAATACGATGACCACTTATGAATCAATTAAAAAGTTATTTATTTTTAGATAATATTTAATCTGATTATGAATAAAATAGGTGTCTATTTATTTTGGCTAGATCGCATTGGCTAAAATAGTCCCAGCAGAGTATGATATTTTTTTAGATATATCCGGGTTTCCTTATTAACCCAAAGACAACCTTTAACACCTTTCACACTAAGCTTAAAGATTGTGTCGCGAAAGGGGGGTTTGCCGGCATCAGGGATCGAGCCACGGATCCGCTGTTCACGGGGCCGAGACTCTACCTCCAGGCTACCAACGAACTCAATCAATCATAATATTTTAAAAGTTTATTTAAAACGAGTATGTACTGGGGTTATAGTTTATTTTAACTCGCACTTATGAATGTATGAAATAGGTCAGTTTATTGATAAATAAACTAACCATTCAATATCTTAACCCTTCAGCATTTATCCTGAAAAGAATAATTATTCAAAAGGGTGTGCGGATATTTAGTTTATTAAAGTCTTACTCAGGCCATGAAAGAAAAAAAGGATACAACTTCTGTTGAATGCAACCTACTATATTTAGTACCAAAAAGAGTCTGCTGAAAGATAAGCAGCTTTTGAATTACGTTGAATCTTTCAATACTCAATGTAGAAACAACTTTTCATTTGCTGATTAAAAGCTCTTTCAGATAATCCTCTTGAAATGTCAATAGGTTATACCGAACTAATATTTTTTTTAAATCATTATTTAGATTTATGTATTCTCAATTAGAATACATAAATCTAAATAATTATTTACAGATGTCGACCATTGAGAGTTCTCATAAACTAAAATGGAAATCTTAAATACAACATAATTATATAATAATTATGATATGTAGCAAAAACATTCAGCATACTTAGCAAGCCTTGTTGCTAAATGTAAATTGGTTCTTTAATAAGTTTGAATAATATTTATGTAACGAATGCATTTGAAAACGTTTTCTGAAAAGATGAAGTGTTTTCATATCTGTTGAAAGTCAAAACAAGAATATCATAGATAAACCATAAACGTATTTCATTCCAATGTTTTGAAACATTATCAATCAAATCTAAATGGAAATCTAAGAAGAAGGTTACTTAAAAAATTATGGAAAGAAATCATAATATGATATGTATTGATTTTGAATATCTATAATATATTTATTTCTGAAATCATAATATTTATATCTAATAAACTCTTGCCCTGAAGATGCCGCAAGGCGAAAGCGTTAGGCAATTAGTTTTTAGTCTTTATTAATTGACTGAATACAAAATCATTTGTGAATATTAAACAGTGTTTTAATATTACATAAAAAAAGTTATATTAAAATGAATGTTCACAACGTTAACGGACCTACTTTGAATTAAGTATATTTATTTATTTACATAAATTCACTACCTATGCCCTTTACATGTTGAAACTCTGTATATCATACAAAAAATGTAGGTATATAAAGACCACCTAAAATCTAAATATTTTAATCAATCGAGTAACATGTACTTCTCCGAAAAAAAATTGAAAATAAGAACCATTTTTGATTAATAATAAAAAAGTCTTTAAAAGCTCGTCAATGGCGTAAGTGCACTGAAATCGCGATAGCGTATTTTAAATTTATGTAACAAATAAACATTGAAATTCAAGTTAATTTTTTTAATAATCTAGAAATTGTAACATAGTTAAAGCCTTTAAAATAAATGAAATAAGAACCTGTTTTGGTTCATTTTGATCTCACTCTTATCTGAAATTCAAAATGTGGATTTTCTTGACCACAAACTTGCCAATTTCCGATTAAGTGATTGATCATAATGTCTGGCCGCATCAATGTTACGATTATGTAATGATTTAGTTCGGCAGCAGTAGACAGTACAAGATTTGTAATAAATAATAATAAATTATTATTGAACATAATGCTGCCAAAGTTTGATGAATTTATATCCATTAATTGGCCAATTAATATTTGATAACATAAATTATATTGTAACAATTTGAACGCCTAATGTTTCTATGAATTACTCGTAATATGAATTTTAGATTATGTAGGAGTTATCCGTCTGAAGAATTACTTTAATGGATTCCAATAAAAATGGTTTATTGTGATTATCAAGTAGCCCATACACCATTTTAATAATATATTAACATGTTTACATATGTCACAATATAACTACATATTATGGTCGCAGTGACGCAAGGGATGCAATTTATTGTAAAAAAACATGTTAACATAACAAAAAGTACGAAAAATGATAAAACGCGCATAATAATTTTTAGTGGTATTAGTAAAGTTTTTTGACTCCAAACATTCGTTTATTATGTTTAGAAACTACCACAACGTTACCGCCAAATCAATAAATAATATATGTGATTTTTTCCATCTAACTACGTCATCTTCTTCTTCTTCTTCTTGGGCAATTATTATTCCCACATGGTGGTGGGGTCTGCCTTTCTTGTTTGGTTACGCCACTTGGTTCTAACTACGTCATATTAACACTAAACACAAAAAAACGGTTTTTATTTTGTAAAACTCCATATTTATTAATGACAAATAAAAATACGTACCTATTAATATTTTACTAGTTACTTTGTTATGGTGACCCAAGTTTCGACATTCGATTTCGTTTTAAAAATAAATCCATAAAAGTTTAAATTAACTTTTATTGGTTTAGTTTGAAAACAAGATCGCATGTCGAAGCCTAGGTCATTTTAGTAAGGTTACTAGTAAAACTAGAAATCATATTTTGTTTTTTTTTAAGAAGTTTCTGCATTGTACATGATATTATTGTCTTAAGAGAACATTATCAGGGAAAAGTGTCGTTTGGGCTTTTAGGAACCAACCATAAACTTGATACAAAGCTTGAGAACTTAATGTCAACACTACAGTTTCAGATTTTGTAATTCTTCCAAAAAAATACTTGCTTGCATTACATCTCAATTTTATTTTTATTTATTTATTATTTAAACATTTCACAAGTATTTTTTTCATTTCAACTAGTATTATAAGAGCACTATATATTATATGGCCCACACTAGCCTCATGGCAGTGTTGTAACGGCCGCAAAACAATATGCAATAAACAAAAACAATTAATAAATCTCTAAAAAGAACTATCTAACAAAATAATCTAACAAAAGTTTAATAAAAAAGATATTACGTAAAGTTTATGAATAATAAGTTCCCCAAAAAGAGAATAAAATACAATTATTAATCAATAAGCTATGAAACATATTTTATATCATAATGAAGATCATTTTTTCTCTTTGGGTTCCTGTATTAATTTTTTTCTATACTGGTTTATTTTATTTTTTAATTTTGCATATTTTGGTAGGCAAAAACTTATTTCTTTCATGTGAATGTTTTAGGGTTGACTGAAAGACGTTGCCCAGCAACAAGTCCGCCTTGTTGAAAATTATTGTTTATGTATTTGTGTAAAATTATGGCCAATTAAAATTTATTTATTTATTTATCATGCGTTATTATTGTTTATATCACTAGCTGACTACGCAAACGTGATGTCGCCATGTGCATTATGTCAATGTTATTAATATATCGCTATTAAAAAATAGGAGTTGCTGGTAGAAGGGTGAAAATTTAGGCCTGTATGTATTTTTTAATGCCTCGCGATAAAACTAAAAATAAAAAAAATTTAAAATAAAAAATCAGGGTGGACCACCGTTAGAAAAATAAATGTTGGCTGATTCTCAGACCTACCCGATAAGCACACAAAATTTCATCAAAATCGGTCCAGCCGTTTCGGAGGAGTATGATAACAATCACCGTCATACGAGAATTTTATATATTAGCTGCCTCTGTGTCTGCGAGAGGAGGTGAATGGACAGAGCTTTAAAAGAGGGCTGAAGACGCACCTTTTTGCTGGGAATTCCGGGTGATGGATACGGTATACGACGCCCTTGAGGTCATGCTATGAGTAAACGGCGCTTTACAAATTGTCCGTATATATTAATCTTTTGTTATTTTATTATTGTTATTGTTTTTAAGTAATTACGAAGAGCTTTTATGACAGATTTATCTCTGTTACAACTTACAGCCGAAAGGTTCAAGGTATTAAATAATAGGTATATATTAAATATTAGGTATCATTGCTTTAAAAAACTCTGTATAAATATATTTGGTACATAGGTAGGTACCTAACTAATAATTATCTGTCTTGTTTGAACGGAATGACGCAAATACAACGACATCTTTCAGCAACTGGTACCGACTTCAGACAGACCTGATAAACTAATTATAAATGTGAGAACTATCTTCATATATTATTATTAAAAGAAAACAAGTTATTCTGTTAGTGTGTCTTGTGTTATGGTTAGTGTTTGTAAGATGTCAAACGGTCTGTTGTTGGAATGTATACGGATTAGTTTTGTTTTAAAATGTAAACCCACGTCATAATCTAATCTAATGTATAAATATCTCGTGTCACTGTGTCTGTTATCATACTCCTTCGAAACGGCTGGACCGATTTTGATAAAATTTTGTGTGCTTATCGGGTAGGTCAGAAAATCGGCTAACATCTTATTTTCATACCTCTAAAAGTTAAGGGTGGTCCCACCAATATTTTTTTTATGGTGAGGCATTAAAAAATACATACAGCCCTGAATTTTCACCCTTCTATTATCAACTCCTATTTTTTAATAGCGACACGCAGAGCTGAAAAGACTGGCTGAGAGTAAGGAGGAACGGAGAAGAAAGTTCAAACTCGTTGCAGACCAATCCAATGGATTGTAACTCATTATATATTAGTATATGGCAAATGTTTATGACAAAATAGCGTATGCCTGGTCAGGTAGTGCAATTATATATTATGTTAATTCTCAGATTTCAACAAAACAAGTTCATGGTTTGAATATGTGGGAAAAAATTAAGAGGGCAGGGTAACAATAAAAATAACCACGCTAGAAGTGTGCGGAATGAAAGTTGGTTAAACAACGAAGAAAAATATTCGCAGCGTCGTTGAATATTCAAAAAGGGGGTCACGCCGTGTACAAGTGATAAATAAATAAACAATTAAAAGTTTTCCGTGGAGTACCCGGTGAAGAATTGCTCTCCCTCTTTTTTCCGTAAGTTTTCGAGTGTCCTATAAAAGGCAGGTGTTCGAAAAAATTAAGGCATTTTACATCTTCAGCAGTGATGAGGTATGCCATCTTGTATGTCTTGATATTATGTTGGCACGGAGAGGACAGCTTGCATGCTTATTATATGCAGCTGGTCTTCTGGTTGTCCCAGTTGTGGGATATGCCGTGATAATATAGTAGTAGTAGTAGTACAAAAGTTTTATTTAACATGATGTTTCTAATGTTACTTATCTGTTTATGTTTTGTCGTTTTTATGTATTTGATGTCTTGTACTATTTGTATTGGTAATTTGTAGAGTCTTAATTGGTTCATGTGTTGTAGGATGTTGTATTGTTATTATAATTATATTTCAGATAAACTGTATGGTTTTAAGAGAGATGACGAGTGTATGACTTTATGACTGTATGACTTTAAGAGAGATGATGACTTTATGACTGTATGATTTTCTTCCGTCCGCAAGGGTTCTTTCACAATAGGTACACCGTTCTTATGAAAACGACATCAGATCGCAAGGAATGTCGTGGAAAGAGGTGACGCAATTGGCGCAGAGTCACTCTGAATGGAGGAGGCTGGTTTCTGCCCTGTGCTCCCGAGAAGAGCGTTAAGGGCGATGATGATGATGATGATGTATGACTTTAATTCAATAAAACAATATATATATATAAAAAAATTATTAATTTCACCACAAATTCCTTATACATCTTATAATAAAGACAACAGATTTCAAGATATTTTTGGTTCTAAAACGGTGGTTCAAATAATTATCATATATTTCTGTATTCTGTCAGATATTTCGAGATGTGATGTGTTTATTTTTACAACGTTGGCCGTCATTATTTTACTATAAAAATCTATGTCACGATTCTACCTACTTGCTAATTTATTCAGATATAATTAAAATAATAGAGGGAGGCCAAATCAATGAACTCACTCAAAAAAATTCTAATTTACATATTTTTTTGCAGAAGGTACTATTGATATTTAAAGTAATATCGACCTGTTCATTTCTTCACCGTGTCGGTGTTTAGGTAGTAGAATTCCATATCGAAATAAATAAAACAAGCGTTTTATTCTACTAATGATTTAATTTGTGAGAGAGACGTCTTTCGTCTTATGAGGAATGACAATGTCCTCATAAGACGAAAGACGTCTCTCTCACAAATTAAATCATTAGTAGAATAAAACGCTTGTTTTATTTATTTCGATATGTTCATTTCTGTTATTTTTTCCGTTCCATTCTGTTCTGTTTCGTTTTTTTTTTCTGTTCTGTTTTCTGTTATTGTTTGGTTTCTGTGCTGTAAATTCTGTAAAAAAATCTGTGAGATCCGAAAAAATCTGTACAAAAAAGAAGAAATTTGGTTTGTACATACACACTTTAATTAAAAACACTTTTAAAATAATAAGTCAACAAAAAACTTGTAATATGACTGAAAACTGTTTTGGTTTATTAATTATGTAACTTATATTTATACTGAATAGGTACTGTTTAGTTGTTTTTTACACGAAATAAATAAAAAAAAATACAAAAGTCATTGATACTTTAAAATTGATATTTTCTCGCAAAGTTGTCTTTAGTCAAACGACTACATAACGTTAAAATGTGTTTTGACTACGGCTGCTGAAGTAAACTTCACTACGTGTACAAATCATGGTGTTGCCACTAGTAAAAAATATGAAGAAATCTTCCAGTTATATAGTTACGAAAGAAACAGGTTGATATATGTAAGTTAAAATATTAAAACTACTGCAAGAAAAAGGTATATAAAGAAATAAGTTTTTTTTTGAGTAATTTAATTTGCCATCCAGTGTAAGCATAACAAAGCTAACACGTGCTACCTGAGTAGGTAGGAGCATTATTAATGCATCTACCTACAGTATAATTAATTTTCCGATAACTCAATAGAATTAATTATTGTGTATTAATTCTCCTTATCTTATTGGGGTGGGTGTGAATGATCCAGGAAATTATATTTAATGAGTGTGTCGACACATAATATTATAACCTTCAATTCACCTGAACATACATATTTATGAATCTAATGAATATCTTTCAAGAAGTTTTGAATATGAATTCAAAATTTAGTATCTTCTGACGACAAAAACGGATGTTTTTGAAATTTGGTTTGCAAATTTAATAGTCATTTTAATTACAACTTGGGTAATTTGTTTGGTTTTAATTTCTTATAAAAATTCATGGAATCATCTCTACAGCTTTTGCAGAAAGTTCATTTTAATAATAAATCAAAAAGAACACAAATAATTTAGTGATTTCACTAAACTTTCATGACCTATTGTAAGCCGGCTTTTAATAGTCTTCGCTCTCATCATTAGAATCAACCATTTCTTTTATTTATTGAAAGACATTGAAGGACCCACTGACCACCCCGATAGTGCAGCAGTCTGGGGACT
Source organism: Athripsodes cinereus (assembly GCA_947579605.1). Lineage (NCBI taxonomy): Eukaryota > Metazoa > Arthropoda > Insecta > Trichoptera > Leptoceridae > Athripsodes > Athripsodes cinereus. Next base: position 38,040,082 of record OX388306.1, read on the forward strand.
TCTATTTATTCGATTCTTATTTCTACACTCGTAAGTTTTTGAAAGACAGTTTCCAAACACAATAAAGTAAAGAGTAATAATTAAATTCATGACATTTTTTTGACAAGAAAATGAAGATGAAAGATAAGTATGTGCAGCAAACTCAAGACAGGAAAAAGTGAAAAATCGTAAGGAAAGCTACTTTACAAAAGATGAATCAAATGTTTCTGAAAAAAAGAGAAGAGTGTTTTTGTTTTATTTTTTTATTTAAATATATACTGTGAGGTTAATACTTAATAGTAAGCAGTTATTTAAATTTATGGGTACCTATTCTATAATTTTACAAAAAACATCAACTTTTTTAACTTAACTAGAAAACTTTAAAGTTTTCAAATGAAAGTTCATATCAAATCTTTTTTTTTTTTTTCAAAAATGAGTAAGATTACATTTTAAAGTTGTTGCTTTGCAGAATATTAAAAGCATTTTGCCGATTTTCCGGCTTGATGGACATAACATATTTAAAGAAAACTGTTTGTGCAAGATCAGAGAATCTTTAAAAATATCGCACCATAGCTAATTAAACTGCAACTGTGATCAAAGGAAAAAGCAATAAAGAGCAAATAAACAAAGATAAAAAAATATACCTTACTTCACGCCCATTAAAGCGAGTGTCGTAAAAAAAACTTCAAACTGATGATTTGGTCGGTACTTTTAATAGATATTACCTCAATCATTTGCAACTTTTGCAATTATGTGATAAAACGAAAATAAATCATGAAAGATTACGACTTTCAGCAATAAAAAAAACTAAAGCGTTTTCAGAGCAAATTTCAGTTGTAAAAATAATCACTTTTACGTTTTTTGTACTGAAATAAGCTATTGAAGGGACTTAATGTTTAAATTAAAAATTTGGGTGAAGCGGCTCATCACCCAATTCTAACCACATTCACAAAACTGAACCTGGTCAAATATATATAATTATGATATAATTATATTCATATTAACAATATTTTTCAGATCATTCAATCATTTACAGAAAACAGTGCAAGACCTTGTCTATGCGTTGCATAAATAACGGCATGCCATCCACCCTGAATGTCAAATTATTTTGTTGATACGGAGAGGACAATCTGATTATATCAGTCTACTGGCTACCCCGGTTATGGTGTAATAATATGCAGTGAAAATATAATATAGATATTCAGTGTGTCGGTGTTTAGGTAGTAGAATTCCAAAATGAAATAAAAAAAACAAATGTTTTTTTCTACTATTATGTTCTTTATTGAGATAGACGTCTTTCGTTTTAAAAGGAAATTGTCGATCGACAAGGGAGTCAACTTACTTACCAATGTCCTTATAAGATAGAAGACTTCTAAAAAAATATAGTAGAAAAAAACATTTGTTTTTCAATTTCAATATACTTAGCATAATAATATATTGTGTAGTAGTAGTAATTCACAGAATTCATATCGATATGACATGATTTTTTTAGATTATTATGTAATTATTGTTTTTTTTTTTGAGCTTTTTATTTGCTACCGCGGTTTCGGTGGAGCGTCCACCATTAACTTTACACCATTAACTTAATTACATAATAATCTAAAAAAATCATATCATGTCTAGAAATTGTTATATAGTTAATGCCGAAAACATAAACAAAGTTCATATCGATAATCTAATTATTAATATAATATATTGAGAACTATTAAAATGTATGCATGTTTGTATCATTACCTAGGACATAATATTGTATAGTTACAATATGAAGTTTCTGATAGATATATTATTAACAGTATTATAATGGGACATGTTGTTAATGACATATTTTTTCAATACAAGGTCACTGGCTTGATCCCAAATGTTTTCAATACAAATTTAGATGCCAACTTAAATAATATTATCATATGTAACATAATGAACATGGAGAATCAGTAGTTTATTCTTAAACAATACATTGATGAATTTAATTAAAGTAAAAAAAAAACACGAGTGGTATAAGTTTTATCACTTTTTTTATTAGGAAACTGAGTGACCTGGTTTTGACTTACAAAGTCATTGTCAAACTTATTTTACTTTATGCCGTGTTACTTATATATTCGTCATTCTAAACAATAATGGTTGTAAAAATATTTATTTATTTTATTTAAACAGAGACAGTGACAGTGAAACAGTGACAGTGAGAATGGTGGAATTGGTGAACGTTGTCCATGGACACCGAAAGTGATCACTTCAGTCAGCCTAGAGCCAATTCGTAAGCGTTGGGACACCTTTCTCACTTCTTCCTATTAGAATTTACACAATGTTGCATTGTGTAGACATGGTTCTCCAATCGAGGTGTCTAATTGGTTTTGTCATCTGCACCCAAATCAGGTTAAACAATAAAAAAATTAGTAAATATTCTAAACATTTGTTCAAACCGTATTGAGTCAAGAACACCGAAATAAGAAATATATGTGAAACTGAAAATATCGTTCGCTGAAGCAGAAAGAAAATACGGTTCTGGAGGGACCACGTGGACCGCATGAGAAGTGCTACAGAATAGCCCACATCGCCACGAACGAGACTCCTTAAGAACGAAGACTGTCTGGAAGGCCATCTTAAAGATGGACGGATAGTAAGTTGGTCTTCAGTGTCGCTGGAGGAAACAAATTTCGAACAAACAGATCAATGATCTACTACAAGCAGAAGAAGAGGATTGATGTATTTTTACAAAATAAACGACAACTCAATCAATACACTTGTTTTTTTTTAGTTAAATGTTTTGATTTTGAAATTATAGTAAAGTAATAATTACTTTTATTGTGTGTGCAAAAGGAAAAAGGCGATGAGTGGGCTCATCCCTAAATCAAATTTAATGGATTATTCACTATCACTATTGGTCGTATGCGTCTTGGAAAAAAGGATGAGTTGATATTTGTACATTAGACACAATGTTTCAATCTAAAATATCTCTCAGAGAACATCTCTCTGAAAAATAATTTACTCAATATTATGCCTATTTTTAAATAAAGAAAACGCTTTCAGTATTGAGTATTTAAGCTAGTTTCAATTATTATAAGCTGGTTTCTGAACCAGATACACCTAATAAAATAATTATTATCTTGTCACCTGTCATCTCGAATGTTTGTTTGTACATCTACAAACAAACATTATTATTATGACTCATGAACATTTTATTATTATTATTCTAGATAAAGATTGAGCATAAACATGATTTAAATGTTACAATACATGTAATTATGTTTGTTCAGAAGCTATTTTAAAATGCTTTGTACCTATTTTAAAAACATAACCAATATTCCATCTATACATTTGTCTATACCTTCACGTCATGTTCCAGGTGGGGTAGGCAGAGAGAACGGTACGCCATATAGATCTGTCCTTACATACTTCTCTAGCTTCCTCAACATTCATCCATTTTCTCATACATGAACGCCGATTTCACTTACTCAAAGTCTGATCAGACGTTTGGTACTTACTTATTTATTAAAAAATCATCGCGTACTAAACCTACGAAGACTGGATTTTTAAGGATGGAATTGGTAATAAACCTTAAAACAACCCCGAATTCCTTCATTAAAATTGTTATGCTTGTATCAGGAAAATGGATTTTCTTAACACACTCGTAACTTTTGATGCTGTTTCTTCTGACTTAAAAATAAATATTTTTTCGTAACTATTATACACGTAACTTTTATATAAACCTTCACTTTACTTTTACTTGACGATGAGAGCGGAAGCTCTTGAAAGCCGGCTGGAAAATTAATAAAGTCGTCAGTGGATAACTATATACCTAATAATATCTTGTTTCATTGATAACTAATTATTAGGAACTTCCGCGAAGAACCGCCGGTCGATAAATAAAAGTTTTAAGCTACATAAGTGTCCTCTTTGAGACAATATAAAGAAGACATTCAGGATGGGTGGCACATCTAATCGCTGAATTCTAGAGCTTAATTGCCTTATACGTGAAGTGTAGGAATTCATACTTTTTTTCTCAAAAATCTATTAAACAAACATGATTTTATTTTTTACTGAACGTCCACATTTAAAACTGAACCAAAGTATTAAATGGTGGACGTTCTACCAAAACCGCGGTAGCGAAAACTCATATGATACAAGTTTTAAAAATGTAAAACTAAAACACTGTTTAATTATCACGTATGATTATTTAGTCAATTAATAATGACTAAATGCTAATTGCTTTCGCCTTGCGGCATCTTCAGGGCAAGAGTTACTTAAAACTAAAGAATAGAACAAACTAACCTACATTATTATAGTCTAAGGGTCTACATTATATAGTGAAAGCGCTCGGCATTTAGCATTTAGTTATTATTAATTGACTAAAAATCATACGTGAAAATTAAATAATGTATTAGTGTTACAATTTTAAACATTATATTAAAATGATTTTTCACAACGTTAACGCATTTACTTCAAATTTAATCATATAATACATTTATTTATTACATAGTACTCTAAAACAATATCAATATGATCTATGCCTTCTGATTATTACATTACAAAAGTAATCATGAAATACGTACGACGTAAATAAATAAAGCAATTAAAAACATTACAAATTACAAACTTCATCCACCCCTCTTTGTATATTTTGTTGCGTAGTAAAATTATATAATAATAATAATACATTTTCTCACATAAAACCTTTGCTCGTTAATACTAATTAAGTATGGAAAGGAGAATATTAAACAAAAAGTAAATAATTCCGTAAATACCACCTCATATAAATAAAAAGGCTTATTATTATGTACCTCCATATAAATCTCCCAGGTGTACAAAACCTAATTAGGCACATTAACAATCATAATTGAGATTATTGGTATATTAAATAGGTACTGTTTAATATGTTTTGTGTAATATAATTGATTTATCGGGTTTTCTGTGATTGTGTGTGGTGTATTTTAGATTAAAATATAATGATGGAATATTGATATTTGGAGCAAGTGAATTAGTATGTATTTATATTTGCAGAGTATGTTTTCGAGGGATGGAAGGTGTGAGAGATATTGAGAGAAGAAATGTGGCTAGTGCTAGAGTGAATGGTGTATTTCGATCCATTGTTAGCAATATCAATGTGTCGAACATGACAAAAATGCTGATGCACAATACCATTCTGGTACCGACACTTATGTAAGCAAGCGCAACTTGGACGTGGTTAAGGAAGGAAGAGAATGGAATATATACTGTGGAGATGCGATCACTGAGAAGAAAGGCTTGTAAAACGTTAAGAAATAGACTCGAAAATGAGGATATTAGAAGAATGAGCGGATGTGAGCGAATGAATAATGAAAGGATGGCGAAGAGAATGTGCTTATCTGAAAGAGGGTTTGGAGAATAGCGGACGTCGTCCAAGAACATCGTGGATTGACAACATGAATCAAATACTCAAGGACGATTGCTTGTGACTTTTAAAATATATTGATTGAAAATAATTACCTAGACCAATTTTTTTTCATACACAAAATACAAGTTGGTAAGTAGATATTGGTTAATTTAATTTATTCTCCCTTGGGCTTGTTCTTCATTATTTTGATGTAAGGTTTGATGTAAGAAGCAAGTGACCCATGATACCTTAGGGTTAAGCTAACATCCTTTGATAATATCAATTTCAAGAAAGATTAAAAATTGAAGGTAAATATTTGAAATAAGCAATTTAAACTATCAAAGCAGACTTCAACTTACTGAAGTTTCTCTGAATTTAACGTCCGGTCATACAGACACTTGAATGAATTTCAAAGTAACAATTTTTTTTGTTTTTTAAAGGATATATCTGGGTTTTTGTTATAAACCTAAATACAACCTTATACACCTTTCACAGTAACCTACTAAAAGCTTGTGTCGTGTCACTAGTTGAAAAGTTCGTCAATGGTGCAAGTGCACTGGAATCGCGATAGCGTAGTTTAAATTCATGTAACAAATAAACATAGTAATTCAAGTTAAAATATTTTATTTAAAAATATTTATTGATTTAAAATTTTGGAGATACGGTGAGGCTCTTAAGGTAAAACCAGTACTCCTGCATATAGAGAGGTTGCAGTTGCGATGGCATACAGACACTTGAATGAATTTAAAAGTAACTATATATTTATTGATTTAAAATTTTGGAGATACGGTGAGGCTCTCAAGGTGGAGCCAGTATTCCTGCATACAAAGAGGTTGCAGTTGCGATGGCTGGGTCACGTTTTCCGCATGCCAGAAGACAGACTACCACTTTGATCTTTGGAGGCCGTGGGAGAGGGCAGAAGACCTGTGAGCCGCCCTAGAAGAAGCTGGTAAGGGCAGGTCTAAAACTTGTGTATAAGAATATTACTCAATAGTCATCTCGTTCACACAACCTACAGACTGTACAAACTCTTTGCTGATGCTTACGAATCGGCTAAGGTTGGTTTAAGTGCACTTTACCCAGTGGCTTGAAACAGTAATTAGGAGATTTGTGAACGTTTAATGGGTAAAGTGCACTAAAACCAGCCTATGCTGATTCGTAAGCATTGGAAAACTTTTCCTGTTTCCTACTTAAATGAGTTTACACAGTCTGTTGGTTGTGTGAATGAGGTGACTGTTGAATAATATTCTTAATATCTTTACTTACCCAGGTGTAAAAATCTAGTAAAACGCAAAAACTACGTTTAAGATTGACAGCTTTTTGCGTTTTTTACACTGTTTTTAAAAGAACAGCATTATCTCAATTAATTTTTGTCATTCGACATGGTAAGTAAGTAGTGTTCGAGATGGTCATATAAAAAAAATGACTCACTAATTTCTCTAACAATTCACACCACTCACCATTGTCGAATCTATGCAGATGTGCAGTATATCAATGACTATTCATAAACGATCTTATAACAAATTTTATTACGTACACACGATTTAATATTGTCATTTCTGATTGATTTAAAATAACAAGACTTAAAACAGATACTACTTCAAAAAACTCAAACTACTTACATACCTTATAAATAATAGACATTAAATTATATGAGAGTTCTACTTTTGTACATGGATGTATTTTATGTTATCTATTCTCCTAAGATATTTAAAGCTCGACCGGAGAATATGATATTCCACGCCACTAGAGAAATTACGTGTAGGTATCGTTCAAAGAAAATCCTCTATAATATATAACTTCACAACTGAAAATTCCAGCGAAATGAAGGTCGGTTGACTATTCCGTTCAAGGCCTATGACACAAAATAACTTTGTGATTTGCGATAACGGAAACACGGATGTTTGTTGGGTCAGTTTAGCTGGACGCTTTGATAACCTAACCACTGCTTTGTTAATAATATCTAAAAGTATCAGTTCTCATTATATGTGGAGTATTCAGTAGTGTCACAGACAGATTAAAAATATGTCATGCCTATCATATTAAATATAAGTTATTATTATTTACTTATCGTGTCGAAACCCAGAAAACCAATCAAATTGGTCTCCAGTTCCAGGTCTCCAAAAAATAAACTCGCTTTTGTCGCAAATAAAATGAGTTTTACTTTATTGGTTTGTTTAAATTATCCTTAATTACTGACTTTCTTTTTTTTATTACGGTACAAAGATATTTAAAAAAATCTGAAGACGACGTGGGCGCTCCCTATAGTTTGTACTCTCAACTTCTATTATTTCTTTTTAAGGTTTTTTTTCGTATTATACATTCAATCTATCTGACACGTCTTTTTGAGGTGGTCTTGTGCAAGTGCTTTCCTCCTTCGATTCTGTTAAGAACTTTGTCGTTTGAGATGTGGTCCCTTCAATACATTTAAATATTATTTTGTATATTCAATATTTTGAACATTTTTTTGTATGTTCCAACAGTACATAACTAGGGTAGGCGAAAGAAGGCAACTCCTTAAAAGAATCATCCAACAACGAGTTAACTGGATTGGCCATTAGGCACCCAGACTTGCTCATCGCCATCGCGGAGGGCAAGACCGAATGCAGAAATGGTAGAGGCCGACCAACAGACACTTATACGGACCAACTGAAGGACATGGACTGTGGCACATACGTAGAACTGCATAAAGAGACTAGCTAAAAATAGGGAGGAATGGAGAAGAAAATCCAAATTCGTTGTAGGCCTATCTAATGACTTGTAATTCATTACATATACATTACTACGCAAAACAAAACATATCTATTATTTTGAGATAAGTTTCGATGGTTTGGACATGTTAAGCGAATGCAAGATGAAAAAATGACGAAGAGGATGTATTTATCTGAAAGAGGGGGTGTGAGGAAGCGTGGATGGCCAAGAACCACGTGGCTCAATCACGTGGATCAAATCCTAAATGTCGGCCGTGTGTCGAGTAAGAGAAATCGGCGTGAATGTATGAGAAACTTGATTAAAGTGGAGGAAGCGAAAGAAGTTTGTAAGTGTAGATCTATATGGCGTTCCGTTCTCTCTGCCTACCCCTGCTTGGATATGGCGTGAGGGAATAGATAGATAGATATTCTTTTGATAGTATGAGTGAAATCAAATTTTTAAAAAAATCTTTCTCCAATTGTCACAAATAATGTTGTGACATTTGAATTAGCTTGATGACTCACCCAATCTTCAGTACCTAGCTGCATATGTATTCATAAGAAAGATATCTAGGTGAAATCAGAATAAAAAACATGTCCAATCGTCTTAATATTATTTTAGTATCTAGGTAAATGGGTATGAGGTAGGTAGGTATAGTCTTGAAGTAAAATCACGTTATTTTTAGTAACGGCTATTTTTTGTCAAACGGATTGAGTACGTTCACCCGAAATAGATGACATACGTAATGCGGTGAATTCATGCATTGAGAAATATTATTAGAATTTTAAGTGTTATTTCATAATCAAGATGGATTTATTGAAGATGAATATTGTTTATTACTGTTAATATTAAAATAACTGATATTTACACAAATGTTTTTTTATCTCTATAGTCTATTGGTGTGTTGTATCTGTATTATTTTGTTTATTATGATGTCTAAATTTGTTTCTTGCACATATATTATTATTGATTGTACTGTCAGCCTCAACACAGGCTTTAGCCTTGTGAGGTGGCAAAGTGGAATTAGTTTTATTGGCATATTATGGATATTTGAACTGTATTTGATTGTATATGCCTATTTAAGGAAATAAATGAATTTGAATTCGAACAATATTGATTTTTTCGAGCGAAGGTTAATTTAATCATAAATAAAACAATAATTTAATACAGCCACTCTTTAAGCCCGGGAATTCCCGGGAAAACCCTCTAATTTTTATTTCCCGTTTCCCGGGAAAAAAACGAATCCTTTCCCGGGAAAAAATACAAATTATTAGTCATGCAGATTGCCATACCGATACCGAAATCTTTGTTTAGTTAACTGTAATAGTCATGATAAACTTGTAAAAGCTGACGAATATTTTGATATGAAAATATGAAAAATAATATTAATTACCAATATAAGTGTTAAACTTTAAAAAAAAAACTTAATTATAGCTTCAATGTATTCGTTTGAAAGAAGCATAATTATTCTAAATATAATTCGAAATCGGAGGTGTGTTTGGCCGACAATGTATAAGAATCCTACAATTTTTCATGTTTTTTTTTTACATATTTCGAAAAGTTAGATAGTTCTTAAAAATATTAGTGCAGCCAACTGTCATTTTTTTTGTTTTATTCATGGATATTAACCGATATAAAAAATCTTTTTTTGTCGAAATTTCTCATTTTTTAAAGTCAAAAATCTTTAAAAAGCTTTGCCAAAATCCATAACATTTTTTTGCTTGATAGGATGATCAAAAATTAAAAGTTTATGTATTTTGTAAACAATTTTTATTTTGATATAACATAGAGTACCTAAATAAATCTCGTCAGTTAGCTATTTAGTTTTTTTTAAGCAAATTACTTATATTGGTAACAAAAATTTGATTTTTTTTTATCAAATCAAAATGTTTGCAAGGGTCAACAAGTTATGAGAGTTTTTATACCAAATTTATTGAAAATTGAATATTTATAAATATAATAATGAATTTCCCGTTTCCCGGGAACAAAAATAATCCGGGAAAAGATACCCTCTACACGAGACCAATAAACTCACAGTGGTTGTAGGTACTAAAGCAGTGTTTAATTTATAGTTAATTGAATATGACCCAACTATTTTCTGTAAGTTTTCGAGTATCCATTTTTTTTTAACTTCTCACAACCGTCCCTAATAATTCTCCCACCACATAATCTACTTGTTTGTTTGTAAGTTTGTTTTTGTTTATTTCTTAAGTAGCTCTGAAGATGGACTAAGTGCAAAGACCTCAGCCTATTTAATAAAAGTAGTGAAAGTAAACAGTGTTTGTTTTTTAAATTTATTTTTTATGATTAATGTATTTTTTTCAATTTCTGTGATTTTGCGAAAATTTTATAATTAATTATTTTTTTCGTAAGTATTACTTTTTTGGTTGTATTTTGGTTTAGTTAGGTCGCTCCTCTGCAACAAACTCACTCTCTGTATTTTGATATTATCTTATTTGAATGCATTTTTCTATAAAATTGTAGGTATGTATTGTGATCGATGTACAATAAAGAATGAATAAATAAATAAATAGATAAGTAAAACCTCACCTATAAGACAGTTATATAATTATATAATTTAGCAATGAAGCACTTCATCTATCCTGACTGTCTTTTTTGGCACGAAGAGGTCAATCTGCATGTTTATTAGTTACATGTAGTTAGTCCTCAGACTATCCCACTGTGGGATAAGACGTGTAGAAGTAGTTTATTTTGTTATAGGTAGATATTTATTTTATTATGACTAATAGGCTGTTGCCTCATCTGAGTGCCACATTGTAAAATAATAAATAGGTATAGCTGTGTTGTAAAATAAACAACGAAAAAATAAACAAACTTCATTAAAGACACAATTTACAGTTTTATTTCTTAAGAACGTTAAGCGTTATAGGTAATAAAACTCGTGAAACACTTTCACAATATTATCATTAAGATGATAAAATAATTGCTTAATCAAAGCAGATCATTAAATCAATTTTATAGCTTGAAAACTTGGAAAAAATCAATAATAAATGGGGCATTGAAGGACCCACTGACCACCCGCAAAGTGCAGAATTCTGAAGATTTTCACTTATAAATTTATTTTGATTTAGTAGAAGGCGAATCTTGGCATATATAATCATACTTATTTGCATGAATGATGACACTATTTATAATAATAAATTTGATTTTTTGTCTTGTTTTTTCAATTTCATTTCTTATTATTTTTATTTTAATATAAGAGTTCGTCGGTAGCCTGAAGGTAGAGTCTCGACCTTCAGAACAAGGGGTCCGTGGTTCGATCCCAGGTGCCGGCAAACTCCCCTTTCACGGCACAAGCTTTTAGCTTAGTGTGAAAGGTGTATAAGGTTGTATTTGGGTTTATAACAATCCCAGATATATCTTATATTTAAAAATAAATAAATTAGAGTATGTTTTATGTAATTTATGTGGAACATTATATTGTAAGTAATATTAATAAGAGGCTACACGCATTAATTATATCAATTTATTGAGGTGCTGTGAAATACCAATATAATTATATTTGCATTTATATAAGTTATTGATACTTGTCCTGTATTTTGTTTTATTTCTGTAATTTCTGTGAGCGGCTTCCGACTTAAGAAACGAGTTGCCAAGAACTAATAGAAGAAGAAATGGCTTCAAATACACAGTTACATTGCTGTATAATGCAATATCAAAGGACATCAGAAGTTCAAAGAATATAAAACAGTACACTAAGAAAGTTAAGAATCTTATCAAGAATAATTTGATATAACCAGTGTGATGTTAAATAATGTTTAATGATATTGATACCTACAATGCGGTGATGGTGAAGTGAATATATACAATATAGTTATAGTGTGATATAATGATAGACTTAAAATATTATTGATTGTATTCTGCTTGTAGTGTGTTCTTATATTTAATGTAATTTGTAACATAATGGCCTTCTGAAACCAGCAGATTCTACCTGCTGTTTGAGGGTTTCTTTAAAATAAATAAATAAAATAAATAATATGAAATGTATTTACATTTTTTTTGTATTTTTATGTAACCTTATGTTTCCAAAAAGCTAAAAAAGCCTTTTATTAAAATAAATAAATAATAACTGGGGCAGTAAAAGTGAGGCGTGGAAGGAGCCGATTACCAGCAAGATGAAGCGACCAAATTAAAGAGGCCACACATACATAGCTCATTTCATTACTGCACATGGTGGAGAGTCGCTCGATGTGGAGACGAATGGTTTTTTAGAACGAGGCATGATAATCACAATCCTTAAAATTGAGGGCCTAAAGTAGTTGAGGATGATAGTCTAGAATCGATCAAATAAAAAAATATATATCTTAAATTCTGCGATGAGCTATGCATTTTTTCAATCTGAATGTATTCGATTTCGTCATAAGATATTTCAACACTTCGTGGAAAGCAGATTATAATGGCCTCTACGAGATATCGACACATTCACACTCTGTCGGTTATATTTTTAATGAGCCCTTCACGTGTCATCGAGACGGTTGACGCGTAAATTGGACCAAATTAGAATTATTCTTAATATTTTCTATTTAGGTGTTCTTTTTCATTGTTATTGAAGATTCTTTACTCTTCATCTCAACTTCAACGTTTTTCTTGGAAAATTAGGGTAAAAAGGTCATTGTTATGCATGATTCAGTGATTATAATAGTAGTAGTAGTAAAACAACAAACACATGTCTAAACACTTTAATATATTTATTCATTTACTTATTTTATTCTTCACCGTACATTGGTTACAATATCACAAATCAAAACAAATTATCATAAAAATATCAGTTATACCATTCAATGTACAGAGGGCGAATGTATCGTTAAAATGCGATGTTTTATCAAAGCTTTCTTGAATAAGAAAATATCTTCAAAGGATCGAACAATATATACCTTTCGTTACGTTTGCTCAAACAACACTTTTTAAATTTGCTAGTAACTTTCTTTAAATAATTAGATGATTCAATGTTTACAACGATTATATATCATAATTTGGCATATCGGTCCTTAGCCTCATTAAATCGCTCATCCAAGATCATTATATGATAATAATATAAAATTGGAAGACATTCAAAATGACTACTACATCACCGTTGATCGCACCTAGATCATCACGAACTCAGCCATAGATCCATCTGCCAATATCCGGTACTCCAAGGAGATTTATTGACATTGACACTGATTGCAATGTAATTATTCAAATTGTCATATTGCGAATGTGACTGTAACCGCACGGGCAAATATTAACAATGACATACTGTAATAATTAAAAAGATATTAAGAGCATTCTCTATGTAGACTTCGTGACATGCAGATAAAGATTTATACGAAAGCTTTTTCAAATAGATCATAATGTTGTTCAATTCAGCAATTCAGCAAAGTTGAACAATGTTCTGAAAACTTTAACATAAGATAAGATAAACAGAAAAAAGCCCAGAAGATTTTAAACGAATGAGAAAGCTTATCGTACAAATAATAAAAATTAATCATAAAGTAAACTAGCTTTTCCGTTTTTTTATGTCACTCTACCTACTACCACAAGCAACATAAATCACTCTACAGAAGGCTATAATTCTGAATACTTGTAGAATAGTACGTAAATTTTTACAAATATATGAAAATTAACGAACTGCCTCAGAAACGGGTGAAACTTAACGAACTGCCTCAGAAACGGGTGAAACTTAGCGAACAGACGTAGAAAAATTAACGAACTCACAAATAAACGAGTGACACTGAAACATGTGCCCGTGTCACCTGGAATTCCGGGAGAAAATCATCAGTAACTGTATGTTACATAACAAAAATTATAATATACAAACTGTATGCAGTAAAATATATCTTAAATATTGAAGAATAAGGGTAAGTCATGTGTCGATAGTTACTCTTGTAGTATTCTTACTGAAATTTATTGAATTTTACTACCAAAAACGTATGAATTAAAAAAACTAGCATACCGTACATGAGTCAGGTCTCAACTTCAAAACATACATACACTCGTGTTCACTTTAGCAGTGTGAGTGTTTTTAATAAAATTTTATAAAATGTAATGAATGAATATGAGCATCCCTAATTGTACAATAGGGAATCGTTCTGTTTGCCACACATTGAAATTAATGTAAATTTTTGCGTTTTTCAAATTATTATTTTTGCCTCGCTCATTTTACTGAACGATTGTGATGCAGAACAAAAAAGAACAGTAGCATTTTATTTTTTCTTATGATTTTAAATCAAATGGAGGATTATCCTGAATAAGAACAGTCAATCATTAGTCATTACATAGAAAATGATTCATTGACTCTTTTATTGTCCGTAACACACACACCTAAGTGGTGATCGGTGTCCTAATTTGGTGATAAAGTCTTGATTTTCGTTAAATAATTACATTCTACTGCGGATTTCTTCCAACTAACCCATTTATTCATTGATTTGCATTTTGTTCATCTTCAAATATTAATTATTTCCAATTTGTACTTCAGTTATAATACAATAACCTTTTAGGCTTTTGAAATATGTCTACGACTGATTACTACACCATCACGGCTATTCCCACAAGTGGGGTAGCCAGCAGACCAGCTGCATGACATAAACATGCAAAATTGTCAGAAAATTGATTGCTAATATTGGTATAGCATACCTACATACCTTGTATTCTTTTTTTTTGTTGTGTATTTTGTACCATCACACCTATTCTTATTATTCTTTGTATTATATTATTAGGTACCTACTTGTTTGATAACATTATTTTGCTGTGTATCTATGCATTGCTGATGTGTTTGTGTGGGTAGATACTTTTGTTATATGTTTTCACTATCTGTTGTTTTTATTGTAATTTTTTCTCCATGTTAAAGGCTTATGATAGCCGTTCACTGTGTTAATAAATAAAAGTGTAAATAAATAAATACATAGGAAAGTACGAGAGTGAAAACAAACAAAAAAATTAAGATATTCAGGATTAAATTCAGAAATTCATCGCTGAATTTAAGATGTAAAGTGTCTTTGATTTTTCGAACACCACCCTTTTGCAGGAAAATTGAAAACTTACAGAAAAGTGGGTTGTCTGAAGTATGTAACTGGTTATAAATAAATCCAATCAGACATCTCAATTGGAGAACCATGTTTACACAATGTAACATTGTTTAAAATCTAATTAAAATATGTGAGGTAGGCTTCCCAACGCTTACGAATTGGCTCTAGGCTGGCTTAAGTGATCACTTTAGGTATCCATGGACAATTCCACCATCATGAAAGGTCCATCAATCAAGAAACATTTAATGCAAACCATAAAAGCAACCATCTTTTGTATCTCGTATTTCAAGTCTGGAATGGATAAAGCTCTCCCGTCTATCGAGCCTTTTATGCTAATCAAATACCTCGATTGGAGAACCATGTTTACGCAACGCTTACGAATTGGCTCTAGGCTGGCTTAAGTGATCACTTAAGTAACACCGAAAGTGATCACTTAAGCCACTTAAATAGTAAGCATTGGGACGCCTTTCTCACTTCTTCCGATTACGTTTTGCACAATGTTACATCGTGTAAGCATGGTTCTTCAATCGAGATATCTGATTGATTATGTCATCTGCACCCAAATTCGGTTAAACAATAAAAAAATTGGTAAATATTCTAAACACCTTTGATTCTGACTTTGGAAACTGTACTGATAAGTAAACTATGCAATTTTCCTTCAATGTGATAAAGCATATTTTTTTTGAAGATAAGTTCTTTTTTATAACAGTTACAAGCTTATTTTGTGTTCATGTCATCTTTAATTCACAACCACCATACATTCACAAAGTTCGCAAAAACAGTATGGGGGTAAAAGTTGTTTGTAATTTGGGGTTAAAATAACCATTATTAAGCTCAACAAACAGTTGACAATAATCATCATCATCATTATTTTTATTATTATTACCGATTTGTACTTTTAATTTTAATTCAAATGTAGCCCAAAATGATATTTTAAGAGTACTTAATTAAACTAATTTTTAAATATAAAATATGTGAAAAGTTGAAAATTAATGCTAAGTATAAACTTTTTCCATTTTTAAAATTTAGTTTTTAATTGAATGATACTGAACTTTGTCCAACACCCAAAAAGCCCCTAAATCAATAGAACTAGCATTATATGTAATCGTGTCTACATTTTTACTGGCAATATCATTTATGGAAAATGTAGCAAAATAGATTTATAATAAGTTTATATGGTACTATAATTATTTAAATTAGTAATGGTGAAAATTTTCAAAACGTATGTAGTATCGAAATAAATAAAACAAGTGTTTTATTCTACTATTGATTTATTCGATGAGAGAGACGTCTTTCGTCTTATGAGGACATTGTCAATCGATTGACAATGTCCTCATAAGACGAAAGACGTCTCTCTCATCGAATAAATCAATAGTAGAATAAAACACTTGTTTTATTTATTTCGATATGGAATTCTACTACCTAAACACCGACACAGTGAACGTATGTAGTATGTTCATAGGTATTCACTGTGTCAGTATTTAGGTACCTAGTAGAATTACATAATGGCGGCACAAATCATCCTTGTAGGATGTTATGCCACAAGTGGAAGAAAAAAAAAAAAAAAAAAAAAGAATTACATAATGAAATAAATAAAACAAGTGTTTAATTCTTCTATGTAGGTATGTACCTAAGTATGTAAAACTAAGCTTAAGGCTTAGAAATATATGAACATAGGAAATAAACATATTCCTCAGGGGTATGAAATTGCGATAGATGATGAACCAGTGAGCTGTGTGAAAGAAATTAAATATCTTTTTGGATTCTAAATTGGATTTTAAAAAGAATACGGAATACGTGACCAAGAAGATGGCTAAAAAATTCTCCTTTCTTGGTAGCATAAGAGATAAACTCAACAAACAACAAGTATATTGGTTTATAAAACCATTATTGAACCACATTTAAATTACTGTTCGACGGTATTATTTCTGAGTAATGAAGGCGATACAAAAAAAAAATGCAAATATAGGGTTGTTCAACAAGAACTTTGTTTTTTAATTGTGGCAACACCAGCAACATGATAGTTTTGACATTTAATTTTTTGACGTATTCGTAGTGGATGCATTGGCAATTGTTGCAATGAATTCAATTTCGCTTGAAAATCGCATTAAAATAATTAAAATCCATTATGAAAATGGTGGTTCTGCTAAAGTGACATTTCGTAAAATTCGTGATATTTTCGGACAACATAATCGTCCTTCTGAGACCGCTATTAAGAATTTGGTCGCTAAATTTGAGTCGACAGGCTCGATACAAAATGTGTTAACACCAACGCGTATACGACCGGGTCGTTCAACTGAAAACATCGCAGCCGTGAGCCACAGTGTTGAAGCAGATCCAAATTTGTCAATTCCTCGACGTTCTCGACAATTGGGGTTATCCAAAACCACCACATGGCGAATTTTGCGTAAGGATTTGGCTTTGAAGCCTTACAAGGTTCAACTGGTGCAGGAATTGAAGCCGAACGACCATTCAAATCGCCGTAGATTCGCTCAATTCATTCAGGAACAACCCGCTGGTTTTTCTGAAAAAATCATTTTTTCAGACGAAGCCCCTTTTTTCACTTGTCAGGGTACGTCAACAAGCAAAATTGCCGCATTTGGGCTTCTGAAAATCCTAGAGCAATTATTGAGAAGCCGTTGCATGCTCAGCGTGTCACTGTATGGTGCGCTATGTGGTCTGGAGGCGTGATTGGGCCGTTTTTTTTCGAAGATGAGACTGGAAATGCGGAAACGGTCAATGGATCACGCTATCGCAAGATGTTGACAACTCAATTTTGGCCTATTATTGATGACGTGGATATCACTGACATGTGGTTTCAACAGGACGGTGCCACATGTCACACAGCCAATGAAACGATCAATTTATTGCAAACCAAATTTCCCGATCGCATGATTTCACGAAACTCAGCTGTTAAGTGGCCAGCCAGATCGTGTGATTTAACGCCACTGGATTATTTTTTGTGGGGCTATGTTAAGGACAGAGTCTATACGGAGCCAATCGAATCGATTGCAGCCTTAAAACTCAAAATCCGTGATGTGATTAGCGAAATAGTCCCGCCATTTTGCCAAAAAGTGATTAAAAACTTTGATGAAAGAATCGACATCTGTCAGCGTGCTCGTGGTGGACATTTGTCAGATATCATTTTTCATGCATAATTGCCAAACTTTTCTCTTTGTAATTCAATAAAAATTTTAATCATCTTCATCAAATTTTTTTGTTTTATTTTATTTTAAAAAACAAAGTCCTTGTTGAAAAACCCTTTACAACAAAACAAGGTTATGAGGACAATACTTAAAAAGAACAAATAAATAAAATAACAAAACAAATTGATTCGATGCTCAAGGAACTAAATTTTCTATCAGTTAAACAACAAATACTATATAATGTTTTAAATTTAGTGCACAAAGTAATGAACAATTTAACATCTGATGAATTTAAAAGGGAAATAAGTTTAAATAGTGAGTTTCACAAATATAGTACAAGAAAATTAAATAGTATAAGATTACCAATGAGAAAAAAAGCACAATTCCAAAACTCACTCTACAAATCATTGAAGCTGTATAATGAAATACCGGAAAATATTAAAAGGATAAGTTCAATAAAAAAAATTAAATTGGAATTAAGAAAATATATTATCAACACTTGAATTTAAGAAGATATTGTATGTTTATGTATACAGTATAGTATATAAGTAATGTAATATAGTGTAATATATTTATATAAATGTAATTAAAAAAAAAAAGGTTTATATTAGAGTCTCATAAAATTGTGAACTCTAACTTAATAAAGATTAAACAAAACAAACAAACAAGACACAACCATCATACTATTCTTTGTAGTTTTCTCTCGCTGCATCCTTTGTAGTGTAGGCAAAAAGGGCAGGATGGAAATTCGATCTATTCACATACTCTTTTGCTTCTTCCATATTAGTGCAATTTCTCATGCACGTACCCCAATTTCCCTTACACAATATGTGATCGTTCGTCTGGAGTATTTTAAATAGTATGCACCAGTGAATTAGATTGAAAACAGATTCGGACAATAAACATTCTACTAGGACCTCTTCCATTACACTACCGAACACTTCACTTATTATAAGAGGTTTTGACAACTTTTTGAAGTCAAAACGAATAAAATTTATTAACCACCTAAAAAAATGAATTTTAAAATAAGGACTTTCATTAACTTCAAAAGCTTCGTATTTCATAAATGTATAGTATTCGAAATGAATTAATCAATTAATTTTAATTTGTAAATTTATATGATGCAATGTGTTTTGTTTTTATTTTATGATTTGATATGATGTAGTATGTTATAATTTTATTTTATTTTATAATTTTATGTGGTGTGCTGTAAATTTATTTTATGGTTTGATATGATTCAATATGTTTTATTTTTATTTTATGATTTGACATTATGAATGTGCTGTAATTTTATTCTATAATTTGACATGACAGTGTGTTTTATTTTTATTTTGAAATTCGATGTGATGCAGTGTATTGTAACTTTATTTTATGGTTAGATATGATACAGTTTTTTTTTATGATTTGACATGATGCTGTTGATATGTTGTAATTTTATTATGTGGTTTATGTGACACAATGTGTTTAATTTTTATTTTTATAATTTGAAGTGATGCAGTATATTTTGTTTTTGTTTTGATTTTGATTTGATACGATGGTGGTGTTGTACAATTGTTGTTTATAACTATGTATTAAAGGCGCAAGCCGTATGTATTATTATAAATAAATAAATAAATAATATCCCTCATTGAATATGGGTATATAAAGGTCGAGACCTCTTAAGTACTAGAAAGTGAAAATTGATTTCTAAATATAGACAGGTACATATTATGTGATGTGATATCATAATTTCCTCAAGTTGTGATAGGCAAGAGGAAACCATTAGACGTAGTGGGAGTATGAAGGCGGATTAATCTCCTGACATCAGTAAGTTATAAGGAAGTATCAACCAACATCCTCCTCCAGACAGCCAATAACATAAAATGGCCAGAAATAGAATTCAACACCAAAACTTTATTAAAGGATATTATACATAGTTAGCATCAAAGCCTATTCTTAGATAAAATATTTAGTAGCAAAATTAAATGTTTTCTATTTTCTTCCATATAATCCATTATCTATGAAAAGCATATTAAAGTGTTATCAAAACTCAACCATTTGGAAAATGATTTCCTTTATGTATATCTTATTAGCTCTTTATACATAGAGACATGTAAGTTCATGTATATCACATATCATTGAGTTTTTCCACTTTATTCTAGAACCTCCAACAAGAATTTTAGCCAGCGCATTAATTTCTTGAAGGAATAGTATTACCCATAAAACTTCCAAATTTTGAGAGAATATTCCGGCAGAGTTAGGATTCGTCAGTAGCCTGGAGGTAGAGTCTCGACTTCAGCCACAAGATTCCCCCAACGTTGACAATAACTTCTTAATATTTACTTTTGTAAAATTAATGCTGTGGAGATGCGTTCACTGAGAAGAATAGTTGGTAAATGGTTGCAAGATGTAGCGAAGTAGAAGGATATCAGAAAATTGAGCGGATGTGAGAGCAGTGTTGTGGACAGATGCGTGTAAACCAGAACTACGTTGTTTTGACATGTTGAGCGAATGCATCATGAAATAATGACAAAGAGGATGTATTTATCTGAAAGAGGGAGTGTGAGGAAGCGCGGATGTCCAAGAACCAAGTGGCTTGATCACGTGGATTGAGGCTCTTGAGGACGGCCGCATGTTGAGTAAAATATATCGGCGTGTATGTATGAGTCACTGGATGAATGTAGAGGAAGCGAAAGAAAAATGTAAGGATATATGTACCTATATGGCGTTCCGTTCTCTCTGCCTAACCCACACGGCGTACGAGTATGGATACAAAGATAAAAGAAATCTTGACTAATACAACAGAATAATAAAAAAAAATGTAAATAGAAAATGATTCGTTTTTGCTGCATGAAAATCAAATCGAATAAGTGTCACTAGAGATAAAAATATTTAGTTACAGTTAAGCTTTATGTTGTCTCTGGTGCGAATTTAGCATATGATTCGCACATTGTGCCCAGCCCACACGTTACTTAACACTCTCTCTGTTGGATTACGTAGACGAGTCCGACTCGAGCACTCGCACGCGTGATGCGTCACACTATGTACCTATCGCTATTATGTGCGTTTAGTACATATGTTGACATCTTTATATGACTTGGGACCAATTAATAATATGCTCCCCAAAGTATTAATACATGTATTGGCCGTAAATAAAACTGATTGTTACCACTAAAATATTACGTAAATTCAAATAAATTATAATCTTAAGGTATTGTTTATAATCTTATTTGCAAAGGCAAAGCTGTTGTCAAATTTCAAAGTGAGGAAAGTCTCATATCTGGGTCACGTGCTGCGTGGAGAAAAGTACCGTCTCCTCCGACTTATATTGGAGGGTGAGAAGGTAAGAAGACAGGAAGTTGGCAGAAAACTGACTTGGCTGCGCAACATTAGAGAGTGGACCGGAATGAGGACGGTGGATGACCTACAACACAATACAGGGAGGTTTTTGCCGGAGTGATCGCCAACGTCAGGGGGAGCTGACATGGCACAGGAAGAATAAGAAGATTTGCAAAGGGAAGATAGAATGATATGAGACCAGCAGAAACCTTGAACAACTTTCTGATCAATAATATTATTTCAAATTGAAACTTAAAAAAGCATCATTAAAACATTGGTCCAAATCCTGGTTTAGTCCAAAAGATCAACAAATACTTTAGAAAAAAAACATTAAGCAAATCATGACAAAGGCTTTTAGATGATATGAACTGAGATCTGGAGGAACTAAATGTAAAAGGCAATTACAAATAATCTAGGTATTTCTCAAGATTGAAAACCTTGTTTATCTATTGTTTCGGAAGCTGAGATTGTTTATGGTCTGTTAGCCCATTTAAAAAAGGATGAAGAAAATGTGTGGTGTGGATAGAAGACAATCAATATTGCCATTGTTAAATTGTACTTGTATAATCTTTATATTTTACCTATTGGCGTATGGATGTGCATAAATAAATAGGTAAGCAAATTTCCAAAGAAAAATGTAGAAAAGGAAGAATGACATATAAATAAATAACGATAAATGAAGAATGAAAGATGAAACATCCAAACTAAACTACTAAAGAAACAAAGCGATACCGTTGTAACATTCATATCACATTCAAAGATTTGTATGCGTGGGGATGTTACACAGTTGTTTACTTCATTCATCTCATAGGGGAATTCATAAAAGTATTGTAGTGCTATATTAGAGTATATTTGAATTGTGTAATGTGTATATCAAATGTAAGATAAAGAAATAAAAGAATCTGTATCGACTGTACTCAGGACAAAGGCATCAAACCACAATTTTGACAAAAATCTGTTTTATGTTTTAAAATCAATCATTTATGTCTTGTACACATTCCGGAAAAAGGATTCAACCCCCAAACGTCTAGTTTTTTTTATAGAAAAAGCAAAATGTACCAATTTTTTAGCTAGGATTTAATTGCAAATATCGAATAGGACAAAGGACTCAAGCACCATGAGTTTTACCAAAAAATATTCATACCGACATAATTTTTGGGCGAAGTAAAAGGCACCAAACCGCATAACCCAAACATGCGACATACATAATCTCTTTTACATGTTGCTAAAGTCTGTCGGTACAAAGGATTTAAATAAAAATTAATTTTCGCTTATAACTCGATTATTCTTGAATATTTTCTCTCGAATTTTTATGACATAATACATAAAAAACTACATTACAATAAAATGGTAAAATAATTATGACGATAATATATGACATTATCTTTATCTTACAATATTTTGCTTCACCTACAAAATTTTACTAATGTGGTTTGGTGTCTTTGTCCTGAGCACAGTGTAATTATTATAATATAAAAACATAAAGGTTTCAAACATATCTAGCCTGTCCGTGAGTGAATAAGGAAAAAATAAAAGTGAATGGCAGAGTGAATTAATTCAACTTTCACTTTTTGGATATTTTTTTTATTTCATGTTATAGACAGTGACCCCTAGAATAAATGTTTATAAGGAACCAACTCTCAAAAATTAATAATAACGGAGTTATATAACAAAAACAATTTTGACACGTCATGTCTGCTCCGGTATTGTCAACAATGGGTTCAATATAAATAATTATTTTTATTTGACTTTAACAAAACTTATGTAGGTACTAATAACTAATTAAATTGTCCAGAATTAGCACAAAAGGTAAAAAAAAACTTCACAAAACACTCCATAAAATAACACCCATAGCGCACAAACGCACGCAGCAAAATGGTTTGCAACCGCGAGTGACGTTATGTATTTCAAGTGGCGGTCACGTGACATTTTGTATAGGCGATAAATAAGGTCTAAACACGCCTATTTTTGAATTTTTTTTCTTATGATTAGTAAAGTATATCCGACAGATTGGACCAATGATGAAATTGACGAATTTGGCGGGAATACCAAAATATTACTGGATTAAACGCACCGGTGCGTGCGTACTCCTTTACAGGCTAGGCATAGTAGTTGTTCTACAAAATGATCAGGTACCAAGAACTTTGAGTATTTCGTAATACCTGTTGAATTATTAAATGTAATTTATTTTTAATTTTATTCGTGCAAATTAAATAACTTATTGAAAGTTCGAATAATTAATTATTATTCCAAATCTAAAAGCTTTTGATCTTTTCTTCAAATAAATTGAAATTGTGGGTGTCCCCAATAAGTGTCTCAATTTAATTACATTTCATAAGATTACTTTATTGTATTATTTGCTTTAGATGAGATTTCTCTGGAGAACGAATCAAATTTTCTATATTTAGAATTGGTAATATTATGTCTATTAACATTCCCTTATATTATCAGAAAATTTGAATAATTTTTTAGTCTGATCCAAAGTCAAAATTTAATGAAGAGTTTATGTTGAAATTAGAGGTTATGAGAGTAATGAGCGGATGCAAGAAGAGTGGTGTGGACAGAATGCGCGTGAATAAGCTACAGTGGACATGTTGAACGAATGAATGAGGTAAGAATGACAAAGCGAATAAACTTGTCAGAAAGAAAGGGTGCGAGGAAACGTGGGCGTTCGAGAACCACGTGGCTTGATCACGTGAATCAAATTCTCAAGGAGGACCGTGTGTTGAGTAAGACAAATCGATGTGCGTACATGAGAAATTGTATGAATGTGAAGTAAGCGAAGGAAGTGTGTAAAGATAGATCTATTTGGTATTCCGTTCTCTCTACCTACCCTACTTGGGACACGGCGTGAGGGTATAGTAGTATAGTACATAGTACAGAGTTTATGTTTTATTTCAATAAATAAATTGACAGCTGTTGGTTTGATGTTGAGGTAACGCTCTAACTTTTAAGTCATGAGGCCCAGAGTTTGATTCTCGCATTATGGCCTATTTTCAAATTGCTCTGGGTTTGGACGTTACATGAAAAAAATATGTCCAGTGGATTATTTGTGTATCGTCACGTTAGCACAATTATACAAGATTTATACATATATTATCTTAGTTATTTATTTACTTATTTTGATGTTTGATGATAAATTGATAAATAACACATGATAAATTAAATCAGCAAAAATCACATAAATAATCAAACACCCAAACCATGCACACGACATCTATAGATACATACATTCAATATCGTACAGACAGACGCAACACTCACAGATATATTAAACATTCACACTATTATTATTAACAAAATCTTTAGATAAATATTTATAAAATTATGTGTCAAAAACAGTCATTTTCTTTCCCTTATAAAGAAAAAAAATAAATAAGACATAAACGAAAAGAATTCGACACTCAACTCACTACAAGCACAACAGCATCAGAACCAAAAATAAGATTTCCAACCTTTAGTTAATAAGAACTTTCCGATTTGTGTGAATTATCTATTTGTACATATGTATAAAAAATATATCAAATTATAATGTACATGCTTTCAACCTTGGCTCGATTGTGCTGAATTTTAAAAGAAAAAATTAATAGTTTAATCATTGCTTAAAACAATCAATAACATAAAGCGTATTTCATAAATTTGCACGTAACTAGCCAGCATTAATACCAAAATAAGCAATCGTAAAAACGAGTAAGATGAGGGTGGAAATGTACCAATTTACAAAATGATTATATGAATAACCTTCAATATTTATATTATTAAAGCTCCGTTTAATTGAAAGCTTGAAATAAATACCAATTATTTTTTTAAAGATGTCTAAAAATACTACTGAAAAGAAATACTTCAGAATAAGTGTGTTACTAAAATTCCTTTTTATATTGGCGCGTAATACTCGACAATCATTATAATAAGGTGCTTGTGTTGAAATTAATTCTTTCACGCTGAAAAAAAGCTAGGTAAAAAGCCGTTTTAAAAAAGCGAAATTCGTTTCTAAATTTGTACGATGATTGTTTAAAGTACAACACATTTTGTTTTATGATGTTGTTTCTTTTTTCTTTCTGTTTATCGATATAGAAACATTCTGATAAACATCTTTATTACATTTGTTCATAAATGGAAGAATTGAAAAAGTAAGTATGAAAAAAATGTTAAATGGATGCTTATCAAGAAATACGGCTTCAAAAGATTGTTTCATTTTTAGGTCATTGGCAAGAGTGAAAACGGAGGGTTGACTGCCTTTGAGATGCAGTGCTATAGACGTTCGCTGAAGATCCATTGGTCAGAGCATGTCGCAATTGAAGAGATGTTGATCAGGGTAGACAAAAGTAGGGAATTTCTAAAAAAAGATTAAGCCACAACAACAGGCGCCCAAGCTTGCTCATCATCGTCGCATGAACTGTGGCATATGCGTAGAATTAAAGAAACTTGCTGAAAATGGGGAGGAAGTGAGAAGAAAATCCAGACTGCTTGCCGACCCACTCTTTTCTGGGAAGCCTCCAGTTGTGAATCATTGCACCCCTACAACTAGAGACTACCCAGAAACCTATGGTTCATTCCGGGAAAATATCCAATACATACATATTGATATGATTGGTTTAAGAGAAACATCACAGAGGTAGGTGGAATCGGTGAACGTTGGCATGGTGTAAAGCTCTTAAACCAGTCAAAGCCGATTCGTAGGTTTCAGAATACCTACCTAATAATCTCTCGTCTATCCTGTGGGCCTAGTCAAAACATATTTAAGCGTTACGTTTTTTTTTTCGTTCGTTTCGTTTTCGTTCAAACGCGAACGACGTTGCGAGGACGCGTCAATTTTTGGAGCTAAAATACACAAGTAGCTCCGAAAATTGACGCTTTCTCGCAACGTCGTCCGCGTTTGAACGAAAATGAAACGAAAACGTAACGTTGCTTAAATGTGTTTTGACTAGACCTACTGATGTGATACATGAACATGACATGCGATTGAAATATGTAAAATACAATTCATGATTTTTTTCATCTCTAATACTTTTGAAGTCCAGAACTATTGATTTGAATGAAATATACGAACATTTATAGATCTTTTTTTTTTCAAAAATATAGCACGCAATGTGACTTTTGAGTATTTTTTTAACATCCGAAACAAAAATTCAGGCACCACTTTCATCCTGTTTATTCGCAAACATATTTCTATCATATCAACTCTTACAATATAAAAAAAAGTATCTAGTACCTACTACGAGTAGGTAGGTACCTACAAATGATTTTTCCTTGTACATTATTTTCTGTACGATCATTTTTCTCTCAACTCTCTAGAGTAATATTGTCAATATAGACACAGCCATTATGTATCACAATAAATGTGTAGAAATAACAATAAAACACATAATACTGCCGCTAGTAAATAAAACAAACATATTTTTTAGGTGAAGACTAGGTTTTAATCCAGATTTAGTTGGAAGACATCACATTTTAGCGATAAACTCGCCCTCTGTAAAATGAATTGAATAACTCATATTTTTTTTTTTTTTTAAGGGCAGCGCCCGCCACATACCTCGTGCCGTACCTGGAGATATGTATCTCCATAACGACACACACATGCACAAACAGGATTTAATGTCGCATTAAAGCGAGAAATGCTGCCCCGAGGGAGCACTCTAGATTTAGCGGCCACACACCAAAAAAATTTGGTGCAAAAAGGGAAGGGAAGAAATGGGAATAATGCCTTCTTCTCTATGCAGTATCGCTAGTTACTTGAAGGGGATATTAGGCTACCAAAGAAAGTGCAGAAGTTTTTGAAGGCGAAAAAGTTTTTCCTTGTGGCCACTAAGTCCGCATGTCCTACAGGTCCAAAGGATGGACCACGAACAGCAACGAGCATCTCCTCTCTTTTCCTACTGATGTCGGTGTGGGAACAATCCCACAAAATATGTTCCGACGTTTGGGATTCAGAGTGACAGAAATTACACGAAGGGGATGATTTTATCCCAAACTGGTGAAGACGCGCATTGAATGCTCCATGACCAGTAAGGAATTGTGTTATCCAGTACTCGGGCTCAAACCACACAGAGTTTACGCGCCACTTAACTTGCGGAAGGAAGAGAAAAGTTGTTCTACCAACAGAAGATAGCGACCAACGGGACTGCCACGCATTGTAAAGAGCTTCGAGACTTTCAGATTCAAATCGAAGGGGATCTGAAGGAGGCTGCAATTCAAGATCTCCAATCATTGAAGGACGATCTCTCTTGAAATTGAAAATACAGGCCCTTCGCTGAATCTCCAAATCCAGTGGGACCACGCCAGCCACCACAGGCAGTGCGTCCGTCGCGCATGTTTTATATGCCTTTGTCATGGCGACAAGAGGAAACCTCTGTGCACTTAGTAATATACGTCGGACATATTGAAACTCGCAGCGTTGAGCCCAGCCGCCTGCGGCGTAAGCCAATATACCCAAGTAAATAGCATTGTAATATACTTTCACAACTTGATATTGAAGTCCCCACCTACCTTTTGACAATGAGAATATTGCAAAGAAACCCTTTTTTGCATTACAAATAGATTTTTTAATGTGTGGCATAAAATCTAGGCCAGTATTTAGAACAACCCCCAAATTTACCACCTCCTTATAAAACCTAACGGGAGTGTTCAAGAAAGAAAACGTTGGATTTCTATTGAGAACGCCCCTCAACATTACGGCAGATGTTTTATGAGGTGCAAATTCAAGCCTGTTACTGCGACCCCACTCAGCGACCAGAGACAAACTAATTGATGCCTTTTCCTCCAGTTGCCGCCTTGAGTTTCCCTCGATACATAGAATGGCATCATCAGCGTAAGCCTGGATATTACAGCCCACCGGAAGAGGAAGATCCAAAAGATCATCAAAGAGGATATTCCATAACAACGGGCCAAGGACGGAACCCTGTGGGCAACCTATTGTTACAGATTTTTCGTGAAGTTTACGTCCATCAGATATAAAAACCTTTCGATCTGTAAAATAAGATGAAATGAGAATGTGCAGATTTCGGGGAATTGACCTGATAGACAATTTATGGAGCACTAAAGGCCACCATGCATTATCAAACGCTCCACAAATATCGAGCGAAACAATGGATACGTATTTGGAGTTAGAGTTGGTGACCTGAGTTTTGAGATCGTATATGGCATCTTCAGTTGAGGTACCAGGCTTAAAACCAAATTGACGTTGTGAAAGTGGACAGTATTGTTCAAGATGCTGGTGAATTCTGATCGACACACAGTGCTCAAGTATTTTCCCTAAAATTGGGAGCAGTGTGATGGGTCGATATGCTTTTGGGTCTGAGGGAGGCTTATCGGTTTTTTTTGGAATGACTATCAACAAACCGTTTTTCCAGCAGTCTGGAAAGACTCCATCTGTGAGGCATTTATTGAAAAGTTTAAGTATGTCGATAGGTGTAAGTGACCAGCATCTTCTAATGAGCAACGTATCTATACGATCTAAGCCCGGAGACTTTGTGGGTCCCAGATTTTTCAAGATTTTGGAAAATTCAATGTCTGTAATGGGGGAGGAGTCGGATGTAGTTGGAGGTACTTTAGAAGTTAGACGGATTAGCCTATCAATTGGCCCGTCAGTTGATGGATCGTCCTGTTTGACTAGAGAACTTAACAATATTTTAGCTGATTCTTCAGATGTATTTGATACAATACCACTGACAGGATCTCTTATTGTCGATACACACGCACTCCCGCCCTTATTTGTAACGTGTTTGTAAACTGAACCCCAAGGATCACTGGCGGACAGTGAGTGAATCATTTGATTCCAGGAACGCAACTTGTATTTCTTAATTTGTGACTTATATTCATTATCAATAAGTCGGAATGAATGTTTCAAATACTGAACCTCCAGATCACTGCCACCGCGAGCTCTGCAAGCCTGAAAGCGTTTTCTCGCATTAGACGATTTTCTGCGTAAGATATTTAATTCAGGATTCCACCACTCCGTAGAAGACGAGGCACGTGGGGTTTTACGACCCAGAGTAGACTCAGCGCACCTGATCACACCATCAGTAAACCTTTTCGTCAATTCATTTATATTGCAAACTCGTGTGGATAATTGATCCATAAAATCAACATAAGCCTGATCAAATCTGTCCCAATTTTGGATGTTAGTACGGAATTTTAATGGAATTGGCGAAGTATAACCGGTTAGAGAAATTTCAACGCGAGTTACAGCAAAAGAGATTAAATTGTGATCACTACATGAAACTCCCACTTGAACTAGCCATTTTTCTATTTGGCGTGACATCAATATAACCAATGCCAGCAAAATAATTATATGTGGGTGGACTATCAGGTGAGTTGCATACATTTAAACCATGTTTAACTACCAATTCCTCTACAGCTTCTCCTCTCTTAGCTCGACGATCAGTACCTACTCTAGGACACCACAGAGATGACTCTGCGTTAACATCTGCACCCAATATGAAAGGTTTGTCTCGCATTTGTACAAGTATAGAATCTAAGTGAGATAAATGAATTTCCACGGGATCTGAATATTTAAAATAGCATGAGATGGCTATGAAAGCAACGCCGCCAAATGTGACCTCTGCAACCGCGCAGAATGAATTTGAAAGATGATTGAGTGAAACAGCTGACACCTCAGGATTGAACACAGCAATAGCTGCCATGACCGGATAGTTCAGCGATTGAGACTGGAGAATTCTCACGCCATCTCCTAAAGATTGCGCAATACCCTGATTCGATGTATAAGGCTCTTGCAACAGTATTACATCAAATGATCCCTCTTGTGCAATTTTTATAAGCTCTAAAGATGCCGCCCTACCACGGCCCAAATTTATTTGTGCAAATTTAAGCTCCATAGTTAATTTTTGACATAAGCCTTTTTAAAGACACCTGGTATGCTGGACAATCCTTTGAGCCTATTTTATGATCTGAAGGTTTTCGAAATCTGGAGCATGCGGCACATTTGGGTTTCAATTGTTCCTTTTTAGGGCAGGTATCAATGCTATGGCCTTCTGCTGCACAGTGAGCACAGCATATCTTATCTCTGCAAGTCTTCTGGGCATGCCCAAATTGACAGCATCTTGTACAGACCGTCAACGAAGTATAATCTTTTACACGACAAACGTACTAATCACAGTATATCTTTGAACCCACAATGAAATGTCTCACTGAAGCCGGCACCTCATAGATGCGATGACACTTGTCACCATCCCGTGGCCCAGAAAAGTGACTAAACTTTATAGAGGCTAGTGCATCGTCTGTTGCTATTGGGAAACCATCTTTAGAATGCATCATAGCATCCACAACTCCTTCATCTGTTAAATCTCTAGGTACATCGTAAATGATAATTTTCGGGTTTCTTTTCTCTGGTATTTTAGCCTGCAATTCTGGCTGGTCAGTGGCGACTTTTAGAAGCTTCTGGGCTTCTTCGTAGGTTGGCGTACTTAAAAGTACACCACCTTCTCGCACGTTTCGCATACCAGATATCCTCAGACCAGCGTCAGACGGCTTTACTACGTTCTTCAAAATTCTTTTGGTGTCCTCCGAGTTTGACACCTGTTTGTCTGAAGGCCAGACGATAACCGAATGTGGCATAGGCCGAATTGGAAGGCCATGCCTTGTCAAAGGTGGAAAATCCGCTTCGGAACCAACCGTGGATGCAAAAGACCTCCTGATTGTTGTGACTTCCTTTTTTAAGGCTTCATTTTCAACGAATAATGCATTAGATCGCCCTTCAGCAGTAGCTAGTCTAACAGCTAAGCTTCCGTACCCAGCAATCATTCGTTGAGTGATTTTGCCTATGCGCTGCTGTTGATCTTTAGTTAACTTAGAAGACTCTCCTACGACGGACTGAAGCTCCTCTAGGAAGCCATTTACCTCCTCGACTGAATAGAGTCTTCCAGGGATAGATCCCTCCATTTCAGGATCCTCACCCGCCATAGTTCTCAAAAGAGAACTCTACACCTATTTATACCTATTTAATAATTCTACTACACTAACCTATTAGGTATTATTATTAATTAAACAAACTATAAACTATGTATTCGGCGATAAGATTTTATTTATCCTATTTTGAATATTTATTTACACACTCACTACACGTTACTACTATGTAATACTACATTTGATCAAAAAGTTTGATATGGGGGGGGGGCGAGAGAGATGGTGAAAGAATGGTTTTGGTTGAGGATAAAATAAATAAAATATTATGCCAAAAATGCCAACGGCTGAGACTCTACTGGGCTACCCACAGCACTCCAGGAGTTAAAACAATAAAATGGTCTCGATTAAATTATACAGTGAGGCTATATAAATTAAGAGACGACAAGTTATCTGTAATTAAATGGACAAATGTGTAAAAGACAAATTTAGATTCAAATAAACATTTAATTAAAAATAAAAAAATTCTTACCACTATTACAAACACACGTTTAAACAGCAACACAATACTACGACTTACTCACTACCCCGTATTGTCTGTGCACACGTAATTATCCCAATATAAAAAAAACACACTTGATTATTATTTCAATAAAAACGAAAACGTAGCACATTTAAAATAATTAAATTTCACTTTGCGATGATTGTAATGGATCCCACGATGAGGGCGCCTCTAGCATGAAAATGCTTAGAGGCAAACAAGTTGAAGAAGGCGCCCCTTGGCGCAGTGCTGGGAGGGCGAAGTCCCACGTACGAGGCTCCTGGAGGCAATTACCAGCCAACACAGGTGCAGAGTTGGCTCGTCATGACTTCAGGAGGAGAATATCTCGACTCAACTGAAGCCCAATGACTAGAGACACTTGTCTCTCTGAAGGTCAGCTGATGAGTCATTGAGTGATGGCAAGAGCAATCCTTCTACCAAGGACAACTGACTACTCACTACGACTCGCTGATGATAACTGTTCACCACTGATGGCTGATGGAGACTCACTGATCTTTCAAGGACATTTCTCCGCTGTTCCTTGAGTGGTGTAGAGAGAGGTTGGTCCTACCCCTTCGATGACGCGATACATCCACGTGCAGCGGCGTGATTGGTTGATTGCAGTAGCAATACACGCCTACTGCAAGTTCCATTGTATTGCGGGTACAACTGCACCCTTGTCTGCATTCCAAGAATTATGCGATAATAAAATAAATATTTACAAATAAATTCGGTATTATAATAGCGTCCAATGCACTGATCTAATTATTAAGTAATTCACAAAGTGTCTCTTTCACTGATATCATATTTAAAACAATATTTTTTTTGTGTCCATTATCACCATTTATAATTATATAACGAGCGTCCATTCCGCAACACAAATAACACATATCTTATTCTATTACATAGCAACACAATACAACCCTTTAGGTAGATAATTAAATACTCAAACTACGTATTATGTTAAAATATGTTACAATAATATTAAAATTCATACCTAAAGAGTCGTTTACATAATTCAAAATATATCATCGATATCAAAACTCAATAGATCGAAGCGTAGGTATAAAAAATCCAACCAAGCAGATACTAAATAATTACAATACGCAGACATTCTAGAATCTTCATAAAATAATTTGATACATAATGAATGCGCCTTAATCTTTTGTTGATATTATTCTCTTTATTACCCCTGTTGCTATGCAGGTACAAATATATATAAACAATGATAATATTTTGAATACAGGTACGAAGATTAGCAAACAATATCTAATAATAATATTAATGCAGGTACCTTTTATGTGCAGGCAATATTTTTAATGTCGGGATTTTCATATTTCTCATGAACTGCATTGTCTATTTCGGTATTTCAATACCACTTTCGAAATAACAATTATAATTTTTAATGATAACTTTTCGGCACAATACCTACTATACCGGGCATATCAAATTCGCCACCCATTCCTTGACGAAAAGTTATCCATTATTTATAATACATATCCCACAATTGATTTCTCAAATTCAAAACAAATTATATTATATGAAACTATCTATAAAATTCAACACAATTAGCAAGTAGGTAGGTGCACACACATTTCAATAAAATAATTAACATATAAACGCGTTACTTCTTTTACATTTTTCTTTAAAACCAACTCAATTCAAATTACAAATATACATCGTCAAACATACATTTCGTATGTGACCAAAATAAACATAGGTAGATGTGGCTCATCATCTGAAACGAATATTACACTCCTTCATACTTTTCATCAAGCATGCTTTGTGACAGCAGACTGGGGACTGGTTCTCTCAATCGCACATACGTCTCTCTTCACAAACATTGGACCTCTGTGTCCCTCACAACATTATACAAATGGACCTCACTGTCCACACGACGCAAAATACTTGGGAAATCAGCTGGACGGAACACTCATCGCCTCTGTGCTTATCCCATACTAAACAAAACATCTTCTTCATACACGCAGAATTACTATCTTTCTCATACACGCAGACTCTCTTCAAAACACGCAGAATAAATACCTCTCCTTACAAATAACTCCCCGTGCCAACTGAGAATCCCTCACATATCTCTATCATACAAAGCATCTCTCTCCTCTACTACAACTCTGATATTCAGAAAAACAACATTATATTCACATATTCCACACATCCAACATCCACATAAATTATCTTCACACGTTACACTCGCTGGTTACTTCAAACAAATTCTATTTTCCATTTTCAAAAATTATTAAAACATTTTACAACGATAAAAAAATAATGCACACGTAGGCATAAACAAAAGTTGCACCTACCTACCTACGTAATTAAAAACATTTTAAACGTGAAAACTATACCTATACACAAAGTATACATCATTCTAACTTTAATTCTGGGCGCCAGAGATATTTTTACGGAAAATATTCAAACCATTTAAAAATATTTAAACAAAAAAACACTTTTCCTATAACAAGCCTAAGTCAATCCTTATCCAATATAACACACACATGTGACTATCTGGCTTGATTGAATTTTCTCCTGGACTTCAAGCATCGAGAATCCATATCGATGAACAAATTATAAAAATAATCATCGATAGCATAACATTGGTATTTGATTCGATTGATGGACGCATATATCTTTTTGAACAATATCAACGCTGTTCTACGGCGACGAGAAATTTTTCTATTCACGAATCTCAATATAATTATAGCTGTACATACAAGCAAACGTATGCAGCTTTCCGCGATCAATCCCGCGACGATCAGCATTGCCAACACTGATTTCAACACCCACGCGAAAGACTTAACCCATTCGTGAATAGAGGGAGGTGTGAGTACCTCCCGTTCGGTGTCCTCATCTATCTCTTCCTCCGAGAGGGTAACCCCATCCTCTACGGGTAAAATTTCCTCCCTAGCGTCCTGGCTAGGTACATACCGAACCTCATCGCGAACAGATGCTATGTCTGGAAGATTATCTAACACAACCTGATAACTCTCTGTGATCACCTCAGGTTCAGATTGTCCCTCCGGAGTGTATTCTGGAAAGTCTAGGCGCCATACCAACTCTTGCAAATGTTCCAGATTAACTAATTCCCGACCATTAATCCTCGTCCTATACCAGGATGTCATTTGCTTCCATACGCTCATTGCTGGACCCTTACCTGCAAGTCCTTCATCTTTAAATAATACGTGACCATACCCTTTTACACGATTGTTTATCCTGACTTTCCAGTCAACAAAATCACTCCCCAGTTCATCCCGACAATTACACATTATATTCACTGTGTCGGTGTTTAGGTGTCAGAGTTGACAGAGGTGGCAGAGTTCCATATTGAAATCAAAAAACAAATGTTTTTTCTACAATATATTATTTCTTCGAGAAAGACGTCTTTCGTTTTACAAGGACATATTCAATTTCACAAGTGATCATCAATGTCCTTGTGAGACGAAAGACGTATTTCTCAATATTCATAGTTCAGACTATATCAATGGCAATACCCAGGCGGTAGGTGTCGTATGAATCTATTACGATAAAAAAAAAGTAAATTAGGTTTTTTTATTTCGTGATTAATTTGGATGTAAAAAAAATGGCAAATAATAATGATAAAATAAAAGAGTTAACAAATAATAAAATATATTCTCCGTTTTTCCAATTTTAAAACACAAACAAAAAAGTTATATCAAACTGTGTTTTTGTACTTTTGGTTAAAAATATGTAATAACATTATTCTAGGACTTTGTGAATAGAGGGAGGTGTGAGTACCTCCCGTTCGGTGTCCTCATCTATCTCTTCCTCCGAGAGGGTAACCCCATCCTCTACGGGTAAAATTTCCTCCCTAGCGTCCTGGCTAGGTACATACCGAACCTCATCGCGAACAGATGCTATGTCTGGAAGATTATCTAACACAACCTGATAACTCTCTGTGATCACCTCAGGTTCAGATTGTCCCTCCGGAGTGTATTCTGGAAAGTCTAGGCGCCATACCAACTCTTGCAAATGTTCCAGATTAACTAATTCCCGACCATTAATCCTCGTCCTATACCAGGATGTCATTTGCTTCCATACGCTCATTGCTGGACCCTTACCTGCAAGTCCTTCATCTTTAAATAATACGTGACCATACCCTTTTACACGATTGTTTATCCTGACTTTCCAGTCAACAAAATCACTCCCCAGTTCATCCCGACCTTGACACACTGTCAACAGGTCATTATAGATCGCATTTATCTGCCCTTCCACACCAAACCTTCGCAAAATTACTTCTTTGAATACACCCCATCGACAATACCGAAACCCCAGAGACTTCCAGTACCGCTTTGCGTCGCCGCGCAAGCAATACACCGCCTCCCTTGGCAACTCATCTTCCCACTCAAGCTTCCAGCGTTCCTCGCATTCTTTGAGGAACCGTTCGGGGCCTTCATCAGTCCAGCCTCCGAACGAAAGCGAAAATTCGCGCTCATAGCATCTGATATCCGACACCTTATCCATCGATCGAATCATACCGTAATACACAATAAACACATGTCAATAAAACAAAGCCAAAAGTCAAAACAATACACATTCGCCATTACAAATAACTTGTCAGTTCATTATATGAAATAAAATAATATCCCCTTCTCCAATATCACAAATAATACAGTTAAAAAATTAAAAGAAGATCTCAGGGATGGATTCGTTGTAGCGATTATACACAGATGTGTATTTTTTCGCTACGAGCCACACGTTCAGGGGGCCAATATGATATGGGGGGGGGCGAGAGAGATGGTGAAAGAATGGTTTTGGTTGAGGATAAAATAAATAAAATATTATGCCAAAAATGCCAACGGCTGAGACTCTACTGGGCTACCCACAGCACTCCAGGAGTTAAAACAATAAAATGGTCTCGATTAAATTATACAGTGAGGCTATATAAATTAAGAGACGACAAGTTATCTGTAATTAAATGGACAAATGTGTAAAAGACAAATTTAGATTCAAATAAACATTTAATTAAAAATAAAAAAATTCTTACCACTATTACAAACACACGTTTAAACAGCAACACAATACTACGACTTACTCACTACCCCGTATTGTCTGTGCACACGTAATTATCCCAATATAAAAAAAACACACTTGATTATTATTTCAATAAAAACGAAAACGTAGCACATTTAAAATAATTAAATTTCACCTTGCGATGATTGTAATGGATCCCACGATGAGGGCGCCTCTAGCATGAAAATGCTTAGAGGCAAACAAGTTGAAGAAGGCGCCCCTTGGCGCAGTGCTGGGAGGGCGAAGTCCCACGTACGAGGCTCCTGGAGGCAATTACCAGCCTACACAGGTGCAGAGTTGGCTCGTCATGACTTCAGGAGGAGAATATCTCGACTCAACTGAAGCCCAATGACTAGAGACACTTGTCTCTCTGAAGGTCAGCTGATGAGTCATTGAGTGATGGCAAGAGCAATCCTTCTACCAAGGACAACTGACTACTCACTACGACTCGCTGATGATAACTGTTCACCACTGATGGCTGATGGAGACTCACTGATCTTTCAAGGACATTTCTCCGCTGTTCCTTGAGTGGTGTAGAGAGAGGTTGGTCCTACCCCTTCGATGACGCGATACATCCACGTGCAGCGGCGTGATTGGTTGATTGCAGTAGCAATACACGCCTACTGCAAGTTCCATTGTATTGCGGGTACAACTGCACCCTTGTCTGCATTCCAAGAATTATGCGATAATAAAATAAATATTTACAAATAAATTCGGTATTATAATAGCGTCCAATGCACTGATCTAATTATTAAGTAATTCACAAAGTGTCTCTTTCACTGATATCATATTTAAAACAATATTTTTTTTGTGTCCATTATCACCATTTATAATTATATAACGAGCGTCCATTCCGCAACACAAATAACACATATCTTATTCTATTACATAGCAACACAATACAACCCTTTAGGTAGATAATTAAATACTCAAACTACGTATTATGTTAAAATATGTTACAATAATATTAAAATTCATACCTAAAGAGTCGTTTACATAATTCAAAATATATCATCGATATCAAAACTCAATAGATCGAAGCGTAGGTATAAAAAATCCAACCAAGCAGATACTAAATAATTACAATACGCAGACATTCTAGAATCTTCATAAAATAATTTGATACATAATGAATGCGCCTTAATCTTTTGTTGATATTATTCTCTTTATTACCCCTGTTGCTATGCAGGTACAAATATATATAAACAATGATAATATTTTGAATACAGGTACGAAGATTAGCAAACAATATCTAATAATAATATTAATGCAGGTACCTTTTATGTGCAGGCAATATTTTTAATGTCGGGATTTTCATATTTCTCATGAACTGCATTGTCTATTTCGGTATTTCAATACCACTTTCGAAATAACAATTATAATTTTTAATGATAACTTTTCGGCACAATACCTACTATACCGGGCATATCAAGTTATTATTCTTTTAATCATTATACACTACAACAATATATTACACTTACTTACTATTTTAAGACTACAAAACAATTATGCTAACCAATACGATAATAATAACCTATTTGTACTATAACTCTAAATATCTTAAGTAGATACGCGCGATATATTTATACACAAATAGGTACAAAAACCACGATCAATAACAAAAATAATATTAACTAATCTATGCACCTAACCAACTCTACACCTTTAACAACACGAAGCCTATCGCTATAAAAATGTAGTATGCACCGCACGCAGTACCTACTCGCTGTATATAGTGAGTACTACACTACTATACCACACTATGCACAGTGCACCACACGCAGTACGTAGGCAAGTATAATATATAGATATACACAGTGCAGCGGCACACCGTACGTACGGACACCGCGTAGGTACCTACCTACTCTGTGTTGTTTACTCTATAGTACTTACCGAGAATATCAAATATTTTTTACTACCCACAAATTGTATTTATTAAAACCGTTTAATTATAATCAAAACAAATCGGCACGGAATTTGTGACACGACCGCCTCTAACGAACGCTAGAGAAGAAGGGATAATACTCATATTTTTATAATACTGTTTTGATTTGTATTTTTGTGGACAATGTACAGTGAAGAATAAAATCTCTCTATCTAACTATCTATACCCTCACGCCATGTCCCAGGAGGGGTAGGCAGAGAGAACGGAACGCCATATAGATCTATCCTTACAAACTTTTTTCGCTTCGTCCACATTCATCCAGTTTCTCATACATGCACGCCGTTTTCTTTTACTCAACACGCGACCGACCTTGAGGATTTGATCCACGTGATCAAGCCACGTGGTTCTTGGCCATCCGCGCTTCCTCACATCCCCTCTTTCAGTTAAATACATCCTTTTCGTCGTTCTTTCATCTTGCATTCGCTCCACATGTCCAAACCATCGTAACTGTTACGTAACGTGTAAATACACGCATTCTATCTACAACACTCTTCTCGCATCCGCTCATTCTCCTGATATCGTCGTTCTTCACTCTATCCCGCAACGTTTTACCAACCATTCTTCTAAGTGAATAAAATAAATAAATAAATTTATTCAGGAATTTCAATTTCAAAAATTTATTTGTTGAAAAACCTAAGTACATAATGTAAATGACTTTCGAAATACAGATACCTTAAATACAATTACACATTATATTCACTGTGTCGGTGTTTAGGTGTCAGAGTTGACAGAGGTGGCAGAGTTCCATATTGAAATCAAAAAACAAATGTTTTTTCTACAATATATTATTTCTTCGAGAAAGACGTCTTTCGTTTTACAAGGACATATTCAATTTCACAAGTGATCATCAATGTCCTTGTGAGACGAAAGACGTATTTCTCAATATTCATAGTTCAGACTATATCAATGGCAATACCCAGGCGGTAGGTGTCGTATGAATCTATTACGATAAAAAAAAAGTAAATTAGGTTTTTTTATTTCGTGATTAATTTGGATGTAAAAAAAATGGCAAATAATAATGATAAAATAAAAGAGTTAACAAATAATAAAATATATTCTCCGTTTTTCCAATTTTAAAACACAAACAAAAAAGTTATATCAAACTGTGTTTTTGTACTTTTGGTTAAAAATATGTAATAACATTATTCTAGGACTTTTTGAAAAAAAAATTACGGAATAAAATTTTTTTTTAATTAAAATAACTGTTTGTTTAATACAATATTATTTTATTTAATAATTCGAATAATTAGAATTTGTTTTAACATGTTATCAAAATATACATAATACTTGTCATGGTGAAAACTGAAATTCATATTCGGCATATCCCACAAGTGGGTTAGCCAGCGATCTAACTGCAAGTCACGATTGTGAAGCTTTTCCTTTCCGTGTCACTGAAAAATAAGCTCCGTCGCTGAATTTAAGATTATTTATTCATTATTTACAAACAATTACATAAAAGGTAAACATTCAAACCAATCAGAAACCTCGATTGGAGAACCATGTCTACACAATGCAACATTGTGTAAAATCTAATCGGAAGAAGTGAGAAAGGTGTCCCAACGCTTACGAATTGGCTCTAGGCTGGCTTAAGTGATCACTTTCAGTGTCCATGGACAACGTTCACCAATTACACCATTCTCATTGTCATAATCTGCACCCAAATCCGGTTAAACAATAAAAAAAATAGTAAATATTCTAAACATTTGTTGCTGACTGGTCGAACAAGCAGCCGATAAAGTATTGAACTTAATTGTTACGGCGCCATTTAGACGGGAGATCGCGATCTATTTGAGATCTGAAAAATGAGATCCCAAAAAGATGGTTGCTTCTAAGGTTTGCATAAAGCGTCTCTCGATTGGTGGACCTTAAATCGTGACAGTAAGAATGGTGGAATTGGTGAACGTTGTCCATGGACACCGAAAGTGATCACTTAAGCCAGCCTAGAGCCAATTCGTAAGCGTTGGGACACCTTTCTCACTTCTTCCGATTAGATTTTACACAATGTTGCATTGTGTAGACATGGTTCTCCAATCGAGGTTTCTGATTGGTTTTGTCATCTGCACCCAAATCCGGTTAAACAATAAAAAAATAAGTAAATATTCTAAACATCTGTAAACATTCAAGTTAGATACAATCAATACACAGAGGGCCAGTTTATCGCAAAGGCGCGATCTCTTCCAACTAACCCAACAGTCTTATAGGTGAAATTACAAACACCCTCCTTTTAAAGAAAAATCTATTATTATATTATAAATTTAACAAAATAACTGAATGAAATAACATTTTGTTAATAATAAAATATTTCTCGTTTGATAATATTATATTATTTTATTAGAAATTCCAAGAATTATTAAGTACGTTTTAACTTGTTATCAAAATATTATATTACCACGAGGAAAACTTGAATTCAGATATAACAACATAATTATTAATGTGTACCTAAGTATTTATTTTGTACATATGTACTCATTTAATGTATTACGTTATATACTCAATGTACAATTGTGATATTAAAACACTCCCCATGTATATTATGTTTATATAACGTAGGTATAAAATGTTTAAATTTGTTTAAAAAGTTTGTTTTGTTCGTGTTGTATTTAGAATGTCAGCTGTCACAAAATGAAGCTCGGTAGGATATAATATTTCTGGGTGGTCTGATGAACAATAAAAGTTCTGGATTGGCAGTAGAAGGTTTAGAAAGCTAGAACTTCCAAGACTTTATACCATAATATAATAAATTAGTGTACCTACCGATCAAAAGCTCGAGGCAGAGCTGCGTCCAGAGGACACAGGGGACTGGAGGACTTGAAGTATGAGGACTAGGAGATCTGACCCCAAATAAATGGGATGAAGGCGAGGGCGAAGAAGAAGAAGTCAATGGTGACTAAAAGTGAGCTTAAATGCATGTAAAAACTGATGTTGTGTGCATGGTTTGTATGTTTGGTTAATTGTATTAAATTTGCTAACTTTACGAGTACTATAATATACCTATCGAATTAATATAATATAGTTTTGAGCCTTCTCATAAAGTAATAAATAAAATATGCAAAAAATACTCGTAAATATACGAAATATACCTATAAATGACATAATGATAATCTATTGCACTACACATTATGTCATACGCATCATAACCTTCGTGTGCTCGATCTCAATAAAGTTACATTGACGTCAATCACTGACGTCATCTTGTCGTTTTGATAATAATGTAATCATCTCATCGATCATTTATTAATTGCAAAAGTCTGTCACATGTGGATTTATGATAAACCTTAGTACATATTATCATTATTATTTATTCAGAGCATTGCACTCGAAATTATTCCATCCTTTTGCATATGTGTTGCCAACCTAACAATTTAAAAAATATTTAAACTTACATTGCGGTCAATAACTTTGAATTACGTAAACTTTACAAAAATAATATATACTATCCAAGCTGAAATAGCAATGGGCTGTTCATGTGGTAAGACGAGAGGATGGCAGATGGAGTTCCAGAATTCTTGAATGGAGGCCGTGGGAGGACAAAAGAAGCGTAGAAAGACCTCAAAAAAGATGGGTTGACGATATTGTCCAGATGATGGGAAAGCAGTGGTATCTTGTTGCTCGAGATAGGAAAGAGGCCTAGAACAAATTTTGCATTGATTTTGCAAGGTTTAAAGGACACTGATTGTTTTTTTTATTGTAGGGGTCCTTTAATGGCTTCAAATATGAAGCTAGAATATGCAGTGTTATGTATAAGCAGTAAAGAGACCACTGAGATCTTAATGTTTTTAGAATTTTGCAACATGTTTTCTGAGAAAATTAATACTGTGTTACTAGTCTATATCATTTAGGTCAATGACTATAAAATATGAGTAAATATTTCAGCATTATTTAAAAAGTAAAAATCTACAATTTTCTGGGATTTTTTTAAAATTAAATTTAGCAAATTATGAGCTTGTTATTAAAAGTGTTAACGTAATTTTTGCATTTAACTAGCTTTCTCATATTTGCGTGAGTGAAGATATTATGAATATCACTTAATAAACTCATTTGCACAACCAAAATATCGAGCAAACTTCCCTTAGTAGGGCATAAGAAAGGTGTCCCGATGGTTACGAGTTGGCTTAAGCTGGTTTATGTACACTTTACACAAGGTACGTTCAATTCGTGAGCACCGGCCTATCTTTTCTGATTCCTGCGAAAAGGAGTTTCCGTAGTTTGTTTGTTGTTCAGATGAGGTTGCTATTGAGTTAAATTCTTAAAATCTGTATTGTCTTAACAAACTTTTGAAGAAGGTATACTCACTTATAGTAATTAACTTTATTTATAGTGACTTCAAAAGCTTTGATAAGTTTAATGCATGGGTAAATAATATTTACTTTGATATATGTGTTTTTTTTTATTAGAAAATGACAAATTATTTCATAAACGGGAAACATAATAAAATATGTGCATCGCTTTCTTCTGAAAATAACAAGTAGTATTGTTATTAATGTCGCTTATGCGATGGCCTTGGTACAAACATTTGTCACTTTTGCGTGTATAATAATAAAACTTACTCTTGCATTTTCATAAAATTTTAAGTTTAAATATTTTCACGATAACTCATCTCCTGTCAGTGGTGACGCCAGATATTAACGTCATAAACAATGTGTAAGAGTAAGTACCCCAACAAAACATTTATTATTATAAGGTCCTACGCAAATAGACATCATGCAAAATGTAACGTCAAATTCTTATTACAAAGAATAAACAATTCTCCTTTTAGCTTGTGCCTTATTTTATTGTCTTTCTTTATAATGATTTCGTCGTTTTGTCTCTCGGAGATAATAATTTTATTATTTAATGGGCCAGTAAGTCTGAACGCCCGTAGAGCGCATTATGCGAAAAAATTAAGATGAAAGTTATGATGTAATTTCATTACAATCCTCTTGTCATTTCTGTAAAGGATTTTAAGCCATAACAGTCTCGTGTCTTATAGACAGGGCTATTGTTAATGTAAATATAATATAATTATGTTGGAAAAACACTACGTAAAGTCAAGAAACATCTTTTTAAGATTTTTTTCTCTCTCAAAATACAATTCAACACTGAAATAATTCTACCTATGACAATAAAGCCGATATTACTTCTAAGAAAGATCATTAGTGTAAAATTGTACATATCAATAATCTAGATTTATTCCTTTTCCATTAATTGTATCGGCATTTACTTTGTAACACTTCATTTTAAATTATCAAATAAAATATAATAAATATTTAGTATTTTTGTTTCGTGTTACTGTTGAGTAACACGAAACAAAAATACTAAATATTTATTTTATTTTATTTGATAATTTAGATTTATTCCAACTGTAAAATTTGAATATATAAAAAAACTGTATATCCGCTGTTAGGCTCAGTTTAAAAAATATATTACATGTCGAAACACGACTCACTTTAATAAATTACTCAAAAACTCGAATTCTTTTCGAAGACATTACTTGTCTAAACACGAGTCACTTTAACAAAGTTCTTGTAAAACTAAATACAGACACGAATTCTTTTCTTGAAAGACATTACATGTCGAAACACGAGTCACTTTAATAAAATACCCCTAAAACTAAGTACTCGAATTCTTTCATTGAAAAGACGAAATCTCGAAACACGAGTCACTTCAATAATATACTTTTCTTGAAAAAGACATTACTTGTCTAAACACGAGTCACTTTAACAAAGTTCTTGTAAAACTAAATACAGACACGAATTCTTTTCTTGAAAGACATTACATGTCGAAACA
Organism: Athripsodes cinereus; assembly: GCA_947579605.1. Taxonomy (NCBI): domain Eukaryota; kingdom Metazoa; phylum Arthropoda; class Insecta; order Trichoptera; family Leptoceridae; genus Athripsodes; species Athripsodes cinereus. The sequence continues at coordinate 38,084,744 of OX388306.1, forward strand.
CGAGTCACTTTAATAAAATACCCCTAAAACTAAGTACTCGAATTCTTTCCTTGAAAAGACGAAATCTCGAAACACGAGTCACTTCAATAATATACTTTTCTTGAAAAAGACATTACTTGTCTAAACACGAGTCACTTTAACAAAGTTCTTGTAAAACTAAATACAGACACGAATTCTTTTACTGTTGAGTAACACGAAACAAAAATACTAAATATTTATTTTATTTTATTTGATAATTTAGATTTATTCCAACTGTAAAATTTGAATATATAAAAAAACTGTATATCCGCTGTTAGGCTCAGTTTAAAAAATATATTACATGTCGAAACACGACTCACTTTAATAAATTACTCAAAAACTCGAATTCTTTTCTTTAATAAAAAGACATTACATGTCTTAAAACGAGTCACTTTAACAAAGTTCTTGTAAAACTAAATACCTACTTGAATTCTTTCCTTGAAAATACATTTATGTCGAGACACGAGTCATTTTAATAAAATACCCCTAAAACTAAGTACTCGAATTCTTTCCTTGAAAAGACGAAATCTCGAAACACGAGTCACTTCAATAATATACTTTTCTTGAAAAAGACATTACTTGTCTAAACACGAGTCACTTTAACAAAGTTCTTGTAAAACTAAATACAGACACGAATTCTTTTCTTGAAAGACATTACATGTCGAAACACGAGTCACTTTAATAAAATACCCCTAAAACTAAGTACTCGAATTCTTTCATTGAAAAGACGAAATCTCGAAACACGAGTCACTTCAATAATATACTTTTCTTGAAAAAGACATTACTTGTCTAAACACGAGTCACTTTAACAAAGTTCTTGTAAAACTAAATACAGACACGAATTCTTTTCTTGAAAGACATTACATGTCGAAACACGAGTCACTTTAATAAAATACCCCTAAAACTAAGTACTCGAATTCTTTCCTTGAAAAGACGAAATCTCGAAACACGAGTCACTTCAATAATATACTTTTCTTGAAAAAGACATTACTTGTCTAAACACGAGTCACTTTAACAAAGTTCTTGTAAAACTAAATACAGGCTCGAATTCTTTTCTTGAAAGACATTACATGTCGAGACACGAGTCATTTTAATAAAATACCCCTAAAACTAAGTACTCGAATTCTTTTCTTGAACAAAACAACACATTTAAAAACTATGCAACTGAAATAATGCTGCTCAAATAGGCCAAACTTAGAGTAAACATTCAAACGTTTTTTTACCTATGAATTTCCCAAAATATATCATGTTTTCAACATAAGTTATTAAGGCATCAAAAAAAGCATAACGAGAACTATGTTCATAAGTCACTTTGACATAGTGCAGTTTCGCCCTGACATACAGTAGATGTGTACTTAGTTAATACAAACGTTGACATGATAAATATTTCATGATGGCGCTTTCTGCAATAATCTGAAACGAGGGACTCATGAAAAATTCATGTGCATTTCCCGATATAACGATGCTTCTTGTGTTTGAGTTATTATTATTAAATGCATGACGTATGAATTTTATTATTTTATGCATTAAGTATAAACTATACGTAAGTCAAAGAGTGTCCTGTCAATTTGTTTTAATGAAAAAAGCAAAATATCTTTAAACGAGCTTATAAGTTATCCACGGGGCCACTACATTAGTCTCCTTCCCCCCCCCTCATTACATGAAGGTGGAGATGGAAAACACTCTGTTCCATTCTTTCGTCAAATGTAGGCATTCGAATAACATAACAAGCATAGACAATTCAAACATATCGAGCTAGTCCCAAACTTAGATATTAATCTTTTATTATGGATACTAACACGACGATACACATAATTATATATTATATACGATGCATTTGACACATACACATGTAAAAACCAGACCTAGAACAATTTAAAAAAGGTTAATTTTCACTTTGCTCTGGTCGGTAATTGAACCCGGGACCTCGTGACTCAAAGGCAAGAAAGTAGCCTCCGCGCCACACCGGCCTCCATATAATATCACGTTTTGGGATAGATATTTAACATCCTCAAATCAGCGATGAGGTATGCTGCTCATTCCGAAAATAAGATCAACTTTTATTGACACGGTGAGGATGACTTGCATATTTATAACAAGAAGATGGCTACCCCACTTGAGGCTTACTCACTTAAGGGAAATAATGAGGTTGAAAAGGAATGAATGAATGAGGTTATGTATAATCGTATGTATGAGAACAAAGCATTCGTTATTGAAATTTCATAAAAGAGCTTGGATTTTCATTTCCGGTGTTTTGAATAACAAAGCTTTATCATAACAATTTGAAATATAAAAGATTTCGTGAGAAATACGTTAGATTTTAAAGATTTATCGATTTAAAAAACGTTAAAAACAATAAGTATCTACAATTAAGCAATGAGGTATATCATCCATCTTGAATGTTCTATTTTCCTGTTGACACGAAGAGGTTATTTTTCTATGGAGCACCAGGCAAAGAATTGGTCTCAAACTCTTTTCCGTAAGTTTTCGAGTGTCCTGTAAAAGGCAGATGTTGGCAAAAATAAATAAAGCGATGAACCTTGTCACCAATGCTGAATATCTTTTTTTTTGTATGGAGAGGACAGCTGGCATATTTTTTTTTATTTAGTTGGTCTGCTGGCTACCCCACTTGTTGGATATGTCGTGTATGAATATTATTTTAATCCTGACACGGTAGGTATATCTATTATTTTGAACAGCTACTTTGACCCTGACGCACTCTGGATGATCATACGAAGTGGAGTGAAACTGTCTAAATGCTACTTACTTAATGTATTCCTAGCGCAAGGCCAATCACCCAAAGTTTTACTATCGTTTTAATTTCATGTCGTTATACTAATAAATGAAAACAATAATTTGCTTACTAAATATTAAATTTATTATTACCGTTAATTTATACATGAAAATTCAAAAATCTATTTTAGAAACACTTGTAATATTGTAAGAAAGTTTCTGAACACGAACAAAGATATTTCAGGCACGATGCTGGTATTTTGAACCCACGTTCTGAGCCTAATCCTTTGATATCCTGTATATCTGGATAGGTGAATTTTTCCCGGCATTAGACTGTTAAGTTTTTGTGTGACCATGACTGATCACACGAAGACTTTTCTGGTTGTATAATGCTGAGAAGTGTGGATGGCAATTCTGACGCCGTGTAATAAAAAAATATGTATACTTTAATTACTATTATAATAATAAACTTGTTATTATTAATTGTGTAATAAAAGCTACATACGATACGCGTGCTTATTGCCTGGAGGTAATCTCTTCTAGCAAACCTATAGATATATAAGTAGGTATGACATTATTTTACAATAACATTAGAGAATTGAAAAATACTCCTACTATACTGGGGTAGCCAAGAGACCAGCTGCATGTGTTAAACATGCAAGTTGTCCTCTCCGTGCCAACAAAAAAATATCACTTAAAGGATGCGTGGCAAACCTCGTCGCTGAATTTTAGAAGTAAAGTGTGTTTATTTTTTGAAACACCAACCTTTTTCAAGAATACTCACGGAGAAGAGTAAGACACCAATTCTTCGCCGGGTGCTCCACGGAAAATAATGATATCAAAATATGTTACTGCTACTATTTATTACACGGCACATCCCACAAGTGAGTTAACCAACAGACTAACTAATGTAATTAATATACGGATTGTCCTATCCGTGCCAAAATAATAAGACATTTATGTCTAATGTCATGCCTCATTGCTGAATATTAGATGTTAATTTTTTATACGAACACTTGCTTTTAATTGACAAATGGTAGAAAAATATTTTTAAATTTTAATACTGATTCAGAATATTATTAGTTCAGTGAACAAATCAAATAATTAATCATATCGTTATGCTACAATACATCAGATTTATTAGAGGGTTGCTAAGGGTGGATTATAAATAAAAATAATTACTAATAAATAGTTTCCGAGTGATTTCCCATCATATTCAATCACGTTAACGTCAGAAGAATAATGAATTCTGTGATTGATGTGAGCTTTGGAAGTTGAATGAAGCTTCTCTGATATAATAAACAAGTGTTCTTTTACAGCAATTAAGTATGTTGTTTATAACAACTATCCAATTCTATTATTTATTGTTAATAATAACCGACCATGCCTTCAACGTAGCCTATAAGCCACGTTGAAGGCAAGGTCAACATAGTAATCCAGACCCCCTCTACGCGGCACCACTAGTCTATTGACAGAGTCTGTCTGGCTGGGGGGCCAAAAAGGCCTCTTTATATGAATCATAATAGGATCATATTATGAATTGTAAAACGATTTGACGGAAACATTTCACCAAATATGAATCATTTAATGAAATGAATTGCGGGTGAATCGCGTACAATCGTGACCATTTTACAAAAATTAGACGAATTGCTATGGATCTGCTGGCAATTCATCGCCCTCAACGCTCCTCTCGGGAGCACAAGGCAGAAACCATCCTCCTCCATTCAGAGCGTCTCTGTGCCAATTGCGTCACCTCTCTCTACGACATTGCTTGCTCTCTGATATCGTTATCATAGGAACGGTGTATTGTGAAAGAGGAACGCCCGGGCCGACGGAACCCCTTGCGGACGGAAGAACAGTAGTGCTCTTTTTGGCCAACTATCATTAGGCATTCTCAAAACATGTCCCAGCCAGGACCTTTCAGGGCCAGGACATGTTCATACCATTTGACATCCAAAATCCCTGATGGCAATACGGGAAATGAATCATCTGTAGATGAATTGCTCAATGTGGCCATTTTAGACTCCCAGATCTTAGTGAGCAAACTTTTTTCAATGGAGTATTTATTTATATATGTTTTTATAAGACCTTAAAAGTAGGCTCGAAATTAAAAGAAATTTATTTATGTAGGCATCAAGAAAATTAAAATTGTTTTTCAGAGTTGAGTGAATATTTTCAAGACTTTACGAGTACAAGAGATAATGAATTACTTTTCATTCCACTTTTCACCCCCGGGACTTGTCAGTTTTAAAATGAAATTTATAAGTATCCGCAATTTTACAACGTTGTTTTAATTCACCAGTACCTACTCGCTAAGTAGGTAGGTATAAAAGGAAAAGTATATTTTAACTAAATTATATTTTGTTTAAAAAATGAAATATTCTTCTTTAGAACGAAAATAATTTGAGACAATGTAAACATTCTCACAACAAGACTGAAAAATAAATGAGCTGACATTATTTTTTTAAATAAGTACTTTCTCAGAACAGAACTTAAGTCTAATGAGCCAGTAGATTTCATATCTTATTATGTTTTAGAACACATGTAACTAGGATAAGAAAAGGTTATATTTGGTAATTTTGATTCTTGCAGTAAGTAGTTTGGTTTGATATTGTTGTAAATAAATAAATGTAAATGATATTTGTCAAAAGGTCTGTAGTCACGTTTTCAAAAATAATCAATGATTGACGAATAAAGGAAGCAGTAGAAATGGTTTTAATTGAATATTATGATTCAAACTCAGAGAAAGTCTTAACGTCCAAACATGGCAACAATTTAACATAGATTCAGAGAATAATGCATCAATATTTGGAATGCTTATTCAATTATTTCATTCTTTATATCGGCATTAGCTTTGTTACACTTAATTTTAAACTATTTAATAAAATGAAACGAACTTCATTTTGCAGGAATATTTGAGTATAATTATATTAACCCACTAATGGTTTCGCGAACACTGAGTCCACATCGTCAGATAGATACATATATGCTGTAAAATTTTTAGCATCAAAGATGTATGTGGGTTTTGTTATTTACTTATTTATTTACACACTTTCATACACCTACAGGTACAACATAAAGATTATACGACATAACAATGAAATATTAAATGGGCAATGCTGGGCCCTATTACAGGCATAATTAATATAGCATTATTTGGACCACCCATCCTCAATACAACTTTATATTCGTACATCTTTCACAGTAAGCTCAAAGCTTTTGTCGTGAAAAGCAAGTTTGCCAGCATCTGGGATCGAACCGCGCACCACTTGTGCATAAAGCCGAGACTATCTGCAGGCTACTGACGAACACGAATAATTATTTTACAAGTTTTTTATTTACCTGTTTTTATTATGTAATTTTTATTGCGATGCGAATGAAACTTATTGATGTAAAAAGTTTCATGGCGTTAATGAAACTAATTAATGAATAAAAATAATTAACACCTGTTCTATGAAACTAATAGACTAGGTGAAATTACGTACAAATGTGGGTGTTCTCTAATATTGGGTGGCAGAGTAGCGACTAAATCAAAATGACGTAATCCATCATTGTATCTCATTGCGTAATACTCACATAATATTATGTATGTACATAGGACAGAAGTAAACATCAGCTGTCTAATCATTAGAGAATAAGCTTTGTGACTATCTACATATTCATTGCGTACGGAAAAAATTGACCACAAAAATGTAACTACATAATTATTATTAGGTAGTATCTAAAGCACGATCTATTCTTGAAAGTAGAAAATATTATATTAAATAATGGAGTAATCAATGCGATAATAGATAGATCCGTCAAAATAATATCTGCTACTAGTTATTGAGTAAACGTTAATTTTGTAAAACTCCAAGTTTATAACTGATCAGTTTGACAATGACTTTACAAGTCGAAACCAGATCACTGCTCGTTAAAATCTTTAAGTAAAACTTAAACCAATTATGTTTTTTTTCATATATAAGATCTATTACATTTTACAGTGTATGCAGCAGAATGTTTATTCATTGTGTCGGTGTTTAGATAGTAGAATTACATAGCGAAATAAATAAAACCAATGTTGTATTCTACTTTTTGATTTATTTGACGAGAGAGACGTCATTCGTCTTGTAATTGTCATTGACATTGTCAATCAGATCAGATTTATCCATTTTTTTTCTTCAATATTAAGATTATTACCTAATACAGGGATTTTAAGGTTGATCTTGTGAAGCACTTCTGATAGAGCTTATTTTAATTTTATTCTTATTACACCAGTTATGGTGTAAGGAATACCCAGCAAGTATGGTAGCCAGTGGATCAGTTGCATAAAATTAATATGCAAACTGCACTCTTCATGACAACAACAAAAAATTGACATTCAGGATTGGCGGCACACGTCATCGCTGAATTTAAATAAAGTGTCTTTATTTTTTTGAACACCTACCTTTTACGGCAGATTCGAAAACTGATGGAAAAGATTGGTATATCAATTATTCGTAGGATGCTTTTTAATTCAATTTAAATTTTATCTCTGATTTGTTTATTTTTTCTCTGTTGTACACACATTAAACAATTATAAGCAAAATAACTTTCAATATAATCATCATAGAGTGAGATAGTTGATTGCAAAAGCGCAAAATCTTTAACTAAACTAAGAATTATAGTCAACATGCATAGACAATTCACACAGATCGAGATTGTCCCAAACCAAGATATGAATCTGTTAATATGGGTACTGATACACATATTATAATGATTCATATCTTGGTTTGCGCGATGATACACATATTATACGAGTATACAATGCACCGAACACTTATAATGTAACACCCAGACCCAGGACAATTTGAAAAAGGTCACTCTTCATTTTGTCCTGGCCGGGAATCGAACCCGGGACCTCGTGACTCAATGGCAAGAGTGTTACCTTTGTTCAAACCTAATCAATTAAAACTTTGGTAATTGTATCGCATTGAGGATATTATCGACAAAAAGACTAACAAAGTCCCTAGATTGAGAGACTCGGTTGCACTCTTGTGTTTCCGAAAGACACGTTATAGAGCTCATATCGATGATAACCATTATAACGTTTATTTTTATAATTGTATATGTATGGACACGTACATAAGTAATTATTATTTATTGTAATTAAATATATATTTAGTACAGCAAAAGTAGGTAGTATTAGTGCTAGTAGTAGTAGCCCAGAAGAAAAGTTAAAAAGAATAACTTTGTCACATTGCCAAATCGTTTGGATACTCGAGACAACGAGAAAATATAATGTAAGTAGCTAAATACGATATTATCAAACGTGTAATGTATGTATAATTATTATGTGTGTGTATAGTACATATGTATATTGTTTCATAATAATAATAACGAGCTTTGTACCTACCTACGTAAGAGTGTACTTGAGCTTATTATACTTACACAAAATCCAGATTTATAGAAATTACTATCAGAGCTTTTTCAACATCAGGATTAGATAATATTATGCACAAGAGAGAAAGTCTTCATTTTTATTTTGAACGTAGTTTTCGCATTTAACTAATGTCATTTTAGCCAACACAATCATAGAAATGGTTGCTGTTAGTTGACATGTATGTATGTATGTATGCTCGACAGAGAGAGACGTTGATAAATGCATCATAGTTAAAATGCACTTAAACCAACCTAAGCCGATTTGTAAGCATCGTAAAACTTTTCCTGTTTTCTACTAAGAGGAGTTTGCATAGTTTGCTGGTTGTGTGAATGAGGTGTCTGTTGGGTACTCTTTTTAACATTTTTATAATGTAGCTATGTCGGATGATTTGTTCGGGACCATTTAATGAAGCATCTATCTCAAGGGCGTGGGAAACTGTTGAAAGAGCAATGTCTTCAGTTAGCTTCTGAACGTTATTATTTGTTGGTTTTTTGGAATGTTCTTTGGGGGTCGATTTCAGATGACGGGTCCTAAGATACCAAAAGCTCTGTTATGGAAGTTTTATTATATTTTCTTGTGAAATCAATCTCTGTAGCAGAATTTTAAGTACTGAAATGATTGTACCACCGAAAGCCCAACCCCAAAAATCATCACCAAGTAGGAACCAACGATGAACGTCTCCAGATTACGCAGAAACTACAATCACACACAACAACAGAGGAATCAAGAGGAATAGTTTGGATTTAACAGAAAGTTAGGAACATCAACCTCTAGGGACACAGATTTTTAATATCTACACTTAGTATATCATTTACTTTTGTTTAACTGTGAATAACCTACTGAATATGCACCCTTAGTAGTATCTATAATTATTATTATAGGAAATGTGAATCTGAATCCGTACAAACGCTGCGTGTTTATAATTCAAAGTATATTTATAATCAACCACGCATTATTTGTAGACAAAAATCACGGAATGCTTCACAATGTTTTCTGTCGTCGAAACAAACTTTTTTTTTTATCTTATGAATAATCCAAGATATCCAAGTTAAATAATATATTTGTACAAAATCTTCATCTATTGATATCGTCATGTTTATATTTCATGTTTCGGCCTAAAATAAAAACAAAAAATTAAAAGATATATGGGTTTTGTTATAAACCCAAATACAACCCTATACACCTTTCCCACTAAGCTAAAAGCTTGTGCCGTGAAAGGGGAGTTTGCCGGCACCTGGGATCGAACCACGGACCCCTTGTTCGGGAGGCCGAGACTCTACCTCCAGGCTACCGACGAACTCATTAATAAAAGAAATTCTCAAAATGTGCGAATATTTGTAAGTACAGGTATTTCAGTCATCATCATCGCCATCACGCTGCTCCCGTTTTGGGGTAGGCAGAAAGGATCGAGCGCCATTGACCTCCACTCTTGCATACACTTTTCGCTTCCGTCACTGTCATAGTATTCCTCATGCATTCCATACTATTCAATATGCTCAGTACATGTCTTTGCTGGTAAAACTGGTTTATAATATTAATTGGTCTTGCCATTTAATTCTCGGACATCCACGTTTCCAGATACCATTTTTCTGAGCCATATATATTTTATTCGTCATTCTGTCCTCATTTTTTGTTTCCACGTGCCCAAAACACCGTAGTTTGTTCACTGACATTCTCGATATTACATTTAAAATATGAACACCAACACGCTGGACGAAATAAATAGAGCAAACAAGTCCTGCTTCTATATTAGGACTTTTGCAAGTTGAAGACATCGCTTTTCCAACATAGTTTCCCGCGCCCTTGAGATGGATGCTCCATTTAACGGCGCCGAATAAATCATCCAACATACATACATTTCATTCCATAATCTTCCCTATATTTATTGTATTTTTTCATACATGTGCCAAAAGCTGTTATGGTCTCAGTGCAAGGGAAATTTTTAAAATAATGTGTATTCTTCCCCTAAAATTTAAGGTTTAAATGAGATTTCTTCAAAATTCTACCTTATGTTTCTTTTTTACATTCAACATAATCAAATTACATGCGTGTACCTAATGCCAATTAAAAAAATATAAAAAATGCTGAATAATAAAAAAAAGAATCTAAACAGCAGTTTATTATGTAATAAAGTAGGTACTTGTTCCCAATTAACAACAGAGGTACATTTCTAATAATATAATAAGAAGACACGTGTTCTGTGTACGCAAATGAAATACCTATAAATTCTTTTACCAAGGTGTATAATAGTCATTCTTCCTCATTAACGGCTCTACTGGGTGAATCTATGTGTGCGAGAGTGAGAAAGAGAATGTATGTGAGGTAGGTACCTACCTACCTACATAACGCAGTAACAAGAAGGGAAAAAAGAGTAATCACTGCAAAGTTTAGTCCGTTTATTAATATATGTTTGTAGTTTGAACGGACTTTTATTGGAATGAACCCTCCAGACACCCAGTTAACTCACAAGTCAAGCACTCATTTATTTTTATAAAAAAAAAATTGTCGTCACGGTCGAGCCACAGTGGGCAACCTGAATGGCCGGCTGACCAAATCAGCCTCGTGCGAATCTTTTGAATACTGTTTACTTTCAATATGTCCTTAAGGAAGAGAAAAACTAGTACACACCTACTTATACATATTTTGAATAAATTTTATTTTGCATGTACGTACTGCGTTCCCCTTTCACTTAACACCGTTTCTATGTCAATAACGTCTAACAGTTACGAATGCAGTAGAAAGAGGTGAATCAATCAATCATAAGGCAAACTCCCCTTTCACGACAAAAACTTTAAACACTCTGTGAAAGATGTATTAATAAGTTGTACCTATCTAGGTTTATAACAAAAGCCAGTTGCATATATTATTTTTATTTTTAAAATGTGCTAAGTTTCTCTGAATTGAGGAGGATAGTTTCTACCCTAAGCTCTCAAGTGGTGCATTTTCGAGGAGCAATATCTTTTGGGAAAGAAATAGGTATTTGTAAAACATTCCATTAAACATTACCGATGAGGAATTTCTATAATCCTGAATGTTTATAATATTATTGGTGAAGAGAGGATGATTTGCATGTCTTTAACAAACAGTTAGTTTGCTGACTACTTCACTAGTGGGAAATGCACTAATGATAGGATGAACAAATGAATAGGAATTACTTCCTGAGTTTAACCGGAACTAAAACTAGTACTTAATATGGAAGGAAAAATAAAATAAAAGATACAGCTTCCTGCTATACAAATACAGAGTACATTGTTGCTAATGAAACCGAGTACGAAATTTTCTTTGTTCATAACGGCTAGTTAAAAAGCTCATGAGATCCTGTATGTAAAATAAATTTACTGATATATCTGCAATTACAAAAGCTATCTTTTTCTTCTGTATAAAAGCCTGTTCGATTTCTTCCTATAGTGCTTGATTCTGAGCCACCTGTATCCAAATTAAAATATGATAAGATCCCATGAGGTCCTCCATCAATTTCAAAGGTAACATTCTTAAGTTTCAGATTTAATTGTTTGATCATAATTCAAGTGATTTGGGTTCACTTTTCATTTTTTAATTTTCTAACATCACCTTTCGGTGAAAGCAGAGAGAGTCAAACGTTTCTTATTTCTATCTTTATGTACATTATACGCTTCCAGGATTATCGTAGAATAAATAATTCCTGATAAATGTTCTTCTATTCAAAATGCTCATCACGTGTCTTTCCTGTAGGATTTCTACTTCAAAATCTCGTATTTTGATATTTGTTAATTCGTTAAATGTTTTAATTGTACTATTTAATACCCTTCTTAGTTTTTAAACTTTTATTACACATAAGATCCAAAGGTAACAACTGTCATGTCACTCATTGTCAGTTATACATAATAAATAAATAAATATCATGTTCAGGCAAATTTTATTATAAATATAAGAAGGAGACGATTCTGGAGATGGCTGAAAACAGAATCGTAAATAAAGCTGCAAAGGAAACACCAGTCGGATCACGGCCCCGATGAGGAGGACCACCAAAAAGATGGAAAGACAGCTGGTCTTCAGCATCACAAGAGGCATCAACTTCCGAACTAACGGATCGAAAATCTACAATACGAAGAAGATTATTAATATTTATAATAATCTCTTTGTAATTAATTATTCTGTTTTAATGATTATCCACTCTTCAGCTGAAATCACTTCCTTTCATCTTACTATACACATTATTATTATTATCATCTTAAGCCCTTATTGCTGTCACTATCTACTTTGCGTTCATCCCCTAAATGTCTTGTCACTTTTCTCTGTAATAACTGCTCTCATTATTTACCATACGTCACATGCTACCCATATCCAGGCACATGTACATAATAATTATCTTGTATCACAGAATCATCTTAGAATATTTACTACATCCATAATTAATTGCTGTTTCTTTTACTTACAATACAAGAGAATAATATAGTCGGCTTGATGGTTAAATGGTTGTAATGAATCAAGACCCTTACATTTGTTTTCCACAAACTTACCTAACTACTTATAAAGATAATTATTACTGTTTACTATCGAACAAAAGCCTTCCTCATATTTTTCCATGCATCTTTGCTCTAGGCTGTCGGTGTTTAGGTGGTAGAATTCCATATGATCTACCCTTACGCACTGCTTTCGTTTCTTCAATATTCAAGCAATTTCTCATGCACGCACGTCAATTTTTCTTACTCAACACACGACCGTCCTTGAGAATTTGATCAGCGTAGTTTTACCTTTTAATACACATTAAAAATGGAAAACTATTTACAACTTGAAGAATTCTTCGAGAAAAAAATTTAATCCATCAGATTAGTCTAAAAAAAGTCGTTCCATCTTATTCATTCATATCATCATACTTACTGAAAATTCCATCGTCAATTGATCCATGCAATTGTATCTTGGTCAACCTCTGCAGTATTTTTTTAACAAATTTATATTAACACAAAACACTGTAAATTTTTCGCTAGTAATTTAAAAAAATCGAGTACTTTCGACAAGTTGACCTGACATTTTCAAGAAAACTAATTGATATAAAAGTTTGAAGTCATATTTATCTGTAAATAAATTTATCCCCGCAGTTCCACGTGATAGTAATGAGTAGATCTAGTTGAAAATTATTATGTTACGTGAAATTTCACACAAGTCCTTCCCTACTTTCGCTGCTATTGCTCTTGATTTCAAAATGTTTGTTCTAAGGTACACGTCAAGAATCTATTTGAAACTTGTCACAATATTAACATAATCCGAATTGAAATTTCGGTAACAATGGAAACTGTTAGAGGACAAACCTACTTATTCATAAACAATAATTTGCAGCTGAGTCTTACATGTTATGTAAATAATATAGATACCTATACGAGAATATACATTCTAAGACAATATAACAACAATCATATACCTACTTAATATTAGAGATAACTTCCTCATATTGTACTGTACAACTAAATTTTACAATACAATGTGTAACGTAGGCATAGTAAGATACATCCAAATGAAAATTTCACAATAGACAAGAGATATACAAAACATGTGCTATAGTTTAAAGTTTCATAATTACAAGACTTTCGAAAGCTCTCTTTCTCAAAACAACAATGTCCTTATCACACGACGTAAGTGTATTAAAGAGACCCGGATATCGTAAGAATCATGGACTCGTATTTTCCAGCACAATAAATCCAAAATTATCTTCACGGGTGGGGTATGGTAATAAAAATAATTGCAGAACAAAAGTGGAACTGGGAAAATTACGCGGAACTTTTGTCTGGTAGTAAATGAATGATGAAGGTGATGGACTGGAGGCTTAGAACAGAAGGCAGAAGCTCGGGTAGGCCCTAAACAAGTTAAGAAAGTGGTGGCCCTGCACTGGAAGAGAGTCGTGTTCAACAGAGAATAATTGTGGAAGTCTAAGAGTTTGTTTAATACTGGACACAAGATGGCTGAAGGTAAATGCGGGAAAGTTTTTAACTATTTTAAACTATCAATCTCTCTTGAATGTCGCTTTTGGAGGAAGGTTTTTTTTTTTAAAAAGTAATTAAAAATACGATGAGAATGTGTAACAGAAGTAAATTATAGAAAGAGATTACTCTATTGCCGTAAAATTGCACTCAAGGAAATTATTCTGTACTACTATTACTCTGTACTACCAAGGAAAGTATTAGAGAAGAAAAAAATTAAAGATATTTTATAATATTTTCCTTTTTGAAGTCTCGATCATTTACGAGTCTTTAGTGCACAATGCTTTGAACAACTGAAACGTTCTTCTTTCACAATACACAGCACATTGAATGACAGCGATATCAGAAAATGAGAAATGTTATGAGAAGAAGTAACTCAGTTGTCGCAAAGACGTGTTAAGTGAAGAAAGCTGGTTAATATTTTTATGCTTTCAGGACGTACTTGAGCTTTATATTTACGACAACTCGTGTATAGAATATTGTTTATCACATTAAAAGGGTGAGTGTAAATATATAATACCTTATTTATAATACGTAGAGCTCTGAAGCCTTGTTGATTTATATGTAATCTTGGAGGTAGACAGATAATGTATGTACTAGAGTTTGTAGTTATTTCAGGAAAATGGTTCGAGATTAAGGGTGTATGCTTTTACGAACAATATGTCGCATTAAACAGTGACGTAGCAACACAAGGGTGCAAAATCATTATTAATGTTGCCTGCACTGTTAAATACCTATGAAATTCTCGTATAATCTGTAAAATAGAATAAATGAGTTTGACTAAGACACAACATGTCGAAATCTGGTCACTAACATAAAAGTACATCGTAAAACTCTACACATTTTTTGTTTTATTTACATTAAATTATTAAGTTTTGCAAAATAAACAGTAATAGAATACACCAAGACAACTTTATGTAGAGGTAATATTAATGAATATTTATTTTTTTGTACATCAATTATAAAATTTCGCAATAAAAGAACAGTAACTGTATAAATTTATTTACTTACTGTGCTTTGAATGCTGTTAATCTTTTTGTGTTCACACAAATGTATGGAAATGAGGCAACTTAGCACTTGAGTTTCTGAAGAAGATATGCCACTGGTATGAAGATATTTCATGCATGTTAACATCCTAAGGGATATATTGTATAAAACTGAAATTCTGAAGTAGGTGAATAAGTTGAAGGGTGGGATTATTATGATGTCATGTTAACGCGTGTCATCACGCCCAAACAAAACTTTTTAGTGAGTAGGTACACTTTGGGATAAATAGCTAAGGATTAAGTTTTACATTATTGAAAATTTCAAAACAAATAACATATTATCAAACATTCTACGATGATGACAAAGATAATGAAAAAGCTTTGTTCAAAAAGCACTTAAGTGACTTGAGATCAAAATCGGGCATATATATATATACCTACATTTGTAATAAAATGTCAGAAGAGCCCAAAAACTAATTGAATTTTGACTGTTTAAAACACAAATTTTGTATTACTCTCGTATTTCTTACACATGTTTTATAGGTTATGACTTTTTTGGTAAAATCAGTTTTAAAGACCACGAAACAAAAAAAATTCAAATACTTAAATTATTAAAAAAGGAACATTTTTGAATTTCTCAACTTTCTAACTTTAATCAAACACTTTTGAATACAATAGTTTTCTTTGAACAATGAATATTATTCACTGTATCAATGTTTAGGTAGTAGAATTCCAAAACGAAATGAAAGAACAAATGTTTTTTCCACTTTATATATTTCAACTGAGATAGACGCCTTTTGTCTTTCAAGGACATTGTCAATTCTTGATTGATCAAAACCCCATCACTGCATAAGAATACAAGCTAAGCTTGTATAAGAATATAAGCTAACAAGGGAGCAACCCTCAGACAAATTGCACCCTCCAGGTAGACCGCAAGGTGGGAACCAAGGCTGTAAAGAGGAATGGGGGGTTTTAGTCGGTAGGAGTCCGGCATTTCCTATTTAGGTGTCCATGAAGCATTTCTCCTCATTACAAAAAAATATCTTATAGAAGTGCGGTAGCTAGTGAACCAATTGCTGGTAATAAAGATGAAAGTTGCCATGCCAATAAAAGTTTAGACATTCAGGATGGATAGCATACCTACTCATCGCTTTACTGAAGATTTTAAATATTTTAATACGTGATTTTTTTCGAACACTTGCCATTTATAGGACACTCGAAAACTTACAGAAATTAATGGGAAACCCTTTGTTTACCTGGAAGTCTACGAGACTCCAAACTTTACACTACTTATAATTTATTATTTTATCGTGTAGAAATTTAGAAAAACAAATCAAACTGATCTCCAGTACTGTACAAAACGCACAGCAAGTGGAGATGCGTCAAAAATATCCTCCATAGTGCATGCGACAGGGCACAACGGACTCTCTTACAAGTGTGGCATGGTCTGTACTGCACCGCAGTCACACGCTCCAGATTCGTCCTGTAGAAAGCCCCATCGTTCTCTATTCTCACGGCAGTTTCTTAGCGTCGCATTTCAAAAGTATCATTTTGGGATTTTATGATTTTAGGATTGGAATCGAGTGTCAAGAGTAACCCTGCAGATCTCAGTCGGTTCAGGGATTCTCATGTCCTACTAGTTCATATATAATAAAAACACGATGCTCTGAATAAGTTAGAATTATAATATAAATAATATGTTCCACATTTTGTATACATAAATGTGAACTACATTCGTTCCAAATGGTCCCTTTATTATGTGAGATGTTATGAATTAAACATCACTTTGGACAAATAATATTATTGGCGCTGCAAGGATGACCCAATTTGTTGTGCACTTCCACATCGAGATGACATGTTATGTATTAAACTGTTCTCGGTTCTCTCCATCTCTTGAAAGGTTCTCAAACTCTTTTAGAAATTGCAATAAATTGAGTTCTTACAATAAATTTAATAGAAATGACCAGTAAACAAATGACACTTTCAGATATTACAACAATATCTCAAATTCGATTTCACTAACTGCCGATCTTGTTTACTACATGACCATATTTATTTTTAGAGAGAGTGTTTAAAGTGTTTTTAAATACAGTTTCACATAAAAAAAAACTATTAACAAATCAAAAAACAAATTAAATTTTTAATGCGTTATATCGATAATTCAGTTCTATAGCCCGACAAGTAGAAATGTTTTGTATTCGAGAAATTGGCATTTTTGTAATTTTGGTATACCTATTTATATTAAGCTCCTAAAAACACATCAGAATGTGAAATATACATGCATACATACATACCATCACGCCGCTTCCCTCGCGGGGAAGGCAGAAAGGAGCGCCACTTCCTTCTATCCTTGCATACATCTTTCGCTTCCGTCACTGTCATACAATTCCTCATGCATGCTCTCCTGTTCAATGTGCTCAACACGTGACCGTCCTGTAGGATTTGATTTAAATGATCTTGCCATTTAATCCTAGGACGTCCACGTCTCCGAGCACCATTCCTCTCAGCCAAATATATCTTCTTAGTCATTCTGTCCTCATTCATTCTTTCCACGTGCCCAAACCATCTTAACTTATTTACATTCATCCTTGTTAGTACACCAACTTTCATTCCACATTCCTTTCGTATATCACTGTTACGCACACGATCTCTCAGACTTTTACCACACATCCTTCTCAACGATCTCATTTCAACTGCATTTATGCCACTTTCATCCTTCTTTAACCATGTCCACGTCTCACTTGCATACATAAGTGTTGGCACTAGGATAGCAGAGTGCACCAACCTTTTAGCTGTGGTAGATATGTTTCTATTTGCAATTATTGGTCGGATTGCACCATTTACCTTATTGCCAGCAACTTTTCTCCTTTCAATATCGCTTTCACACTTCCCATCTCTCGTGAACAAACTACCTAAGTACACACATTCGTCAACTTGCTCTAACGCTTCTTTGTCAATCATTACCTGGCATACTGTTCTCTCACTTCCTCTTTCAAACACCATGATTTTTGTCTTTTTTGCATTCATTCTCAATCCCTTAATCGCACAATTTTCATACACTCACGTCATTATTCGCTGTAGATCACTTTCACTTTCAGCCATCAATACTACTGAAACATACCTACTATTTATTGTTTAAGGCATACGTTGTATTTGTTCCGTTCATAAGCTAAGCAATGAGAAATATTTATTTGTAGAATAATTGAAAATCTTTTCTTCGTTATTTTTTCCGTAACTCAGTAAAGGAAACCATGTGTATTATTTTTAATGGTTATTTTTATTTGTAGAGTAGAAAGAGTAGTGTTGATTGTGTGAATTACGAATTAAATCATTTGTTTTCAAATTTCATGGGTGGCCGATACATTACTTTCGATAAAAATTTCTAAAGCTTCAAATGAGAAGAGAGTTCGTGCTTTCGGGAGATGAATTTAATATATATTTTTTTTATTTACTGATAAAAATACAAAACAGACAACAATTGTCTATGGCTTACAAAAATATAATTAAGTTCTTCATAACTCAGCTGTCATCCACAAATATGTACCATAGTTAAGTCAATTATTTAGCTATCGCACATTTCGCTCATTCATCTGTTCTCACTAGTATATCGCACAAGCATATAATTATTTTAGTTACATATTATTATACAAGTAGAAAGACTTACTTCTTTAACATTTTCAAACAGTATTATTCTTATAAAATATCTATCTTATCATAAAAATGAAAGCCTTATTCCTTATTTTGAGGATCATTACTGTTCCATTTAAGGTACCTATATAATATGAACATTCGGAGTAAATTCTCAGATAGTAATGCCTATATAGGTACGTTATACGTAATACAAACATGTTCATGTAGGTTTCAACATCCACAGACAATAATATATCTACACTCTTACTAGCATGTGAATATAAGTATAATATATTATGAACTATGCATAATTATTGTCTATGATTCCGTGTCTATAAACTGTTTGCATATTCATGTTGGTAATTATTTATTTCTTTATTCAATGAACGGCTATAAAAGCCTTTAAATTAAATTAAATTACAAAATAAAAAAAACCAACATAATAACAACAAAAAAAAACAATTTCCTACACAAATATATTTGCAAAATATTAGGCTCAAAACGCGGATTCAAAATACCAGCATTGTGCTTGAAATATCTGTGTTCAGAAACTTTCTAACAGTATTACAAGTGTTTATTATAATAGATTATTGAATTTTTATGTATAAATTGACCGGTTAATCTAATTTTTGTTAATAATTTATTAAAGATTTCAAAGTTAACCCTGTAGCTGACATGACTAAAGCTATTATATAAACGGACCTAGAATGCCAAATATTTTTTATTTCTCCTGCTAGTTCCGTTTATTAACGTATTTTTTCTGCGGCAGTTGTTTGTATATTATGTGTAGTTGGGACAGCAATGTCTGTTAGATAAGTTATTTTATGACGTTTATCATATTGTACCTAATACTTAACCGAGTCTGTTATGACGTAATATTATTTGAAAAACATTACCCTGCACTGAGACCATAACAGCTTCCAGCATAGGGGATCTCAGCAGGAAAAAAAAACAAAACAGAATAAATTTCAAAAATTAAAGAGGGGGAAAAATCAAAACTGAAAAGAGTCTCTCAAGATTAGAGTCGCTCTTAGGGCATATTAAAATACTGTGCCTTAGATTGTCAGTTTTTCAAACACTTCATATTCTAAGTAGGTTTCACCAATAACCAACTAAGAGAAAATAAAAAAATTAAAAGGAAAACTTTAACAATAGGTCTAACAAAGATCTTTGATTAACAAAGTTTGAAGTCGAAAATAAATATAGAATTTTGAAGAAAGGGACAAAGTTTGGATTAAATTTTATAATTTATTTGTAGGTAGATAGATATAAAACATGTTATGAAAATAAAACTCAAACAATATTTAATAAATTGACTTATCATATAACTCAAAAGTTTGTGTGTTTTTATTCACAGACTTATTTTTAGTTCTTTTATCAATATAATATTTAGTGGCTTCAAAGAAACGAGGTTAAGAGTTTAGCTGCCATGTCTGGAGGCTTTTTTGAGAATAAAAGTTTTTTGTTAAATATTACAAGCAAGGGAAGAAAAATGCTGAAGAAAACCTCCAAAGGCATCGATGATGAACAAAATAAAATTATGGAAAACTTAAATAAATACGTAGTTATACCAAAATTCACCGATAATGCTCATCTCACATTAAAAGAAACTTTTAGTTCATGGCAAGTAGGTACCTATAAACTCTTTTTTTCAAGACGTCGGTGAAAGTTATATTTTTATTTTTTTCGTAACTTCTTTTACCCCTAATTTGTTATGATGAATGAAAGAGTTTTTTAACCATTTCGGATAAAACTTTTAGATATAAATAAGCTTGAGATCTAAGAAAATTTATCGTTTTAGAAACAAGGCTAGATGCGCATTCCTTAGAATCGAATCTAATTGATTTAACCATTTAATATTCGAGAAGTAACATTGTCGAAAAAAAAATTTCTGGAACATGTATAAAAGCAATGGAACATGCATGGTAGATATATATAAGTACGAATCAACCCTATTGATATTTAAAGTGTTAAATGGACTTGTGAAGATAAAAATGAATTTCACTACGTGTGACACAACACATTCTTACAATACTAGGTGTTGTTCAAATTTTGTCATAAACAATGTGAGGACAAACTATGGAAAACGGAATTTGGACTTCCAAGGAATGCAAGTGTACAACGCATTACCTGAAGAAATAAGATCCATAAAGAGTTTAAGAAAGTTCAAAAGATCACTAAAACTTTTTTACTGCACACAATCTTCAGGATCAACAGCTCATGGATGATGATGTTATTATTTCCAACGTAATTAAAATTAATGTGTTTTCTGCAATGTAATATTCTTGATATACGCCTAAATTTTTTATTTGTTTAAGAATATTATTATGTCTTATCTTGTATTTTGTAGTCTCTAAGCGAATTTATAATTCTTTGAGACAAAAGAAATTAAAAAAAAAAAAAATTATCGTAGCCAATTTGCTCTCGTTCAGAATATTACTCAACAGTCACCTTATTTAAAGTATAATAACAGGGAACATGAAGGATGTTCTGATGCTTTTACGAATCTTACGAATCGGCTTAGACTGGTTTAAGTGCACTTTACTTATAGTAAGTTCACCAATCCTAAGTATTCCTGTTTCAAACACTTGTGTTTGATATCTGCTGAGCATAATAATGTACATATCAACAAACACCAATCATCTTTACGATTGTGTTCGAGGCTGTTGACAATCTATCGTTGATTGATGTAGTGTTGTCTTTTATTTATTTATTTATTCACCAATGACATATTCAGATAATACATGTAAATTGAAACAATATACAAGAGACAAAATATTAACAATGTATTACCCTATTTAAAAGTGCGTACAATTTTCACTAATCACAAAATTTTAATCCCATAAGGTTGTCTTCTATAATATTTTTTTTGTTTGTTTTACTAAATTCTATGACATTTTTTGTGGCTAGTTTTTATTATCTTACTTTAGGAAATGTCCAGGGTGGATTGGCTATTGCTAAGGTGCTCATGTTTGCAATACTTAATGCAATTTTCGTATTTTGTTGACATCAGTCGGCACATGGTGAAAAAGATAAACTGTATTAAAAAAAAAATAAACAAATAAAAAATAAACTCTTCTCAAAACTCAAAAGAAGTGCAAACATTTTGTCTACCATACCTCAGGTAAGGACATAATAATGTTCCTACTTTCCTAAAGCTCTATTTAGCGTTAAGGTATTGATAAGGCCTAACTGTCACAAAACCATAATAATAATACTAAAATTGTCTGGGACTTAAGCTCATTACAAGTTGGCAAGTAGTGATTCCGTCTATGTATACATATAAGTAGTGCATTAGCACCATGTAACCGTGTCTACTATAAAATAATTAGTAGATAATATGCAACGAATACTAGGAAACTATTCGGTATTCTGTCTTTATGGCAACGTTTATACTATTCGACTGAATACTGAATATTAAGTTTATTATTCAGTGTTCTGCCGAATAGTTTCAATGTAACTGGGATGAAGTAATAGATTGTTGATATTTCATTGTCAGCTGCAGGTGCATAATTTTATTAATCCTCAAATATTTAATTAATTCATTAAACTACATCCAATAACATAAAAGTAAACACATCTTAAATATATTTATTTAGTATAGATTAAGAATTAATCATAATTATTTAAAATTAAATTCGAAAGAGTTTGTCGGTAGCCTGGAGGTAGAGTCATGGCCTCGTAAACAAGGGGTCTGTGGTTCGATACCAGATGCCGGCAAAATTCCCTTTCACGACACAAGCTTTTAGTAGCTTACTGTGAAAGGTGTATAAGGTTATTGTATTTGGGTTTATAACAAAACCCAGATATATCCTTTTTTTTTTTAAAAAAAGTAGCGACAAATTGTGATGCAAAAAAATATTTATGTTGGAACACAAATATTTCGAAAAATGTACCGCACTGCAAGTCTAGTATGTCTATGCGATGTACCTATGCGCGGTCGGGAGTACCCCACGCTCTCACCATTGCTTTGCTGAATATTCGGTTGTTCGGCATACGATCTTGCATAATATTCGGTATTCGGTCAAATATACTATTCGTTGCATCTGTAATAATTAGTACCTAATTACCCACCACTTCCATACATTTGTTAGCAGGTATGTAAAGTATTACTGAGTAGGTACGCTAATATGTAGACAATAATAATTTTAAAGACTTAGCGCCATATGTCATAACAGGATTTTCACGTTAACACATTACATATATGTATTTTATGTCGTATAAGAAATAATACATTTTTGTTATATATAGGTAGTAAGTTATAATCTATTTATATGTTTCAAGTGGGGTAGTTATGTAGAGAGAACGGAACGCCTTATTACCCTATCTTCACATACTTCTATCATTTCTTGCACATTACTAAAAACATAGCCGTCCTTGAGCATTTAATCCGTCCTTCGTGCTCCGCTCCGCTACATCTCTTTTTCCTGAAAATTTTATCCTCTTTGTCATTTTTTTCTCATTCATTCGTTCAATATGTCGTTCAATATAAAAATAATTATAAATAGTTACATATATCTTTTAACAAATGTTGATTTTTAATACATTCTTCCACAAGAATTCTATCAAACACCTTGTGGACCTCACAATCCATGTAACTGGTTTTAATCTACCTACCGAGAAAGGTTTGAGTACAGCAAAATAGAGTGATGACAGAACAGTTTTGGAGGTGGGGACAAAGAGATTCCCTTAATTATGAATGTGGAGATGTGTAGATGGTGAGACACATAGCACAAGACTGCCATCTCAAAAAATTTAGCAGGGACCTGCAGGACATCCAAGAAGCAGGACTGGAGGCGGTGTGCTTGCTGGCAGCGCTGAAGCCAAGACTGAAGAGGATACGACGCAGCCCACATGGATTAAGATTTATTATACACCAAGCCTTACGAAAAGTAAAGTATGTACAAGAATTTCAACAGCGATTCATAATTTCAAATATTTTTTTTTATATTTTTAATTATTTTCTTGTCGTTATTATTTCTATTAAAGGAGGCTACCTATCTACGTAGGTTGCTAGAGACCTACTGCGATATAATTACATTACATCTACCCCCTATTGGTATGTAATGTAAGTGGGTGGTTCATATGTAGGTATGTAGTTCAATTAATAAATGATTATTTTAGTATATTATATCATTTCGTTACAATAACATGGATGTATGGATGTAGAGCCACAAAACAAAATGTAATATTTCCTTTAGTGAATACATCATCATCATCATCATCGCCCTCAACGCTCCTCTCGGGAGCACAGGGCAGAAACCAGCCTCCTCCATTCAGAGCGTCTCTGTGCCAATTGCGTCACCTCTTCCCACGACATTCCTTGCGCTCTGATATCGTTGTCATAGGAACGGTGTATTGTGAAAGAGGGACGCCCGGGCCGACGGAACCCCTGCGGACGGAAAAACAGTGCTCTTTTTGGCCAACTATCATTGGGCATTCTCAAAACATGTCCCAGCCAGGACCATCGTCTCTCTTGTATTACGGAGATTACAGGTCTCTGCTGGGTGCGCCATGTGTGAATACATGGTAGATGAAAAAAATACTAATTTATTTATTTGTTAACAGCTATTAATAATAAGCTTTTTTTATACATTAAAAAAAAACACATCAAAAGATCCACAATCATAGATATCAATTTACATATGAGCCGTACAAATGCACACAGCGCTATCTCCCTACAAGGAGAATTTAAATTGGGTAAACGTATTTGAAATATTATTTGAAATATTGGCAATATAAAGCATAAAATAGTTTGAAAATAACTAAAGCAAAGAGAAAGTAATATGTTTTCATTTAGAAAACATAATTTTTTACAAGATATTTAAAGACTATCTAAAGACTTTATTTTTACAAGATATCTAATATCAGTTATTTTAGAAGGATTAACTATGTAACAGTTACGAGACATTTTGAATGTTTTTAAGTATTCTACAATGCACATAATAGTATTATATCGCTCGTCAATGGTATAGGTTTACCGAAATCGATCGCGTTTTAAATAATCAAGTAACGGATGTGCATTGTAGAATACTTAAAAACATTCAAAAGAAAAAAATACTCATTACTTAAACGCGACGTTGCTTCTGATTTATTCATTTTTTAATTCAAAAAATACATCTGGGTTTTTGTTATAAACCCAAATACAATCTTATACACCTTTCATAGTAAGTTAAAATCTTGTGTCGTGAAAGGGGAGTTTACCGGCAATTGGGATCAAACCGCGCACGTCTTGTGCATGAGGTCGAGACTCTACCTCTAGGTTCCGTAGACAAACCGCACTTTGCGATCGACTTTTCGACAATCTACCTACAATGTACCGTGTATTCATGCGTTATTGTTGCGGTTATTGTCGAAAATTCGTTTGTAGTCGATCGTAAAGTACGGTTTGTCTAGGGACAGGCTACCGACGAACTTGTTGATGATTTTGGAAAAAGTCATACCGATAGTCAATTTTAACACATTTCTGTACTACTACCACTATACCATCACATCATATCCCACAAGTGAGGTAGCAAGCGGACCAGCAGCATTTGATAAAGATGCAAGGTGTCCTTTCAATGCAGACAAAAAATTAAGACATTGAGCAAAACTCATAGCTGAATTAAAGATGTAAACTGTCTTAATTTTTTCAATCACATGCCTTTTACAGGACACTCGAAAACTTACAGAAAAAAGTGGGAGATCAATTTATTACTGGCTGCTTCACGGTAATTGTAATAATAATTGTGCTCCACATATTTTTGTTCTTCTTCTAAGGTAGTTTTTTTTTAAATTGATAAAATTAATCAAATACTTTTCCAGATAATGGATTAATAAAAATTACTGAAATATTAAAAGGGGGAACATCGGGAACACATAGCTCATAAACCACCAAAATACGAGATGTCTAATTCTAATCATCATCATCATCGCCCTCAACGCTCCTCTCGGGAGCACAGGGCAGAAACCAGCCTCCTCCATTCAGAGCGTCTCTGTCCCATATCTCTAATTCTAATATTGAGACCAAAAATTATTTATTGCTTATTGTTTCTAATTGTCCCTAGGCCCCTATTAAACAGGCACTTGGACTAGTCATACATATATTGTAACATTCATCGCAATCTCAAATATATTAAAAATAAAACAATTGAAGTTAAATAAAATATTCAATTATAGCATATTTGTAGTCACGAATGTAGAGTCCGGATCTACAACGTTAAATATTCAAATATATAAATTACAGAAAAGGAACAATTACATCACAAAAACAATGCAGAATTTCTATTCATTTATCATTTCGTCAATTGAGTAAAATGATTTATAAACCAGATACGATTTCCGACCATTCTCCGGAAGATCAACAAAAGAAGCAAATAATTTTGAATTAATATGGAAATAGTTTATTTTGTTTCAATACACCTCTCATGTAAGTTGATATATGTCATGTTGTACGTGAAATTAATCAAATTGCTATAGTGTCGTTCGTGCGCTACATCGCTTCTCTTACATATATGTGGTGTTCATACGAGGCGACATAAAGACCTGACGATTTCGCTTGCATAAAAAACAAAATCCGTCGGTCGTCCATTGATCGTGAAATGTGTTTACACACACAGTTCACCAACATAGATTCAATCTGTCAGATTTCGACGTTGTTTTCAAAATGGTGGACGTCGAGGTAGAGATCAAAGGGTGTTTATCAATAGTTGAAAATGTTATAGTAGAGGATAATATAAGGCGCCTTGTAATAAAAGAAACAAACTCCACAAACTATCAACGAAGATAATGAACGTCGCGAAACGGGAAGCGGTTATTAAGTTTTTACCATAGATACGAATGCCGCGCATAGTGAGTACCTACGCATGCGCGCATCGTTCCACCAACGAAAAAAGTTGAAAGGTGGTCAACTTAAGACGATATCGTTTTGTATAGTGTATTTACTTTTTTTTTTTTTAAAAAAAGATATATCGTTCGATAAATTATTCGACATTATTTCTGTTTTTTATTTGTGTTAAGTATTCTTGTCCTGTTCTGTACCTATCTTATTACTGAATTGTGTAAGTGTTGTTTAAAAGATTCCAACGATGGCAGTTTTAGCCGGTTGACACTTCAGGCCTGCCCGTGAGGACAAATTTGGTTTAATTATGCGAATACATAGGAGTTCACAACTTCTGAGATATCCGGGTCGAATTAGGTCTCTCTTCAATGTCACTTTGTTCACACGGTTCAAATAGCTGACGATATTTTGGTTTCCTGACGATATTCGCCTCTTATGAACACACCATACTGCTCGTACATTGCGTGATTTGGGAGAATATAGGTGTGCGTATTGTATTATGAATGAGAACACATACATACCTACATACTTGTTATGATATTATTATTGTATCAGAAAGGGGAGAATCGGTTATTATGAATATTTAACACTTCAAAGCTTCTATAATTAACGCTGTTCTGAAAATGAATATGTCTCAAATATCGTCCCTCTTCTGACTAACTGTCGTATCTGCCTAAATGTAAATTGTTCAGGAGAGCGTTTTTAGTGTTTTGCCGTACATATTTTCGTCTCTCCTAGTTATATGATACAGTGTAAATATATAACATTATTTTATTTGCACCTATTCTTATATATCTCAGAATTATATTTGTGATGAAATTTTGAGGAATTAGTACATACAACACATTTTATTTAGAATAATTCGTAAATACGACAACAAATCAGAAAGCTTTTCCAGGATAACGGTAACAGTTACAGGTGTGATCTTCAATGAGAACATGCAGGGAACATATAAGTACACATTGGTGATCATAACTCGATTTCGCCATAAATGTCAGATACGACAACTGTCGTATGACTAACTAGTCAGAAGAGGGACGATATTATTGTGTATATCCATGGACGTATTCTGAATTTTATCTAGAGTGGGGAGACAGGAACATAGAATTAATTCTTTGTATCGGTGTTAAGGTAGTAGAATTCCATAATTACATAAAAAAACAAGTGTTTTTTCTATTATAATATTTTTTATTATTTAGAGAATCGTGTTTCAAGGGACAAAAGATAATTGTTTTATTCTTACAATGTCAACTGTATGGACTCGTTTTTTTCAGCCTCATCTTTCAGTTTTGGTGATTCGTTACACACGCAAACTTTCTACCACCATCTCGTCTCTTAATATTCGATTTTATTCAAATTCATCTCTTGACTTGCAATAATAAGTCTTAATGTTTGTATGATATCTCTATAAACTTAATTTTAATATTGTTTTCTCTCTTCTATCTGTAATACTTGTTGTTGTATTTAGTTTATTTGTTGCAAGTACTAGATATTTGTATTCTATATTTTCAAGTGTAACTTTGTGGAAATACATTATAAAAGATAATATTTAAATTAAAACACTGTTTAATTCCACTATGAGATTGCTTTAATTAAAACGTTTTCGACTACAATGTAGTCATCATCAGTAATAACACAATACTAAATCTAAAATTAAAAAAATGTTTTTTAATATTTAATATTGTTGTATGTCCTTTAATTTTAGATTTAGTATTGTGTTATTACTGATGATTACTACATTGTAGTTGAAAACGTTTTAATTAAAGCAATCTCATAGTGGAATTAAACAGTGTTTTAATTTAAATATTATCTTTTAGATATTTGTCGTTACTTTTAGTAAAATTTCTATTTCGAGATTCTGGGGGGAATGGGACTGCTCCAATTTGCCACTTCTTGGGTATGCCCACGCACAAGTCTTAAAATTATCTAATTTTTCAAAATGTAATTGTAATACGAATAACGGAATTTATTCAACTCAACATACCTGAAAAACTTTAAGAAAGTAGAAATTGTATGGCTTATAATTGTGAAAGTTAATGAAAAATAATAATATGTTTGTATGCTCTGTGGGCCAAAGGAAAATACATACGTGGTGGGTATTATGCTTAACTGGAAGAATTTAATTTTTCCTAATGCTTGTCAACATATACTGCCTTGATTAAAATTGTTTTTATTGAAAATAGATTTAAAAAGTAATTTTTTTTGAACTAACAGAGCTCCCGTCAAATAATTAGTCAATAAATAGTCTTTCACTCTTATCCGCAAGTTTATGAGTGTGTTGTAAAAGGCAGGTGTTCGAGAACTCCCCTTTCACGACACAAGCTTTTAGTAGCTTACTGTGAAAGGTGTATAAAGTTGTATTTGGGTTTATAACAAAAGCCAGATATATCTTTTTTTTTAAAAAAAAAAAAAGAAAATAAAGACATGTTGCATTATACATTCAGCGATGAGGTTTGTCACCCATCCTGAATGTCTTAATGTTTTGTTGACACAAGAAATCAGCTCGCGTGATTATTTAATACAGATGGTCTGCTGGCTACCCCAATAGAGGGATTTGCCATGATGGTAAAGTAGTAGTAATATTAAACAAGAGGGCTTAAAATGAAAGGATTTTGACAATTAAGTGATTGCTTTTAACAGCTTTTTAGTAGGTCATAATTTATTTATCTATTTATTCATGATCATTATTACATAAAGTCCTGCTTCTATGACAGGGCTTTTGGCGTCGCAGGACCCGTCATCTGGAATCGACTCCCCGAGGACCTCCGTAAATACCAATCGATAACAGCGTTCATGAGCAAGTTGAAGACATCGCTCTTCCAAGATAATATTGCGCCCCGCCCGCGCCCTTGAAATGGATGCTTCATTATACGGCGCAGAATAAATCATCCAACATACATACATACATAAAACTATCATACAAGACAAATAAAGCAACAATATATCGCCCTTTTTCGAAGTACTTAATAAAATAACAATACTATAAATCGCTACATTTTTTATTCTGAATTTTGCATCCTTTTCAAGATAGACGTAAATATAATTGGATATAATATATGAATGTACCTAGTACTTATTTATCTGAATAGTCATAAAAAACCTTACATAAGTTTTCCTTGTCAAAGAGATAAATTTATTATTTTAAAGATAACAAACAACCGACGCTTTAATTTATTACAATCGTCCGTGATAAAACTTTTGAGTTTAAACTAGCTTTTAAGGTTATAAAAGCTTAACAGTGTTTTACGTTTAACGTATACGTTGCGATTACGTTAAATGAAAATAAGATCAAATTTTACGTTATTTGTATCGTACATACATACATACATACCATCACGTCGCTTCCCTCACCGGGTAGACAGAAAAGATGAAGCGCCAGTTCCTTCTATCCTTGCTTACATCTTTTGCTTCCGTCACTTTCGTACAACTCCTCATGCATGCTTAATGTGCTCAACACATGACCGTCCTTTAGGATTTTATTTAAATGATCTTGCCATTCGATCCTCGGCCGTCCACGTCTCCGAGCTCCATTCCTCTCAACCAAATATATCTTCCTGGTCATTCTGTCCTCATTCATTCTTTCCACATGCCCAAACCATCGTAACTTATTTATATTCATCCTTGTTTCCACAACAAGTTTCATTCCACATTCCTTTCGTACATGTATCACTTTTACATACGCACATGATCTCACAGACTTTTACCACACATCCTTCTCAACGATCTCATTTCTACTGCATTTATGCCACTTTCATCCTTCTTTAACCATGTCCACGTCTCACTTGCGTCTTATTTATATCGGCCACTCTTAAAAAGAGGGATGGCTTAATTCATTCTTTGCTGGATGGGATGACTTGTGATATTGCACTCTTTTTTATTTCTGTGGGCTTCAATGATACACATTGTACAATATTTTTTTTCAAACTGCCATGTGTTTCTGTAGTTACAGGTTACTTTTGTTTTATTGCTCAATTTAATATACCTACCTACTTGAAAAAATATGCGGAGGTAGGTATAAATATGAAAAAAAAATACAACGGTAATATTCGAATTAAATAACTATCTATCTATTTATTCAAACCTTCACGCCGTGTCACAGTTGGGGCAGGCAGGGAGAAAAGAACTTCATGTTGATTTATCCTTACGACTTCTTTCACTTTCTGCACATCACGTACCAATACCTACTCAACACGTGACCATCCTTGGATTTGATTTACTACGTAACTCAAACCACATAGATCTTGGACGTCTGCGCTTCCTCACATTCCCTTTTTTAGATAAATAATACATCCTCTCCGTCATCCGTTCGCTCCACATGCTCAAACTATACTAAATTATTTACTTGCATTCTCTTATAAGTTGTCACGTCTGTAAATATATTTGAAACATATGACGATATTATATGAGAAAAATATAATAAGAACGCGATTATATGACAATAATCATTATTTGAATAAAATGTGCATTGAGATATTTAACAAAACAAAACGAAGCTAAATGAATATTAATTCATTTCACACCAACATTTTTATCGATGAAGATATACATATCTAACATTTGGCAGTTGTAACAAACACTATAAATATGAAAAATATGAGGTGAGATAATATAATTATTATAAAAAAGAAAATAAATAATATTATAATAGAATTATTCAATATCTGACATACATTATGTAGCACAAGGAGTGCCTAGAGTAAATCAATATTTAAAAAAAGTAACTAAGATAAATTTAAAAAAAGATTTAACATTCAAAACTTTTGGGTGTTGTTCAGAATTTAAAAAAATAAAATGTGTAAATTGTAGTATTAGAATAATTGTAATGAATAAAATAAAAAGAAGTACTGAATTTAAAACAGAATATTATTAAAATAAATCCAATGTTTGTGTGTTAACACTTTGGAAATTCGTTTTTAAAAAAAAAAATATATCTGGGTTTTGTTATAAACCCAAATACAACCTTATACACCTTTCACAGTAAGCTAAAAGCTTTTGTCGTGAGAGGGAAGTTTGCCGGCACCTGGGATAGAACCGCGCACCTCTACTTTTGTACCACGCTCAGACTCTACCTCCAGGCTACAGACTAACTCGACGACAAATTTGTCATTATAAGAAAGAATAAATGACGTAAAATATGTTAAATAACATCATATGTAAGTGACAAAGTATAAAAAAGTAACAAAAAATGTAAAGTGAAGAATATACATATTTTGAGACATTCAACAGTTGTCAGAATAATAGTCAGAATAATAGAAGAGATATGTAAAAGAAAAAATACTGTAATAGTTTCATACAGTAATAACAATAAGTATCAAAAGTCACAGAATAATAAATAAATAAAGATACAGTAAAGATAATAGGTAAAATAGTTATAAAAATCATAATAAAACAGTAGCTAGCAATTAAAAATACCACTTACTCTTTTAAATATAGACCGTATAATGTTTCCGAACACTTGAAAAAAACTGTACAATAATAACAACACTTTACTTTCCAATTATTACTATTATATAATAAACTTTTTTAATTACTATTTATAATATATTATGTACATTTAAAACACATCTAAAATAATAATAAATTATATATTTTATATTTATAGTTACACATTTAATTTTGTTATATTATTTAAAATAACAATTTGATGTAAGTTAATTTTAGAAAAAAAGTCGTCGCTTGTTGTTACATACATTCCCGTGTAAATTTGGTCCAGGGTTTTATTTATAATAATTATTCTATATACAAAATTATTTATTATAGATATATATATTTATATTCTTAATAAAAATTAATATAAATTATATTTACAAAACACTAATTTAAAATACACTAAAACACTTTTGAATCATTCGTTATTTGAATTTTTCTGTATTGTAGTTGGTAGTATTTATTATTGGAATATGTTCGTTTTTCGAAAGTTCAAAACATCGCACGACACAAGCGCGTACTAATACACAACTTAGTACTGCAGATCTACGATGATTAGTATTATGTGTAGTAGTCGTACTATCGGGCGAAAATAGATTTCCCGGGAGAAACGGCGCAGCCGAACCCGGCTCCCTGTAAACTGACGTGAAAGCTTACTACATTACAACACTGCTGAAAACGCACCACCGATAACAAAGAAAACATCGAAACGAAACACTCTCATAAAAAGGTACAATCGCAAAATAAAATCCATAAAATGTCGACTTGATTTAGAATAAACTTTTTTACTGATGCGCTGAAACATTTTGAATTTGATATTCTCAGAAACACCGTTAATTTATTATTACTATTATTATTATTTCACATTATTATTATCAGAATGTGCTCACCTAGCGACATCTGTTGAGAAAGTTACGTACTACTATCGAATATTATATTATTGTATGGAAATAATATTATTATTATTTAATCACGGCTACGACGATGTTTGATTTTTACTTCAGGTTTCGAGCAACTTTGGCCCTTTGATTTCAGCGAACGTACCTTTTTTACTTCTGTGCGTATTTATATTGTGGTTGAGTTGTGAATTTTTAATGAGGTTACGTGGAGTGAATATTATGCATTGTGTCACCCCTCATATATTTTAAGGGTTGATTGAAGCTCTAAGCTCTAGTTCATGCGGCAGGGAATTTTACTCGCTCACTCACAAGTCAACTATGCTGAGCGTAAGACATGTTGAGCGAATGCACGATGAAAGAATGACGAAGAAGATGTATTTATCTGAAAGAGGGGGGGGGGGTTGGATCAGATTTTTAAATTTTTAGAGGAACCGGCGTGCATGTATGAGAAACTGTATGAATGTAAAGGAAGCGAAGGAAGTGTGTAAAGAAAGATCTATTTGGCATCCCGTTATCTCTGCCTACCCCGCTTGAGACACGGCGTGAGGGTATGATAGATAGTACAGTGGATATATATTAAGCCTTACGAGGTTCAGTTGATGGGTGCTTTTATAATATTATGATCATTATCATCACTGTGTTAGACATGTATACCTATATAGTATTATTATATCGAGATAGGGTGTTTATGTAAAGCACAGAGATAGATAACTAAACACTCTGATAAACCCCATTTCCTTCAACCCCTCAACCTTCAAAGCCTTTATCAATGTCTTGATGAAATTTGGCGATATTCATGTGAATGATGTGTGGAAAAACACGCGCATAGTAAGTTGTGAAACTAATAGATTATCAAGTACCCACTTTGAAAATGTAATTTGAGTATTCAAAACCCTGAGATTATGAAATTATCATCCAAAATAAGAAATTAATGTATTTATTTATTTATTCATTCAATCATGGCTGACCCTTTTACTTACATGCTAACAGCTCTTCCACCCTCTGGATTCCGGTCAACTCTCTAATGTTTCTTAGCCAGGGCATCTGGCGACCTCCCACACCATGACTACCCTCAATTTTCACCTTCAAGATGAGTTGGAGCAAGCCATATATTTCATTTCGGAATACTTTTATAATAATTAAATAAAAATAAATTAAAATCTCATGGTATACTAAGTGTATTTGGTACTGTATTTTCTGATGATATACATTTTCCAAAAAAACATTCATTCTATGGTACAAAATCTAACTAAAATATGTTGGCTTTTTTATGTTCTTGGTTATCGAAGCAATTTACCTTTATGTATGTAACCGTAAATAAATGATATTATATCAGTTTCAATACACGCCTAAGATACTAAGCTATTATCGATGAACTTTAGTGTTATAAACTGGAAATTCAAAGGAAAAATTGGTACTAGATTCTTCAACTACTCCTACTATACCTAACATCACGGTTTACCCCACAAATGGCACAACCAGCAGATCAGCTGCATGTAATAAACACGCAAACTGCTCTCAACATGCCAGTAAAAATTACGAAATTTAGAATGAGTGTCAAACATCATCGCTGAATTTAAGATGTAAAATTTCCTTATTTTTTCGAACGTCTGCTTTTTACAGGGCACTTGAAAATTTACGGTTAAGAGAGGCAGGCCAATTCTTTCCCGAATACTATTCGGAAATATTGGAAATGCAATGAAAATTTAATGTACAGTAAAGAATGAATAAATAAATGTCATTTACAAAGAAAAAAGTTATGAATTTATTGGAACAACTGACAATGATATAAAAAATACATTAACAAATAGTGCGAACCCTTTATTTGATATTTTGTTTACAATAGAATCGACAGATTCGTTAATGACCCTCTAGCGATTAGCCTCGATTAAGTATCTTTATGTTCTGTAGACGAATAATTTATTATTAATCATGTCGCTTTGTAAATATGTGTTTGTTTATTTATTTATTCTTTACTGTAACAAGATAACAAGCAAATTCACACAAAAATACATTTAAAACAAAGACAATCATACAATCAATATACAGAGGGCGAGTTTATCGCAGAGGCGCGATTTCTTCTAACTAACCCAATTTCATGAATCTTTCACATAAAGAAAATCTTAAAGAAAGGAAAGAGGAGGTCAAAAAGGAGAAGAATATGTAGGAAAAGGACTAGGATACAGAAGCCATATTTTGTGTGATAAAATGGTCCTTGACAGCACGCTTGAAAGCTTGAATAGTGGGGAGCAACCATATCCTGGAAGGCAAACTATTCCAACAGCGAGCCAACCAACCATGAACAGAAAAAGAGTTTGTAAAAAAGGTTGAGCTATGAGCTTTATTATTTGTCCTATATCCAATCAAAATTGTAAAGATTATTAAGATCAGCGAATAAAATTACTGATTATGAAAATTAAAATCGGAACTCATAATCCAAGTTCTTTTTGACATTTTGTTAATTTTTTTAAATACTTTATTAAATTAAAGTAAAGTTTTTCGTAAAAATAATCATTATTGAATATGTGTGCGCCCTTGCGGTGATTTTTCGCAAAACTAAGTTGTCTAGAATAATATAATTTAAAACTATCTCCTGTTCCCGAACTTACTGAAGTTTTATCGGAGTGGAGTCATGTAAGCAAACTCTGAGCCCTCCCTTACAGATTATTTTTATTCCGCTAAAGATGCTTTAAACATCCAGAGGAAAGTGGTTTGAAAACCTGAAAACTCCTGAAACTCATTTGCCAATACTCATAACCATATATAGAACAGTAGTCTAAAACCCACGGTCCACAGTTGCAGGCCACGGAAGGAACATGAAGATTCCTTTATTTAAATGAACAGAATTATTTAAATAATCCTAAGCAAAACTGAGAAGATCATGAAATACGTTAAATTCCTATACCTATCGAAACTCTGTCGATTTTGAGTACAATTTTTTGTTAGTGTAGGCGAAAACATTAGAGTTCAAAAATATGTTAGTGAAAATTTGTGCGGTATTTTTTTGGAAGATAAAATTATTTTATAATGAATTAGGTATTATAGTATGAACACAAAAACCTTTCAACAAATTGTTGTATTATAATTAACATTTTCTTTTTTTTATTTGTTAAAGTTATAGCCTTGTTTATATATATAATTGTTATATATATAATTGTTATATATATATAAATATGTTATATATAAATATATATAATTGTTAAAGTTATATATATTTATATATATATAAAGGTATAGCCGTAGACAAACCCGCACTTGTCGATCGACTGCAAACGAATTTACGACTATAACCGCAACAATAACGCGGTACATGTATAAAATTACGTGGTACATGTAGGTAGATTGTCGTAAATTCGTTTGTAGTCGATCGAAAAGTGCGTGCTTGACTCCCTAGTCTGTTAGCCCCCCTGGGCTGTTATGCTATATTTTGACTTTATCATGTAAAAGGCTCACACCGAATATTTTATGGAAAAGAATTGCATATTATGTTTTACAGAAAAAATACTAATAATTTTTAAAATGAAACACAATATTATGTAGTTATTCCACTATTGACTTTATTTATTTTTGCAAAAATTTATTTTGGCAAAAATAAATAAAGTCAATAGTGGAATAACTACATATTGTGTTTCATTTTAAAAATTATTAATATGAACTTCCACCAAGAACCGTCGGTCGATAAATTAAACTTAAAAAAAATACACTAAGTCTAAGTCTAAGTAGGTACCTTCTTATTTTCTTCTTATTTCATTTTACGGCAATGCACCCGCAATCGAGTGATTTATGAAGTAGGTACCTGTATTCCTTAATAAAAAAAAAAATCGTGGAGCATCCTGCAAAGAATTGGTCTCTTACTTTTGTCCGTTAGTTTTCGAGTGTCCTATAAAAGGCAGGTGTTCGAAAAACTAGATATTTTACATTTCAAATTCAGCGATGAGGTTTGCCACCCATCCTGAATGTTTTGTTGCCACGGAGATTGAGTTGGCTTGCTTGTTTATTGCATGCAGTTTGTCTGCTGACTACCCCACTTGTGAGACATGCCATGATTGTAGTAGTAGTAGTAGTAGTTGAAAAAAAAATAGATAGATCTACAATAAGTAAACATATTTCAATCCCTGAGCGTAAGCGAGTTTTAATCTAGTATCATAATGATATTATTGAATCGGAAGGTTAAACGATGTCTGACCGTAGACAATAGTTGGCAGCTAATATAAAAATATCAAGACAACTTTCTTGTTAGTTCTAAAAATAATAATTATCTAGTCAAACATATCATTACTTTTATTATGTACGTAAGTAGGAACTCAATTGCTATCGTAAAAAAAACAATTTATATCAAATGTCGATTAGTTTTTATTTTTTACAACTCTCTCACACCATTTTTATGAATATCAGCAGGGTTACTCATGACACAATCTAAATGCGATCTAAATCTTGTCTTGATCTACTCTATGATGGGCGAAGTGCTAATAGTCAAAAATGCGTGTATGCCAATACCGCGTTATCTGAGGATAGTCATTTTCAACATTTACTTGAGTATATGTATAAAGTCATTGTCAAACTGAAAAATGAAAATGATAAGTTTGACATTGACTTTATAAGTCGAAACCAGGTCACTGCTCATTATTTTTTAAGTAAAACTAATACCAATTTTGTTTTTTTCCATATATTATACACATGGAATTTAACAAAATTAACGTCGACTTAAAATACATTAATTATTATGACTTGAATATAAAAGTGCATCGTTTTAGTAGGTACAATTAGGTAAATATATCTTGCATCATATTAAATGAAATAGTCAGTATTTAACCTATATTAAACAGATTCTGAGTTAATATATTATGTGTCATATATGTTATTTCAAAAGATATTAAAAGAAAAGTGAAGAAAATTTTAATTAAACAGATAGGCAATTAGGTATATTGAGGTCAAAGAAAAATGGAATTCTTTGAAAAATATTTTCTGTTGTTTTCGAGTTTCTTGTTCGTAAAAACTCACGCGTAAGACAATTAACATCTACAATTCAGCGATGAGGCATTCCACCCAACCTGAATGTCTCGTTTTTTTTATCGACACGGAGAGCACAATCTGTATGTTTATTCAATTCGACTCACTCATGGGATAGACAGTTTAATGTAATTGCATGTCATGCAAACATGCAACTGTCCTCTGCGAACCAACAATAATTAAAACCTTCAGCATGGGTGGCATACCTCATCGCTGAATTTCAGATGTAAAGTGCCCTTATTTTTCAAACACCTGCTTTTTACAGGACGCTAAATAACTATTCAATACGATTCATTTGATATTATAGAATGGTTAAAGTTAATTTCATTAGTCACCACACTTCTGAGCAAGTGATAATCCGATTAAATTTCCGATTGTGCTTGATTCCATAGGGTTTAAAGGATAATTCTTAAATATGAATAAAAAAAATAGCTTCATCTTTTAATTATCATTTCTCAAGTCAGTTTTATATTGTGTTCTATTTATAAAACAAAAGTATATTTTTATGACAAAATATTATTTAGTCAACGAATACTAAACATGAAGATGATTAAAAATAAATATATAAACTGACATTGAATTGATTGTTCCTGAATCATTGAAATAATAGCTGAAAAAATATTAAACTGTTTTATTGCACACTTACATTAAATTCATCTCATATAATAGTTGTTAAAATGCTTGATTTTGATCTTTGAAACGGAAGATGAAAATAATATTTTCCTTGATATCAAATGTAATTTACATTGTATTAAAATATACAAAAATATTTCAAAATGGTTGTTTGTATGCACATAAATATGTAATATGTAGTAATTTACACTGCCACTCTTTGTATTCAACAAATAACTAGGTATAAAAAAAATTTTTTTTTTTTTTAAAAAAGATATATCTGGGTTTGTTATAAACCCAAATACAACCTTATACACCTTTCACACTAAGCTAAAAGCTTGTGCCGTGAAAGGGGAGTTTGCCGGCACCTGGGATTTACACATCAACTTACAAACTCATGACAATGGCTTTGTCAGTCAAAACCGGGTTACTATCATTAAACCCAAACCGCGGTTACTGTAGAACTCAACAACAGCGTTTGTTCTAAAAAAATAATATGGAATTTTACAAAATAAACGTCATTTTAATCTATTTATAAATACACGTTTCCCTTTATATGTTAAATACTTAGCTATGTAGATACAGTAGACGCGTCAATAATTTATTATTAGGTAGATATTAAGTAAAAGTAAAAACCTAATTAGATAGAAATCATTATAATATTCTTGCCCACTAAAGTAAAAATTTTATTGGTCCAATCCTTTCTGTTGCCCATTATTGACTATGCTGATATCGTGTATGTGGACATGAATCAGGATCTAATTGACAAACTTGATCGACTTCAGAATGTTGGCATAAGGTTTCTTTTTAATTTAAAAAAAAACTGACCACATTTCTGAATATCGTAATACCCTGAAATGGCTTACTGTACGACAAAGACGTGAGCTCCATCTACTCACATTTGTCCACAATGCTCTGTACGCAGGATCAACCCCGTACTATATTAAGGAGGCTTTTGAATACTTGGCGAGTCACGGTTTACCTCTGAGGTCGAATAACCAGCGCATCCTGTCAATCCCGGCTCATGGTACAACTTTCATCTCAAAATCTTTTGAAGTTCAGGGTGCTCGTTGCTGGAATAATCTCCCTTCAAAATTTAGGCTGACTCAAAGTCTGACGTCTTTCAAGCGAGCCGTTAAGGACAAAATGATTTCCACAAACACAAACACAGCCTCTGAAACCTGAAACCCATCACTCCTAACCCCCCCTCCTTTTTCCCCTTTTCCTTTCCCTTTATGCATGTATGTTTGTATTTTTTTTTTGCAGTCTCTCCCTTTTTATATTTATGTGAGTATGTATGTATGTTTTGTATATATGTTCACTTTGTGAATGTATTTTTTTTCTCTTTTTTTTCCAAAATCCTTTGGATTGTTGATTTTATTTTCATCATATGTTTATTTTTTTTTAAGTTAATACTTTTGGGTTAGTTGGAAGAGATCGCGCCTTTGCGATAAACTCGCCCTCTGTATATTGATTGTATTTAATTTGAATGTATACCTTTTATGTAATTGTTTTTTATCAATGTACAGTAAAGAATGAATAAATAAATATAAGATTCTTCAAGTAATGGTGGATATGACTGCTAGTGTGTTGTATTCTTTATTATCACAATAGGTCGTTTAAATTCTTTATATCGTAACTTGGCACTGAACACGACCGCAGTTTGGTTAGTCCGAAACATTTTGTTTAGTTATTATTATCTGCCAAGTTGCTGTCTTTAATGATATCTAATTAAAAATAAATACGTGTATCTATATCCTAACATCATCATCATCGTCGTCATCATCATCAGTAGCACCATCACGTCACTTCTCTTTCGGGATAGGCAGAAAGGATTGATTGCCACTTACTCTTATCCTTTAATGCACTTTTTGCTTCCGTTACTGTCGAACAATTATTCTATGTACATGCATGGTCTACTATTCAATGTGCTCATCATATATATGTCCGTCCTAGAGGATCTTGTTTGTATGGTCTTGCCATTTTAATCCTGGATAGACAGTTATGAATCCTAGCAAAATTCTTCTCAGCCATATATCCTTAAATATTTACCTTAAATAAATAAATAAAAAATCTAGTAGCCAGTAATTTACAAGAATTCTAAACATGCTTTATGTTTTTGAAATTATTT
Source organism: Athripsodes cinereus (assembly GCA_947579605.1). Classification (NCBI taxonomy): domain Eukaryota; kingdom Metazoa; phylum Arthropoda; class Insecta; order Trichoptera; family Leptoceridae; genus Athripsodes; species Athripsodes cinereus. The sequence continues at coordinate 38,125,364 of OX388306.1, forward strand.
GATGTAGGTACGTAAGATCCAATAAAAATGTCTTTGTAGGTTATCTATACCATCCAGGCTATATTCTTCTTATATATACATAAGAAGAATAACCGATAGATTATTTGCACAGAATTAAGATGCCAGTCGCTCTCTGAGCCAATAAAAAAATAAAATATTCATAATACCCATGCCACCCGGCATACCTCATCACTGACTTTAAGATATTGAAAATCTAATTCACGATGTTTAACAAACACCCCCTTTTACAGGACACTAGAAAACTTCTAGAAAAAAGTGGAGCTAGCAACTCCGCGGAGTCTTCCAATAAATATGTACACCGAATCGTTAATTATTTTAATGACCCAATCTGCAACACGCTAAGCAATAGTTAAAATTTACTCTCTTCTGAAAATAAAAACATTTCGTTGACATCACAATATAAAAGTGCTGAAATGACATCAAGGTAAACGTTCCACCTGGCGAAGGAAATCCGAAATAAAACTCACTGTAGTTTTCACTTCAGTATTTTCACGTGAATTTTCATTGAATGTCTTATGAAAATTGTAGAACACTACATTACCAACTCAGCTGTTTAATGATTATTTCAGAGATGTCGCTGCTATTACAATTTTCACAATAATTTTGGTTGAACATTGTTATCATTTTCAGAAATGACAAAAACTCAATTTAGTTATTTTAGTAAGATTTTATTGATAAGGTGTAATGTAAGTAAATGGCTTGACAGATACGTTAATTTAAGATATTATTAAATGAAAGTCTTTAATTTAAAAACTCGTTTAAAGCACCCGGCAAAGAATTGTACTATATTAAGGAGGCTTTTGAATACTTGGCGAGTCACGGTTTACCTCTGAGGTCGAATAACCAGCGCATCCTGTCAATCCCCGCTCATGGTACAACTTTCATCTCAAAATCTTTTGAAGTTCAGGGTGCTCGTTGCTGGAATAATCTCCCTTCAAAATTTAGGATAAATAAGGAGAAAATGATTTCCACAAACACAGCCTCTGAAACCTGAAACCCATCACTCCTAACCCCCCCCCCTTTTTTCCCCTTTTCCTTTCCTTTTATGCATGTATGTTTGTATCTTTTTTTTTTCTCAGTCTCTCCCTTTTTATATACCTATATTTGTATATTTTGTACATATGTTCACTGTTCATATTTTTTTTCCAAATTGCTTTACATTGTTGATTTTATTTTTATCATATATTTTTTTTTAAGTTAATACTTTTGGGTTAGTTGGAAGAGATCGCGGCCTTTGCGATAAACTCGCCCTCTGTATATTGAATGTATTTAATTTGAATGTATACCATTTATGTAATTGTTTTTAATCAATGTACAGTAAAGATAAATAAATAAATAAAAATATAAAGATAAAAAAATAAATCAAAAAAGTAAAAATAAATAAATAAATAAAATAAATAAATTAGTCTCCAACTCTTTCCTGTTAGTTTTCATGTGCATGTAAAAAGCAGGTATTATTAAAACATCCCATTTAACATCTTCAAGCTATGAAGTATGCCCCCAATTCTTAATGTCTTTATATGAAACGGAGAGGATAATTTGCATGTTTATTACATGTATTTAGTCTGCTGGCTAACCAACTTGTGGGAAATGACGTGATAGCATAAACAAATTAATAATTATTGGCAATTTATCGTGAAAAGGAAATTACTTTTTATGTAAAAAGTATAGATACAACACATTACAAAATGACATGTTTTCATGTAAAAGAGCTTTTTACTTTCAGGAAATGCTTTTTTGTAGGAAGTTTGTAGCGGTAGGTATAAAATAATATAACAAAGTGTGTAGATAACAGTCTTGAAACTTTCTCGTGATAAGCTCCAGATTATATAAAACCTTTATAATAAGCGACTTGAGATTTTTAATAAAAATATTCTTAGTATAGATCTTAATATAAGTATAGATCAGCACCTGATGATGCGAACTCGGAGTCCGCGAAACCGGTCGTGCGTTAGTCTTACTCAACAGTAACACGAAACAAAAATAATAAATATTTATTTTATTTTATTTGATAATTTAAAATATTCTTAATTTAAATAAATATGCACATCCAAATCCCGTGGACTTCCTGGTAAAAAAATTATGTCAGTTTCACTTATACTCGATAACTAAAAAAAAAGAGATCTATTCTTACCGCTGACTTCACGGAATAAACTAAATGTAATATTTACTCCTGACTTCACGGAATAAACTAAAAAAGTATGTCTCCATCAAGAAATATGTCTTCTAACTCAGCATCCGTCCCCTAAAAAAGGTTTGTATAGTTCCCAATCGCTTTGGAGTATTGGGTGTGTAGATTGTGGTTATTTTTCATCTCTAGGGGTTTTCATAGCGATTTTTCTTATTTTTTATTATTTTATTTATTTGATTTATTTATTTATTTTATTCTTCGCTGTACTTCGCTGTACATTAATATGAAGTGGTGAAATAGAAGAAACGACTTACATAGTGATATTTTCGTCACATTTTATCATCACATTTTTTGGAGTTTTTAAATACGATTTGTTGATTTTGAGACGTAACTGATGATGTGCAAAAAGAATAAAATATCTTATAGGTAGGTTCATGTTTCATTCATCTTTACATAAGTAAGTTTACGATAATTTGTAAGGAAAATCTATATATAAGATATATGTAATATCCAATATGTACAATAATAATAATAATAGATGTTCGGAAGCCACATATAACCAAACCACACAGATCCTTGTGAAAAGGTTCGTCCCACGAGTAGGGTAAAGATCTCATTAATTCTCAGCACACATACGGTGGATATGTGAGATACTATGTGAGATAGAGGCTATTATAGTACAGAGTTCTTACCTACTTAACAGATTTCAGGATAGACATAAAACAGTCCACATTTAAGTCTAACATGAAACTCGGTCACACACAAACAATCGATTTGTATGTTCAAAGATTGATGAATGATGTACTCTGAAATTTCGATGTTATTGACCGAAGATACTTGTTGGAAGGCCATTTCAAGATAAATTTAAAAAAAACACAGTAGATATGTATTTAACTTCCAAATTACTTTTATTAACTTCGCGTACTAGTATTCGAAGACTCTCGACTCCATCATCAGGCGATTAGTTAAAATTCAAATAAGATACAGAGACAAGCAGTATTTATAGGATTTGAACAAAAGAATGTTGGGAGAAGCCCGTGATGATAAGAAAGTAATTATAATTTATTGATAAAAAAATATCGGAAAGTGATCCGCTGTGGACGGATTCAAAAGAGCAGAATTTAAATGAAAATACTAAATATCTGCCTTTTCCGGTATTTACCTTATTGCGAAATAGGGAAACTACAGAAAACCAAAATCAGAGAAGAGTAAAAATGCTACATAGATTATCAACCAACTACATACTGTGTTTGTTTTTCAATTTATCTTGACTGTAAGAACTTCGTATCCCAAATAATGGAAGTCATAGGACGGAGTTCTATCCTAACAATCTTCTTTCGCTTCCTCCGCATTCTCCCAATTTCTCATACATGTACGCCGTTTTATTTTACTCAACAAGCGGCCGTCTTAGAGAATTTGATCTACGTTCTTCCTTCTTATAAATAATTATAATAACCTGCCCAACATTAACACAATACCTTCAAAACACTGCCTTTTATTGGACATTCAAAAACTTATAGAAATGAGTGGGTAACCAATTCTTTGCTGGAGACTCCACAAGTCACGTTCAACTCGGTACCATTACATTCTCGTTTCTCACATACTCATTTTCCAAAGCATTTTGTAATTGTAATATATTATTATACCCCGAGTAATTCATCGTGTCATTTGGTGTGGATGAGAAAAACATCGCGACCTGAATACTAATATACATAGATATTTATACGCGACTTGGTGCTTATGGCATGGAAAGAAAATGACAGTTTAGCGAAAGCGGTGTTTAATTATTCGAGTATACATTTATTTTCTCTTACTATACTAACATCACGGGATGTCCCACAAGTGGGGTATCCAGCGGAACAGCTGCGTTAAATAAACATGATAATTGTCTTCTGCGTTATAATAGAAAATAAGATAAACAGGATTGGTGGTAGACCTACCATAAAATATTATCATTTTTTCAAACACTAGTCTATAATTCATTGTATTCAGGTAGTAGAACTTTACATAATGAAATTAAAAACAAAAGTTTTTGTACTATATATTTCTTATTAATCAATTGTAAAAATTAAGATTTTACTATCAAATGGTCATTTTATATCTCAAAAATATTCATTTTAACACTTTGATTAAAATCAAAATACCCATAAAATTGTCAGATTGAACATATTCATAAAATTATGAATTTACCTTCAAATATATTCATAAAATTATCAAATCATGGTAGACACCTGTCATATATATTCTTCTTCTTCTCGTGCCGTATCAGGTCCCCCCGACGTTGGCAATCACTCTGGCGAAGGCTTCCCTATCCTGCGCGACCCGGAACAGTTCTCCCACATGTCTCATCCCGGTCCAGTCTCTTATATTGCGCAGCCAAGACGTTTGCCTTCTACCAGGACCACGCTGCCCCTCAATCTTCCCCATCAGTATCAGCTGGAGCAGACTATACTTATCGCCCCGCAGAACGTGACCCAGATATGAAATCTTACGGACCTTAACGTCCTTCAGCAGCTGTCTACTGCAATTGGCTCTCCTCAAAACCTCCGAGTTGCTGACCAAATCTGTCCATGGTATGCGAAGCATTCTCCTGTGCAACCACATCTCGAATGCCTCCAACCGGTTCATAGTGTGCACTTTCAGGGTCCAAGTTTCTGAGCCATACAGCAGCACAGACCACACATAGCACTTCAACATTCTCTGCCTGAGTTTCAAATTTATATTGTCATTGCAGAATATTGATCTCATTTTGTTGAATGAGCTACGGGCTGCTTCAATCCTGCACTTCACTACCACATCTGGGTCCACAGACGACGTAATCATACTACCCAGGTACTTAAATCGATCCACCCTCTCCAGCAGCTCACCATTGAGTTGCAATGATATAGCTGAGTAATCTGCTCTGCTAAATGCCATCCACTTCGTCTTCTTTTTGTTGATATTAAGGCCTAATTCTTCTCCTGCGTTATTAATGTTTATAAGGAGCTTCTGGAGATCTGCGATGCTATCGGCCAGGATGACAGTGTCATCGGCGTATCTTATATTATTGATGCATTCGCCATTGACCTTTACTCCCATTGTCGAGTTTTCTAGAGCCTTCTTAAAAACATAATTGGAGTACATGTTGAAGAGCAGCGGTGACAATACGCAACCCTGACGTACGCCTCTTTTAATGTCAATTTCTTCTGAGGAGGCATCACCGACTTTAATTTCGGCAGTTTGGAACCAGTAAAGATTTCGGATAAAGTTCCTATCTTTGTCATCTACGTTGCATTCCTCCAACATTTGCATTAACTCGGTGTGTTTGACTCTATCAAAAGCCTTCTCGTAATCAATGAAACAAGCAAACACATCTTTCCGCTGGTCTCGACATTTCTGCAGTAGGATGTTTACTGCCATTAATGCTTCTCTTGTTCCAAAGGCATTCCTGAAACCAAACTGGGATTTGTCGAGATCTTGTTCGCATTTGTTCCTTATTCGAGCGTGAATGATTTTAAGAAACAGTTTCAGCACGTGACTCATAAGGCTTATCAATCGATAGTCGCTGCATTTCTTAGGGTGTTGTTTTTTGGGTAGAGTTATGAAAGTCGATTTCAACCAGTCGTGGGGGATTACCCCCGTGTCGTAAATTTTATTGAAAAGCCTCAGTAGACGATCCACATTATCCTCATCAATGAGCTTTAGTACCTCCACAGGAATTTCGTCTGGGCCGCAGGCCTTTCTATTTTTGGATGTTGCGATTGCATGAAGTAACTCAGACCGTAAAATTGGTGGTCCTTCCTGAGATTCACTATTTCTGGTATCAGTAGGTCTCTGATCTTCAAAAAGGTTTCGAATATAATCTTCCCAAGTCTTAAGGATGTCTTTTTCATCTAATATAAGTTTATTATTGTCATCAAACAAGCAACTGGGTGCTATTTTCTGTGTTCTGTTGGACATTTCCTTAAGTTTCTTGTGCATTTCGAAAGGGTTATGCTGTCGATCAAGAGCCTCTAGTTCTTCACATTCTCGTTTCATCCACTCCTCTTTAGCCTTTTTAACTTCCCTCTTGACGGTGCGTTGTAATGTTTTATACGCTGTAGGATTATTTTTAAGTAGTCTCCGCTCCTCTATGAGTTTTAGAATGTGTTCCGTCATCCAGATTTGTCTTCTTGGTGTATTGTTAGACTCCAACTTGTTTTTAAACACAGTGTTTATTTGCTCTTTCAGACAATTCCACTGATCTTCTACAGTCATGTCATCATAATTTTGTGCTACTTGACTCAATTTGCTGTTAAGATCCCTTGTAAACTCATTTTTAACAGAAGGACAATTCAATTTACCAACGTCAATCCTCCTTGAGTTCTTCTGTTTCACTAAGGTTTTAAGTCTTAGAGTCATATCTACAACAAGGGGGCTGTGATCAGAGCCTATATCTGCACCTGGATACGTTGACACCCTTTTTATACAATTCCTGAATCTATTGTCTATAAGAACATAATCTATCTGATTCCTTACAATGTTAGCTGCCACACCATCCTGTGGGGACTTCCATGTATATAATCTTCTTTTTGGCAGCTTGAACCATGTATTGGTAATGATCATATTCTTATCCTGACAGAACTCATACAGCCTATCACCTCTCTGGTTTCTTTGACCTAGACCGTAATCACCAACAATGTGTGCACATCTTCCTGCTCCTATTTTAGCGTTGAAGTCTCCCATTATTATTTTGATCTCATTCGACTTTAAACTATATATATTTTAATATAATTTTTTTTATCAAAATCTATCAAAATTCCCATCAAATCAAGATTAAACTCTCAAATACGAGTATATTCAGGAAATCATCACATCATGGCAGACCTGTCAAATATAAATATAACAGTTTTGTTCAAAATCTATGGAAATTCCCCTATCTCAATGAAACTGACAAAATATTCATAAAATGATCTCAATTTGGCAAACCTGCCAAAAATTTTCTTTTATTTTATAAAAAAAAATGTAGATATTTTATAAAATAAAAGATTTGATCAAAAACTTTCAAATTTCTCATATAATCGTCGAACCCATTCATAAAATAATCACAAACGGTAGTTCTGTCAAAAAATTTCATATACCTAAATGATAATGATAAAAACCATGATTTGACGATTTTATGAGTATTTCGATATAATTTAATAAAAAAAAATATATTTGAAATTTTTTGACGGATCTACCATAATGTGTTGGTTTTATGAATAAATTTGACATTTCAATCATGATTCGAGGATAATATGAGAATTTTGAAAGATTTTAATCAGAAACTATGTTGAACTATATTTATTTTAGACAGGTCCACCATGATGTCTTTATATTATGAAAATTTGTGACATTTTAAGCATGAATGTTCGATTTTACGGGTATTTTGAAAGATTTTGATCAAAAACTACATATGAAATATTTTGACAGGTAGGTGCCTACACCATGATGTCTTTATATTATGAAAATTTGTGACAGTTCAAGCATGATTCTTCGATGTTACGGCATTTTGAAAGATTTTGATCAAAAACCACCTTTGAATATTTTTGACAGATCCACCATGATGTGTTGGTTTTATGAAAATTTATGGCATTTAAAGCATGAATCATCGATTTAATGGGCATTTTGAAAGATTTTGATCAAAAACTACATTCGATTTTTTTTGACAGGTCCACCATGATGTCTTTATATTACGAAAATTTGTGACATTTTAAGCATGAATGTTCGATTTTACGGGTATTTTGAAAGATTTTGATCAAAAACTACATATGAAATATTTTGACAGGTAGGTACACCATGATGTCTTTATATTATGAAAATTTGTGAAAGTTCAAGCACGATTCTTCGATTTTACGGGCATTTCGAAAGATTTTGATCAAAAACTACATTTGGAATTTTTTGACAGGACTACCATGATGTGGTGGTTTTTGGAATAAATTTATAGCATTATTTGTCGATTTTTTTGGCATTTGGGCATTTTGAAGATTTGATCACATTTGAATATTTTTGACAGCTCTTCCATGATGTGATGGTTTATTGAATAAATTTGACATTTCTATCATGATTCAACCATATTTGAATATAAGCATTTTGAAAGATTTTGATCAAAAACCACCTTTGAATATTTTTGACAGGTCCTCCATGATGTCTTTATATTATGAAAATTTGTGACATTTCAAGCATGATTGTTCGATTTTACCGACATTTAGAATGATTTTGATCAAAAACTACATATGAAATTTTTTGACAGGACTACCAGGTTTTTTGAATAATTTGACGTTTTTCTCATGATTCGTCGATATTATGAGCATTTTGAAAGATTATGGTCAAAAACCACCTTTGATAATTTTTAACAGGTCCACCATGATGTGTTGGTTTTATGAAAATTTGTGGCATTTCAAGCATAAATCTTCGATTTAATGGGCATTATGAAAGATTTTTATCAAAAACTACATTTGAAATTTTTTGACATGTCCACCATTATGTCTTTATATTATGAAAATTTGTGACATTTCAAGCATGATTGTTCGATTTTACCAACATTTAGAATGATATTGATCAAAAACTACATTTGGATTTTTTTGACAGGACTACCTTGATGTGTTTGTTTTATGATTAAATTTGAAGTTTCTCTCATCGATTCTTCGATTTTACGGTCATTTTGAAAGATTTTAATCAAAAACTAAATATTAATATTTATGACAAGTTTACCATGATGTGATGGTGTTTTGAATAAATTTCACTGTTCTAGCGAAATTTATCGATTTTGATAATAAACCACATATGAATAATTTTGACAGGTCCACCGTGATGTTTTTTTGATTAAATTTGACAGTTTAACATAATTCAATGGGAATTTGAGAAGATTTTGATCAAAAATACTTTTAAATATTTTTGAAAGGTCCACCATAATGTGTTGGATTTATAAATAAATTTTACGTTTCATTTACGATTCGACCATATTAAGAGCATTTTTTGATATTTTAAGCATGAAGTTCGATTTTACGGGTATTTTGAAAGATTTTGATCAAACACTACATATGAAATATTTTGAAATTAAATTCATAGTTTGTCTTTGGTTACGTGTATATAATACACACACACCTTTGATCCAGCTCTCTTCTTCTCCAATACACAGTCAAACAAAAACATTAGCATCTATACTGTTCTATTTGTTACAAGTTTTACATTAAATTCTATTATATAAAATAAAAGTGTTTGTTCTGCAATCTAACAACTCAACATTAGCGATCGTGAAAGGGACATAAGCGATCGAGACAAAACAACATTGTAAAAGATAAATCTCTCTTCTTCTCCAATACACAGTCAAACAAAAACATTAGCATCTATACTGTTATATTTGTTGTAACAAGTTTTACATTAAATTCTATTATATAAAATAAAAGTGTTTGTTCAGCAAATCCTCAACAAAAACTCAACATTAGCGATCGTGAAAGGGACATAGGCGATCGAGACACAACAACATTGGCGTCTTTATATTATGAAAATTTGTGACAGTTCATGATTCTTCGATTTTACAGGCATTTTGAAAGATTTTGATCAAAAAGTACATGTGATGGTGTTTTGAATAAATTTCACAGTTCTAGCGAAATTTATCGATTTTGATCAAAAACCACATTTGAATATTTTTGACAGGTCTAACGTGATGTGTTGGTTTTTTGAATAAATTTGACAGTTTTAGCAAAATTCAATGGGAATTTTGAAAGATTTTGATCAAAAAGTACATATGAAATTATTTGACAGGACTACCAGGTTTTTTGAATAATTTGACGTTTTTCTCATGATTCGTCGATATTATGAGCATTTTGAAAGATTTTGGTCAAAAACCACCTTTGATTATTTTTGACAGGTCAACCATGATGTGTTGGTTTTATGAAAATTGGTGGCATTTCAGGCATAAATCTTCGATTTAATGGGCATTATGAAAGATTTTTATCAAAAACTACATTTGAAATTTTTTGACATGTCCTCCATTATGTCTTTATATTATGAAAAATTGTGACTTTTTAAGCATGATTGCTAGATTTTACGGGCATTTTGAAAGATTTTGATCAAAAACTACATTTTGAATTTTTTGACAGGTCCACCATGATGTCTTAAATATATGAAAATTTGTGAAAGTTCAAGATGATTGTTCGTATTTACGACATTTCAATCATGATTCGACGATATTATGAGCATTTTGAAAGATTTTGATCAAAATCCACCTTTGAATATTTTTAACAGAACTACCATAATTTGTTGGTTTTATGAATAAATTTGACGTTTCTCTCATGATTCGTCGATATTATGAGCATTTTGAAATTTTGATCAAAAACCATCTTTGAATATTTTTGACAGGTCCTCTATGGTTGGTTTTATGAATGAATTTGACGTTTCAGTCATAATTTGACCATATTATGAGCAATTTGAAAGATTTTGATCAAAAACTACATTTGAAAGTATAATTATGACAAGTCTACCATTATGTGATGGTGTTTTGAATAAATTTCACAGTTCTAGCGAAATTTATCATGATTCATTTTGAGCATTTTGAGAGATTTTGATCAAAAACTACATTTGAAATTTTTTGACAGGACTACCATGATGTGTTGGTTTTATGAATAAATTTGACGTTTCTCTCATGATTCGACGATTTTATGAACATTTTGAAAGATTATGATCAAAAACCACCTTTGAATATTTTTGACAGGTCCACCATGATGTGTCCAATTTGACATTTCAATCATGATTCGACGATATTATGAGCATTTTGAAAGATTTTGATAAAAAACCACCTTTGAATATTTTTGACAGGTCCACCATGATGTGTTGGTTTTATGAATAAATTTGACGTTTGAGTCATGATTCAACCATATATTATGAGCATTTTGAGAGATTTTGATCTAAAACTACATTTGAAATTTTTTGACAGGACTACCATGATGTGTTGGTTTTATGAATAAATTTGACATTTCAATCATGATTCGACGATATTGATCAAAAACCACCTTTGAATATTTTTGACAGGTGTAGACCTAAGATGTGGTGGTTTTTGGAATATATGTTATGTTATGTCTATATATGTTATGTTATGTTATGTTATATTTGACAGCTCTATTTATCGATTTTATGGGCATTTTGAAAGATTTTGAACAAAACTACTTTTTAATATTTTTGACAGGTCTACAAAGATGTGGTGGTTTTTGGAATATATTTGACAGCTCTATTTATCGATTTTATGGGCATTTTGAAAGATTTTGAACAAAACTACTTTTTAATATTTTTGACAGGTCCACCATGATGTTTTGGTTATAAAAAGTTTGGTCATAAGAATAAATTTGTCATTTTAAATGATTATATGAATGAAACTATGATTTCTAATGAATTCTCATCTATCAAAATTCCCATATCGTCGCGTGAATGCAGAACTATGTCGAAATTAACTTAATTTTGTGGAGAGTCAATTAAGTGTCAGTCAATAAAATCATCACATAGATAGATCTGTGAAATATATATATATTTGGTTGATATATATATATATATTCGTATGATGGTTTTGATCAATTCTATCATTAAATGATCATATGAACTGTACGGTACACTGACTAGTGTGACTACAAATGTTCATATTTTTTATCAAAATTTATCCAAATTCCCATTTAATCATCAAATCACGATTTCACATTCGAAAAATGATCACATTATGGGGGACATATGAAAAATATGAACATAAAAGTTTTTGTCAAAATCCATCAAAATACTTATATAATCGTCCAATCATGTTTGAACTGTCAATCAAATTTTTTATTGTTAAATTTAATATTATGTGTTCAAATTACTCACCATGCTTATAAATACTTTTAATAAATTCTTTAATCTGCTTTAATCTTTAAATCTAATCTAAATCTAAAAAAAAATCTAAAAAATGATCATTTTATGGTAGACCTGTCAAAAATATTCATATAGAAGTTTTAATCATAAAGATTAGAGAAATCACTGATGTTTTTGTTGAATTTAAAAGAGCATGTTGTTATGGGTGGGTGTCTGATCTTCCAATGGAGAGATTACAAGATATCTTGGGATTTGTTCCGTGATTTGTTTTGTGTTTTATGTGGGGTGATATACGTGTGTTTGTATGTGGTGTGGGATTTTTGATGTGTGTGGTTGAGGGGGATATGTTGTTTAATCTTATTTTATATGGAGAAATGGTTTGTTTGTGTGTTGTTTATGGACGGTTTACAGCAGTGTTTTCTCGCTATGAATGTGATTGTGTAAATATAGGAGATGAATGCTTTTTGTAATTGTGTATATGTTTTTATATGATTGATATGTTTGTGAGATGTTTGCGGTACAGAATATATCTAGTTGGGCAGCATGTATGTATATATAATGAGTTACAATCCATTGGATTGGTCTGCAACGAGTTTGGTTTTTCTTCTCCATTCGTCTCTATTCTCCGCCAGTCTTTTCAGCTCTACGTATGAGCCACAGTTCATATCACTCTTCAGTTGGTCCATATATGCGTCTCTTGGTCGGCCTCTGGCATTTGTCCCCTCGGTCTTACCCTCCGCGATGGCTATGAGTAGTCCTGGGTGCCTGATGTTGTGGCCAATCCAGTTAGCTCGTTGTTGGCTGATTCTCTTAAGGAGTTGCCTTTTTGCGCCTACCCTGGTTAATACTTCTTCGTTTTCGACGTGCTCCGACCAATGGATCTTAAGCATGCGTCTGTAGCACCACATTTCAAAGGCCGCCAACCGTCCGCTTTCACTCTTGCTGATGGTCCATGTCTCACAACCATAAAGCAGAATGCTCCATACAAAGGCTTTAGTAAGGTTCTTCCTTACGCTTAAGTCAATATTTGGGGATTCCAATATCTTCGATTTTTTGTTAAAGGCAATCCTTGCCTGGTTTATTCTGCTTACGATTTCTGCTTTGGAGCGTCCATCCTGGTTTATTCTACTGCCCAGGTACACGAATTCACTTACTTGTTTGATGCTCACTCCATTTATGGCAATGTTCGCAGTCGCTTCCTCTCTTCCAACGACCATACATTTTGTTTTTTCTTTATTTATTTTCATGTTGTACTTTGACAACAGTATACTTGTATGTAAATTGCATGTATGTAAATTGTAATTTATTAGTGAAATAAAATAAATAAAAATAATATAAAAAAAAAATCTGTCAAAACTCCCATAATCGTCAGATCACGATTGAATTGTCAAACATACTTATAAAATGATCATTAGAAGGTAGACCTGTTAAAAATATTAATTTAAATATTTTGATTCAAATCTATCAAAATGCACATTATAATCATCATATCACGATTGAACTGTCAAACATATTTATAAAATCATTACATCATGGTCAAAAATATTCATATAAGCATTTAAATTAAAATCTGTCAAAATACCCTCACAAATCAAGATTTAACTGTCAAACATTGAAACATATAAACATACAAACATATACATTTTAAACATACTTTGTATACATTTATGTTAAACAAAAAACAGTGTTTTTTTTATTTTGTTACATTTATGTTAAACAAAAAACAGTGATTTTTTTTATTTTGTATTATTACATTTATGTTAAACAAAAAACAGTGATTTTTTATATTTTGTATTATTACATTTATGTTAAACAAAAAACAGTGATGTTTTTTATTTTGTATTATTACATTTATGTTAACAGTGATTTTTTATATTTTGTATTATTACATTTATGTTAAACAAAAAACAGTGATTTTTTATATTTTGTATTATTTCATCACTGTAACAATAAATTCAATAAATACATAAACATAACAAATAAATACATAAACGGTAAACATTCAAGTTAGATACAATCAATATACAGAAGGCGAGTTTATCGCAAAGGCGCGATCACTTCCAACTTACCCGAAGATTAGTTCTATTTATATTAATTCTTAATATTAATTCCAAACATACAGGAATTCCAAACAAACATCCAAACTGCGCTATAAAAGTAATGTATTCAGAAATGGAGGCAAACTTCAAGATACAGCTGTCTTGAAGGTATTAAAATTTGATGTGATTTTATACGAATATTTACATATTTGCCTTTTACAGGACACTTGAAATTAAAAAAATAAAAATAATCTAGCTGGCTACCCCACTTGTGGGATATGCCTTTATGGTCCCTACTCCCTACTAATGTAGAAGAAATTTAATCCAAGATTTTTAAAGAAATATTTTATTAGCTTTGGCACAGAAAGGATGTTCAGTACGCTTGCTAATAAATTTCATACATCCCAACTGTTTGATCACTTGTTACCCCATTACCGGATTTGCCTTGACCGTATAAATATTGATATAAATTAATATGTATTGTTCCTAAGAGGTTCATATCAAAAGGTACAATATTATTATATAATTTATTAATGTGCCTACGTAGCATAATCTAGAAACCTTTTTATGTCAAGGTTCAGTAGCTCCCAGATACAATATTACTGTATAACATACTGAAAATAGGGATAGGGTGAAAAAGTTTCAACACCCATACCACGTGAAAACAAATCTAAGCAAAATCATACAACCTCAACAAAAATGTAAAACCATTTACAACAATCACAAATTGACGATGTAAATGAAATTACCCCTATAATCTGTACACTGATAAGTGTTGTACTACTAATTTGTAGGGATTGTTCTTTATGCGCATGTCCTGCGTACGCCATTTTAGTTTTTCCTGTCATACACAAATACATAATTTGAAGAGAACGATAGTACCGTGTTCTTTTGATACGATATACAAGTTTGCAAGGAAAATAATAATAAACAAAATTAAAAAAAAATATCATTCCAGTTCGAAATTCAAATTTATTCCGTTTTATTTCCCGGAGTTCTTCTGTTGTTAAATAATTTATTCTGGTGGAATTTTTCGTTCTTATTTTGAACAGTTATTAGTTTAAATTAAAACATTGTTCGTTCTGACAACGGATATTTTGTGCGATTGTGTTGATGTTATTTATTATCAACTTCTGCTAATTTTAACAGTTATTTGATTAGAAAATATCAGTGTTTTTATTATAAATAATCGTGTGTGTTATTTAAATAACTGTTTCCAATTATAATAAGGACACGTAGGTACCCAACGTTGAAATTACGAATGATATTCTAAAATCGATATCCCACCGGTGTGTTTACGTCCCTTTCTCGCGTGGGCGGGCGCGCGCAGGTTAGAGTGAGATACGTATACCCCAGCTCATAAAAATATCGGGAGCGGTATCGTGCGAGGAGTTGTGTGAATATTGAAAAGCAGTGTAAAAATTCACATTTTGTATTAAAAAGGTAAGATTTTTAACATTTTTTTCTACACAATACATTTAAAAATATCTAGACAATAACACAATCAAATATATTTTTAAAATATTAATATTTTTGATTAAATTAATGTAGATTTATGCAATAAGATTCTTATCAATAAACTCTTGTTTGTGATATTTTTAGAACAAGCCAACTGACAAGCGTTGCTTTTCTTATTTTTCTTTGAATTCAAAATCGAATATCGAATTCTAAAATTACTTTTTTTCTCTCCACAGTTTTATTCACAATTTTCATTATATAATAACTATTTTTGTGAATCACAATAATATTTAAATAAAAAATATTTTAATCAGAATATTTATAAATTGAGACATTCATTATGGTCATTACATGCATTCCATTTTTAAATATGTACCTATCATGATTTTATTATTTAACTGTAGCACAAAGTACATTTTGAAATATGTTATTTTTCCAATAAATTTATATACTTTTTTTTATCAATAACGACAATGATTATAGAATCTGTGAAAACAAATGAAAATAATATGCGCGTTCCCTTGTTTTTTTTTTCGTTTGTCAGCTGTCTCGTCTGGGTTTCGCTTGCTTTCGCTGTTTTAGCTATTTTTCGCTTGACTCGCTCGAGAATTATTCGCTTCTTCGTCTTGTATCCATTCACGCGTATAACTGTAAACTTTGAAGTAGGTAATTGGAACAACCGATGAATCACAAAAAAAAATACATTTCGTTGTCATGGAATTTAAACATCACATTTAATGTACTTGAGTTTCTTTTTTTACCTCAGAGAAAAAAGGGTAAGGAGGTTGAAGGAAAAATAATTATTTTGTTTTGATATAGGTACCTAAATGTAAAACAATTTACTGTGGTATATTTGTTGTGGTCTGAGGTTTATAAATATGCGATTAAATGTACCGAAAACGATTAAATTAAATACTTATATCTCATTATTCAGTATGTATTGTGGTTGTACGATTACTCAATTAAAAATACTATTAGGTACTACTATACCATCACGGCATATCCCAATCCACAATTAGGGTAGCCAGCAGACCAGCTGCGTGTAATAAATATGCAAGCTGCATGCCGACAAAAAATAAATATATTCTGGATGGGTGGCAACCCTATTGCTGAATTTAAGATGTAAAATGCGTTTATTTTTTGGATAACTGCCTTTTATAGGAGATTTCGAGTGCGAAAACTTACGAAAAAGAGTGAGGGACCAATTATTCTTTGTCGTGCAATTCACGGAGAAAAAACGGATTAAAAATATATTTCAGTAATATAAAAAAAAAATCATGCAATACCCCGCAATTCGGGTAGCCAGCGGACTAAATAAGCAGATTATTCTCTCCGAGCCAATAAAACAAAAATAAGTTAGTTGACAAAATAATTACTTATCTATCACTTTCATCGATAAACTAGCCCTTTAAACATTGAATTGTATACTCGTAACTGATATTTTAATGTTTTAATGTACATCCAAGAATAAACTAAATAAATAAAGATTTGGTACTATTTTTATTAATTTTCTATAAAAACTACAATATTGCATTGTGTTGTAAACATGGCTCTCCATTTGAGATGTCCGATTCGTTTTATCAATAATAATTAGAAAAAAAGATTGACAATGCCCTTACTTAAAAGACATCTCTCTCGTGAATATTTATTCGATTTCGAATAGTAGAATAAAACAATAATTGTTTCATTATGTAATTCTACTACCTTTTCACCGAAACAGAGAATAAAGAATAATTTGTTGACAAATATCGACAAGATAATCAATTTTTACATAATCCATAACATTCATATAAATCTCATTTTATGAATGTATTATTTTTAAGTTTGAAACATATCTTTTAGGCTTCTTCATGTGTAATAAACCATTACATTTCCATGGGTACAATATTCATGTTTATTTAAATATTAATGCTGTTGGCCGAAGGTACTTGTTGGAAGTCCATTTCAAGATAAAATTGGAAAAAACGACAACAAAACATATTGATGTAGCTAACATCCAAATGACTTTTATTAACTTCACGTACTAGTATTCGGAGACTCTCGACTCCATCATCAGGCGATTAGTAAAAAGTGAAATAATATACAGAGACAAACAGTATTTTATAGGATTTGAATAAAAGAAAGTTGGGAGAAGCCCGTGCTGATAAAAAAGTAATTATAATTCATTGATAAAAAACTATTAGAAAGTGATCCGCTGTGGAGAGAATTTTTTTTCTTAAATTCTTCTCTTGTGAATCCTTCCACAGCGGATCACTTTCCAATAGTTTTTTTTATCAATGAATTATAATTACTTTCTTATCAACACGGGCTTCTCCCAACTTTCTTTTGTTCAAATCCTATAAATACTGTTTGTCTCTGTATCTTATTTCACTTTTTACTAATCGCCTGATGATGGAGACGAGAGTCTCCGAATACTAGTATATATATAATAAGTTACAATCCATTGGATTGGTCTGCAACGAGTTTGGTTTTTCTTCTCCATTCGTCTCTATTCTCAGCCAGTCTTTTCAGCTCTACGTGGCTCATGCCACAGTTCATGTCCCTTTTCAGTTGGTCCATATACGCGTCTCTTGGTTGGTCTCTGCCATTTGTCCCCTCGGTCTTACCCTCCGCGATGGCGATGAGTAGTCCTGGGTACCTGATGTTGTGACCAATCCAGTTAGCTCGTTGTTGGCCGATTCTCTTAAGAAGTTGCCTTTTTTCGCCTACCCTTGTTAATACTACTTCGTTTTCGACGTGTTCCGACTAATGGATCTTAAGCATGCGTCTGTAGCACCACATCTCAAAGGCCGTGAAGTACTAGTAGATACGTGAAGTTAATAAAAGTCATTTGGAAGTTAGCTACATAATTATTGTGTTTTTTCTATTTTATTATGTTAATTAAATCTCTTTAGTCTCATAAGTTTGATGTGTGTATTTCGTATAATAATATTAAAGTATATTTAATTAAATAAACAAATAGGTCACTGGTGAACCCCGCCCCAATTAATTGTATTTAAAATTCTATATAATATCATTCAATCCTAAATATTATTATGTATATAAAAATATATACTATTTTTCAACCAATGCACCACCGAGGTTGTTTTATTGTCATGCACACAGAGCGTCATTATGAATTTCTGTTACGTCAATGAAATAATAATAATAATAATAATGACATTTAGTATGTAGATGTAGGGATGTGCTGAAACCTTGAAATTCATATTTTCATACATAATGATATTACTAGATATAACGAGATACGGAGTGTTTTCATGTTTAATTATATGATTTGATTTTTTTTCTTCAATAGATACAAACATTTTCAATCAGTCAATTTTAGATTGCCCACTCAGACTTGTCTTGATATACTTTCCATTTCTCCACAAAACCAATACAATTGCAGGATCTAGAAATCCAATATGCGCTTTAATTGCGGCAAGTTAAGTTTTCACAATTGAGATGGAAAGAGGATTCAAGAGTTAGTAATGACTTCTCAATGTTTGTGATAGTGTTTTGTGTTTTTTGTTTTCAATAGTGTTGCTGTTCTGTGATTTCTTTGCTCTGGTGTCTTATATTTTACTATAATATCAAATAATTTAAATTTATGAATTGTTTTACCAGATTTGTAATACTGCACGCCTCTGACACCAGCAACCTTAGTTGCTGTTTTGAGGTATTGTTTATGATTGAATAAATTGAGATCACAAGTCAAAAATCTGAAAAGAATTTTGGGGATTTACTTGAAACTTATTTTCGACTCAGGTGTTGTCCCTGGGGTGAGTTGAGTTTCGGGCTATTTTCGTTTTTTTCTTCTTATGGTTACTTATACTTTTTTGTTTTGTTTATGCAAGACAAATGTGAATTTATAAACAAAAGTCGATTTTTCTTTGATAAATTATACCTTATAGTGTGAATGTTGTGTATATTTGTGAGTATTTGCGAGATGCTTGTGTAAAGTTGAGTGTATGTTCTATTGATGAAGGTTGCAAGGTTGGATGTGGGGTTAGTTTTTTAATGTTGGTTTATATGATTACATTATTTTATGAAACATATTCTGTTTTGCACCGATTTAGATCGCCAATTATAGAATTTTAAATCTCAACATTTCAAGACCACTATATTAATTGAACAAAGGGAATGGAAGGAGAAGGAAGGCAATACAATTAAGGATGTACGATGTTTTAGCACAAGGGTGGCCAACCCGCGACCAGTTAGGTGTCTACTTGTGGCCTGCGATGTTTTTTTTTCTAAAATAATAGTTGGTACAAGTACCCGTTACTACCCGTTACGAAAGAGGTATTTTGAGAAAATATTCTTAAAGAAATCCAAGGAGTTAGCAAAACATTTCAATTTCATTAATTTCAAACATCTTTAGATACCATTTTGAAAATTCTACAACGGGGAATAGAAATTTTATGATGAATTAAAATTATTAAATGTTCCATAATTATATGGAGTATATTGTTGTGGCCCGGTAGGAAATCTCGTTTCTAAAATTTGGGCCGGCTGCTGAGAAGGTTGGAAATCCATGGTCTATGGCATCTAGTATTCATAATAAATTATGTGCTGAAGATAAAAGTCTTACTTTGCTCTTTCAAAACACCCTGTTGCTTAAGCAACATTTTATTATAGTAGGTGTATGTTTAACTTATTGTGCTATAATCCATTGCATGTCTCTGATCAATTTATTTTTATATGGTTGTTTTATGTATTAAGCATTTATAATGAGAATGTGGGTATTGTTGTGTTAACTTGTGTTCTCTCATATTATATACATTATATTATTAATATGTTATAAGTAGTTGTGTTTGCGTATTGGAAATTGACACGCAGTAACAAAAGACAATCTGAAACAAAACAATGTGAAAACATTTGTTTTAAGAAAAAAATTCTTATGTTTTAATAATTTTGATACACTTTTTTTTAAAGGATAAGTATATCTGGGTTTTTGTTATAAACCCAAATACACCTTTCACAGTAAGCAACTAAAAGCTTGTGTCGTGAAAGGGGAGTTTTGCCGGCACCTGGTATCGAACCACGGATCCCTTGTTCAAGAGGCCGAGACTCTACCTCTAGGCTAGCGACGAACTCAATATACTTTTTTTTTTTTTTTTTAAAAAGGTATATCTGGGATTTGTTATAAAACCAAATACAACCTTATGCACCTTTCACACTAAGCTAAAAGCTTGTGCCGTGAAAGGGGAGTTTGCCGACTTATCTTATTAATTCACATTTGCGAAGCTGTATAGAAAAATAAGCGCAACGTATAATTCCAATGCTACGTGATAAGCGCGCCGGTTCTCAACTGACTACCGGAGATATTATCTCCGGTAATGTATTTTATTTACATTATGTCATAATGTGTCACAAAATTTACCTAACTGAGCCCATACCAAGGCAGACTGGGTCATTATTTAATTTTACTTTATAAAATCAAAAATATTGGAATCTCCTAATATTGATTTATGTAAGCGTGAGGAAGAATCTCACTAAAGCCTTTGTGTGGAGCATTTTACTATATGGGTGCGAGACGTGGACCATCAGCAAGAGTGAAAGCGGACGGTTAGCGGCATTTGAAATGTGGTGCTATAGACGCATGCTGAAGATTCATTGGTCGGAACACGTCGAAAACGAAGAAGTATTAACCAGGGTTGGCGAAAAAAAAGGCAACTCCTCCAAAGAATCCGCCAACAACGAGCTAACTGGATTGGCCACAACATCAGGCATCAAGGACTGCTCATCGCAATCGCAGAGGGACCAACTGAAGAGGGACATGAGCTGTGGGTCATACATGGAGTTGTAGAGACTGGCTTAGAATAGGGAGGAGTGGAGAAGAAAGTCCAAACTCGTTGCAGACCAATTCAATGGATTGTAACTCATTATATTATAATGTATACTTTATCACAGCGCTTTATAATTACTTTAACATTCTGTAGGTACTTTATTTTGGTTTAAATCATCGTTTGTAGCGCTCAGCTCTTGAATGGATGACCATTGTGTAGTAATATGCTGCAGTAATTGTTCTAATTTTTCAATGCTTTTTTATGATACAATATTTGAATTGAAATAGGGCAGTTGTTTTCACCTTATGCGATATCTTTATATTGATAATGGGCCTACCCAGTAAGAAAATCGACTTTACACTTCTGATTTTAAACATACATACCATTTTTTATTTTTTTTTTTTATTTTATTTTATTACACCAATAAATAACAAATCTTAAACATATTTTCATTGATGCTGCCCAACTAGGTATAACCTGTTCTAGGGCAAACATCTCACAAACATATCAATCATACTGAAACATATACACAATCACAAATTCATCTTCTATATTTACACAATCACATTCACATCAAGAAAAACACTGCTGCAAACTGTCCATACATGAAAAAACACACAAACAAACCATTTCATCATATAAAATCTGAAAAAAACACATCCCTCAACCACACACATTACAAATCCCACCCCACATAAAACACAAAAATACAAAACAAATCATGGAACAAATCCTAAGATATCTTGCAATGATTTGAATGTTCATGTTGATATTTTCAACATAACATACAATGACTTTATTCCCAAGATAGAGACTCTCCATTGATTCTATTATTTCGTTTTAATTTTTTCTGATTTTATTTTCTCTGTCTTGCAGTTTTTATTTTTTGGATTTTGCTTATTTTTTTTCGTTTTTCCTGCTGAGATCGCCTTGGTCTCTGTTGTGGTGGTCTCAGTGCAGGTTGCCATTTAAAGGAAAATAATAGTAACATACCATTATTCATTGTGTCGGTGTTAAGGTAGTAGAATTCCATATCGAAAAAATAAAACAGGTGTTTTATTCTACTAAAGATTATATTTTGTGAGAGAGACGTCTTTCGTCTTATGAGGACATTGTCAATCTTTGATTGAGGATTGACAATGTCCTCATAAGACGAAAGACGTCTCTCTCACAAAATATAATCTTTAGTAGAATAAAACACCTGTTTTATTTTTTCAACATACCATTACTCTCCGTTGATACTGTTGTTTTTTTTGGTGATGTTTTTTTTTTGTTTTTTTTATTCACGCTTTTTTTGGATTTTCCTTTTTTTTCCTGCTGAGATCGCCTTGGCCAAAAGCTGTTATGTTCTCAGTGCAGGGTAAATTTTTTAAAATAATAATAATACCATTTCATTTGCAGAGTTGTACCAGGGTATTTTGTTTATGTTCACAATCCAAACTTTTAATTAGGTGCTTTGGATTACAATAATACAGTACTTAGATACCCAAGAGATTAAGGGTAAAAACTTCAACGGACTTTATTACAACATACTTACACAGTTCAAGAGTTTAAACGTCAATTTATTTTAAACAGAATCCTGGCAATTTATTTATTTTTTCAATGGATGGCCCAATTCAAATTAAAATTATTTATTTTGTTGGTGGAAAAGAAAAATAAAAATAAAAATAATAATGACTGTCGAGTGTCTCTCAGCTTAAAATCAATAAAAGAAGAAAACAATCGTTTTAGTTTCTCCAACTCTTTTCCGTAAGTTTTCGAGTGTCCGTTGAAAAGCCGGTATTCCTTTTCTTCTTACATTTTTTCTAGACCCCAGGGTCTGTATTTGCAGAGCTGCCTGTGACTTGAACTCCCCAACATTGGTTACAATAATCAATACAAAATATCAGTTATACAAATCAATGCAGAGAAGGCGAGATTATCGCTAGAGTGCGATGTCTTCCAACTAACCTGTTATATAAATATTTTTATTGACACGGAGAGAACAATTTGCATGTTTATTAGATTCAGATTGTCTGCTGGCTACCCCATTACCATGGAATTACGTGATGGTATGAATAAATGAATGAATATCTTGATAAACATTGGTACTCACTTATACCTCTGAGAAATCTCAAGTTTTTAATATTTCATAGTATAAAAGATTGCAAGCTATTGATCGTCTTATTTCCTTCAGTACGTCATCTTATGAAAAGTTTTTCGTGGACACTCACCATTTTACATATTTAATCAGATTTTCTTTTAAAATTGTGTAAATTTTTATTTAATTTAATTTCCTTTTTTTCAACTTTGACGTAAGTTCAAACATTTCACGTGAATGTTTATTTATTTTGTTTATTTTATACATAATATTATACGTAATACGAGACCAAGATTTGTTTTGAAATTACGATAAGAAGCTCTTGAAATATTATAAAAGTTTCATATTTTCTCATTACAATATTTTTACTTTTTAGTTTACGTCAAACTTGTATACTTAATGAATAAAAAAATAATGTACATTATTACATTATTTACAGGCGCCGTCAAATTATAATATTTGACTCAAGCACTTTTATCGAAAATAAGGTGTATCTTTGATACTTAACACCTCTTTTCCCATATTTTATAAGTCAAATTAGCTGACCCAGCAAACGTTGTTTTACCATACACATTTGCCATATACTAATATCGCTATTAAAAAAATAAGAGTTAATGTTAGAAGGGTGAAAATTTAGGGCTGTATATATTTTTAATGGCTCACCATAAAAAAATCAAAAAAAAATGACCAAAAAATAAAATTAAAAACTCTTTTCTTTTAGGGGTATGAAATATAGATGTTGGCCGATTCCCAGACCTACCCGATAAGCACACAAAATTTCATCAAAGCCGGTTCAGCCCTTTCGAAGGAGTATAATAACAAACACCGTGACACGAGAATTTTATATATATTAGATTTAAAATCGATAATTATTATTATATCGTTTTTCATATAATGAAGTTTTGTATTAATAATGAACATTTAAATTTGAATTACATTGGCTGAGTTGCCCCAATATTACCTACTCTGAAGGACGATCTCTTAAAGTTTTCAGAAAATCACCTACACATTTAGTTATTGATTCGTGATTAAACAACAATTTAATCACGAATCAATAACTAAATGTAATAAGAAAATATTTTTTATGAGACATATTTTTCTAATCATTTGTTCAAAAATACTAAGTTTTGACGTCAAATTTTTGTTTTTGTAGTTTTTCAGCTAGTATTCTTATTTTTCTTTGAATTCAATCTGTGACAACAGCGGTTCAATTTAGTTCGACTCTTTTTATATTGGATTTTTATTCTCCTTTGAGACATTCAATTTCGGCATTCTCTGGCTGATCTGGACATGTATGTAAAAATAGCATTGGTTTTTTAATTATTATATTTTTCTATCTATCTATATCTATCTATTCCCTCACGCCATATCCCAAGTGGGGTAGGCAGAGAGAACGGAACGCCAATTAGATCTGTCCTTACATACTTCTTTCGCTTCCTAGAATAGACAGTCATACAATTTCTCATGCACGCACGTCGGTTTCTTTTACTCAAAACACAGCCGTCCTTGAGAATTTGATCTACATGTTCAAGCCATGTAGTTCTCCGACGCCCGCGCTTCCTCACACCCCTCCTTTCAGCCAAGTTTTTTTCTATATTTTTCTATCATAAATAAATAAATATTTTTCTATCATAAATATAAGGTTGATAGGTTGACGGTTCTTGGTGGAAGTTCATGTTAAATTGATTATAAATAAAACACTTATTTAGTACTTCCACTGCGACTTTATTGGTCGCGAGCCGGCTTTCAAGAGCTCCTGCTCTTACCATCAGGCTAGCGCCATTTTTTTAAAAGTGGAAGTTCTGTATGCATACCTAAGTATTTTATTTATAATAAATCATAAAAAATATCCTTCGTAGAGTGATGGGGATATGAACCGCGTGATCAAGCCACGTAACTCTCAAATAACGTCCGCGCTCTTTTACACCCCGTCCTTTAGATAAATATCGTTTAGTCCTCGTTCTCTTTTAAAATAAATATATAAATTGTTGTCACTCTGGTTGTCTATAAAAATATTTAAAAATATATTATTATAGATCGAAGTAATTTTAAATATTCACACGTTTGATAAACCATCAAATATTTCATTTTGTTTTCCTGTATACGTAAATTAAATATTTATTCAGGTTTTTGAAACAATTATAATGAAAAAACATATTAATATTTTGATATCCCCTTATCAAAAGCTTTTTGTAATAACAATATGTTTGTTGTTTTATTTTTCGCCTACAACTGTAATTTTAAAAATGTTTCATATTAATTTACGTTTTGTGTTGTTTGTTTATTTTGTTACGTGTTTTAATTATTTACTCCATTTTATTTTATCATGATGAATACATACTTTTTACCACTGTATGTATTTATTTATTAAAAATACAATAATTATACAATTCAGGCAAAAAATTGAATTTTTCAACTAGGTTTCAACTGGATCTGTTTTAGGAAAATCCATAAGTATAATTATGATACCAGGCAAACTTACAGAAAAAAGTGAAGTTCTTGTTATTTACCGGGGACACTACGGTAAATTACTATTTTTTTTATTAAATATAATTCAAGATATAAGTACGCAATAGTATAGGTACTTACATTAATTTATCTTCACTTTTATGAAAAGAAATCAGTAAAAAGATCACAAAATATAATGTGTTGTGTCGACGTTTGTGTTCTCTTTTTAATAATCTTTTCAAAGATCTGAAAAATATTCGAGACAGGCCTGGGGGTTTTATCTTCAAAAGCTTGAAGCTTTGATAAATATTTTTATCTTGTCAACAGCCACATAAAGCTCTTTATTCATGGTTATCACCTGTATCCGGTGCTGGAAATATAAAAACCATTAAATCAGAACTTTGAATATTTTATTAGGTACGAAATTTATGAATATTTTTTTGATGTCTGTTTCTTCTGAATAAAAGCGTGAAAAATGTTTTCTTTATAATTACTTTTGGAATTCTTGCGACCTTTAAATGTCTTCTCATCTCATTTATGGAGAAACATAAACTTAATTTTCTTGACGTTCCGTAATGGCATTTTTAAGGAATCCAGAATTTGGGAAGAGTGTCTAGAAAAAAGGGAAATAGGAAGTTCTTTATTATAATATAGTATATACCTACGTATCAAAAACTTATCACGTTTAGTCAGTTTGGGCTTCCTAACTTCCTTATTTAAATAATTCTTTCTTCGAAAGAATTATGTCTTGTGTGAATTGTCTTTCCAGAGTGTCACAAACTCTTTTAATAAACTATGGTGGTAAACCACCTAAAGGTACGAGGAAAAAATAAACGAGGATTAGATGACTAAGCCAATATAAAAATATAAAACATATTTCATAGGATAGCATGCATAACAAGTTGTATGGAAGATATGAAAAAGAAAAATATAACATGCAAGGAATTATCCTTTTGGAATGGAATATTAATGAAATGTGGCATTCTATTCACTGTGTCGGTGTTTAGGTAGTAGAATTCAATAGCGAAATAAATAAAACAAATGTTTTATTCCACTATTAATGAGAGAGACGTCTTTCGTCTTGTTAGAACATTGTCAATTTGATTGTCGGACATTGACAATGTCCTAACAAGACGTAAGACGTCTCTCTCGTCAAATAAACAAATAGTAGATTAAAACATTTGTTTCATTTATTTCGAATTGGGAATGCTGCCTACCGTGCAAGGGAAGTGTTGTGATGGTAATGATAATGATCACTAACTCCGTAAATTTTAACTCAGAGAAAATACACTATACGTACCTAACTATGTTTATACATATTATTAAGCTAAGTTCATTTTTATTGGTGACACTTTCTGTTTGACACTTACATAGATGTTATGTCTCCAGTTTGGCAATTTATTTGAGACTGAAAGCAATTTTCTGAATTATAAATGATATTATTTTTTGTATCTCCTTAATACAGCGATACTAGAGAAAAACAAGGAATGACTAAATTAACTACATTTTACATCTTACGTAATATTTTACATCTTACAATATATTAGGAATGTATGGTGGATTATTTATTCGACGCCATAAAATTGATGGGACATCTATTTCACGTTGTTATTGATTGGTTTTTACAAAGGCCTCTGAAGTCAAAGCAGAACTTGTTGACTCTATCGAGCTCATCCAGTATATTGATGGATGTGTATGCTGAGCGTTTTGATCTGCTATGAAATCCATCGTGAGCGTTCTACTTGCAGGTGTTTTGAAAACATACAAAATATTTTTTTCTGTTTTTCCTACCGAAAAATCGTTTTGTACGTTCAATAAAAAACGATTTATTGTAATTTCAGACACAATTTGTTAGCATTATGACGTCGAAATAACGTGGATAAACACATGTTCTCTAAATATTGTGGATTAGAATAATTGCCATTCGAAAAAAAAAACACATTGGAATATTTTTTTTTCTAATAGTTGTACCTACCTAATGCGTTTAATAGATCTCTTGAACTTACAGAAATGAGAGGGAGACTTCATTTATTTTCTGCCGAGGAAAGAAATAGGTATGTGTCGGTTAACTGTAGCAATATGCGAGAGAAAATCATATCTTCAGCCAAGCACGCGTCGTTGTATTGTATCTTATTATTATTAGTCAACCGACAGAAGAGTTGGCGCGTAGCTCTGTAGAATTCTAAATAGACTGATGACAACCTTCTAACAGAAAACCTTAGCTTAAATAAGGGCTGAAAAAGCAAAGTATCATCAGATTAGAACTATGCTTATTCCAAAATGGCCATCTAACAGAGAGGCAATTGGACTTAATTTGTTTTTCACGCATGAATTATGAAATTGTTTGATACAATATTACCTAATTCTGCACTAAATTAAACGTTCTATTGTGTTTAGATTTGTATCAATATC
Organism: Athripsodes cinereus; assembly: GCA_947579605.1. Lineage (NCBI taxonomy): Eukaryota > Metazoa > Arthropoda > Insecta > Trichoptera > Leptoceridae > Athripsodes > Athripsodes cinereus. The sequence goes on from OX388306.1 coordinate 38,153,555, forward strand.
TCTGAAGGAATAAATTTTTAGTTATTAATTAATTAATTATTAAGGAATAATCAACACAGTAAGTTAAACAACAACCAATATTACACACATTGTAGACCAAAAAAAAATATCCTATATTACCTACCACACTTTCAAAATCAAAGCAACTAACACTAGTTTTTTTTGTTTTTACATACAAACATACACAGGCAATTCACACAGATCGAGCTAGTCCCAAACTAAGATGAATCTTGTATTACGGGTACTAACGCGACGATACACACGAAATTCGAATATCGAATTTGAAAAAAACGACACATTATTTTAATTCTACTTGAAATGTTTTTATATTTTTTTTTCACTAGAAAATGGAGAAGGATAAATTGTCATTGTATCGATAAAACTACAAGGAAGTTAACGATAGTAAAAACTTCTCGCATTCATAGTTAAATACTTGTGAGCAATGGATAAATGTGACATGGTTTCTACACCCCTCAAATATTATGTGACTTCATTTATTATGTAATCTGTTTGTCTATTTGTTTGTTTCTATACGTGTTTATTTGTTTCTCACTCAATATTGATTACAAGCAATTTTATACGATAGTCCATGAATGTTAAATATGTTAAATACAACAAGTGGTTATTTCTAACCACCCGATTTTCATTAGTTAACTTTCAAATCCACGAGTTAACTCTGAAAATTAATATTTTTTTCGTCTGTAGATGGTGCTACATATGTCATCAAATTGACAGTTACTAGTTTGAGAAGATTGTGTTATAATAATATAATATATTGATCAAAACTGGATAACTATCTTCATAATAATGTTGATACATCATCCGATGAACAATATTATTGATACTTTCAAAACACTCGTCAACATGAACAATACGTTAAAATTTAAAATGGCGCCTCCAAATAACTAGTGAAATGTCAAATAACTTCCCTAGTGTTGCTTCCACTCGTACGACAAAAGCGCGTGAAAATTAAATTTCAACCGATTTTTACTAAGGTATTGCCATATGTGAATACTGTGCACATCACTACAGAAAATTAACCTCTGGTTAAGTAACCATTGTATTATATTTTTATGATATCACCAAACGCCGAACATGAACAAGTTAACTTATAACAGTTGATTACTTAACCACAGGTTAACTTCTATTTGGATATCGCGGCCCTAAAGAAACAAACAATGAAATGATGACGAAAATCGATTTTCTGACTATTTTTCACACAATTTATAAAGGATTTGACTATTTTTGAAAAGGAAGTTTAATAACACTTAATATAGAGAATATTTCTGTTAATTTAACTAAAAAAATGTCATTTCTAGATTTGACCACGTTCGATTTATGAAAACTTACGAACACTTCACTTACGTATTCAAGTTAAAGTTGATATTTTTGATCGACAGTTCTTTTATTTTCTATTCCCTGAGTCAAGCCGGATACTAAGCTAGTACATATTATAATAAAATATCTCTTACACAACAAAGGAATGTCCTATGTTATATAAATAATATAATTCAAACTGTATGTAATATTATATCCCTTTTTATTCTGTCACTGTATTATTTGCTGCAGAATTTATATTAGCTATAATACTGCTCTTGTTTTCTTCCGAAATGACGCAATGCTATTTTGTATTTGGGTCTTTCAATTTCATTCATGGTCTTCTTCTTGTTTCTTCGTCTTACTCAATGCATTTATATTTATTTATACATAATTCACGGTACAGGTCATTTACATGTTAAAACGTGTTATATAATTAAAATATACAACAGTAACTTACGTCAAAAATATATTATAGACACAACACAAGTCCATAAAACAGAAATTGGAACAGTACTTGAACAATTTTATTACAGAGAAGATAAATAACAAATATAATTATTATAGGTATGTCAAATGAATTTTTAAATATTATGGTCACTTTGAAATATGTAAATAATCTGAAGAAAAGAGAAATTCAGAAGAATGAAAGATCAGAAAAAATAATTTGTAGTGACGTGTGTAGTTGTAGTAGTAATAGCAACAAATATCTTCTTCTTATTAATCCACTCCCGTTCACTCCTGGACGAAGACCTCATCTCAATTTCCTTCGACGTCATTCGATTCTGCGCCGTCTGCATCCAGTTGACTACAGCGTATCAAGTGATATCATCCCTCCACCTTATTGGGAGTTTTCCTATGCTTCTAGTTAATGCTCGTGGTCTCCAAGATGTACATAAGAGACTTTGGCCGTTTGTCATCTGGGCTTCTAGCTATGTCCATCTCCATTTAAGAGTTGTGACGTGACAAGTTATGCAATATCAGTAATTTTAGTTTTACGTCTTATTATTTCGTTCCGCACTCTGTCTCTTCTGCGAAAGTGTGTGTTCCAATAGCTTCCAATCAACTTTTAATGTTATAAATTAATCGCACACGAATGGATGGTCTTGAGAAGAAAAGAACAGAACTTTTATTTTTTATTTGAATCTACCAAATGGTACTAATTTTCCTCCTCTATCAGTGTTTCTTGCTTATACAGCTATTCCTATCCACTGCTGAAAATAAACCTCACCCATTTTTCTCGAGGTACGAGGCATGCCTTTTAAGTTCTGTCGTTTCCATATTTCCCGGCAATTTGAATTTGGAACTGTTCTATATTCGAATGTGTTTAAATTTTGAATCTCAAAACAGTTGAAAGTATTAGGATAAATGCTATTGTTTAGTCACAGCGTCGACTGGAATCTGTCAGGTTACGTACGAAAATGAATCTTTCTAAGGAAAATGTTCGTGCAATAATTTTCTACAACTTTAGAAGAGGCCTGACACGGCTTCAGTGTTTTGCAGAGCTAACATCTGTGTTCAGTGATGAAGCCCCATGTCTGCGGACTGTCGAACGCTGGTATTTAGAATTCCAGCATGGACATACTAGTGTTAGTGACAAATCTCGCGAAGGACGCCCTAAATCCGCCTTCACTGAAGATAACATCATTGCTGTGAGACAACTAATTCTCGAAGATCGTCATGTGACGTATCGAGAGATAGAGGCTCTATTAGGCATCTCAGGGACAACCATTCAGAAGATCTTGCATGAAGCGCTTGGTGTGAGAAAGCTAGTTTGCCGTTGGATACCGCATCTGCTTTCCGACGATCACAAGGCGGCCCGCGTCAGATGGTGTAAGAAAACTCTGGAAAGGTTCAACCGAGGAGAGTCAAATCACGTCTACGACATCATCAGTGGTGACGAATCTTGGATCTATGCCTACGATCCTGATTCCAAACAACAATCTACAATCTGGGTCTTTCAAGACGAGCCAAAGCCGACTAAAGTTGTTCGTTCTCGAAGCACTTCAAAGAAGATGGTGGCCACGTTCGTTGGAAAAACCAGCCATGTTGCGACTATTGCACTTGAAGATCGTAGAACGGTTAACGCAGAGTGGTATACCACAGTTTGTTTACCACAAGTCATCGCCGAACTTCGAAAATCTAACTCAAAGCGACGCATCATCCTGCACCACGACAACGCAAGCTCACACAGCGCTCGGCAAACAATTGAGTATTTGAAGCAGGAAAAAGTAGAAATTCTTGTCCATCCTCCATACAGTCCTGACCTAAGCCCTAACGATTTCTTTACATTTCCTAAAATTAAGAAAAGTCTTCGTGGTCAAAGGTTCCAGTCCGGTGAAGAAGCAGTCGACGCTTTCAAGTCAGCCATTTTGAACACCCCCACTTTAGAGTGGAATAAATGTTATAATAACTGGTTTGAGCGAATGGAAAAGTGTATTAAGCTACGTGGTGAATACTTTGAAAAACAATAAAAAGTACTATAAGGTTCTAGTTGTGTTTTTTTCTTCAAACGACAAAACTTAAAAGGCATGCCTCGTATTTCTCTGCCAAACTTTTTACAAGCAGTCACCAGCGTTCTTGCAATGTCAACGGACCATCGTGTAGGAACTCTTCCTGTACTCTTTTGGCGTCTAAGTTAATAATTGGTTAGTTGGTCAAACAATCAGAAAACTTTAAAAAATCCATACATTTGAATGTAAAATGAGTAGTACTAATGTTAAGATAGTTTTATCAATTTTATTAATGTTTAATTGGATTTGGGCACAACGTGTAGAAGACAAAACCGACCTGAGGCCTGAGTCAATAACACACTTTCGCGTCACGTTCCCGCTCCGTTAGCGTATGTTGCGCCAAAGTGTTAATTTTCGTAACTATGTGTATCTTAGCAACGAAATTGACACTTGCTTGCAACTTCGTCTATACTCGAACGTTAACGGAGCGGGAACGTGACGTGAAAGTGTGTTATTGACTCAGGCCTCAGACGTCTCGATTGAAGAACCATGTTTTTGATGATAGACACAAAATATGGCCTAAAGGTCATATTATTATGAGTAGAAAAACGGTGCTTTAAAAATTTATAAAGCGCCATTCACTCGTGTAACATGACCTCAAAGGCATGTTATGTGTGTTTCTAAGCTTTTTGTCTGACAGGCTAATTCAAAAACATAATATCATATACATTTACAGCGTCGGCAGATTATTATTATTTGTTATTCCCATTTTCATCCCCGTCCTATTTTTATCCGTCTATCTTCTCTACCCAACTCTAAATAAACGCCTCTCATAAAGCTTTGATCATTCACTTTGTTCATTAAATATTAAAAATCTGTATCAAAAGAAAATTTCGGATAACTTGTGGTGTGGGAGCTTTTTGATATACCTATAATAAATCGTTGCTATGTCGTGAGAACCTTCTAAATCCATAATTTTGTAATATTGAATTGTTCACACTATTTAATTGTTTACCTATATTTTCTGTTGATATAAATATATTATATTTCTTTTGTTTGCTTGTTTGTTTTTGTTTTAAATATTGTGTTGCTATGTATAAATTGTATCTCTTTGCACATCGCATTGGCCTAAAGCTGTAATGATGTGCAAAGGAAATTTAAAGAGAATAATAATAATAATAATATTAATATTGATAGGTGAATTTTTCCCGGCATTAGACTGTTAAGTTTTTGTGTGATCATGACTGATCATATGGAGACTTATCTGGTTGTATAATGCTGAGAAGTGTGGATGGCAATTCTGCCGCCGCGTAAAAAAAAAATAATAATCTACTGGGATCGACCAATTCAAACTGATCGAACTATTATAGCTAATCGACCAGATATTGTGTTGGTCGATCGCAGATGCCGTAAAACATACATCATAGACATCACTATACCGCACGATGAAAATTTAAATAAAGCTGAGCAAGATAAGATAATAAAATATCTTGATCTTGCTCACGAAATCAAAGATATGTGGAGAACACCTACCACAATCATCGTGCCTATAGTGTTGTCTGTGAATGGTTTAATACCTAAGAGTCTGTCAATCAATCTCAGAAAACTGGGAGTAGATGACAGGCTCAAATACAGCATGCAGAAGGCCGTACTTCTATCGTCCACCAGGATAGTAAGAAGGTTTTTGTCCCTGTAGCTCTGTAAGTGATCTCCCATGATTGTACTATTTCATAGAACATCATGGAAGAATCAACTCGAATAATGTTGGGGTTCTACATTTTGAATATAAATTTATTTTAATATTTTATGGTTTTTGTTATTTAATGTTATATTTAAATTTTATTGTTAATGTTATATTGTATTTAAAATGTAGAATCTAATATTGTTTTGTTAAATAAATGAGATATGAGATAATAATAATAATAATATTTATTTCTTATGTATGTTTCTTTGATTTTAATTTTAATACCGGGTTAGTCAGAAGATATCGCATTCTAGCGATAAATTCGCCTTCTGTACCTACATTGAATTGTATAACCGATATTTTTATGATACTTTTTATTGATTTGAAATAATGTAACCAATGTACAGTGAAGAATAAAATGAATAAATATATTTTATCTATACCCTTACGCCGTTTAACTTATGGCGTAGGCAGAGAGAACGGAACGCCATATACATTTTTTTTTTCGTTTTTGCTACATTCATGCAATTTCTCATGCACGCACGTCGATTTCTCTTACTCAACACACGCCGTCTTTGAGAATTTGATTTACGTGATCAAACCACGTAGTTCTCGAACGGCTGCCTTTCCTCATATCACTTCATTCTGATAAGTATATACTCTTTGTCATCCTTTCCTCATTCATTCGTTCTAGATGTTCAAACCACCATAAACCGTGGTATATCTTTATATTTCAAATTGAATTAAATGTAATTTCTAGCTATTCTAGTTTTATTATATGTTACAAGTATCAACACAATAAATAACATACAAATCACTGGTCCATAAAAAATAAGGCATTAACTATGGGTAGTTGGTATATATATCAAATTATTTAAAAAAAAAATACTGTTGGGTGCCAAAAACTAGATTTATTAATTAAGAAGTGTGGATCTTAATAAATTATATATGGATATCAAACCACTCAAGCTGAATCATTTCAATTCATTGAATCCCGGAAACGAGCAGAAACATTCTGCTCAGCTCACTCCAAGAATTCGGATGGGTCTGATTCTCTGTGTGCACAGAATTTTTTTGCTCGTTCCAGGAGTTGAATTGATTGGAATGATTCATCTAGAGTGATTTGAAATTCAAGTATGATCTCATAGCTGGTGAATGATGTAGATTTATAAATACCTACATATTTAAAATGATGTTTTAAAGGGGGTTAAATATTGAGTTTAAATGTTTTACTTAACGAATGTGTATTTTTAGTGGTTTAAATTCTATAAAGCATTATTATTAACCTTTGATATTAAGTACCTACAAGAAGTAATTTTCTTAGTATAATTATTGTTTTTAATGCGTAAACGCAACAAAAACAATTTTCTTGTTTATTCAGAAATTCAGACATCCCATGAAATATTTAATAAGAAAATTTTACATGATGTACAAATATATTTACAATTATAATTATTTTGTAAACACTGCTTGTTTCTAATTAATGATGGCCTTTATGAAATAAAGATATTTCTACTGTACCATCACAGCATATCCTACAAGTTGGGTAGCCTGCGAACTATTCGCGTGTAATAATAATAATAAAATTCAACACATAGTTTCGGGTTGTTCCACTCTCGCTCAAACTGAGTATACCAATAGACATAGTCATGTCGCAAAAATAATACATCAAAATTTAGCAATTAAACATAATCTTTTAAACTCACAAATAGTAATACCTTATTATAAACACAACCCGGAACCGGTTTTAGAAAATCAAAATTAAAGGCTCTATTATAATAAAACCATAATAACAGATAGACAAATATGTACATCATAATAGACCCGATTTAGTATTACATGATAAACGTAATAAAATAACGTACCTAATAGATATCGCTGTCCCAAATACACATAATATACAAACAACCGTCGCAGAAAAAATACGTAAATATACAGAACTAGCAGGAGAAATAAAAAATATTTGGCATTCTAGATCCGTTTATATAATATCTTTAGTCATGTCAGCTACAGGGGTAACTCCGAAATCTTTAATAAATAATTTACAAAAATTAGATTTACCGGTTAATTTGTATATTAAAATTCAAAAAATCTATTATAATAAACACTTGTAATATTGTAAAAAAGTTTTTGAACACAGATATTTCAGGCACAATGCTGGTATTTTGATCCCGCGTTTTGAGCCTAATCCTTTGATATCCTGTATATCTGGATAGGTGAATTTTTCCCGGCATTAGACTGTTAAGTTTTTGTGTGACCATGACTGATCATATGAAGACTTATCTGGTTGTATAATACTGAGAAGTGTGGATGGCAATTCTGCCGCCGCGTAAATTTTTTTTTAATGAAATATCTTATCAAATAAATTTGCATAACAAGCTACCTCACTAGGCATCGCATGTACTAAGGTAGTGTAAACATAGTTTTCATTCATCACAATATTTCAAAACTAGATCAAAAATAAAATAAAAATATTATTATGAATAAAAAAATTTAAATACATAAAATAACATCAGATACAACCTTAGAGAAACCTGACCTAAGAATTTATTTAATTTTCTATGTTAAAATAAACATTCAAATTGTTCTTTCCGACCATAAAACATACTTTCATATTTTTAAGCACTATATATTTTATACACACCACATCAAAAAATAAAAGCTATTTGGGCATACGTCCATCTTCAGTTTTTATCATTAATTAAAGCTACATAACAAAAGACGCACAGACCAACGTTGAAAGCAATAATTAAGGAGGAATAAGTTAAATTAGGGGTTATTATAAATAATAACAAATATTCAGATCTATTTCAAAAATATGATCACCAAAACTCTTCTGAGAGCCTTCAATATCAACCTTAATAATAATAATCATTTAATCATGGCTCATACCCTCATCTCTTCAGACGAGTTTTTGTGAAGGATATAAATAGGCGTCGCGGCGCCTTTGACGTCATAGTGTAATAATAGTATGTAATTGTTGAATTAATGTAATAGAAATCAATCACCGATGTACAAATCAGAATAACACCATTTTATCTCCATTGAATTCTGAAATCGCATTTATCTACGTCTGAACTGATAACAGAGCTATTTATTATTTTTCCCGTTTTATTATCAACTAGCTTTTATAACCCGGCAATGCTCGGGTTTAAAAACAGATATTCATCCAAATATGTGAGTTAAAACTACACAATCTTATTGAAAAACTGAACTTAAAATCTATTTAGCAGCAAAAAAAGTACATGTCATAATAATAATCAGCTCTATGCGTGCCAAAATCATATATACAATACATACAGTTTGTCAAAAAATAGTTGACAAATAATCGAGGGCGCTGTTATCTTTCACAAAAAGGATTGAGCGCTTTTTCCTTCTATCCTTGCATACATCTTTCGCTTCCGTCACTGTCATACAATTCCTCATGCATGCTCTCCTGTTCAATGTGCTCAACACGTGACCGCCCTGTAGGATTTGATTTAAATGATCTTGCTTTTGAACCTCGGACGTCCACGTCTCCGAGCACCATTCCTCTCAGCCAAATATATCTTCTTTGTCATTCCGTCCTCATTCATTCTTTCCACATGCCCAAACCATTGTAACATATTTATATTCATCCCTGTAACCACACCAACTTTCATTCCACATTCCTTTCGTAAATAACTGTTACACACACAATCTCTCAGACCTTTACCACACATCCTTCTCAACGATCTCATTTCTACCACTTTCATCCTTCTCTAAACATGTCCACGTCTCACTTGCATACATGAGTGTTGGCACTAAGATAGCAGAGTGCACTAACCATTTAGCTGTGGTAGATATGTTCCTATTTGCAATTATTGGTCGGATTGCACCATTTACCTTATTGCCAGCAACTTTTCTCCTTTCAATCGCTTTCACACTTCCCATCTCTCGTGAACAAACTATCCAAGTACACACATTCGTCAACTTGCTCTAACACTTCGTTGTCAATCATTACCTGTCATACTGTTCTCTCACTTCCTCTTTCAAAGACCATGACTTTGGACTTCTTTTACATGATAAAATCATTTAATAAATACTTAGCATTTTCACCTTCAGAAGCATATACTGGTTAAATGGCTGCATAATGATAGACATCATCTAACTAAGGATATCCTCACAATTACACATCCATGAAAATATGCTGTTAACTGTAATATTTTACATTAAAGGGAAAATAAAACAGACTCGTAATTATAATATAAAACTATTTAATAAAAACAGTAAAATAAATATAAGAAATATGTAGTGTAAAATTCAACAGTGGACCGGTGTCAGAACCGTGGAGGAGCTGTTTCGCGCCGCCCAGGACAGGGAAGCTTTCTCTCAAATGGTCGTCAACGTCGGGGGGACCCGGCAAGACACATGAAGAAGAAGAAGAAGTGTTATACAAATGCACTTTTTGGCGAATGGAGTAGATATCAAAATCATCCTGGACGGCCTTCCCTATGTTTTCTTTTATAATTCTTCTTATAGAACTCACAGATAATCCTGAAAGAAAAGAACATTGAAATTCATCAGCAATACAGTAATTTAACTTCCTAGAAACACGGGATTGTCATATAAGTGAGTCATCGAGACATTCCATACACAATCATTTAATGATGCATTATTATTAAGCATCTGAGACATTCACTTCAGCTTTTTATAAATAAAGCTAAAGCTTATTCTAATATTCGGTAAAATAATTTGCCTTTTTAAGTAAATTCATTACATTAAATATATTTTAAGAAGGCACAGAATTGAATAGTAATCTTGTAATAGAAATACAATTAAGAGTCGTCAAACATAAAAAAAATACAATTTAAAATATTAAGACAGTGCTTACCAGTCAAATCAATGTTTTTTGGAAAACATTGTTAATGTACCAGCGTAGTTTTTGAGCTTCAAACTCCGCTTAACACTGGGAATATTTCTTGAAAACATTTTTTTTAGATACACTACGTATTGTTTTATTCAGTTTTATATTTTTAAAGTCTTTTAAAATCAAAACAAAGTCACAAAATTTACCGGATCGCCAAACGCCATACAATTGACAGATCGGACAGTGTTGCCAGTGTAACTAATTTGTGTTTTATAATCGGTACAATAATACCTGTTGCATTGTGAAAAAGGGAATGGTGAGAAAATAATTATTCTAAAGTAGCATTCACATTGCTTCACACTGGATGATCATTCAGAGTGTCAGGGTCAAACCTGTTCATCGAAAGTGAACACGTCTGTTCACATTTGTTCATCCTATGCTCTCACTGCCATGTCAACACTCTCAGTCATGTTGTATTTTGACATATTTTCGTACAAAAATATAATTAAATAAATAAAAAAATGAAAAAAAGCCCTTAAAACAAATCAATATAGTTCTCGACTGCATAATAATTTTGTATATGATTCTGACATTCTATACAAATTCATAGAGAATAAAACAAAAAATAAGATAAAATTTGTTTATGGTCGTTTCAGTGAAAGGTCCTTTCATCGAAATTATGACGGGCTGTTATCGCTTTCATCCGTCATCGCTAGTGATCATTATTGATGAAACGCCCGTTCACACCTTTTTATCTTGGAGGTTTATCCGGAGTGATCACTGAAAGTGAACAAATGTGAACGACCCTTTATAAAACTGACGATATTTATTCCTATACTATTTCGAAAATTTAGCGATGGGGGGGGGGGGTAGAAATTGAAATATGAAACAGAATTGTGAACAGTATGATTTATATCATTTTTGGGTAGATGGCGCTCTTGTAGCTGACTGAACCCATAACTTCTCCAATTTTTTAATCAAATATAATAGTTTATCGATTAAGTTTTTATTTATTTTTATTTTCCGACCAAAATAAAGTGTTTTTTTTATTTGATAGTTTTGTTTTTTGTGTTTGTTTCTTAAAATTAAGTGATAAATTTTAATAAAATTAAATCTAATACCTAAAATTTGTGACAATAAAAATAGTTTACATGATTTGTATTTTAAGAGTAATAAAAATAAATTAAAGTGACAAATAATATTGTAAATGCGCTCTTGAGGTGATTTCATTACAAAAACAGCGCAATATAAGTGATCTAATAATAATCATGTTGGAGTAAAAATTATATTTTTCCCATGTGTAAGGTCCCATTGTGCGGTATTTTCTTGGCAAAATGCAGGTAATTTTGGTCACACAATCTGGCAACCCTGATTTTGACACTTAGTATCTCTATGCTTATTATGACAGTTTTGAATTGTTTACGTTTAGTGTTAGAAATTCTATAATTATTTTGAATTTAGAATACTTTCATGAAATTTAAAATAACTGCAAACCATACAATAATAATTTTATTATACGAAAGTACAAATCGCGGACATTATTCTTTATTTGAAATGTAATTATATTCCTAAAAAATAGATGTAACGCAAATAATGCTTTAGAGCCACAAATTTCTTTTCAGAGTGAGTCATAAAACAGAATTATAAAGTTGGTATGCAATTCTAACAATTATCTATATCAATAGACAGTATCTTAATATCTAAATTTTGAAAATCTTATGTTTTTAGATGCATGTTTTGAATAAATGAAATACTTCTAATGAAACAGATTGATGCAAGCATAATATTGAAATGATATCCTTTACAAAAGTGCCTAACTACCATTATGTTAAATGCAAGTTTTAGAAATGTTATCTATGGCTTGGTATAGTTATATTATATGATGACATTATATTATGAGATAATTAAGAATGATGCATCTCACACCCTTTTCTGTGATTGTTATAACAGATAACTTTATTTAGAAATTAAAAGAAACTCAGAATATCCTTCAATAAAATAAGAACAATAGTATTGTTGTAGATATGAGTTTTTTTATTTTATTTTGATGTTTACCTTACTTTGACAAAAGAACATTGAAGCATCATTGAATTAGTTCTGTGTTTTTGATATTATTGGTAACCATATTTTGAAATAAAAAGAAACTGAATATCAACAATAAAATAAGAACACATATTAATAGCATGGTCGTAGATATATGAGATTTTTAGTGATTTTCAAGTTTACCAAACATCGACAAAAGATCGTTGATACATCATCATTTATAAATTAAATCTTTATAAAAGTATACATATTAAATGTTTTCAGCTCGCCTACTGGATGATACATATCGTACAGAGGACATAAAAGTCAAAAAACAAACAAACTAATGAACTGATGTACCAACCAAAATATTAATGTATTGGATTCTATGTCATTCATGTCGGCCATTATGAAATTAGCCCAAGATGTCAAAAATATGCAATTTTAACTTGCATAATTCAGGAGTTTTTATCATAATCAAACACAACAATTTATAACCAAAATAATCCCCAAATGTTTAGTTTCAGTACTGATGTATTTCGCATCACATCCATTGTGAAATTAATTCAGTACACTGAAAAATGTTCGACCATGAATATTGCTACTTACAAAAACTTTCATAGATTTTTCCATACAAATTTTATTATTATAATTTCTTTATCAATACATAAGATATTTTAAATGTTTTTAGCCTTGAACGTGCCCAGGAGATGAGACCTCGTATAGAGTGTATTATTTTACTTCTGTCTTTCCTTATTTCAGAGTCCATAAAGGACATACGCACATACGAACCGACTCAAATATTTATGTGTGGATTAATCAACATCTCTCAAAGGATAGGAGGGGTAAACATAGTAATTAAATTAAAATCTCTTAATTTCATAGGTTATAATTATATAGAAATAATACTTTATGTAAAAAAAGTCTATCAATGTACTATCGGCACGGAAACTAATAAAGATTTCACAGATTGCCAAAGATACTGCATATTTTACGCTGCTTAGATCGGAGATTACTAAATATAAAACAACAACCCTAAATCTTTCTTTTGTTATCATGAGTTATCATCCTTTTCCAAATTTGAGATGATCAAAGATCAACATTATTTACAGATATTTAACTATGAATGCAGAGATGTTTGTATTTTAACTGGCTACAATGTAGTTTAATCAATACGATGAAAATTTTCCTCTATCCTCGGGAAAATTTTATTAAAAAAAAAGTTCGATTCATTTGAATCAATCACAAGTCTTTATAAAAAAAACTATGAAGCGGATTGCGCAATAAGTTTGCAATTTTAAAGCGTTTCAAACTGCCGTTTGCATGCAAACTCGCTTCGTTCCACACTGTTGTGATGCAATAACTCTTCGATCTAATTGTTTGAGTTTTTTTTTATATTATTAGTTTATTAATTTATTAAACAATAACAGAATTAAAAATGTGATATTTTCTCAGTTTCAATGTTCTTGGATCGTTGAGGATTTGCAAGTAAACCCCTCATTTGTCTTATTCAAGTGGTGATTAATATAAAATTGTATACTTTATTAGTTCTTGTATTTTATTCAGCTTAAAAATAATATTAAAACCATCTTTAAGCTCCTCAGCTAAATGTGTTAAATGTCGTTTCTGAACAGCCCGTATTTTTACAATAAGCTATCTCCATGAAAACAGTATAGGTACTTAGTAGGCTTTTTTACAGTTTGTTTAGAATTTATTAAGTTTAGGTAAACGCATAAAAAATCGATTATTTTGAATTATAGAATGTAGATATGTAGTAGTTTGTCTTGAAAATAACAATCCAGTGTAATATTGTGGTTTCATTTAGCACAAAAATCATTATTTCACTTATTTTAGAGGCATTAACTATGTTACAATTTCTAGATATTTTTAAATAAAATATTTAAACTTGAATTACTACGTTTACATATTTATTACATTTATTTAAAATACGCTATAGCGATTTCAGTGCACTTGCACCATTGACGAGCTTTTCAAGACAGTCAGTCTTGACAATTTGACAATCAATTCTCTTGTATAATTGAAATCCATTCATCCTTTCTTACCATTTGTATAAATTCACTCTCAAAATCTGTATATAAGATAAGGGTTTTCTGTGGTTTCCCCATAATCGTACAAAGGCAAATGCCGGAGATGTTTGATATAAGACCGTCCATAGCGGCTCATAATTATTATAGTATGGTTGACGATACATGATAATAACGCATCTCTTTAATTTTAATTTTTACCTATTGTTTTCTGTTTGCCACATACTTGACTTGTAATGAAGCTTCACTTTACTTTTGCCTGACGATGAGAGCGGAAGCTCTTGAATGCCGGCTCCCAAAAATAAATAAAGTCAATAGTGAAATAACTATATATTGTGTTTCATTTTAAAAATTATTAATATGAACTTCCTCCAAGAACCGTCGGTCGATTAATTAAACTTTAATATTAACCGTTTGTTTGGTCAAAAGGAACTTTAAATGGTAAAAAATGAAGACGAACTTATTAGTTTGAAGATTATTATTTTGTATTACAGTTTTTGTAAGCTTGAATGTTAATCACGTAAATATTATCATAGCTTACAACAATTATACAGAACATGAACAAAGCAATGAAAATAAGCTGAGAGTAGATATTTATTGTGAGTTAACATTTTTATGTTTATTCGCCTTTCTTAAATCACAATATCACAAAGTGTACTACGAAGCTTTCTGCATTTGTATCTTACGAATACAAATAATAATAATAATGAAAACAACTTTATGTTCTCCGCTGAAAAATCGACAAAAGCTTCGCTTGTATTGTATAATGAGGGAGCGTTTTACATACGAATTTGTCATTATTTGAAATGGGATGGCGTCAACACGTTTGTCGACAAAACTGTAATAAAAATGTGCGTTCGTTGGTGAATATGTTCTATATTTAAATTTAACGCATGAAACTACCATATAAGGCATAGAAAAGACAACGTCACCTTATTCGGTAGTGCCCCGGACGGGACTTGAACCCGCACTCGGTAGTTTCATGTGTTAAACTTACATATGTGACTAATGTTAATTGTAAAAATAACATCGATATAACATGTTCTATATTGTTGTTTATAGAATATTTTTGCACTTAGAAGACAAACGGTAGAGAAATTTATGTAAAATAAAAAAATACATTGTAATTTTCACTCAAATAATTTTTCAATCTTTTACAATATTTAGGAACAAATTGGAGACATCGATCTTTAATATAGTTTCCAGCGCCCTTGAGAGGAATGCTCCATTTCGGCGCCGAATAAATCCGACAGACATATTAAAAGCTTTCAGATTTTATTTCAAGATGTTATCTTAGAAGCCTAAGAACTTACTTATGTTTTTATAGTTTTTGTAGTAAAAAGTCAACAAATTTGTAATGAAAGTGAAGATTACTTTGTTTATAGTGTCAAAACAATGTTATTTTAATAAACCTAATTGTATTTCATTGTTCATTTAAGACGATTTCCTAGTGCTCAAATTTAGTAGGTACTAAATTGATATTGGGCTATTGCGCTTTTTCATATATCCACTCACTGCTCTTCGCATTTATACAGAGTTGCTGTATATTTTATATTACTTTGTGACTTTATCTACATACTTAGATATTCACAATCTTGTCATGTCATATTGCGTTGTAGCACTTTATTGATTTCAAATAGAAACATCCGACATTACGGACTTGTATATATTTACAAAAACCTATTACAACTTTGTGATTATATTTTTTGTCATCAACGTCTTTCACAGAAAAGAGTTTTATTTACACATTTTGTGTTTTGAACGGCAATGTTTTTCTGCTTTCTATGATCAATACGAATCCTCAATTCCTAGACTAACCCAAATGGATGTCTTTAGTATAATATGTATGTACATAATTTTGAAACCTTTTTTTAAAATCAAAACACTGTTTTTATTCTATGTATAGTAGGTAACAGAAATATAATAGAAATTGACATAGATATAACTCACTTTTCAAATTATGTTCCTCTAATAAAAGATTTGCTTCGTTCCTTGTTTGCATAATTAATGTTCTTAGTAAAAAAAATAGAATTCAGTAAAATAAACAACCTTGAAAGATTTATGTATATTTAACACATAAGGCTTAGAAAAGACAACTTCACCTTATTTAGTAGTGCCCCGGACGGGACTTGAACCTGCAACCCATCCATTCTGCTAGGTGTGCTTTTCCAATTAAGCTTTCGGGCGACATGCCTAAGGTTCTGATAATCTCACTTACGAGTATAAGCCCCAATGACAGCTTATGTGTAGGTTTTGTCTTGGGGTATTTAGTTTGGGTACCGCATGCTGGATACTTCCAAGTTAAGGTAGATAGAATTGCATCTATCGTTACCTAACTTCTAGTTATTTCCCTTTAACGAAATCTATATCGTAGAATGACTATCAAACTGAACATTGTTTAATATTATTTCTATTAAAAAAGAATACTACCTGCCTATTTTGTATCATGTAATCAAAGTAGAAGAACTAGTTATAAATATGTTTAATTAGGGTTACTTATGTTTTTTGTATATAATATTATTATGTACATTGTTTTATTATACTTAGACTTATTTCATATTGTTGTAGTTTTGTAAGAATTGCTTATCAAATACTAGCCCAGGGGTCGGCAACCTTTTAGCTGTGGTGTGCCAAGCCACTCTACCAATATGATTCAGGGTGCCGCCTTAATTCTAAATTATATAATGGGGTTCTAGAGGAGAAGAATTTTATACCAAATTTATCTTTTAAACATATTTATTAAAAAAATAACATAAAATTCTAACATAATTTTTTTTTTAATGCGAACCTTGTCCCTGATTACTTTGTAGAGTGCTATTCAGAACCCCATCGCGTGCCAAGTCTGGCACGCGTGCCATAGGTTGCCGACTCCTGTACTAGCCTATAGATATAAAAGAAATGTTTGTATTGTCAGAACCCATTGACAAACAAAAACATGGTTTATTGGGACTGTATTAATTTTTTTTTGTTAAATTTGTTATAAATTTGAATAAAGACAAAAAAATAATCTCAATTTGTATTGGTTTACTTTAATGAGACATTTGTATCGTTTATACTTAATAGTACCTACTTCAATTTACTTGTTGAATGTCAGCTAATATTACCATGAAGTTTAAATGCTCAGTTTGATGCAAAGTTAAGCAAGCAAACTCATCATGATACTGTGCTTAATTCCAATTAGTCTGATAAAAAAGTGATATTCTATATCCTAGTTTCAAAAGATATTGCTTTATGATTTATTCTAGTTAGTATCCACCACTATACTGTTCGGAAATCTTTGAGAATTCTAGCGTTTTTATTGGTAGATTTTTTTTATTTCACAAGAATTTCGATTGGATAGAATTCACAGGTCAAATCAAAAAGTTTCTTTGACATTTTTTCTTTTAAATCCAGATCATTTTCTTACCCCTAGGGACATAAGCGGTATTTTCTTTACCTATCAATTTCATAAAACAAGTTTTTACCACCATTTTTTGTATTTATACCTACCTACTGTTTAAATCAAATCACTTTTTGTAAGTGTACCAAAATTGAGGAAAAACACCTACCTAATTGTATGGAAAAAATCACAACAAACTCGATGATATTAACTCAAAATTTATACTATTATTTTCCTAGTGAGCGTACATCATAAGCTACTCTAAAGTACACTATTTTCTCACGTAGTATCCCAAATGGATTAGGCAGAGAGAACTGAACGCCACACATGTCTATCCCTTTTACATCGGTCGGTCTACGTCAGCGCCACATATCTACGTCGGTCATGCTTTGTACAAAATATGTAGGTTCTATTTCACAGTTACAAATACTTCGCTAATCTTGAACACCCGGCGAATATATTATTCTACTTATACTAGAGCAGTTGTTACCCATACTAATTTGTACATTAGTGTGTAGTAGGGCGTTAATTTTAAATGGAAAAATAGGGTGCGAGCGAGAAATTTACCCGCTCTGTGTAAAGTAAACGAGATGATAGAGTTTAATGTGTATCGCCGTGTTAGTACCCATAATACAAGATTCATATCTTAGTTTGGGACTAGCTCGGTCTGTGTGAATTGTCTATACGTGTTATGTTATGTGTTATGTAATGTTAAAAAAAAAAATTATCGACCGATGGTTCTTGGTGGAAGTTCATATTAATAATTTTAAAATTAAACACAATATGTAGTTATTCCACTATTGACTTTATTTATTTTTGCGAGCCGGCTTTCAAGAGCTTCCGCATTCCGCGTTTCATTTTAAAATTATTGAGATGATAGAGATAAAAATATTGTAAGATATTCGTCTTGAATAGAATATTAATTTTGTTCATTAGTTGTTTAGTGACTGTGGCAGAAAAGTCAATACAAGGTTACTTAATGTATTTAATATATTTAAGATTCTTAGGACACGAGTTGGATATTTGCATCTGTAAGTAGGTACTGTTGGCTCTCGTGAAGATCACTGACTCTGGCACACACCAAACAACAAATGGCTTGGTATTGCACAATACTCCATATTTTATATTCTGTTCTATGGTCAGAGACAATGCACCTGTCAATTTAAATTGACAGTTCGCACCAAAGGTGTGCAATCTGTGGAAAGTTCACTAAATAATAATTTATACGCTACAGCGTGTATGGAAGGCATGTCGCTGACGAGTTGATAATTATTCTGTGTTAAAAACATAGTGAACAATTTAATTAAATAGTTATATAGGTTAAAGTCCTTATCATGTACAATATGATAGTGGAACTATGATAAAGGTGTTTGTTTCACATAACCAAAAATTATTATCAGAGCGTTGTGTTGTCATGTATACATAGTTACCTAAATTACAATCATAATAAATATTTGCACTCTGCTATCTTAGTGCCAACACTGATGTATGCAAGTGAGACGTGGACATGGTTAAAGAAGGATGAAAGTGGCATAAATGCAGTTGAAATGAGATCGTTGAGAAGGATGTGTTGTAAAAGTCTGAGAGATCGTGTGCGTAACAGTGATATACGAAAGGAATGTGGAATGAAAGTTGGTGTGGTTACAAGGATGAATGTTAATAAGTTACGATGGTATGGGCACGTGGAAAGAATGAATGAGGACAGAATGACCAAGAAGATATATTTGACTGAGAGGAATGGTGCTCGGAGACGTGGACGTCCGAGAATCAAATGGCAAGATCATTTAAATCAAATCCTACAGCACGGTCACGTGTTGAGCACATTGAACAGGAGAGCATGCATGAGGAATTGTATGACAGTGACGGAAGCGAAAGATGTATGCAAGGATAGAAGAAAGTGGCGCTCGATCCTTTCAGCCTATCCCGCAAGGGAAGCGGCGTGATGATATGTATGTATGTATGTATGTATAAATATTGTAATATTAATAACTTTTCTATTTTTGAAGAGGTAACACTATGAAAGCTCATTTTTAAATTTAGTATATATATATATATATATATATATATATATATATATATAGTAATAAAAAATGAAACACTGTATAACTTTCACTAATTAATATATTGCTAAGAAGCTTTTCGGACATACGTCCATCCTTAGTAATAAATATCTTATAACTAATGAAAAATGACAAAAAGCCACAAAACGTTAAATATTATAAATTATTGAGGGTAGGGGGGTGGGCGGGGTTAGTGGAATTATAATAGAAATAATATAACAAACGTAACTGTATTAACATTCATCTTATTAACACCCACCTACTTTTTAGAGCTATGGTGGTTTGGACATGTTGATGATGAATGAACGAGGTAAGAATGACAAAGAGGATACTTGTTTAAAAGAAAGGGTGTAAGGAAGCGCGGGCGTCGAAAAACTACGTGGCTTGATCACGTGGGTTAAATTCTCAAAGACGGATGTGTGTTGAGTAAGAGGAACCGACGTGCGTGCATGAGAAATTGTATGAATGTTGAGAAGTGAAGAAAATGTGTAAGGATAGATGTATTTGGCGTTCCGTTCTTTCTGCCTACCCCAATAGGGATACTTCGTAAGCGTATAGTATAGTACTTTTAAGATACATGAAAATGTAACATACGTCAGTTCTATGTAGATACGTACGTAAACATAAGACGTAGCGTCAAAAATTACAGTAATTTTCCTTGTTATAAAGTAATAGTCTGTCGGTCGGTATATTACTTCATATTGCTAGTAAGTATTTACGATTGTATGTATCTATGTAGGTGATACAAACTATCGAGTTTCTTATATATTATTACGACCTAGTTTTAGAGCACTAATAGTGGAGATAATGCTAGTACCAGTGAGTTCTCCCTTCTACCACCACATATTAATATATATCCCCATTATATTCCGTATGTCACAGTAATACCTCGACATTGGATGTAGGTTTACTGGAAGAAATTACCGCAAGACAATATGTACGCCTTTTGTAAAATTTATTTTTGACAATGAATTAATGTTTATTATTATATTCGATGGAAGTCATATTTTTTTCTCATTTTCTCCTTGGGCAATTATTATTAGTCCCACACGGTGGTGGGGTCTGCCTTTCTTGTTTTATTTCGCCACTTGGTTCTGTCGAGTGCATCCTCATGGGAAACATCGCGGATCTGCATGTCTTTTCTTTTTTTTTTTTTTTTTAATTGATAATTATACAATTTACAACAATAATCATTTACTTATAATTATACAGTAAGCAAAACAATTCATTCCCTCAAATATGAGCAGAGCTCGTCTTATCTACATAACTTCTACTTCATGCCATCTGCGCTTTTGCCTTCATCTTGGTCTCTTACCGGTAACTTTGATGCATTGAGCTTTATTGCCTACATACTCAGGAAGTAATATTACTTTGAGCACGAAGCAAAGAATTTGTGTCCTACTCAAAGTTTTTGAAAGTCCTATAAAAGGCAGATGTTCGAAAAAATAAAGACATTT
Source organism: Athripsodes cinereus (assembly GCA_947579605.1). Lineage (NCBI taxonomy): Eukaryota > Metazoa > Arthropoda > Insecta > Trichoptera > Leptoceridae > Athripsodes > Athripsodes cinereus. The sequence goes on from OX388306.1 coordinate 38,174,800, forward strand.
TCCATTGATTGAATTTATGATCTGCTAACAAGAAGACTCTGTCAATAGACTCGTGGTGCCTCGTAGAGCGGATCTGGCTAACAATGCTGATCGTGCCTTCTGTGTGGATGGTCCGTTGCTGTGGAAAAAAAATCCCTATGACTTTCAAACTCTGGAGAGTGTGGAGGTGTTCAAGCCAGGATTAAAGACCCTTTTGTGCAAGAGTTGTTATGATTCTTAAATGGGCCCTTGCAGTGGTTTTTCCACGAAACGGCGCATCTTAAAAAACTGTCTAGTTATTAATTAATATTATAAGTAGGTACTTAGGCAAAATTTAACAGTTGGGACACACGAGTGCGTAAATCATAATTCTACTGTATATTGTTTTCCTCCCCACATTGTACCACCATATTATTATTGTAAGCAGACAATTTATGAACTCTTGGCATTTCTTTCTTTCTTTCTTCTTTCTTTCTGTTGTTGTTGTTTTACTATTTATAACTATTACTATATGTGTGTACATACTTATATCCACCGCATATTAAGTACTAAACATATAATATAGGCATTGTAATAATTATTTTGTTGAATTGGATTCGACGTTATGTTTTTCTTCTTTCTTATTCGATTTCTATAGATAATAATATTTAATGTCTTTATTACTTTATTACTCTGAAAGCAATATTAATCATGGATTTTTTTGGAGATAATAACTGAAGGTTTTAATATATTAGTATTCATTCCGGCTTAATTGGACGACATCGCATTCTAGCGATAAGCTCGCCCTCTGTACATTGAATTGAATAAATGATAATTTTATGATACTTTATACTAATTTAAAATATTATAACTAATGTACAGTGAATAATAAAATATTTAAATTAATTAATTTATAAAAAAATATCCCCCATAATTTTGAATTTATCATCTGTACCTATTCAGTAATTAGATATATTAGAATTGTAAATTTAACTCATGAAACTACCATATAAGGCCCAAAACTACCATACCCGGATAGGAAATGAACCCGCATCCCTAACCTTACCAATGGAGGAGTGCTTTGTCCAATTGGTTTCCCTTAAAATATAACGTTTATTTCAGTTTCCCTGATGATGCCTACAAGCAAAGGCGAAAACTTTCGGATTTGATATCTAACGTAGTGAAAATTAAACAGTGTTTACAAATAATATTTTTGTTCTTTATTTATTTAATTACAAGAAAAACTTATATTAAGTATTTTTGTATCCCACTTGTCAGAAATTCCGTAATGGTTTGTATGTATGAATATTCTTAACCCATTCTTGCATAATGTTCTTATTCTGATTACCTCCCTCATAAAAAAAAACATGTAAAATTTGGTTTCTACAAAGTGACACAATAACTTTTACAGCAGGCACAATATTTTATATCGCGCTGTCAGAACATAGTATTCCATCACGTTTCAACAAGACCATACTTATAATAACAATTTTATGTTATAACTGACTGTTTAAGCTATAAACTTAAAGAAGACGTTAAAATAAATATTTTATAGTCACATCTGAGACATTAAAACAAAACGTTCAACGCAACAACTTGAGTTGCTAAGTACTGTCAGTGTTCAGTAAAAGTTTAATATGTTCCTGTTGTAACAATGAATGTGGTCTCCAGAGGGTTAAAGTTGAAATAACTTTATATATATAATGAGTTACAATCCATTGGATTGGTCTGCAACGAGTTTGGTTTTTCTTCTCCATTCGTCTCTATTCTCGGCCAGTCTTTTCAGCTCTACGTATGAGCCACAGTTCATATCACTCTTCAGTTGGTCCATATATGCGTCTCTTGGTCGGCCTCTGCCATTTGTCCCCTCGGTCTTACCCTCCGCGATGGCTATGAGTAGTCCTGGGTGCCTGATGTTGTGGCCAATCCAGTTAGCTCGTTGTTGGCTGATTCTCTTAAGGAGTTGCCTTTTTTCGCCTACCCTGGTTAATACTTCTTCGTTTTCGACGTGTTTCGACCAATGGATCTTAAGCATGCGTCTGTAGCACCACATTTCAAAGGCTGCCAACCGTCCGCTTTCACTCTTGCTGATGGTCCATGTCTCACAACCATAAAGCAGAATGCTCCATACAAAGGCTTTAGTAATAACTTTATTTGTCGGATATTTAAGGACAAGGATTCCTATTTATCCGCTTAGGTGACAATTTATTTATATTTCAACTCTCTCTAGTATGTCAGTACTACTATGCCAGTGTTGGCATCTCCGACCCTACCATGTCAGTGGACGGGGGTGCCGGCTGACGTAGTAGATCCCATCTTGAGACCCGCACACATTCACGAATGCCTTGAAGTGTGAAGCGTTTGTGACATTTAAAAACACTTCCCCAAACCAGATGGGTCGAGAAGAGTCAACAGTCATACTCAGAATCATTTCCTCTCTTGCATCCATTATCAAAAGACATTCCCAGAGGATATGTTCCGCATATTGAGCTCCTATCCCATATGTGCACTATGGATTATCAGTCAGTGCTTACTCAAAAAGTTTACCAGAAGGCTAATGGTCGATTTCATTAATAGGTTGGATCATAACTGGGTGATAACTAATTGTAGAAATTTATTACTCATTTTTTGCTATTGTGTTAAACGGACCGCCTGAAAATACCGTATTATAGAAATCTTGAAAATTACACCAACAGCATTTTCTTCATTTTATTTCCAAAATAAACTTAAGGACAGATGAATTTGAAAAACTTTTGAATTTTCTCGTTTGATAGGTTTATTTCAAAAATCTTCAGAATTTGTGAAAAATCTTTTGTGGTATTTTCAATCGCAAAGTTCGGAAATTCAATTTGTTTTGAATCCGACGGCTAGACGCTGTGGATAATATCAATAAAATGGATATAACTGGCTTTGAAGGTCATATAAATTACACTTTATGATAACGAACAAGTTTTTCTCTGTAGAAAAAAATATTTAGCTGGGCAAGTGGCCAGTTCACTTAAATTAAAAACTATATACATAAAGATTCCTTTATAAACGACTTTGTGATTCATTGATATACTAAAATTTCAGCAAAAGGTTATATACGATGAATTGCAATTTGAAACAATTTCATAACAATAAACTACAAACTTCATGAAAGTAAGCATAATATTTGTGTTTATTTATTTATTTACTAATCATCAACAGCACAATACAGACAATATAATATATACCTATATCAAAACAAACAAGGCAAGCAAAAAAAATCACTATATCGCCCTACTAAGAAGTATAGGTACACATTTTTACAGTTTATATTAAGTAGATATGTTAAAAGAGTTTATATTATTATATTTTATAAGTCTGGAAAACTCAGACATTCAGGCATCCCTTACAAACTAAATGTTCGTGTCTTAAAATTAACATTTTTTTTTACTTTTCAAGTTTTATATATCTGCGTTTCTAATTTTATTGAAACCTTGATAATTATTTTGATTTGTTGCGCTATCCAATGTCGAACAATTTTGATTTTAGATGGATATGATTATTTCAACAAGATATTCGTGTATCTAATTCAATAAAAAATCATCCCAATCCTTCCATAAAATCGGAAGATACTATGTAAGCATTGAAAACCAGTGTTTTATGAGGATTTTGGATATAAAATGGTATGAACATGTCACAAATGATGCAGTACGCCGACGCACCCAGCAGAGACCTGTAATCTCCGTTATACAGGAGAGACGATGTTCCTGGTTGGGTCATGTTCTGAGAATGCCCAATGATAGTTGACAAAAGATAGCACTGTTCTTCCATCCGCAAGGGTTCCGTTGACCCGGTTGTCCTTCTTTCACAATACACCATTCCTATAACAACGACATCAGAGCGCAGAGAATGTCTTGGGAAGAGGTAACACAATTGACACAGAGTCGCTCTGAATGGAAGAGGCTGGTTTCCGCCCTTTGATGACGATGATTAAATAAAAATCATGTATATTCAACATAACATACAATGATTTTATCGCCAGGATAGAGACTCTCCTTTGATTCTGTTTCTTTTTGATGATATTTTTTGTGCTTTTTCTCTCTCTCGCTGTTTTTTTTTTGTTTTTTGACTTGGCAATTCTTTTCATTTTCCCTGCTGAGATCGTCTTGGCCAAAAGCTGTTATGGTCTTAGTGCAGGGTGATATTTTAATAATAATAATATTCGTCTATGAAGATGTGATTCCAATTACATTACAAACAATAAGTTGTTAACAACTTAAGTACGCAATCAGTTGAATAATGATAGCAATATTATTATAAAAGGTATTTGCAAAGGAAATAGAGATATAGTTTAATCGTTTTAAAACTGGTTTGAAACTTGGTTGTTGATTGTATGTAGGTGGTTATAATAATAATAATTGTTGATTTCATTAGGAAGTTTGTTTAAATTATTAATTAATCTTAGTTTACTCGCAAATACATCAGTATCATTTTGTGGTTACGAAAGTTTTCATCAAATCAAAACTAATTCCTTAATGTTTTATTTGCATATCTCTTACCATACGTATCAATCCCTTTATTATATTTTCTTTGTATATTTTGGTCAACAATAATTAATTTAATGTCAATGCTCAATAGCATACAGAACGTCTTTTATGTGCCATAAAAAAGTACCTATATTAGGCATTTCGAATGGGTACGGTTGCCACATCTCATCGTTGAACTGATATTTATTTATTTATTTTATTCTTCACTTTACATTGGTTACAATATTACAAAATAAAACATGTAATTTTATTTACTTTTCGTGTACTTTGCAAATGTAAATCGATTGACAATGTAACACAAAAGATGTCTCTCTCAGTAAAGATATACCTAGTAGAAAAAAAACTTTTTTTAATTAATTTCATTGTGGAATTCTACTACTAAACACTGACACAGTGAAGAACTTTAAAAGTGTCCATCTCAAAGCTGCATTTTTTGAGATATTAATTTATTTATTTAATCATTTACAGCCTTTGACAAGCTTTTCATACGTTTCTTTTCATCATGTCGTATTAGTACCCATAATACAAGATTCATATCTTAGTTTGGGACTAGCTCGGTCTGTTTGAATTCTCTATACATGTTATGTTATGTTATCATATTTTTCATTTAATACAACATTCATTATTATGCTCCACAAATAAATACACAAAAACACCTTTTTTATTATTCTTTAGACTTTCCGCCCAATATTGATTTATTTTGCCATAATTTATTGCGGCAAAATACGGCAAATTACGAGTTGTTTACAATAAAATTATAAAATATTAACACACACATTAAAATTCATCTACTCTACAAACAACAAACATTCAAGTACTTCTCAGATTTCAACTCGTCATCAATTGGTGCCACTGAGAGATAGTCAGACTGTCACCAGCTTCAGAAGCAAATTGAAAACTGCACTCTTCACCGGCGCTCTTGAGACGGTCTAAGCACTGTTAAACGGCGTCAAAATAAAATCATCCAGAATCATCATCATCAATATATATTATATTACTATTCTTGCAAGCAAGCGATATATTATTAGGTGAATTATCCTATCAGCTGTTTCTGTCCCACTTATCAGTTATCGTCTGTAACGCTATGTTATGTAAATAACATTCCTATAGCAGGATGATTAGTGAGTACCTACCTACCTTCCTAGTAATTATGTAAATAGTATAATTATTATTCTCCTTATCAATTTATTAATATGTATTTATGTACGTGTTTCATTAATTGATGTAGTTGTTATAAAAATAATGCATTAGTTTTAATTAACGTGTGGCGTTAAAGGCTCCATATGCCACATCTACTTGAGTACCTTTGGTGCTTTGTCACGCGCACAATAAAGGATAGTTTGTAAACTTTTTTAACTGTAAACTCTGACCGCCCAAAAGCTCTTGAACACCTCTTTTTAGCTTTTTTTTCAACCCCAAAAGTGTAATATAGAATTTAAGACTCCCTCAGGGTGCGCTTCTGTTAAAAAAAAAACATAGTTAATTTTTCACTTAAATTTATTGAGAAACCTCAAGTACCTTCATCAAAACTTATATGCCGATTGACATTTTCAAGAGAACCCTATTGAAAATGTAATTGATTTATTATATTGACGAAACTGGGGTTTCTCAAAAAACTTGAGACTGAGTAAGAACACTCTATTGGTGAAGGTCATATAAAAAAAACTCCAAGTGTAAATTAATCGTTTTTAATAAAAAAAATACTATCATCTCTACAGTTACATTTTAATTGGACCATATTAATTAATTAAAACACTCTATTATTTCTTAGTTTAAAGGCATAGTAATTGTTAAGTTCGTTCATTAATCGGACCGTTAGTAAATGCGCGTCGGCGTCGTCGCTACCCGTTTGATACTCATCACTTTTACGATTATTTTCACAATAACAGCTTACTAGTAGGCAGTACTTAAACTTACTCAAGTATACTACATTATTATATGAAATACCATCAGTTAGCCTTAATATTCGAACTAAGTGGATGCTCTCACCATTTCATATAATATAATACAATATTTCCAACGCCCCGCTGTTTAACACAGTAGAGTGTAAGAATAATATCAGACATTTCGTAGATATAAACAGAAAGTTTTACTGAAAGTCGAAATATTCTAGCAAATTTAATGTTGAGCGGATCTCATTTTGTTGAATTGTGAGTAGGTACTTTTAATTTCATTTACTTACTCTTCTATTTTTAATTTTATCAAATAAAATATAAAAAAAATATATTATTGAGCACTGTTTAACCTCAACTTTGTTAGGTTAGATACCGAACGTTTTCGCCTATACCTACTTGAAAATGTATCCCTGAAAATGCCTTCAAGTATAGGCAAAAACGTTTGGTATCTAACCTAACAAAGTGGAGATTGAACAGTGCTCAATAATATATTTTAATATTTTATTTAATAAAATTAAAAATTAATTTCCACAGTGTAAACACAAAATCTCTTGAATTATCTTCTATTTTTTATTTCAATACAACCTTTTTTTTAATCAAAAGAATTTATGAGTCACTATGGAGTGCATAGAATATTTCTATTGTCCTGTAAATTGAACGTTTATTGTATTCGTACAGCTTCATTTATATGTTATTTTTTCTGTTGATGATATGTACTATTACTACTATACCATCACGGCATATCCCATAAGTGATTATCACTATGAAGTGATTTTTCCATCTAGCCATGTCATAGGTATTGACTTTAAGTTACGCGTTAACTTGTTATGTCAAAATATTATCAAATTTACTATCAAAAACTTTATTTGTATATAAACATACGCTCTACAAATGAATACGCTCTCTCCTTTTATGATAAGTGAATTTGTAAGAAGTTAGTTTTCAAGTGTTCTGTAGCTACAAGGTGTAATTACTTTGAAAGCAATATGTGGTTTAAGCTGATCATAGGATAGATGTTTAAAATTAAATATTTTTTACAGTCCGTGGCTTTACTAAAATTTTAAGAATGTGAATAGATAACTAAAGTTTCAATATTTTTGAAATATTGTTCGTTGCGAGTTTGAGATATTGGTATTTTTTTTTTTATGTAGGTTATATGAAAATTTTCTGACAACTATTGTTGTTACTTGCGTAAAAATCACTATATAGTGATAATCTCGCCACTGCACATCATCACATTTTTTCTCATGTATATTGCTCTGTTCATTTTGTTATATTATTAATGATGATGTGCAAGAAGAATAAATAAATTAATAAATAACGTAATAAAAATTAAAGTGGTACAATTAATTAATTGCTTATTCAACGGGTATATTTGGGTATAATCGACTGTGCTCAGGACAAAGGCATCAAACCACAATTTTGACAAAAGTCATTTTATGTTTTAAAGTCAATCATTTGTGTCTTTTACACATTCTGGCAAAAGCATTCAATTCCCAAATGTCTAGTTTTTATAAAAAATGCAAAATATTTTTTTTATCTAGGGCTTAATTGCAAATATCCAATAGGACAAAGGACTCAAACAGCATGAGTTTCATTATTAACACCAAATAAAATTCATCCAGACATAATTTTACGGCGAGGTAAAAGGCATCAAACCACATAACCCCAAACATGCGTCATACATATCTATTTAACATGTTGCTAAAGTTTGTCAGGACAAAGGATTTAATCCACATTTTTGTTAATTTTTTGCTTATAACTTGTTAATTTCTGAATATTTTCTCTTAAATTTTTATGACATAATAAAAAAACTACATTACAAAAAGTTGGTAAAATAATAATGACAATAATTTGAAATTTTCTTTATCCTACAGTTTTTTGCTTCTCCTATAAAATTTGACCAATGTGGTTTGAATCCTTTGTCCTGAGCACAGTCGATATTGAGATAAAAACTAATTCAGAATCATCTTTGCTTGGTATTCGTTCTAAATATTTTATTTTCTTGGCACACGGATGTAATTTTGTATGCTCTGCTGACCACAGTTTTTATATAATGATTCGATAAAAGAAAATATGATCAATAATATGTCAAATGTTATATTTAATGCAAATGGTTTAACAGTGTTAATTGTGTCGGTACACACATAGTAGAATTCCACAATCAGGTAAATTAATAATAATAATAATAATTCTTTATTGAAATAATACTGTTCACAATCATATCACACACATGAAAAAATATTAAAATATGTACAATTGAGACAAGTGTTTCTTTCTACTATAAATTATTCATCGCGAAAGAGACGTCTTTCAACTTATCAGGTCATTATCAAACAGATCGATAGGTTTAATAGTAGTTTGATATATAAGTAAAACTGATTTAAAAAAAAACATCATTAAAATTATAAATATCTGCATGCATCGGATGAAGAGCCTTAACATGTTGATTGTGATAGCACAACACTAAATTGACTAACACGACACTAGTGTTGTAATACTAAAATTTCATTATTGAAAATTCCTTTGAAGCTCTTCTACATACAAACTTATATTATGTAGTTACTTGCTTGAATTTACTTTACACTATTATAATGTGATAAAGATTCTTGAAACTATCTCGTATGTACACAATAAGAACTTACCTCGAATAAAATTGTTATATACTAGTTCTTATGTCACTTTGTCAATAATAACGGAGAGTATTTAAAGCGCCATCTTTGTGCCATAGCACCTCGAGGACGCTGTACATGATAATGTGTTTTATATACGGTTGTTTAAATACTGCTTTTACTTGTTAGTGCGAGCCATTTACGATAGCATACAAATAGGTACTATGTTAGTACGGAGAGATTGTTACTGTGAGAAATCTTTGAAAAATTATACTGCGCTTAAAATGTATATTAAGGCTATTCGTGAATCATACAAACACAGTGATAATTGAGGCTATCAGTGCAAAAGTAGTTTAATTAGCCCCAGACTACTTCTTTAGGAGATAATGAGGAATTAAAACTTGGTTGAACTTTTATGATTTTTTGTGAACATTATTTTAATTGATTCATTTATTATCTAAAAGTGACTTGCTCCGCTATTGCATTGAAAGTTCATAATGTAAGGATAGTATTTTAAATTTTGGGCTGCATTACTTTTGCGCTGATAGCCTCAATTCAAGTTAATAAAAATGGGATTAATGCAGAATCAGTGTTGAAGTGAAGTTGCATTTTTGTTTTGCTTGACTTTATTTACGAAAAGTGTGCGTGATTCACGGCTGGTTTCATGAATGTTTAAGTTTTGTTATCTTAAAAGTGACAATTATAAACTTGCTCTTAAACTTTAACTCAGTTTAATGTCGGGACAACAGCTGGTGTCATTATTTATACAATATTAATTATTAACAATAGCTCGTAGAATAGAAACTGTTGGTGACCATCGCAGCGTAGTGCAGCAAATTAAGAATCAACCTGAAGAACAAAAATTTTATTTTTATGAAATTCGTGGATGTTGAAAAACTTTTTTTGTGAAACCGGCTGTTAATTTGTTTCTTAATTTGAAGCAAAAGTGAGATGGTTATATTTTCACACTATTATGCAAGAAATTTCATAGAACATTGTGATTCAAATATTATGCAGAAGGTGAATCTTTTGACGATATATTAATAAATGTAGATGTTTTTTTCTTATATAATGAGTTACAATCCATTGGATTGGTCTGCAACGAGTTTGGACTTTCTTCTCCACTCCACCCTATTCTCAGCCAGTCTCTTCAACTCCATGTATGAGCCACAGCTCATGTCCCTCTTCAGTTGGTCCATATAGGCGTCTCTCGGTCGGCCTCTGCCATTTATGCCTTCGGTCCTGCCTTCTGCGATTGCGATGAGCAGTCCTGGGTGCCTGATGTTGTGGCCAATCCAGTTAGCTCGTTGTTGGCAGATTCTTTTGAGGAGTTGCCTTTTTTCGCCAACCCTGGTTAACATTTCTTCGTTTTCGACGTGTTCCGACCAATGAATCTTCAGCATGTGTCTATAGCACCAATTTTTTTTCTTTTATACACCTTTTGCCGGCACCTGTGATCGAATCGCGAACCTCATGTGTATGAAACCTAGACTGTACATATCTTCAGGCTACCGACGAACCCTACTTATTAACGTTATTATAAAGTTTTTCACCCAAAAATTGATATGACAATGAAATGATTGTCAATAAATGCACTTTTGCATAAAAAAAAATAATTTGGTATTTAAAAAACCACAAAATTATACCGGATTCTTATTCATCAGATAAAATACCTTTTTTTTTGTAATGAGGGGAAATCCTTCATGGACACCTAAATAGGTAGTGCCGGACTCCTACCGGCTAAAACCCCTCATTCTTCTTTACAGCCCCGGTTCCTACCTTGCGGTCTACCCGGGGGTGCAATTTGTCTTAGGGTTGCTCCCTCTCCTTGATAAAAATTATCTTGTCCATAAATTTTTCAGCCGCATTCCACACCTCCGGCGATTCAATCATGCGGTCCACTAGATTGTTTACGTCAAGGCCGGAACCGAAGTGAGCAGCTAGCTCCATTCTCTCCTGGTCCCATCTACTGCATATAAAAAGGGTGTGCTCGGCATCGTCTGCATCCGAAGAGCAGTATTTACAACCTCCCGTCGGGACCTTTTGTATTTTATAGAGGTATGTGCCAAAGACTCCGTGTCCGGAGAAACACTGTGTCATTCGGAAACTGACGGATCCATGCGCCCTGTTAACCCATTTGCCTACATCCTGGTCCATCTTCCCTTTGTGGAGTAAAAAATAAAATACCTACTACATAAAAATAATTCAAAATAATCGAAGTTTTGATGCTTTCTCCTGTACTTAATAAATTCTTTTATATTAGACAAGATAAATAAGGTAATGTTTCTAAAAGCAAAAAACGTTAAAAAAATATTAGTTTTTCTTTAAATTTCTAACGATGGTATGATTTTAAAATCATAATTATTATTTGCTACAAGTAATTATGCCCACAATATTAATTAAATTTATTACAATTGATTATCAAGGTCAAAATGGAGGATCAAAGAGATATTGGAGGAAGAAGGATCTCTTGGCTCCATAATTTACACGATTAAATTGACGATAATGTGTTGAAGAGAAAACTCTTACAGTTTTGAAATGTTTTGTTAAAATTTCTTGAAATATTTTAAATGTACCTTTACTTATTCTTTCCTACATATTGATAACATGCAAATATTTTAGTATATCTTAATATTTAATGTAAATATCACTCTGTGCTGAAGAATTTGATATTTCATAATTATATTATTATTTTGCATGCATATTTTACATTGTTACGTGATGTCAAAAGCATGCTGTTCTAATTAATTTCACAACGTTCCTGTAAAGCTATACAATGTTCCAGCTTAATGCTTACAAGGTACAGCCACAAAACTAACTTAGAGCTTAAAGCTTTGTATAAAAGATATTGCATTGGCATTTTTGTAATGAATTCTTTATGTTGCTTCATTATTTTTGATCCTGTAGCTTTTACTTTGATGGTCGAACTAACAGCCGATAAAGTATTGAACTTAATTGTTCCGACGACATTTACACAGGATATCTTGTTATCTTCGAAATCTGAAATATGAAGATCCCAAAAAAATGCTTGCTTTTATGGTTTGCATTATTTTTTTATCAATTAGTGGACCTTATACCGTAACAGTGAGAATGTCGTAATTGAAAAACTTTTTCCATGGACAACGAAAGTCATTATTTATGCCAGCCTAGAGCCAATTCGTTAGCGTTGGGATGCTTGTCTAACTTCTTTCGATTATATTATTATTAAATACATATGTACATACTCATAGACAATTCACACAGATCGAGCTAGATGAATCTTGTATTATGGTAATACATTATATTTTGTAAACGTGGTTCTACAATCGAGATATATGACTGATTTAGGATATTGTTTAATTGTTCTGAATATAATATGTTGAAAAATGTATTCTTGTATCATTAATATTAAAATTTTCCATAGTCTCATGATGTGCAGTTGTTTCTATATAAGTTTTTATTTTATCCTCATGTACTTTTTCAAAAAAATATTCATATTTATTACGCAAGACAAACTAACATAACTGAATATTATTATATTATTTTTGTAATATTTTATTTATTTATTTATTTATTTTATTCTTCTTGCACATCATCATTCATATAACAAATAAAATAGGGCAATATACACAGGAAAAAATGTGATGATGTGCAGTGGCGAGATTATCACTATATAGTGATTTCTTCCATCTAACCACGATAATAATTTATTGATTTATAACTTTTAGACGAAAATTAGAGGGAAATATAGCACGATAAGAGAATATTCAACATAGAAAAGAAATTATTATGCAACTGTCTTGAGATAATCTTTCAAAAATTAAATAAAAAAGTTGTTGAAACTTTTCTCTGAAAGAAATTACAGAACTTTACTTACTTAGTAGTTGTAAGCTCTCACGTTCTTCAAACCCTGAATCCTTACACACAGCGTGAAGGCTTTCATTACTGTAACATATATAGATACCTATTACTTTTACTCGCTTATTACGAAGGTAGACTTAAAGCTTTAAAAGTTTGTGAGAATATTAACTGAGATATTATTATGAGTGATGAGGATGGTAATTATATTTCATTTTTGAATGTCCTGTCCTAAGCTTTAATAATCTTATTTTTAAAAGTTTCTCATATTTTGAACATAATAAGTAATTTGTGAAGCTTTTTGGATAGATTTTTGAAAATAATCCATTTTAATCCATAATAAATAATAAATTATAAATACATAATCCAACATTACTCTTTTTTAACGTTCATGTTATTTTATTAGCTTAATTAGGAAAACAAATTCACAAAAAAAAAAAAAAAAAATCGATTTGTTACCATTCAGAGGTGGATAGTAGTTTTAGAAATCCAAATATTTTAATTGTTACAAACATGAGCTTTATATACAAAACAAATGATTTTTATTTTTTTTTTTACCGGGTATTTTCTCTGTAATTCTAGCACACAGAACTTGTTCATGTATTATTTTAACCATTTATTAATATTGTATATTATCGCAATTTTTGTTTTTCGAAGCTTTCTTTAAAGCCGTGGAGCACTCATTGGTGTTAACATAATAGATCAATGGGAGCACTCGGTAAAAAATTGATCCCTCACTCTTGTCCGTAAGTTTTCGACTGTTCTATAAACAGGCAGGCGTTCGAAAAAAATTAAGACATTTTACATCTCAAATTCATCGAGGAGGTTTGCCACCCATCCTGAATATCTGAATTTTTTGTTGGCACAGAGAAGATGGCTTGAATATTAATGACATGCAGCTAATCTGCTGGCTACCTCACTTGTGGGATATGTCGTGATGGTGTAGTAGTAGCTTTTTTAACACAAAAAATACCAATTCTATTGAATTTTACCATCTAAGAACCCTAACTATTTGTTTTTTTTAGTGAATTCATCTTTGTAATAAAACCTTCATTGTATAAAGATAATGTATCAATGTAAATGTTACGAGGATTGTAAGTAGGTACACTTCAGATTTCTTCAACCACTTATTTTTTGACTGACTTCTCTCAAGAGAGAGCTTCCAAATACATCTTAGAAGGGAATGTTACAATATTTTGCGACCTAATTTCATTCAATGAAAAACGTTCTGGTTGTACACAAACAAGAAGATATTAAAACACGTATATAATGATTCTCGTAATATACTTGTTATTTGCAAATTTCTACTTATTATTGGAAATCAATAATTCTTGTCAGGAAATTTCAATTTTCACGCGAGGTTACAACTTTATTTCAGTTCCACAATACTTCAATGAAAATGTGGTTATAAATTACATACAAAATGACAATGTGGTTATAGCTTCCCTCACGGGGCAGGCAGAATGGATCGATCGCCACTTCTTTCTATCCTTACATACATCTTTGGCATCCGTCACTGTCATAAAATTCCTTATGCATGCTCTCCTGTTCAATGTGCTTAACACGTGACCGTCTTGAAGGATTTGATTTAAATGATCCCTCCATTTCATCTGTGGTCCTAAATCGAAGTGTAACATTGAAGAGAGACCCACCACACACCCGGATATTTCAGGAGTCACTGACTCCTATTTATCCGCACGTTCAAACCAAAATTGTCCTCACGGGCGGGCCATTGGGCAGGTCTGAAAAACCGACCGGCTAAAACCGCCATCGTGGGAATTGGTGAGAGTAATAAATAGAAAACAGAGGTGAGGTGTCCAGAAACTTGTTGTTTGGCGTTCAGAGGATGCAAGACCGAGAGTCACCAGTGCCGAATGGTGTGAAAAAATTAAGCCCTCCCAAAAGTAGTGTAACAGTTAACCTAAATTGAAGTGTAGCAGTTCAAAACTAAGTAGTAGGTACTAATATTGTTTTCATTTTGATTACAGATGGCGGGTGGGGCTGATCCAAAATGGCAGAAGGATGCGGCCGATCAAAACTTCGATTATATGTTCAAATTACTAATTATTGGAAATAGTTCTGTAGGAAAAACGAGGTAATATCATTTTTTTATACATAAAATTCTCCCTTTCTATTTAGTTGTTGACGGGCCTCGGGGAGCTTAAAGCCAAGCTCTTTAAGCTTCTTGTGGATGTGCTTAGTGATCATTGATGCAAGAAATTAATGATTGATAGTATGTGTGATGCACCCCCAGACCCTGCTGGTCTGGAGAGTCTTGTGGATGTCTCGGTATCTCGTTGGGATCTCCTGCGTGAATTTACATACATATTATATGCACGCCAATTTCATTAACTTTGCACGCGGCCATTCTTTTGAATTTGTATCACGTAGCCAAACCACGTAATTCTCACACCCCCTCGTTCAATAAAAACCCCCTTTTTGTCATCCATTCGCCCCATATGTCCAAACCATTGTAACTTATTTACACGCATTATATCCACAGGACTCCTCTCATATCCATTTTTTCTCATAATATCCTCAATCCACACTTTATCGAGCAACGTTTTACTAATCATTACTCTCAGCATTTATTACACTTCTGTCCTATTTCAACCATATCCAAGTTTTGCTTGCATAAATAAGTGTCAGCAACATTTTTGGCATATTTGACACATTGCCATTGCTGACAATACGTCGAACATGCCAAAAATGCTGGTGCACAGAATAATTCTCGCATCCACTCATTCTCTTGATATCTTCATTCTTCACTTTATTTCCCAACTTTTACCAACAGTTCTACTCAGCGATTATATCTCTACAACTCTAAATGTCATCATCATTCATCATTTCTGTCGGTCCCTCAATCCTGAGGATCGTGACCATCATGCCTCGTTCTGTAGACCATCTGTCTCCATGTTGAGCGATCCTCTGCCATGTGTAAGGCCCCGTGAAGTGAGCTCTGTGTGGCCTCCTTAATTTGGTCGCTCCATCTTATTGGCACTCTGCCCCTTCCTCTCCTCCCTTCTACAACCCCAGTCATAATCACTTTTTCTAGGTTGTCATGCTCTCTTCTTGCAATGTGCCCGAAATATCGCAAAGTGCGCTGACTGCAAATCGTTGAGAGTCGCGCCGAAATGTTTAACTCCCTGAGAATGGACTCATTGGTCCTGTGTTCCGTCCAATGCACTCGGAGCAATTTTCTCCAGCACCACATCTCAAACGCATCGATCCTCGCGCGTTCGCTAGCTCGCAGCGTCCACGTTTCAGCTCCGTATAAAAATATGCTGAATACCAAGGTCTTGACTAGTCTTATCTTTGTGTTTCTCATAATTTCACGGCTTTTCCAAATTTTATCAAGACGACCCATTGCGTTCTTTGCCATCTGTGTGCGGCGGTTCACTTCTTGGTCGCTTGTGCCTCTATTATTTATGAGAGAACCTAGATAGATAAATTCGTTGACAAAGTCAATTCCTGGAAGATAATGTTCCGTGTCTGCGAGCCTGCCTGAGCGATCAACTATCATTGCCTTAGTTTTACTGCAGTTGATTTTCAGTCCAATCTTTCCACTTTCAATCTCCACACGACGAAACAACTCTGCTAACTCCGGCACACTTGAAGCGACTAAGGTAGTGTCGTCCGCAAACCTGAGATTGCATATCTTCTGTCCTCCTATTGTGACACCACCATTCCAACCATCTAGGGCTCTTCTCATGATGCTCTCTCCATAAAGATTAAAGAGCTTGGGCGAAAGTATGCATCCTTGTCGTACTCCCTTCTCTGCTTTGAATGGTTCCGAAATGGAGTCCTCTATTCTTACTCGTGATTTCCCTTCTAAATACAGATTTTGAATTAAGAATAACAAGATTTTGAATTAAGAATTAAGAATAACAACTCTAAATGTACAAGTCAAAAATATTAATGAAAAGCAAAGTCATCAGAATTGATTTCATTTACTGATTATAATATTATAAAGTTGACATATAATTTCAAAATACAAGATTCTACTTGTTGGAATGATAAGAGCTCATACTTCTCCTTCTATAGCTACAACAATATTGTATTCGGTGTTTATTGTTATAACTGAGAAGTGAGTGGAGTCCCGGGGGAGAAATCTCAGACAGGGGCTTATACTTATACCCTTACACAACCCCTCCGAGGGTGTTTTACCCTGTTTATTGTTATTTATAGCAGCAAGCAAATATGTAGTGTTGAAAATTATTACTGATGAAACGGATATTTTTGTCCTCCAAGATATCCATATCAAGCAAGATTTTAAACCGGATAATGATGACTACTGCCATAAGGTGTTTCATTTAGAATGGGTTATCCTCTTGCGTCATGTAAAAGGCAGGTGGCTATAAAACTTACATGGTGTCTTGACTTCATTATGTTATGCGTTGTATTTATTCTAATCAAGCACATGATATTAATAGTGCTGGTGCACACGTAGTAGCACTCCATAATAAGGTTAATTGAAACAAGTGTATCTTGCTACTATAAATTATTGATCACGAAAGTCTTTCGACTTATCAGCGGCCGTAGTCAAAACCCAGTTTTGTAGTCGTTCGACTAGAGACCACTTTGCGAGAAAGTATCAATTTCCTAGCTGAAATACACAAGTCATTGTGTGTTTTAGCTACGAAAATTAATACTAAAATAATACGCAAAGTCGTCTATAGTCGAACGACTATGTACATAACGCTAAAATGTGTTTTGACTACGGCCGCATAAGATTGATAATGACCTGATAAGTCAAAAGACGCCTTTCTCGTGATCAATAATTTTTAGTAGAAAGAAACACCCGTTTCAATTTACCCAAGCACAATTTCATTATTTCTTCCACATTATTGATTCCTCATGTTAGGCATTGTTGTACATCGATAACAATATGATTAATATACTGGTAATTGTTATTATTTATTGTGTCGAAACCAAAAAAAAAACAACCAAACTGATCTCAAAACGAGATGCGTTAAAAATATCCTCCATAGTGCATGCGACAGGGCACAATGGACACTCCGACAAGTGTGGCATGGCCTGTGCTGCAAGATAGTTACACGCTCCAGATTCGTCTTGTAGGAAGCCCCATCGTTCTCTATTCTCAGTTTCCTACACGGGTTTTCCATGTCCTATAGTCTTAATAGCCTATTCTTCAACTCATAACTTCAACTGCAAAGCTACCAAGGACCGAACCTTCCAACACTAACTAGAAAAACCTTTTGGATACTGGTAATAATATGAGAGTAATGGATTTGTATGATTCTGTAAACATTGTTTGGGATATGACTGAGTGAATTCTTGTTGAAAATGTAAATAAATAAAATCCGTTTGAATACTGAGCTTATTCGGTCAATCTAATTTTACTCTCCTTTCGGATATGGAATAGTTTCCGGATGTTCATTTCATCTTTTAATATTATTATCAAGACATTAACAGCCTCTTCATTATCAAAATAATATGCTGAGATTTTTATTAGACGCACTTCATATATTTATGACTCCCAATTGAACAATGTCATCATAAATTTCTTTTGTCTTTAAAATCGCTCTTTATAGTGTAAGTATAAGAAATGGAAAATGTAAGGTTATAATTATATAATATCCTTAAATAACTTCAAGATGAAACAAGGCGCAATAGTAAAAATTACTATTCTTACAGAATTCTATACATTTTTATACTGCTTTCAGCTTGAAATCGTTTTCAGTTGAAAGATTTTTTTTCGGTGGAATACAAGTTTTTGTTTGATACATATTGTTACGTAATCACCATTAGGAGGGTACTTAAGTTTGGAAGTTTAATGAATTTGAATTTTTATATTATTTTTGGTTATGGAATGTTTGGAAAATAATGACAGGTTGTTGTTTTGGTTTTGATAAAAAGGAGAGATCTAGATAGGCTTGAAGAAAGATGTTATATAATGTGTGTATATAAGAAATCTGTGTGAACTGTAATAATATGTGACGTATATATAAATAATAGATGTTGTAATATGTATTTTAAATAAATAATAATTGTAAATAAATAAAAACGTTTAAATAAATTGTTAATTTTCAAGATGTCATCCTTTTAATTGAATTCAGACTTTATTTTCCCTGACACAAGTTATAGAAAAACGATTTACGTTACATTGGTGTCAGGTGTGGGGTTGTGAATCAGATATTTAAGTGCTTAGTGAAAATAAAGACTGTGTAAAATATGTCATCAAAAAAATTAACTCTACTTGACTTGAAAGTGGTGGATCTGAAGCGCGAACTAGAAGAAAGAGACGCGGATACATCTGGAACGAAGGGTGTGCTCCAACTTCGACTAAGAAAGGTGATGGAAGAAGCAGGTGAAGATCCGGAAACATATATCTTCGAGTTGCCTATAACCACCAGTGAGCTTTATAAAGAAATCGAAAAGAAGCTTCAAGAAAATGCTACAGCTATGAAAGAAGAAATAGAAAGGCCTCGAGAAGATTCTAGAGAAACGAAAGAAGAAATTGAAACGAAGTTTCAAGAATATTCTGTGTCCTTTGATGAAAGGATTAGCGAGTTAACAAAGCAGGTGAAAGTTTTGGAGAATCAGGCGCTTTCTTCAACAGCAAGAACGGATTTTGAGCAGAACACAACGGTGGACACAGAGTTCAAGTGTGTAGAGAGTGGTGCAACTTCAATGGTGGAGCATGTGCGTAGTGATATGCCAACTTTTGATGGAAAGAACTCTTGGGAAGAGTACTTAACTTTGTTCGAAACAGTAGCTATGATAAATGGCTGGTCGATGACAAGAAAAGCATCAGTATTGAGTATATCTTTACGAGGAGATGCTTTAAGAGTCCTTCAGATGATTCCGCTTGCGGACAGACAAAACTTTAAATCTTTGGTTGAGAGACTGGAGATGCGATTTGGACATAAGCATATGGAACAAGTTTATAGGTCACAGTTGAAGAATCGTGTGCAGAGGCCCAATGAAACTCTACAGGAATTCGAGGCGGATGTAGCGCGTCTAGTGAGATGTGCATACCCTACAGTTTCTGATGATGTATGTGAAAGTCTTGCAATAGACAAGTTTTTGGATGGACTACGAGCAAGTGAGACACAACAAGCTATAAAACTGGCTAGACCACAAACTCTTAGGGATGCTTTAACCCAAGCACTCGAATTTGAAGCTGTAAGACAATCCGTACGAGGTCACGCTCAATCCTGTGTGATGGAAGCTGTACAAGAAAATCAACCACTTTCAATAGAAGACGTAGTTAAGAAGGTTTTGGAGGCCTTGAAAGGAAAGAAGAGACAACTACGTTGCTGGGACTGTGGACAAATTGGACACCTGCGTAATCGGTGTCCAGGAAAACTAAAAAGGGTTGATGGAAAGGGGCAACTGTCGACCCGCATTGCCAATGCCTCGAAGAGATATGCAGATGTTGCGTCGTTCAGCGGACAAGTCAGCAGCATGTTTATAAATGGCAAAGTAAATGGAAAGAATTTGAAACTTTTGTTGGACACTGGAGCAACAAAGACAATCATGAGACCTGATTTAGTTTGCGAAAAAAAACAAATAAAATCAACTAAATGGACATTACGGACGGCAACTGGAGAGTCGGCGTCTGTATGCGGTGAGACAGTTGCCAACTTTCACATTGGAAGCACCATCTTCGATCATCAGGTGTTGGTGGCTGAGATAGAGGAGGAAGTTATTCTTGGAATGGATGTAATGGCGAAGTATGGATTCAAACTGGATCTGAAGAGGCGAACTCTGAAAATTGGGGATGAAGATATTCTTGTACAAGAGCATGAAGAATTCGCTACACGTGTGCTTGCGGCAGAAGTTGTTACTATTCCAAAACAAAGTGAAATGTTAGTACGAGCCTACTTAGATTGTGACATTCCAAATGGACATGTTTTAGTAGTGGAGTCCAACGCTAATACTGAAGCTGGAAAAGGAGTGTTGATTGCGAGAGTCCTGATTCAAGCTAAAAAGGATATTTTGGTCAGGCTAATGAATATCAATGACTATCCAGTGACTATCAAAGAAGGAGTTTATTTAAGTATGTGTTCATCGGTTTCGTCAGTAACATGTAGAGTGAGCGGTGGCCAAGTTTCTTCAGAGGAGGTACCAAAACACCTTGACGACTTAGTGAAGGAGGCTTGTAAGGAACTTACCAAGGAACAGAGCAAACAGATTAGATCCTTCATCGCTAGAAATCAGGATGTCTTCGAGAACCCAAGTCAACCCAAAGGAAGAACAAGTGTTGTTAGTCATCGAATAGACACAGGTGATGCAAGACCCATTCGTCAAGTACCCAGAAGATTACCTTTAGCAAAACGGGCGGAAGCAGATCAAATTATTCAAGATATGGAACGGGACAAGGTAATAGAACCGTCAAGCAGTCCATGGTGTTCACCTGTAGTGCTGGTTAGGAAGAAGGATGGCTCAACTCGGTTCTGTGTTGATTTTCGCCAACTTAATAATGTTACTAAGAAGGACAGTTACCCTTTGCCTCGTATTGATGATACGTTGGACACATTGGCTGGCTGTAAAATCTTTTCAACGTTGGATTTGAAGAGTGGATATTGGCAGGTTGGACTGGAACCTAAGGATAGAGAGAAAACAGCATTCTCTATTGGAAGTGGATTATGGCAGTTCATTGTTATGCCGTTTGGACTTTGTAACGCTCCGGCTACTTTTGAGCGTTTAATGGAAAGCGTGCTGAGAGGATTGTCGTGGGAGACCTGTTTAGTGTACCTGGATGACATCATCGTGCTTGGAAAATGTTTTGAGGAGCACTTACGAAATTTGGAACAAGTGTTTTCACGATTGAGAGCGGCCAACTTGAAACTCAATGTTAAGAAATGTACATTGTTCCGAAGACAAGTCAACTATCTGGGTCATGTTGTCTCTGAGGAAGGAGTGGCGGTGGATCCTGAGAAGATTAGAGCTGTTCAAGACTGGCCTACACCTAAAGACAAGCATGAAGTAAGAAGCTTTTTAGGCTTAAGCACTTACTATCGGCGATTTGTTTTGGGCTTCGCTGATATCGCTAAACCATTGACAAAACTCACAGAAGAAAGTAATGAATTTATATGGGATTCAAAATGCCAATGCGCGTTTGAAGAATTGAAGAAGGTATTGGTTAATTCCCCGATTCTAAGTTATCCTCGAGCCGAAGGGAATTTTATTCTGGATACGGATGCAAGCAACGTCGGCATTGGAAGTGTACTATCTCAGGTTCAGGATGGTCAAGAACGCGTAATTGCGTACTTCAGTAAAGTTTTGTCAAGGCCGGAACGCAACTATTGTGTAACGCGAAGAGAGTTACTTGCTGTAATCAAGTCAGTTGAGCACTTCCGCAAATACCTATATGGACGGAAATTTCTTTTAAGGACAGATCATTCGGCGCTTGTATGGCTGTTACGATTCAAGAATCCTGAAGGTCAGGTTGCAAGATGGATAGAAAGATTGCAAGAATATGACTATGATTCTGAGCATCGAGCTGGACTTCGTCATAAAAATGCTGATGCACTGTCAAGGCGTCCATGTCCAGAGGATTGCCAGCATTGTAATAAAGCGGAGGAAAGGTTCGTCATGATTCGTAGAACTACAGTCATCGATAATTTTTGGCAAGATGATGAAATTCGAGCGCACCAGTTGGAAGATCCTGACCTTGGACTTTTGATGCAGTGGAAAGAAAATGATCGAAAACCTTCATGGGAAGAAATAGCTTCATGTTCACCAAATGTTAAATCATATTGGGCACAATGGCAATCCATAGTTGTGGAAAACGGGTTGTTGAAACGTATTCTGGAAAGTGAAGATGGAACACAGCAGAAACAACAGCTATTGGTTCCAAGGAAGAGAGTTCCTGATGTCCTTAAGCTGCTTCACGATGATGTGTCTGGTGGACACTTGGGAGTTAAAAAAACTACAGAAAAAATTCGTCAGAGATTTTATTGGGTCCGTTACACTGAAGATGTAAAAGATTGGTGTAGAAGATGTGTGACTTGTGCTACTTCGAACGGACCTCAAAAACAGAGGCGTGCGCCAATGAGACAGTACAATGTAGGTAGTCCATTTGAAAGAATAGCCATCGACATAGCAGGACCGTTTCCCACAACTGAAAGAGGGAACAAGTATATTTTAGTAGCAATGGACTATTTTAGTAAATGGACAGAAGCCTATGCATTACCAAATCAAGAGGCTACCACTGTTGCTGAAATCTTGGTAAGAGAGCTGATAAGTCGTTTTGGAGTACCGTTGGAGCTTCATTCGGATCAAGGAAGAAATTTTGAGTCAGCCGTATTTCAGCAAGTATGTGAGATATTGGGAATTCGAAAAACGAGAACAACTGCTTTGCATCCACAGTCGGATGGAATGGTGGAGCGAATGAATCGAACATGTGGAAAATATCTGTCGAAGGCGGTGTCTGATCATCAGAAGGATTGGGACGAATACATCCACTTGTTCTTATTGGCCTATCGTTCGGCAATTCATGAGACAACGGGACAAACACCAGCGAGTGTGATTTTTGGCCGTGAACTACGGTTACCTTGCGACTTGCAGTATGGATCTAAACCTGGAGAGGATCTTGTTGGAGAAGATTATGTATCGGAACTTCGGAGAAAGATGAACGACATCCATGAACGTGTGCGGGCTAATATTCAAGTCGCTAGTGACAGGATGAAGGAAAGATATGATGTCAAAGCTGTGGAAGGAGGGTATCAAGCTGGAGATTTAGTTTGGTTGTTCAATCCTCAACGGAGACGAGGCTATTCACCGAAGCTTCAAAAATCCTGGGAAGGACCGTACGAGGTGATTAAAAGAATAAATGACGTTATTTATCGAATACGACGAAAAACAAATGGCAAGCCGAGGGTGGTACATTTCAATCGCTTAGCACCGTTTTTAGGAGACAATAAAAGTGAAGGAAACAACCCGATTGTTCAAGTCTGTAAAGTCCTAAGTGAAGAGAAGAGTTTTGAAGAGTTTATGAAGACGCCTCAACGAAGAATTCATCATGGTGTCACTATCGAAGTTGAGCAAGATCTTTTTGACACTCCAGAGGATTATGTTTTGGCTCATTGCTTGGCTCAGAATGCAAAATTTACTAATGGCATAGCCAAAGTTTTCAAGAAGAAGTACGGGATATTGGAAGAGATTAAGGCCAAGAGTTTGAAAATTGGAGAAGCGGTCCATCTACAGCATGGGGAACGACATATATTTTACATGGTAAATAAAGCAATCCCTGAAGAACAAACAGAGTATGTTCAGATGTGGCACTGTTTACAAAGTTTGCGGGATCAAATGTTACAAATGAATCTTACGAAGCTCGGCATACCAAGGATAAGTGGCAGTATGGATTGGAAAGGTATTCGAAATATGATAGAAGAGATCTTCTGTAATACTGGAATTAATGTTTTAGTTTGTTGTTTTAATCCAGGGTATAGTGAGAACATCAAGAAGTCTGTACCTTGTTATTTCTTCAAGACTTCACATTGCAGAGAGGATTCAGGATGCTCCTATCTTCATCCAGAGAATTCGTTCGGGACGAACTAAATTAAGAGGGAGGCAATGTTACGTAATCACCATTAGGAGGGTACTTAAGTTTGGAAGTTTAATGAATTTGAATTTTTATATTATTTTTGGTTATGGAATGTTTGGAAAATAATGACAGGTTGTTGTTTTGGTTTTGATAAAAAGGAGAGATCTAGATAGGCTTGAAGAAAGATGTTATATAATGTGTATATAAGAAATCTGTGTGAACTGTAATAATATGTGACGTATATATAAATAATAGATGTTGTAATATGTATTTTAAATAAATAATAATTGTAAATAAATAAAAACGTTTAAATAAATTGTTAATTTTCAAGATGTCATCCTTTTAATTGAATTCAGACTTTATTTTCCCTGACACAAGTTATAGAAAAACGATTTACGTTACAATATATACATACATACATACCATCACGCTGCTTCTCTCGCGGGGTAGGCAGAAAGGATCGACCGCCACTTCCTTCTATCCTTCCATACATCTTTTGTTTGTCGGGATAGATCTATTATTATTGGACAACATTAAAGTGTCGTTTACATGCCAAAGCACCTCAAGGACACTGTACAATTCATAAATTCTAGGACATTACATCTATATGGCGTTCCGTTCTCTCTGCCTACCCCTCCTGGGATACGGCGTGAGAGTATAGATAGCTAGAAATAAACATTTTTTTTTATGAATAAAAATCTTCGAAAATGAAATATTACTTTTTTTTTTAATTAAATCAAATTAATTTCATCATCATTCAATATTTTTCAAATTACAAACTTGAAAACAATAATAATAATCCTATTTTGGCATGAAATAATGTAATCGATTTGATGATAATAATTTAATAAAAAAAATGTTACGCTTGGATAAAGTACGTAAAGATTACCATAAAAGAATCTTTTTTCTCCCGTCTGAATAGAGACAAAAAAATATTGTGAAAATTGGAGGTTTTCAGACCTGAAAATGAACAAACATAAACTGAAAAATAGTAAATGTTATATAATATGAATTTTATTAAATTGAAATGGTTGGCCAATGTATTTTTATTACAGGGAATATTTTAAGGATTTTTTCACAGTAATGTCCTTTGAGTAGAATACCTGCCTGATTTTCCTCACAACTTTCTAAACAATATATGCAAATTCGTATGGGTGTTTTATGCCTTCTTTTATTTCAATTCAAATTAACTTTTGATAACATGGTTTGAAAACGAAAATTCTCCTATCAGAGATTTTGTGTTACGAGTATAATTGCGTTTTATCCAGCAAATTAATTGCATCTTTCAAAGTTTTATACAATTCTTTCTGTGCTAAAAAATACACTCGCGATTGACAGTTAACTTTTTTACTGAATCTGAGTTATAAAATTTTTAGGCGTGGAGGTTTTGGTCTATCATTTTTTTCCAAAAATTTCGAATGTTTATTAAAAAATAATTGTTCTTAAAAATAAAGACATTTTACATTTTAATTCATCAATAAGGTTTGTCTGTCATCCTGAATGTTTTTTTTTTTGTTGTAACAGGGAAGATGATCTGCATGTCTATTATATGCAGCTGGTCTGCTGGCTGCGCCAATTGTGGGATAATTATGCCTTGATGGTGTAGTAGTAGTAGTCGTAGTTTTTTTTACTGGAATGTTTTAGTGGAGCACCCGGCAAAGAATTGGTCTCCCACTTTTTTCCGCAAGTTTTCGAGAGCCTAGTTAAAAGCAAATATTCGAAAAAATAAAGATATTTTACATTGCAGAAGACAGCTTGTATGTTTATTACATGTAGCTGATCTGCTGGCTACCCTGTTTGTTAGATACGCCGCGATGGTATGAAATAGTATATATTTTTATTTATTCATAGTGAATTTTCATGATTGCGATGGAGTCAGAGCTACAAATAAGAGAGTGTGGAAAAACGTCATTCGATTAGAAAATTATAAATTTTATACAAAACAAGCACATTGGAGTAGGGTATTCATTGAAATAACTGCATTAAATTATCATGTAGGTTGTCAAATCTTATCTCTTAATTGAATTAATGTTTTTTTGTGATGTTTCCCGAATACCAACCTAAAAGGGCATTTGAAAATTTTGCATAAAAGGGTAAGATTTGTTTTTTTTTTTTTACCCATAGGTATATGCAAAGGTCGGATACTTGTCGATAAAATAAATAATGTTATGTGTAAAGGAGCCAAAGTTATTCAACAGAGCGCATATTGGAAAAGGGTACAGTGAAAAAGGTTCAAACTATTTCGAAAGGTAGAAGATGAATATACATTATATAATTTTTTCCTTTTTCTCCAGGATGAGGGCATCGAAGAAAACTACAAGTAACAATATAATAATACCCTTGTAATGTTTTCTAATAACATGTATTGTTTTAACTATATTATTATTATTGAAACAATGACGATGTAAAACAAGACATTAGAAGAAAATAAGGGTTAAGTAAGCTTAGAATAAAAGTTTGTGAAGTGAGGCATTGTAATTTTCCAGTAAGCAACGTTGTAATACGTATTTTCCATTTGAATTCATCGTCTTATTTATCAAAAGTTTCAATATTTTTTTTTCTGGTTGTTACTATCTCTTTTGTCTAGAACTCTCGACTATATAATATTGTTATACTACTACAATATACCCTCAACGCCATATCCCAGGAGGGGTTAGCAGAGAAAACGGAGCGCGAAATAGATCTATTCCTGCACACTTCTTTCGCTTCCTTTACATTCATCCAGTTTCTCATACATGCACGCCAATTTCTCTTACCAAATACGCATTTATCCTTTAGAATTTGATCCACGTGCTAAAGCCACGTAGTTCTAGGACGTCTGCGCTTCCTTACACCCCTTCTTTCAGATAAATAGGTACATCCGCTTCGTCATTTCGTCATCGTGCATTCGCTCAACATGTCCAAATCATTGTATCTTATTTACACGCATTCTATCCATAACACTCCTCACGTACCTACCCGCTTATTTTCCTAATATCCTCATTCTTCACTCTATCTCGCAACGTTTTACCAACCATTTTTTTTTTTTTTTAAAAGATATATCTGGGTTTTGTTATAAACCCAAATACAACTTTATACACCTTCCACAGTAAGCTAAAAGCTTGTGTCGTGAAAGGGGAGTTTGCCGGCACCTGGGATCGAACCGCGGCCGAGAGGCCGAGACTCTACCTCCAGGCTACCGACGAATTCATTTTATCAGTGAACTATTAGATATAGGCCTCTATGAATAATAATCTAAATTATTCTTTCCTTTCTTTTATTGACCCATTTTTATATTTTAATCATTACATATTATGTAGCATTCTGGAAGGGAATGGTTATATAGATTTAATGTTTTTAATGTTCTATTTTTCGTTGTTTTTGATGCTGACCGATGCTGAAAAGAAGATTCATTACTTAGGAACTATATAAATTCCAAAATTTCAACTATCCTTGTTTATTGAATCCAATAAAAACAAATCATTATTGATCCAAATAAAAAAAAAAAAACATTATTGACCCAAAAAAGAAAAGTATAAAAAAGAATGGGAAAAACTACATCTGTTCTCATAACATTGAATGTATGCTTGTGTAGAGAAATAATACGTTTTTATGCAATTGTGTAAGTTAGTGTATTATATTGTAATTTAATTGGCAACAGCAGTTAATTTTTTATATATTCATTTTTTTAAGAAACATCTACCTAATGCCTTTTACTTATTATGAAAGATAAAAATAATTAATTTTACATTGACTAACAAACTATACAAATAAATACTTAACTAACTATGACTTTATCGCCAGGATAGAGACTCTCTGTTGTTTCTTTTTGATGATATCTCTTTTGTGATTTTTTTCTGTCATGCTTTTTTGGATTTTGCTTTGTTTTTTTCCCTGTTGACATCACCTTGGCCAAAAACTGTTATGGTCTCAATGTACGGTTACAGTTTTAAATAATTATAATAACAATAAATAAAAACACAAAAAAAAGTTGAATATATAAATGAATACTGGTTTCCCCACGTGAGAGAAATACCGTAGTGGTACCTATAGACATACACAAATTTAAAAAAAAACTCCAAAAGGTTTTTGGGTTAGCTGGAAAAATCACACTTCTGCGATAAACCCGCCCTCTATTATATTGACTGTATTTAATTTGAATATATTCCTCTATATAATTGTATGTTTTTTGATCAACCTACAGTAAAAAATGAATAAATAAAATGTTGTTGTTGGAACTTGATTTCTTCTTTCAAATAAATGAAATACGTACATAGTCATTGTGTGTATTGTTATGAAAATAAATAAAAAAAATGACAAAGAAAATAGTAAGTATACGAAAAGAAGGTAAGAGAAGAAATAAGAAGAAAAATGTCAGGTTCAATGTAAGATATTAATCTTCAAAAGATCGTTTGAAAGAGTTGAGAATCCCCAGGGGAAAAAAATATTTGTTTTCTTTACAAAAATAAAAGGTTTAATTAAGGTAAAACTTAATTGATCATTTACAAAGCAAATACGCGTTTCTTAAAACGAAACAAATGGATTTGATTAAAATTTTGGAATATTAAATTAACAACGAAAGCTTTATCCAGTAATGAAGTATAATCATTTAATGTTAGTATTTACAAATACCTGAATTATTTATTGTACGAGTATGAATTCGGTGCAATCTTTGATAACGTATTTCTCACTCATTTTTTTTGTAAGTTTTTCTAAGGTCCTGTAGAAGACATTAATATCGCTATTAATATCGCAGTATCGCTACTATTACATTATCATATACATAAACATATTCACAACATTCTTACATGCTTACCCACTAAATGCTAGTCTTCATTTCTTTACTGCTGTATATAGCTCTCTTTCTTCAAAACTCTTCCATGAATTATGGTTTCGAGTAATGAAAACAAACTGATTTTCCATTACCAGGACAATATTCAGTCTATATTTTTTGAAATATTTCTATATCTTTTTGTTTTTCTACCGTCCTCAAGTTTTGTCATGAAACCAACCCATTTTCCAGCTTGGAAAATTTATCTACACACGTTTTTGTCTATTGCCGAATGGTGTTTCTTCTTACATAGTAGGCACTGAAATTATTGAAAAATTCCGACGTTTTTAAAAACTATTTCTACCTTTTATTCATAATAATAATGCTTTGTGCCCAGGTATTGTCGTTACGTAGCTTCTAGAGTTACCTTGATACAACACAGGTGGTTTACGTATGTACTTAAGTAATATGAGGCGAGCAGTGGCGTATCTATATCATCTGAGGCCTGTGGAAAATTCATTGGATGGGGCCCCTCAGAATAAATCGTCATGTTGTAATTTAATTTTAAGAAATTAGGTACTAATGTAAGTATTACTAATATTGTGTGCATTTTAGCTAAATATCTAATAAATTTTATTTTCAAAGGATGGGTTGGGTATTACATAGTTTCAATAAAATAACAATTTAATATTAACAACATTTTTGTTAGTAAAATTCTTTTCTCCGAGTTTACTGTTCTGCAAAAGTGTTTTTCTTATGATTGCGTTTAAAACTTAAAAAAATATTTAAATATGTATGGTCTTTAGTTGTGTCTAACTTTAATTGATTTTAAATACCTACTTATACATCTCAAATTTATGATTTTTACTAAATTTTGGAGACGCAAGACGCATGCTGAAGATCCAAGACGCATGCTGAAGATCCATTGGTCGGAACACATCGAAAACGAAGAAGTTTTAACCAGGGTAGGCGAAAAAAGACAACTTCTTAAGAGAATCAGCCAACAACGAGCTAACTGGATTGGCCACAACATCAGGCACCCAGGACTACTCATCGCCATTGCGGAGGGTAAGACCGAGGGGACAAATGGCAGAGGCCAACCAAGAGACGCGTATATGGACCAACTGAAGAGGGACATGAATTGTGGCTCATACGTAGAGCTGAAAAGACTGGCTGAGAATAGGGAGGAATGGAGAAGAAAGTCAAAACTCGTTGCAGACCAATCCAATGGATTGTAACTCATTATATATACTAAATTTTGATAAAAATGTTAGGTAACATATGAGCTCCTGGAATCTCGGACCGGAGGCTCCCACCGTGTGGAGGGCCCATGGCATTTTGCCAGCCCTGCCACCCTATAGTTACGCCACTGGAAAAGAGGCATATTATTTATATACCTAACATCTCTCGTTGTTTGTTACAGCTTCCTGTTCCGGTACGCAGACGACTCCTTCACATCAGCTTTCGTCTCCACGGTAGGAATAGACTTCAAGGTTAAGACAGTCTTCCGACATGACAAAAGAGTCAAGCTGCAAATATGGGTAAGTCTGTTTTTCACGCAAAAAATAAAAGTCTGTTTTGTTTTAAAAACGTTAATAAACCAAAATTAAAAATCTACTGAAGAAATGATCCATGGAGCACCCATTAAAAATTGGTCTCCTACTCTTCTCCGTAAGTTTTCGAGTGTCTTGTAAAAGGCAGGTGTTCGAAAAATAAAGAAATTTTACATCTTGAATTCGGCGATGAGGTTCGTCTCCCAATCGGAATGTCCATTTTTTTGTGGCAACAGAAAAGAAAGCTTGCATGTTTATGCATTTTGCTGCTCTGCTGGCTACCCCACTCGTGGGAATAGCGCAGATTCATTGCTAACAAGTTCAATATTTTGTATTCAGCATAACATTAATTTTAACTTATTTTTCATGCAAGAATCTACTATTTGCATTGGTTGGATGATATTGCTATAAGTCAGTTAATTAACCATTTTCCTATATTTGACTGATAATTTTTTAAAGTTTTTTCAAACTAACAAATGTTTTTATACTGTTTTTAAAATACCAAAATATCTAACCTATAATTGCATTGTCTCATGCATTGTCGAATACATTTTAATGCAATATAAACATCGCCAACTTTTAAATTGTTAGTAAACATTTCCGCTTTCGAGATTGAAATATTTAAATAATCGATAAGGCATGCTAAGGCTTTTAAAAGTAGTCAAGTCATTTACTATTCTCCCGAGGCTAGGGATTCTGAGAATGTTTTACCATCAGCTTTTAAGCTATCAAGGTACTAAATATGTAAGCACAACTTTGTGAGCTTAAGCATGTATGTATCTTTGATAAAATATAAATATCGTTGCATATCATATCATTTCGTATTTATATATTGTATAGGTACTTCGTATTTAATATCAATCCTCAAAACACCCTAATACTTTTTTTATCTATTTACTCTTTGTTGTACACTGATTATTAAGTTTATATTAAACTTACTATTTTTCTAACGCGGCGGCAGAATTACCATCCACACTTCTCAGCAATATACAACCAGATAAGTCTTCATAATACGATCAGTCATGATCACACAAAAACTTAACAGTCTAATGCCGGGAAAAATTCACCCATCCAGATAAACCTACAGGATATCAAATGATTAGTTGATATGGGGTGGTTTTTGGCCGGTGATAAAAAAATTATCCAAAATATTTTTTCGTAATAATATTCGGTTAGTAATAATAATAGTTAAAATATCTAGTTTTGTGCAAACTTGGTGACACATTCCAAGGCAGGTACTGGACGTGATTCCATGAATCACATGTGGTCACCATTCGTCGCCGTCATTCGTGTCTCTCGCCAATCAACCCATAATGTTATGTTATAGGTCAGAGTGTGTGTTTGTTTGTATGTACATTGTAATCTAGATGTAAACGTTCCTGTAGGTAGGTATAATATCAAAGGTGATTTGAAATACTACCTACACGAACGTAGATACCAACATACATACATTCTCCTTACATTGTAACTAGTATGTAAGTGCTAGTTAGGTTGTCAGTATTGATTGGGGTTTTGTTTGAAAATGGGGGGGATAAAAAAAAAATGAACCGTTATACTGTGGTGAAATTGGACACTTTTTTATTTAATTATGAATTGAACTAATCGTGTGAGATGTGTTGCGTGGAATACGCTGGTTGTCTGCGAGTAAAGTACCCGGGCATACTAGCTAGTAACGCCGTATGTCCGGTTAAAGATGCAGTATGTTGGCAAAGGGTGCGGTGTGAAGGCAGAGGGCGTGGGGGTAGCATCCCCTAAGCGGGCCATCATCGGCAGACCACGCAACATTACCCGCCAGGCCTCCGTGGAGAACGTTGCTCCCGCCCTTGTGTGGCGGAGCCAGCAAGATGGGACCCCGCGGTTTCCCGCCCAGGACGCCGGGTTCCAAAACATTACCCGCCAGGCCTCCGTGGAGAACGTTGCTCCCGCCCTTGTGTGGCGGAGCCAGCAAGATGGGACCCCGCGGTTTCCCGCCCAGGACGCCGGGTTCCACAACTACCCGCCAGGCCTCCGTGGAGAACGTTGCTCCCGCCCTTGTGTGGCGGAGCCAGCAAGATGGGACCCCGCGGTTTCCCGCCCAGGACGCCGGGTTCCAAGACACTACCCGCCAGGCCTCCGTGGAGAGCGTTGCTCCCGTCCTTGTGTGGCGGAACAAGCAAGATGGGACCTCGCGGTTTCCGCCCAGGACGCCGGGTCCCAGGATGTAGCCTCTGGTGGGCTTGAAGGCCGCTGGCCTCGGACGGATCCCATTCTGAGGGCCATATCCCAGAATGCCATCGTGGGAAGGATTGCGCCTGTCTGCAGTTCAGCAGGCAGGACGATGCATCAGGGTGGTGTGAGCCGAGCTGGGGTGCCTAGGCTCCCACCCAACGTGAGCGATTCTTGTGCGTCTGTGTTTTGGTTTTGTTTTGATAGTGACAATTAATTAATGTGTATTGAAAAGACTGTGTATTTTATTATTTGGATAAAGACATATTTTAATCGGGATGAGGGGTAGATTATAATTTAGATAGATAACTTTAGTTTTAAATGCCTTTATTATTAATTTTGATAATCTTGTGTTTATTTTTAAATAAAAAATTAGTGTAAATAAACGCTTGTGTTTTCATCACCGCCCCATATCATTGTAATATGCCAAGGTGTTGTCTTTTTTTTATTATAATTATGAGTATAAGAGAGGAGTTGTAAAGGTATATATGTAAGTATCTCTCTTTTCTCTCTTTGCCTCCTTCCAGCTGAGTCGGGCCCTTGTCAAGGTTCAAAACGCGGGTTCAAATACCAGCATTGTGTCTGAAATATCCGTGTTCAAAAACTTTGACTTATTATTATTCTATACTACACGATTTGAACTTATCAGGTTTTGTTTTAAAAAGTTGCAAT
Source organism: Athripsodes cinereus (assembly GCA_947579605.1). NCBI lineage: Eukaryota > Metazoa > Arthropoda > Insecta > Trichoptera > Leptoceridae > Athripsodes > Athripsodes cinereus. Next base: position 38,208,314 of record OX388306.1, read on the forward strand.
CTTTCCTTTATCTGGAAGCCCTAAAATTGATACATTCTTTCTATACTCACGTTCTTAATCAAGTATTTATTACTATGTAGACAATAACGAGTTTTGTAGGCAAGGAGAAGTATCAGACCATAAAGAACGTAGTATATACTCTAAGTAGGTACCCAATAGTCTCTTTGTTGCCAATAAATTACCTTTCTGCTGAAGCGGAAATTGTAGATAGTTTTCCCTTAACTTAATTAGATGTGGGCGGATGACTTTCCTCCTGAAACACAGAATGGCTTCACAATACATACAAAATCATTATGAAGAAGGATATTATTGAATGGAGAGATCAATCAATTGTCGTTCCATCTCAAAAACCACTACAACATTGTTCTTATTACATCAAAACTTTGATACAAACTTCCTGAAATATTTAGTTATTCCACTCGTGACTTTATTCATTTAATAATAATAATAACTAGTCAACTTATTAACGACGCGCCGTTTTGCAGAAAAACCACCGCAAGGGCCCATTCAAGAATCATAACACCTCCTGAACAATAGGGTCTTTAACCTCGCCTTGAACACCTCCACACTCTCCAGAGTCCACAATTCATAGGGAATTTTGTTCCACAGCAACGGAACAGTCCCATAGAAGGCAGGTCAACAATGCAGAGCTCCCAGATGTACACCGGTGCCATGCCATGTAGTGCCTTGAACACAGTCAATATGATTTTAAACTCTACTCTTTCTCTGACTTTGAGCCAGTGAAGATCTTTTAGAAGAGGAGTTATGTGACAGGTTTTGTTGGCACTGTAGATCTGTCTAGCAGTTGCTTTAAATACAGGCTGCAGAAATTTACTTCGAAAGCTTCATCTTTTGTTAAAACATTGCACCGTTTTGGGAATCATTATAGAAAGCCAAAACACATCCGCCATTAATAATAAATATTCCAGTTAATGCACATACTTATGTATATAAATCTCGAGCAATTTCAGTCAGCCACTGAGTTTGGTCGAAGAGCAAAATCTTTCATGTCTGTTGTTGATTCCAGCCATTTCAGCTGATTTCAACTCAAATTTTAAATGTTGTTTCACAACGATAACACTGAAACATAAAATTCAAATATTATAAATTTTTTGACATAATAGGATGTCGGGAACTGGATTTTACTTACTAGAAGTGTAGATGTTTTTCATTTTTTGAACCACTCTTAGATTAATAATTCCAAATTGATCACACTCACCGTTAGTCAACCTATTTGAATAGGTATTAACTAGGTAGGTATGTTGTATATTATGATACACATATACATAATATGTGAATTATTATGTTGGATGATTTATTCGGCGCCGTTAAATGGAGCATCCATCTGTACGCGAGAAACTATGTTGGAAAAGCGAAGTCTTCAGCTTGCTCCTGAACGTTGTAATCGGTTGGTTTTTACGGAGGTCCTCGGGGAGTCGGTTCCAAATGATGGATCCAGCGACGCCAAAAGCTCTATCATAGAAGCAGGACTAGTTTGCTCTGTTGTTTTCGTCCAGCATGTTGGTGGATGTCTTAGCTGAGCGTAGAGAACTTTCTTAGGAGTGCATGACACAGAGTTTCGACGCTTAGATTAGATTTTCTTTCTATAAGTTAATTGCTGTTTACTAGATCACTTGACCGATGTTCATAGGAAATTTGATATCTCATAATATTATGCTTATGTGCGTGTCTCCCATTACTTGATATTATTACAATATACAAAATATATATATTACAATATACAAAAGGCACATAATTACAATAATACTGTCATTATGTTGTCCTTATTAATATGACAATGCTCCGTACTATGATACGAGTATTTTATGTAATGTGTAAACGCCTAGATATAAAGTATATTGTTCTATGAAACATGATCGCTGTACTGAAACATTACTGTGTAGGTATGTAATTAGTACATATTTTATTATTATATTCTAAGGACGTCATACTTAGAATATCAAGCAAGAGATGTTATTTTTATTCGATTCTCAACAGGTTTGGTAGAATAACTCTCAAAACTTGTTGACCCTGCGAACATTTTGATTTGATAAAATATGAAAACAAATATTTTTATTAATTAACAATATTAATTAGTTAGGTACTTAAAAAAACTAAATAGCCGACTAACGAGATATATTTAGGTTTTATTTATTTAGGTATTCTATGTTTTATCAAAAAACAAATTATTTGGGAAAAATAAATATTTATTTTATTCATCTTATCAAGCATATAAATACTATGGATTTTAGCAAGCTTTTTATAATAAACAAAAAGTCGAATTCGCGTGGTGATTTTTGGTTTCAAAATATGAGAAATTTTATCAAAAAAAATATTTTTTAAATCCATCAATATATGGATAAAAATTTTGAGTTGGTTAGTACTTGTGATATTCTCAAAACTGAGACGTTATATAACGTAATATTATGTTAGGTTAATAAAACAATATTCTTTGTATGAAAACGGGCGCCAAAGACAATTTTCTCACGGCGTCATTCATTCTACCCCGGGGCCTGGTATATTGTCAGCCATCTCTACTATTTGTACCCTTTCGGATATAAATCGATATTATTCAAGAGTTTGAGCCTTTATCCTCCATTATGCCTTTAAGTGCCTTGAATCTTTGAGTACCTTCTTGTCCATTATATTATTATGAAATTTGTTACATATTATTATGAAATTTGTTACATGTTTTTTTTTTATTTTATTTTATTAAATAAAATGTAAAAAATATATTATTGAGCACTGTTCAATCTCCAGTTTGTTAAGTATAAGTTTTTTTTTAAGTATAAGAATTTACTTTATGTAGGTACCTATATTTTTTTACATTTCAGGACACGGCAGGACAGGAGAGATATCGTACCATCACCACAGCTTACTACAGAGGAGCTATGGGCTTTATCCTCATGTATGATATCACTAATGAAGAGAGCTTCAACAGTGTTCAGGACTGGTAAGAAGGCTTATTTTATTTAAGTATATTGAATGTTACAAAGAGTAGGAATTATAATCAATTATAATCTTGACTTTGAGTCACCATAAGTTTTGGGCTCGTTTTCCGGCTAGGGCAAAATGAAAAATGGACTTTTTCAAATGATCCTTGATGTGTAGGTATATGAGTGTATCGTCGCGTTAGAACACATGATATAATATTCTTATCTTATTTTTGGACTGACTCAATTTGTGTGTGAATCCTCCATACATAGTAGGTATGTTAAATGTTAATAAAAAAAATAATGTATAATTACTAATTTGATGTGTTTTCAGGGTGACTCAGATAAAGACTTACTCCTGGGATAATGCCCAGGTGATTTTAGTGGGCAACAAATGCGATATGGAAGAAGAAAGAGTGATCAGCTTTGAACGAGGCAAGCAACTGGCTGATCAACTTGGAGTGGAGTTCTTCGAAACCAGTGCTAAGGAGAATGTCAATGTTAAGGTAGGGGGAACACTTTATAAAACATTTTTCAAAACTTCTTGATGTCAACATCATTTATTGCGAAATCTCTACTTCCGTCCTTCTTTAACCGTGTCCAAGTTTTGCTTGCATATATCAATACAATCACCAAATGCCATTTTGTATTTACGTACCTATTATCTTTTTCTTGGTAAAGTTGAAACAACTTCTCAACCTGTCATAATTCAACCCCATTTAGAATGATGTGTTGCTATGATATCCGCAAACTTCTGCTTACTCCTTATCAACTTTTAATATTCCCTCCTATTATCTTCTTCTTTAGGTGCCCTGTCAGGTCCCCCCGATGTTGGCAATCGCTCTAGCATTGGCTTCTCGGTCCTGCACTGTCTGGAACAACTCCTCCACATCTCTCATTCCAGTCTAATCTCGTATGTTGCGCAGCTGCGATGTCTGCCTTTTGCCAGCCCCCCGAAGTCCCTCTATTTTGCCTGTCATAACCAACCGCAAAATGTGGTACTTTTCTCCGCGCATTAATGAGATGGAGTAAACTTATTTAATATAATGTCCCTAAATACTGTGTCACAGATTAGAAACGCTTCAGTAGTACTCAGTTGGTATTAACGAACTCTGCGCAACTAAACAACAATGTGATTAATGCTTTGCACAGGTAAATCGAAAAGAAAAAAAAACCATTAGCCAAAGTTCCTTTGTTACCTCCATTGCCACAAAAAACCATCTATATGATTTATGGAATGAATCACAATAGTGAGACAATACATCCAGCGTTGTAATCACCTTGTTCCCTGGAGAGTTCCGTTGTACATTAGTTCTACTGCGGGTCATAAAATAAATGTCCACTTGACCTGATTTGCAGGACTGCAATTTACAAACTTTCAAGCTATAAAAGTTATTATTTAAAACATTCACACTTGTTCACTCTGTATGATTTATTCACTGTGTCGGTTTTTAAGTAGTAGAATTCCATAGCGAAATAAATAAAACAAATGTTTCATTCTACTATTTGTTTATTTTACGAGAGAGACATCTTTCGTCTTGTTAGGATATTGTCAATCAAAGATTCAATCAAAGATTGATAATGTGCTAACTAGACGAAAGACATCTCTCTCTCTATCATAATTTTGATGAAAGTTTCTTTCACTGAAATGTCCATGGAAAAGTTTTATCCTATTATTTGTCTTATTTTCTATGAATAAGTATTGAAAGTCAGAATCATAATATGCAAAATGATCATGCTGTCGAGAATTATAATAACAAGTGTTATTTTTTATATTTTTATTTTTTACGAAAATACGTCAAACTACATACAAAATTACCGTGATTGTTGACATGGTAATGAAACCACTAGATGAACAAGTGTGAACAGACGTGTTAACGTTCGATGAACAGCTTTGACCCTGACACTCTGAATGATCATCCAAAGTGAAGGAATGTGAATGCTGCTATAACGTTGTGCCAGTATTGGTAAATGGATGTGAAGATCTTGATGTTTCAGAAGGTATTATGTACTGACGTCACGTTATATGTCGTTGTGCAGGGTAGTTCAGAGAAAGATTGCTCGGCGGTGATAATCGTTTAATGTAGAACTGTTTGGTTTCGAGTACAGATTATGAGTGAAGTATGAATCGATACAATACAATGCTTATATATAGTAAATATGATTAGTAGTTTCGTGTGCAATGGGGAGCTGGTATGCGAAAGGAATGTACCTTAGCTGGTTACACTGCTTTAGTAACTAGCATACATCTAATAATAACTATGATGTAAAATGTGCGTTGATTTCAGGCGGTGTTCGAGAGACTGGTAGACATCATATGCGACAAGATGTCTGAAAGTCTGGACTCAGATCCGAGCTTATTGGCTGGAGGGGCTAAAGGACAACGGCTTACGGAACCACCACAAGGGCCTCAGAATGCCAACTGCAATTGCTAATATAGTAGTACACGTGTGAAACAGTTTGAGAACCAATGTTTATTCTTACAAACATACGCTATTACGTATTGTATCCAATGTACTGGATTCTTACAACAGATACAATAGATACATAATAAATTATCCGAGATCATTTATATCTAAATATGTTATAATATATAATTTATATTGTATATCTACTCTCTTAGATCCAGACGCTGCCAAATATCAGAGGAAAATATTAACAGAGTCTTTTGAAATAAAATCTCTAAACTTAACTGTGACACTTAAATTGAAAGGTGATGTAGCAAGCAATCAATGATTCGAAAACTCCGATTTTTCTAAATATATATCCTCAACTAATGCCTTTTTAAGGTATACTAATTATTAAGAAAAAAGAATTGTTAAATGTTTTATAATCATGTCTATATAATTATATCTTACAAGCTGATTAAATATTGGACAAACTGTAAGAAATGAACACAAAGGTGGTATTCTTTGTGGTATGAAAAACACATAACAATCAGGATGAATAGGACATATTGGCAGTCTAGTTTATGTGGGGGTCTTGGTGAATCGAGTTGTGCAGGCCCCAGGCAGCACAATTTTGGGGGACCTCTAACCTTGTTAGACACAGACTAATATAGAGAAGTTCTTGAAGTTCTGATGTGTCAAAATATATGTTAAAAGCAGGTTAATATAGAGACAAACATGTCAATTCTATCTTGAAATATATATATTCTACATATGTTCAAAAGTCCTTGCCAAGCGATCAGGGACAAGTTGTATAATATACAAGTTTTTAAAAGTTTTTTGAAAGCTTATTTCCAGCCATAAAAAAATCAAATTTAATCCCTCTTCTTGCCACTGTTAGCCTGCCTTAAAGACCTCCTCTGCTGGCATATCTTATCGCTGAATTACAGACGTTAAATATAAATACTTGTCATTTTTACGACAATTGGAAACTTAAAGAAAATAATGGATGACCTATTTCTTCTCCAGAGATTCATGATTAAATCATTTTCAACTAATTGAATACAAATCTGTTTTAGAGATTTTATTGCAAAAGTGTTTGTTTTATAAAATGAAAATATAAAACTCATAACATCGTGAAATAAATAAATTTAATTGATAATGTTACGCCTTCTAATGAAAATATCATTAATGTTGCTGCTAATCCAACAACACTTCCAAAGTTACTTAAAAAAGTTTAATTACGTAATTTAAAAAAAGTAGATATTTATTATTATTATTATATTTTGTCTATTTAATAGCTAATTTGTTCTGTTTACATATTGGCAATAAGAAAACTTAAAAAAAGATAGGTTTTATAACCAAAATATGTACTATTTTTCAATTCAATTTACAGTATTAGGTTTAAAAAAATAGGTTTTAATTATTTTGCAGAGCTTATGAAATATACATAAGTTGAACTTTATTATGTTTTTATTTCATACAACCACTTCTTGGTTCCCATATTTTAATTATTTATATTTAACTTATTCACCCTTAGTTGTAATTGTTTTTTTTTAAATAAATAAAAGCTTCTAAATGGGTACTTCATGAAAAAAGACTTTTAAAATTGACTATTTTGCAAATGAATTTTGCTCAATTTAGCCGATTTTTAAAAATTATTTAACAGTTTTTTTAATATAATTTATTTCAAAATTGATTCATTACAGCGATCTTATTTTTTATATTTTTCTTAACGAACCAACATTTTTATAAGTATTTTTACTACATATTATTTAGAAAAACTTTTGAGCACAACACAGACTAAAATAATATTTAATTTATATTTCATATAATATTTATTTATTATTATTAATTCATTTATGTCTAGAATTATTCCACTAAATAACTTTAATAGCTAACTTAATAATAAAAAAAATAATATTGTTATACATTTATAATAAATAAATAATTAATATTATCCACATGTATTATTATTAAAATTAACTTTGGTTTTAAAAAAAATTATAATTATTAAAATTAAATAAATTTGTTCAATGAATGTTGATGTATTGTAGAGCGATGAATGTTTATTAGATGTTCTGTAGTTTATATAAAGTAAAATTATACATTTAAAAAAATAATCAAAAAACAATGTTTATATTCATTTATTATTTATTTACTGTTCATGGATTACAAACTATTGCAAACTAAATTTTATATATTTAAAATAATATAATCAATATACAAAGGGCAAGTTTATTACAAACAGGTGATTTCTTCAAAATAACCCAGAAGACTAAAGGCAAAAAGAATACACATATCATCCCTCTTCTGACAGTCGTATCTGCTTAAATGTAAATTGTTCGGAAGAGCGTTTTTAGTGTTTTACCGTGCATATTTTCGTCTCTCCTGGTTATATGATACAGTGTTAATATATAACAATATTTATTTCTATTCTTATATATCTCAGAATAATTTTTGTGATGAAATTTTGAGAGATTTGTAGATACGACAACACATTTTATTTAGAGTAATTCGTAAATACGACAACAAATCAGAAAGCTGTTCCAAGATAACGGTAACAGTTACAGGTGTGATCTTCAGTGAGAACATGCAGGGCACATATAAATACACATCGGTGATCATTACTCGATTTTGCCAAAATGTATAGCTAAGATATAACAGTTAGTCAGAAGAGGGACGATAAAATTGTAACAAAAAAGACAGCCATCTCTTCGTACATATTGACACAAATTCGTCTAAAAACAAATGTAATATTCCATCAGTAATTCATTTGTATATTGCTTTTTAATGTTTGACCAATAACTAACTATATTTTGAACAAAAACTTTATATTTTGAACCTGTTTGCACCATAAATGCTTTTATTTTTAAAAATTTGTAGACATGATTTATAAACTTTTCGTACTTGCGAACTTTTTGTTTGTTAAGAGCAATTCAAATAACTGTCAGCTGTTTATAAAAATACAATATAAGCTTTTTCAGTGTGTACTAGATAGAATATTGGGTAACGTAATCACTCATGTATTTATCGAAGAAAAGTCTGTTAGCTGAATATCTTACGTTCTTGATCGTTCTTGATCGGACAAAATAGAGAAAAAAGAGGCATTTTTAATAATGGTTCTATGGTTTTTTTTCCACACATCAGAATGAATGGAGAAATACAAAATAACATAACATCTGAATCTGAATCTTTTTCAATTTATTTGTATTTTTTTTATTTGAATATCTTTTAAGTTTTCTTCGAAGTTTAGCAGTATTAAAATAAGTCAAATTATAACAAAAAAAAAACTATTGTTAATAACATGTACTTAACTTATAAATTAAATTTAAATAAATTATATATTATACTGTATGTTGTAATATTGTTTTATTTCTCATTATATCACTTCATAGTTTATTTTATAACGCTTGTGTACAATCTGTATATAATCTTTAACACTCTATAATTACTATATTATTTATTAATATTATTATCGTGTAATATGTTTCATAATTAATATGTTATGTGAATCATATAAATGCAAACAGTGCTTTCATCTCCTTACAAGAAGAATTTGAATATTGCACAATACGTTACCTATACAACTGTCAAGCTGGCAGTGGTATATTTTATTCAAATAAAATAAAATTAAATTAAAAAATATCTTAATATTTGTTTCAATATCTTGTAAATATTTATAATCTCTAATGAAAACATATTACTTTCTCTTTAATTAAGTTATTTTCTTACTTTTTTCACTTTATATTGCGAATAATTTATTTCAAATGCGTATAACTCAAATTCTTCTCTTTGGGAGATACATAGCGCTGTTTGCATTTGTAGGACTCAATTATATAAAGAATAATATTTAAATTATAATAATTAGATTATGTGTACATGTATGTATTTATAATAAATGAATAATATATAACATTGATAATTGTTTGTTTAAAGAATATAATATTTGCTTGCAAGTTTTGTAGACGGTAGGACTATCTCGCTAATTTATTTATCTTCCTGTTTGTTTTTTTTATGTGTAAAATGATATGTTTAAAAAATTGATTTAGTGATGTTGTATCCTTATTGCTTATAACAAAAAAAAGTATTCATTATTTTAGGAGAAACATTTTTTTTTACAAGTAAGTTGGATATTTGAATCGCTCTATGTTAAAGGGGCGTAAGTCCAATTCACGTAATTTTACAGGAATGCAATAAAACCCTCTGGTGAAATAAAAATAAAGGAAACAACTTTTTGTTTATATTAATTTAAGTAAAATAGTATAATTTTAAATACGATTATCTATCAATCATGGAGAAATTCACTTAAGTCTGTTAGAAAATTTAATTTGAAAACGTTGGACTTACGCCTTTTTTACAAAGATTGGAAAGGAGTTGTAATAAATGAACAATTTCACAATAAAAAGTATAAATATATTTCACAATAGTAATATTAAAATCCACACATAAATATTTGAGTCCGTTCGTATGTATGTATGTATGTATGTATGTATGTACGTATGTCCTTAATGGACTCAGAAATTAGGAAAGACCGAAGTAAAATAATACACTCTATACAAGGTCTCATCTTCTGGGCAGGTTTAAGGCTAAAAACATTTTAAATATCTTACGTATTGATAAAGATATTTTAATTTTAATGCGACCATGTCACAAAATTAGCAACAAAATGTATGTAAAATTAATGCAAGATTTAGTAAATAGCAATATTCACAGTCAAACATTTTTCATTGTATTGAATTAATATCAAAATGGATGTAACAATAAATACAACAATTCTGAAACTAAATATTTAGGGTTTATTTTCGTAATAAAATATCGTGTTTGCTAATGAGAAAAGCTCTTGAATTACGTGAATAAAAATTGCATATTTTTGACATATTGGGCTATTTTCATAATGGAAGACATTATGAAACCATAGAAAACTATACTGTAGAATAATAATAGTTTTACCTATAAAATCCATAAACAATGTTAAATGATTTTCAATGAGTGGGAACCTATTTATTTTCACCTAATATTTTTTACATAAATTATGAAATATTTGATAGTAAAATATTCTGAAATATTGAAGGATGCAGATAATCCATTTTTAAGGTTTTTTGGGAATAAAGAGTAAATACTTATATGACAATTTATTCTTGACTTTTTTTAATTTCATAGCAAATACCCATTTATGCACTGCAAACCAAAAATACAAATTCGAATGTGGACAATTATAATATTTTAACATTTATCTGACTACAATTTTTTCACAAAAAGGGATGTTTACCCTTTTTTTCTTATAGAAATTTGGGATGACAATCTTCGAGTTTTTACATTAAGATGAGGTTTTTAGTAGTTTTTGCACGTAGGTACCCGCCTATTTTTCTAAATAAAATATGAGCTTTCGAGGTGTCGAGCTCACATATTTTTCATTTGGAAGAGGTTTTTAGCACTTTTTCCATGTAGGTACCTACCAATATGTGGAATTTCTTAACTTCAAGCTTTTTCATCGGGACGAGGTTGTTAGTACTTTTTTTTCCATGTAGGTGCCTACTTATTATTTTTTTACATAAATGTGAACATCTGAGGTGTCAAACTTCAAGATTTTTCAATGGGAAGAGGTTTTTAGCACTTTTTTCGATGTTGGCACCTACCTATTTTTTTTAACTAAATATGGGCATGTGAGGTATCAAACTTCATGATTTTTCATTGGGAAGAGTTTTTCAGCACTTTTTTCGATGTAGGTACCTACCTATTTTTTTTACCTAAGTATGGGCATGTGAGGTATCAAACTTCATGATTTTTCATTGGGAAGAGTTTTTCAGCACTTTTTTCGATGTAGGTACCTACCTATTTTTTTTACCTAAGTATGGGCATGTGAGGTATCAAACTTCATGATTTTTCATTGGGAAGAGTTTTTCAGCACTTTTTTCGATGTAGGTACCTACCTATTTTTTTTACCTAAATATGGGCATGTGAGGTATCAAACTTCAAGATTTTTCATTTAGAGATTTGCAATGCTTTTTATGATGTAGGTACCTACCTATTTATTGTTACTAAGCTATGGGCATGTAGGGAGTCAAAAATTAAGTTTTCTCATTGGGAAGAGCTTTTTACTTCTTTTATCCACGTAAGTGCTTACTCCGTTTTTTTTTTCAATAAGATTTTGTTGTTTTAACCCATGTATTTGCAAGGTTTTCTATTTAATTAAACCCGAGCGATGCCGGGTTACATACGCTTGTAATAAATAAATGTACTATAACGACAGACGTAAGATTTAAAATATATAAATAAATTATATAGATGTACTTATGTAGAGTATTTATTAATCATTAATGTCATGATCACAGTCTATTGTCGGTCTCGTCATGTCATTGTCAATTATGGCCGTAAAATGTTCTATTTGACAATTTGCAATGTTGCCATACAGTAAACTACCTAAAAATGTTTAGTTCCTACTGAGAGTATTATAATAAAGTCATAACTTTATTACAATTGCGTACCTAATGTACCCTTTTAACATGGAATGAAAAAAAAGGATATAATTTTTGTATATATTCACTTGACTTACGCCGGCTTGTTTCATTTTATGTGCTACACGGATAGATAAGTGTTTTTTCGACATCGTTGCATAAATAACTCAATTTAGCAAAAATTGTGACTTACGCCCCTTTAACATAGAGCGATTCATTTATTAAATTCATTTTGTCAACTGTTCAGTTCCATAATTCAACAAGTCGAAAATTTCAAAAATATTAATACAATTGTTAATACACACAAAAAACGCTACAATTTCAATACCACAAACAAATGACTATCAAAAATACACTAAATATTTAGTTACGAGAAAAAATATAGTGTACCTACATTTTTTGATAACGCGAATTAATATTTTAAACTGTTTAACTATTGAAGGGAACAACGACAACGTATATCTTCAGTGCGATTATAAAATACTTTATTTCACTTTCTGTTGTGTCGTGTACTATTTGAAAAAGGTCATTCTTCATTTTGCCCTGGCCGGGAATCGAACCTAGGACCTCGTGACTCAAAGGCAGGAGCGTTAGCCTCCGCGCCACACCGGTCGTCAATTATTATTTTTGATAAATTGATTAAGTTGACGTACAATTATCTAGTAAAATTCAAACAGTTAGGTTTTATTTCCATAGTTTACATTGATTTTTAATCAGTGTATTTCTAAATTATTTCAATTATAATGAAAATTTTATTGCCTAAATTTTTGGTACAAATATGAAAACCCTTTTATTTTAGAATAATTTCATGTAAACGATGAATAAATAAATAAACTAAAAAAATCATGAACAACGCTGCAATGTATTGCTTGAGTAAAAATATTAGACTTTTTTAAAATGATAATTTAAATTGATTATTTTTATTTCTGATTTAAAATGGGATAGCCTTGTACAAATGTAGACTCACTTATGGAATAGACAATATATTATTAATTATGATGATGTTTCTATCTTTAATGATGACGATGTATGTATGTTTCTATGTTATACCTTATTGTAACTTAATATTGTGTCTTTACAACTAAAACTTATAATAATAATAGACTTATATAGATGTCTCTATAATGTAATAATGATTGTTTACATATTACATAAAGCTAATATTGTAACAACTAATGATATTTTAGTGTTTGAAATTGTGTGTAAATTATTGTACTAAGTTGCATCCACACTATGACCAGACTATGTTAACAAATTATTGGTTTGGAATCAAATTCGGACAAATCCTAAATTGCCATTTTTTTTAGTGCAGATATGTTCTTTGTTTTGAGTTCTGTAAAACTGCCTTTAAGAGTCAATGAAAGACACAGAATAGATGCTTTCGAGATGTGGTGTTGGAGCAGGTTGCTACGCATACCATGGACGGCCCACAGAACGAATGTGTCAATCTTGTCTGAGCTCCAGATAAAGACTCGACTGTCTGTAATATGTCAAAGACATATATTAAGCTTTTTCGGACATATTATAAGACATGAGCCAGACAATCTGGAAAAAAATATCTTGTCTGGTGGAGTCGAAGGAAGAAGAAGCAGGGGTCAGATCATGTGAGAGATGCTGCAGGAGGTACAGTGTATGAGGCGTTTAGGCAAGCGGAGGATAGGGCGCAGTGGAAGAGCTTGTCGCTTGGTTGAGGTCATGGTGGTTACGATACTCAGCATTGAGGGACCGACTTGGAAGAAGAAGTAAACTGCCTTTTCAAAAATAGTCAAATGCAAAATCAAGTAAACAATAATTAAAAAAAAAAACTGGTTTAGCATAGATTACCTTACAAGTAGAAAAGAAATGTTCTATTTTCTCACTTTAAATGTTGTGTGTTTGGATTTGTTTCTTAGACAGATATATCTTTAATAAAATGTTTTCTTTCTGTTTTCTATATTACCAACAAGAAAAAGAATGAAATGATATAAGTTTGTTAATATCGTAAAGTTGTAGTGTGGACACAGCTTTTGAAGAGTGTTGCATCAAAAAATGGGTAGAATATTTATTAAAAAAAAAAAATTAAAGTATTTTGAATTTTCTTAATTTGTGAAATATTTTTTCACGCATTTGATTTTGTTAACAATAAATTAATTTGTCATAGGCATAATACAGTATTTTTGATTTTATTCATTTAAAAGATTTACATACTTAATTAATGAAATATTGTAAAACAATTTCTGTATGCTATTTGTCAAACTATTTCTAATCAAAGAATTGACATTTGCAATAAATTCCAACCATTATTTTTTTATTTTATTTATTCTTGTTCAAAGTTATTTTCTAAGCCCACTTTGAATTCTGTATAAAAATAACAAAGTTGAGAATTCAAGTACAGTAAAGCCTTGATATAATGGACCTCTATTTAACGGACTTCGCACATAATGGAAAAAATCTAGTCAAATGTAAAAAAGTTAAAAACGTTTTGTTAATATTATACATGCTTGAATTTAAGTGTCGCCATGTGGAAACAATTTTTAGCGGCTATCATAGACACGTCTATAGACAATTAAATAGAAATTTGATCTCTTTTTATAGGGTGAACAAAAGCATGCCAGTCCACATCAAATACGTGAAGAATATTTTTAAAAAAAGTGTTCAATTTATTCTGAACAATTTTTATATAAAGGGCTTTTGGCTTTAACGGGCACACCCTCCTGCCAACTAGTCTGTTAAATCAAGATTTTACTCTACAAGCAAATATTATTTTTAATAAAGATTAATTTTCAAAATTTGATTTTTAGCTTTGCATAGGATATGTTGATAATAAATGTTTGATAATATTTATAAAATAAACCTTAACTTATATATTTATATATATTATGTATGGGTGTATCAAATAATGAACTTACTTATGTATTGATTTTTATTTTGTAGTGATGGGATAAATGTGAGAATAAAAAAAAAATCGATGTTGTGTAATAAAACTTGGGAGTTATATAAAAAAGTAATAATATTTTGTATTAACAAGAAGAATCTTTCATCAAGTGCTGTGATCACTTTTTACTCGATGTCGTAAAAGTTCAAATACTTTCTTTGAACAAAAGTATGTATGTGTGTTGTAAAGGTTGTTATTGGGCAGAATTATAAAACTATTTAAAATTGGAATGTGAGAAAACAATTTTTAGAAAAGCAACAAATTCAAAATTTTTACAAAATGTCTTTTATAGATAACGATAAGATGTATCATTGCAAGTTGAAAAAAACTTTTGATTCATTGTTTTATAACAAGTCTCCTTTGTGTTTCAAATGAAATCTTCATGTTTTGTACATAAAGTATTTTTTTCTGCCTAAAAGCAATCTATACACCTTTTCATATTTCGGTGTAGTAGAATGTTTATTTATTTATTTACTATGTGTATAAATTATTGTTTGTATTTTTTTATATCTGTATTATTTTCTTTTTGAATCAATGTTTTATTGATAAGCTAAAATATAAATTTACAATATTATAATCAGTATTTTTTTTTTCATTTAAAAGTTCATCAAAAAATTAGAAAAAATTGTACTTCTTTCAAATTTTTGATCAATGTTGGTTTTATTTATTTTATTTGTTTTTTTTTATATTACTTATTTAATTCTTCGACTTCTATCATCATTCATCTCACATAATCCTATTTATACAAAATTATTTTTAATTAATGTAATATTTCTAAATTCATTAAATAAATATTTAAATTAAATAAGGAATTGCTTTTAAATTATACAATCTATGCTTTAAATAAAACTTCATATTACCTACCTATAACTTTTTATCCGTGATCCAAAAACCATCATAATAAATTTATATCATTCTTTTTATTTTTTCTATAGAATGTTACAAGAACATTTTTTTAAAATAAGAATTACTTTTGAATTTGTAATCAGCGTTTTTGACATTCATGCCAGTTTTGTTCTAATAGGTTCCAGCAATTTATTTAAAAATTAATATTCTAATGCCTTAATTGCTTTCGCCAATAATAATTTGCAATTAATGTTAAAAACATTAAAAACTATTTTCTTAAACATTAAAAAATTATTAATTTTCAGTTTGCAAAACTGTAATTCATTCTATTCCATGTAAAAATTATTTTTTAGATTATATTTATTATGAATGTCATGTTGTTCATTCCTGTTATTATTTTAATTAATTAATAAGCATGTATTAATATATAATTACATATGTATGTATTAATACAAATGTGTGTCATTGTTGAAATAAAAGTGTATTAAGAGTATGTACTGGCATATCGTTAGAGTTAGTATTGGATACTTGCCTCCATTGTAAAATTATCAAATGTCGTCTAAACTTTTTTTACCTTAATGTCATAAATTTAAATCTCAATTTTAAAGTTCGACATACCTACATAATTTTAACTAGGTAGCTACATATTTATTTATTAAAAATGTATGCACGCCTTTTGGCTTTTGACACATTAACTATTGTCTTAATTTTTCAGTAGGTAAGCCCAGTTTGAATTTTTACAAAATTTAAAAGTGATTGAAAGATGAAAAAAGACAACATACTACTAGACTTATTCTACTATCATACCATCATGGCATAGCTATTCCACAAGCGGGATTGCCAACGAACTAACTGCAGACAATAAATATGCAGGTTGTTGTTTCTGTGTCAATAAAAAATAATGCATTCAGGATTGATGGCATCACACATCGATGAATTGTAGATGTTAATTATTGTCTTTTAGATGATGTCTTACGAATACCTGTCTCTTTCTATACACCCGAAAACTTACAGAAAAGAGTAGGATAACGTTTCTTTACCGGGGACTCCATGTGGTAAAAATGACATAATATTAGGTATAGTAACTACATACAAAGCACCTCTATAGAAAATATTTTTAAGTATTTATCTTAATTCCTATAAACTTCTCATGAACTTTTTTGTGAAGTAAAGTGTTAACATGTTATATCAATGGAAGTAAAAGAGAAAATGATTTGTTCTGTTGGGTTTGTTGTTCGGTTATAGCTAAATTAGTAAGATATATTTCTTTCTAACTACTAATCTATACAAGTATACCAAGAATTGTTTTTTCTATACAAAAAAGGTGACATTTGCTAAGTTTGCAGTGTGTAGTAAATACGTAGGTGGTATTTTATACTAAAGAGTGTAATAATGTTAGTTGCAGTTTGTAGGTTATGTATGGTAAACAAAATGTAATCTATAAGTATAAAATTATCATCACGCTTTCAAACAATTATTATCTACACTATATTGTGTTCAAAACATAATAAAAAAATACCATTTATACTTACTTACTTTATTCTAAATTTTCTTTAGATCTAATTATTTCTTTGACAGCTTACGGCTGGCTACACTACTGCCATCTATGATTTATTTATGAAAGCATTAAATGTCAATATTTCGCAGAATTACCTATTCATGCAGCAAAAATCTCAAAATGAAATGTTTGATTATTGCGTATATTGAAAAATACAACCAATGTTGTAAAGAAATAAATTAATTCATTGTTTGGAAACAAAATACGCATTTTTTCATACTACCTACATACTTTTATTTACCTACAATTAATTTTTTTTCACTTTTACACATTTTTCTTATGAATGTTTATTTTTTGTACTTGATTCTATTTGATTATGTATATATCATATATTATGCAATCATGCTTTGAATGTATAGTTTTTAGTATTTGTTATGTTACATCGAATAAGGTTTGCTAATAATTCAAAATACAAAATGTGTAAGATCTCAAATCACACTTAAAATTAAAAAAAAAATATCTACTATGAGACCTACAAATTTATTCTATTTTCACTGAACAGATTTTATTAGGTAATTTATTTATTCATCATTATTACTATACGTTGATTGTATTCAATTTTGTTAAAAAAAATCATTCATTTTATTGAGTTGACTTTTTTTGTATGTAAATTTCATATTGATTTATTTAAAAAAAAACACAACTCTTTTAAGTTTAATAACTTTTGTATAATTTTTAGTGACCTGATTTTGACTTACAAAGTCATTTAGAAACTAATTTCACTTTTTTCATACATTTTAAGTACATTATAGACCATTAAAGGATGACGTCACAGAAAAATCATTGAGGGGCATCAGGCATCCCAACACGATTACGGTGTAATATTAGGTGGAACGCCTAAAGAATACCTAATAATCAAAAAAACTGTCAGTGTCGATTTTGTTATTATTTTGTCGTCTGACTTTCTTTTTTTTCTCTTATGGCATAACATCTTACAAGGATAATTTGCGCAATCTGACTGTTTGCCCCCCAAGCAAAAGCAAATCCATAGAAAAGACCACGTGACCTTTAATGGTCAATGTACCTACAGAGGGTGAGTTTTTTTATCTCTTCCAACTAACCAAAAATTATTTTTGTGGAATTCAAAAGCATATTTTATTTTATCCACCTTATCAAGCAGTCTGAGGTGTTTGATAGACAAATCATTGATTTTGCAAACAACTTTGACTCTAATGAATATTGCAAATAAAATCTTTGATTTGATTTTATGACAATTTGTTGGTATACTAAATAATTAATAAAATCAAAATGTGAAACTAAATTATAAAGACTTGTGTGTTCTTCTAAATGAATAGTTGTATATCATTTTATATTTTCATTTTTTTTTTAATTTGCCCAACCTGTCAAACGTTATTAAGTATGGGATTCTTGAATCATTATACAAAATCTAGTAGATCTATTATGCATTTAAAAATAATTACGTACTTAAATAAAATAAATAAGTTTAAAAAAAAACTAAAAATATAATATTATATAAGTGTTGCATTGTTTTACTATTAATACATCTGTATATGTAATGAAATATTTAAATTATAATTATAAAAGAAATAAAAATTAATATTCTATAATGTTATTCATTAATTTTGATCTTTTGTGCAACTTGACATAAATTATGGAAGTACGATTAGTTGTCAACATAATGTCGATAGCCCAAATTCATAAACCGACAACTTGAAATTATTCCAATATTCTGAGATACAATGTGTGTCCGAGTTCCGAGGCACTGTTGCAACATACCAAAACTACAAACAAATACCTACTTTCTTGTTTCTTATATATTATTTGTGTGTGTGTGTGTGTGTGTGTGTGTGTGTGTGTGTGTGTGTGTATGTATGTATAAAAATCTAATTTATTGTTCATGGATTTAATTTTTTATTTTATATTATGTTATGTTTTAATATTACGTGGTTAGATGGAAGAAATCGCTAATGTAGTGATAATTTCGCCACTGCTACATAAATTATCATCACATTTTTTTAATGCAAATTGATTTGTTGATTTTGTTACGTTATTGATGTTGTGCAAAGAGAATTAAATAAATAAATATAATTCACAGGTCTAAAAGTGAAAAAAAAAATATTATGAAAAATTTGGGTTGTTAGTTTATGAAATAGGGCAATTACATACCTACTATGGTCATCTCTATGTCACACAACAATATAATAATTATGTATTATTATTATTGTTTATTTTAAGTGAAAATTAATTATATAAACATATATAAGTATGTAATTATTATTATTATGTATTTATGATTATTTATTTTATTTAATATTACATAATTACGTAATATAAATTGTAATAGAAGAAAGTATATTGAAAATTATTATAATTATTTAACTGTCATAATATTGTCTGTATTAAAATATATAATAATAAATTATTAGATGTGTTTTTTATAATATTATTACCTAAACACATAAACAAATTGAGGGTGGGGGTGACTAGATGTAATAGCAATCAACAGAGGTAGGGCTCCCTGGAGGGAGAGGACATAAATTGCGACTGCGAGGAGGTATAGAGTGAATATTACCTATATTGTCAATGTCCACTGTTGCAGACCACTTGCGATGATGATGGCCAATGATACGGCAATATGTGTCGCTGCATACTGGAATAACAAGGTCTTGTATCCCGACTAGCAAAATAATAGACAAATATAACATTACTACAGCCTTTGTACAAGAAGGTTGTAGGTTTTGATAGCGAACTTCTGATTTTGCTTGACGTTTTTTGGGTAAGCCATATCTAGTTGTTAGATTGACGTTAAAGCGCATAATTATACTGGTGCCTATTGGTCTTTGCTGGTCTTTGCAGATGCAAAAAGATGATTTTCACAGATGTAAAAATGATGTCCGTATATGCGATAGAAAGTCAGCATAACAAAGCTTCATGTGGCTTATCCAACGCTCATTAACCAACAGGCAATAGATATCATACTGTTGTTAACCAAAATCAGGTCTTGTACTGCTATAGCCATCATCTTTCTGGGTACGTATTAGTTGGTGACTATTGTCTTGAATTGCGAAGCAGACATAGAGTGTTGTCAAAAGATTCCATAGACGGGGACTATTTTGGGCAGCCAGCCCTTCAGACTATGCCCACTATGGCACCTCCGATGTGCACAAGATTTGCTAAGTGTAGAATTTAGGATAAATTACTATAGTGGTATCCCGGTGGACAGTGGTTCTCCTTCAAAGTCCTGAATTATGTAGGTATACATTTGACTAATCACATGTTGTAATAAATGTAAAAGTCATCATCTAATGCCATGTATAAAAAATATGGCATTTAGAATGCGTGGCAAAAAGTCAAAAATAAATAATCCGTGAAGTCCCCAACGAAGAATAAATCTCCCACTCTTTTCAATAAGTGTCTTGTAAAAGGCAACTATTCATAATAAATCATTATAATATATTAGGACATTTTACATATTTGATTTACCTAGCGATGAGGAATGCTTCCCATTATGACTGTCCTATCTTTTATTGGCATAGAGAACAACTTGCCTGTTTATATATTACATATAGTTGGTCTGATGGCAGCTCATTTGTGGGAAATGCTGTAATGATAATATTATGTATGGCAAAAAATATGATAAAGAGGTAAAAAAATAAACACCAAAATTGTTTCTATATATATTATTTTCATATCTGTTTCGATTCAACAAACACATATAACTTTATACAATAAATAATAATAAATATAGTTTATAATCCATAACATACAATCATAATTTAATATTCTGAATAATATATAATAATAATTATATTTGAAATAAATCTAAGTAAAATAATTCTAGACTTCTTCATAATTATCCCATTTTTTTTTTTGTTAAAATTTATTTTACAATATTCCTAAAATATTCATAACATAATATGATTATTTATTTATTTATGTATGTATTTAAAAACAAATCAATTTATAATAATTACGTAATAGATAAAAGTTTATAATTTTATTTTAAACAAACATTTTTGAGAAATGATAGTACATTAGAGGTAGCTTTATACTATAGAAGGTTTTATATATTTTTATAAACGAAATTATTGATGAAAATGAAATAAAATATGGCAAACTAAGAAAATAATTAAAGATTTTATTCAAGTATTTGTGATATCCAAATACATAATGTTAATAATTTGCACTGTTGCATTGCATAAATGAAAAAAGTCTGAAACTAAAAAATACTAGGTACCTATATCTATTTTAAAAATGCATCATTATCTAAGTAACAAAAATGTAATTTAGGTATGTAATATAATATTTTCTTTTATTCTCCACTGATGCAGACCACCTGTAATGAGGATGACCCAAAGATGGCCAAAGGCAAGGCGTAATATGTCACTGCGTAGTGGAGTGGCAAGGTCCAAAGATTGGACCCGTGAAAATAAAATCATTCAATAAAGTGTATATAGAAAGAAAAATGTAGGTACTTTCAAATATTTTTGAAGATATTGGTTTTTCAACCAATCAACTACCAGTGCCACCCATAGATGACATTTTATGCTTTGGATGGATTTCAAAATTAGAATAAAATAAATCATTGGTTCACAATTTATACTAACAAAACTTGAAATGTATAGATGTCCCATGTTTTTCAATTATAGCATCGGCAATGTGTTTTCAATGAATTCTCAAAAATCATTTTGCTAGACTTAAAATATGACAATACTGTTTCTTTTTTGGTATGTTCATCCATCCATGCATTTATCCTATCATGGCATCTTTCACAAACGGGCCATCAGATTAACTGCATGAACATAATAAATTAATATTTCAATTTGCTAAGCATGTACGTTAATAAATTGACTGTCTCCTATAGGGATAATAGGCATAAAACAAGAAACAGGCTTTTGTGAATGATGATGCTATGTAGATTAAGAGACATTTAGATTGCTTCACTTTGGATGACCATCCAGAGTGAAAGTGAAAGTGAAAAGTGAACACGTCTGTTCACACTTCTCATCCTAAGCTTCCACTGCTATGTCTATACTCATGGTCATTGTGTCAGTGATTTGACATATTATTTTCGTTACTTTTTTTCATATTACACAAAAACGCAAGCGTTTTTTTAATGATTCTGACATAAGTTATCAACTAATTCATAGAAAAAAGTATCAAATGATTGGAAATACTTTTTAATAGTCAATTCAATGAAAGGAACTTTCATTCGTTATCTCAAGTGATCCCTGGCGATGAAATTAATGTCCGTTCACACTTTTCACTTTCAATGAGTCGCCCTGATAGTGAATGCCCTTTTAGATCATAATATAGGTAATAGAATACTATATTAATGATTAGTTATGAATATTCTGAAAAGATTAATTATTATATGAAAAGGTTTATAATAATAATAATATTGTTATTAATTATAGGCAGTATAGCACATTATACATAAGATCATTTAATAGTTTTTTTTTTATTTAACAAAACATACCAACATTTATTTTGTATTTTAATAGTAGACATGGACAGAATATTTTATATAGTGTAGGTACATACATTATTCATTATTTATGTAGTCTTATAGGTATATTATATTTGGGTCTAAAATAATATAAATAACAAGTAGAGAAGTATTGAGTATGCACATAGTTAGCAACAATAATGGATGCATTCTTTTTATTATTCAAAATAAATGTCAAAATTCCAATATCTGGCAATACTTTTTCAAGAGTTGTATTATATTATAATAAAACCCACTATGACAAAATACATCTATCAGTTGAATGAATTATTATGCCAAGGTTTCATACATTTTATACATATGAGTGTATCAGGAGCTCATAAAAGATAGCAGATTACTTTGTTAATTATTCCTTATATTATGCAACATTTGCGTCATTTCAACAATGCTGAATAGATTCAATTTTTCTTTGCCTCCATAAAAAGTAATCAGGAGATCATAACTGAAAAAGGGTCATCTTAGTTACTCCTAGTAATATGCAACATTTGCATCATGTTAATATCACATTTATTCCTGAATTTATGCAAAATCATAACATTTTTATAGGTTTGAAAGTAATATTGTGTTTTTAATATTATATTCTGTTCTCTTATTTTGTTGAGAGTTTTCCTAGTCATAGAAACATCTATCATTATTGCTGAATATTATAAATTGACAATTAACTAAGGGCCGCGATATCCAAAACGTTAACCAAGCAGTTAACTTGTTGTCAAGAGTAAACCATAAGTTAACTCAAGAAATGGTGATATCCAATGTTGGTTACGGAGATAACAAGTGGTTATTTATAACCACCCGATTTTCATGAGTTAACTATCGAATCCACGAGTTAACTTTGAGAATGAATATTTTTTTCGTCTGTAGATGGTGCTATATATGTCATCAATTTGACAGTTACATAGTTTGTCATTTTGGTTTGAGAATATTGTGTTATAATAATATAATATATTGATCAAAACTGGATAATTATCTTTATAATAATGTTGATACATCATTCGATGAACAATATTATTGATACTTTCAAAACACTCGTCAACATGAGCAACACGTTAAAATTCAAAATGGCGGCTCCAAACAACCAGTGAAGTGTCAAATAACTTCCCTAGTGTTGCCACTCGTACGACAAAAGTGCGTAAAAATTAAATTTCAACCGATTTGTACTAAGGTATTGCCATATGTGAATACTGTTTACATCACTACAGAAAGTTAACCTCTGGTTAAGTAACCATTGTAAATTATTTTTATGATATCACCAAACGCCGAACGTGAACAAGTTAACTCATACCAGTTGATTACTTAACCACTGGTTAACTTCTATTTGGATATCGCGGCCCTAAGAAGTTATTTATGAAGAGTCCTGCATATTTTACAATTTTTAAATGAAGGTATTTTTGTATAAAAACAATATGGACTTATTACGTAATATAAAGTCTTATGAGTTATTTATTCTATTAGTCCAACTATGATTTTGCAAAATGCAAATAATCATACTTAGGTATGCATAACAAAACAGAAGTGTATAGGTATTGACCTTTTTCAGATTGTCCTGGGTCTGGGTGTTACATGTACCTACATGTATATGTGTGTAGTGCATTGTATATATGTGTATCGTCGCGTTAGTACCCATAATACAAGATTCACATCTTAGTTTGGGACTAACTCGGTCTGTGTGAACTGTCTATGCATGTTATGTTATGTTATGTTATGTTATTTGAAACCGCTAGTGGAATTATAATATTGGCCAATCAGGAATCATAATATGCGCGCGCATCATGTTTCTGTCAAATACCATAAGGTTCTATTTCTAAAATAGCAGTTTCACATATAGGTACTTCCAAATAAATCTGTTTATTGATAGCTAGAATCAGCTGGTCACTCCATCTCATTGGTGCACATCCTCCAGTTCTATTTTGCTCTCCATACCTTAGGTTAGAACGAGCTTCTTCAGGTTGTTTTATTCTTTTTACTCCAGAAAAAATCAATCTAAATAAATCTTGGAATTCGAAACAAAAGTATCGAAAAAAATGCAAGAATAAAGATAAAAACTGCTCAAATCTATATTTTGTATAGTGGCATACATTTTCTACAAGTGAATAATGTATGATTATCTACTAATAATTTCAAACTTTAATAAAAAATATATTTCTAGTAATGAGACCTGCTCCTTGATTAAAAATAAATAAATAAGGACACGCATAAAAATAATAGCATCTGAAACAGCACCATAATAATTTTAAAAATGAAACAATTTGTTGATACTGGACAATGAATTAAAAAGTATTAAATAGTAATTTGAAAATCTTTAACAATAAAAGTATAAAAACAAAATTAGGTATTTTGATAAAAGTAGTAGGTATGCGTTCTCTACAGATAAAACAAAGAAAAATCAAAGATTTTTCATACTTTGCATTAAAGATAATCAAAGTTATGTGAGAAAGAGAATAAAAATTGTATAATCTATGATCTACATAAAATTGAGAGGTGACTTTTGTAAAATAATTTTTCTAAATACTTATACACGTAGTGTGAAAATTGGTGTTTTAATTATAGTGTAATGAAATACAGTTTTTTATGATTTATTTAGGTAATAATTTTGAAGAATATTTAGAAAATACTTTATAATAAGAAAAAGGTTGCAAATAATACTTTACTGAATTTTTTTCACTTGTTTGAAAATTCATAAAAAAATGTTGCATGACAAAATATATCTGTGAAGAACACATCACATAAAAAACTGTTTATGTAAGTTATATGAATTAATGATCATAATTTTCTTGATAAAGAAATATGTGGAATGCTTCTTGAAAGTTTTCAAGGCTTATCTTCAAAATTAAAAGAAGTTATCATCCAAATTATCTTTCATTGAATTGCTGAAGAGTCATATTTAAAATATAGCTAGGTATGTTATAGACATTTTGTGCACAATTTGAATTTGGAAAAGACAAAAATGTCAAAACGTGTCTAAATCATATTTTGTGTCAAAATTTTTGTACATTTTTCATAACTTCATTTTATGCTTTTCGTATTTTTAAGGGATTATGGTTTATAGAGAAAAAAATCAGTAATATTATTTTTACTAATTAAAATTATCTATTCTTGTGCTAGAAATATGGTTTCACTCCTACTTATTCAACATATTTCCTATCAAGACCATATTTTGGTCATTACTCGCCAGATGACTGGACAAAATTGATTAATTTTTTTTATAATAACGTCCAAATCATTGTCGACCGTAATAACCAAATAATGTATATTTTTAATTGATTAAAATTTATTATTATATACAATATGATTTCAATACTCTAAATTTGATAAACTTCTAAATCCATACTAATATAATAATAATATATATAAATATTTATGTTTTATTTATTATATAATCAAAATATTTGAATGATAATATCCATGATTTTATACCTAGATACTAATTGTCAAAAAAGCTTGATGTCAATCTTAATTCAACAATATAGGTATTTGAATCAAAAATATTATTTTTTGATTTTTTTATGATCAAGCAAAAACACACATTTCAAAACAGTGTAGTTTCTACAATATTGTTTTATTAATTTCCCTGAAAAAATATTTTTTCAGTACCTACCTACCGTTCGTCATATGGTATTGCTTGAGGTTTTTGACCTATAAAAACACTTAGATTCTTCATTACAATTTATTCAATATGATTCATTGGTGTTTGGAATAAGATAATTTTATTTTTATTTTTTTTTATTACTATACAATGCCAGCATGAAAAAAAGTTATAACTGTGTTTAATAATAAACAATTTTTGAAATATTCAATGACTTGGTGATACAATAAAAGAAATGTTGTCTGTTTAACTAAACATCCAAAATGAAGCCATATTTGAAATCATCTTAATACACTTTGCAGATTTGAAGTTTTACCATAGATAATTAATTATTCAACATATTTTTATTTGCATAGATAAATAGGATATTTTCCTTAGCTGTTGATTTTTCAAATTTCGTCTAGTTATTTATGATTCTATAGATCCTTATAATAATAGAGAATTTGAAACACTATAAAAAATACAAAAAAAAAACAGAACAATGTGTGATTCAATTATCTACAAAATCATTAAATAATTGTAATTATTTCAATAATTTTTCATTAGTTAGTTTTCGCTATTAATTTTACTATTAATTACACAATTTTATTAATTAATAATAAACAATAGGTACAATATTCTACTCGCTTTTTTCAAATAAATAGTATTACAATATAATATTTCTAAAATACTCTATAAAGCACTTTCATTTAAGTAGATAAAAAATTATTTAAACATTTTTAATTACTAGTAATAGTATTTCAACACGGTGGTATTTTGATATTCATATTATTATATTTTACATTTTTAATTCCTTACACAAAAAAAATAAACAAAATATAAAAAAAATATGTACCTACCAATACATTAAAAAATAATCATATGCAATCATATAACAGAATTTATATTGAAGAACAAATAAATTGAAGGAACGGACACATTTTGAGACTACCACAAGATAATAATATGATCAAAACGACAATGGACGTAGAAGTACGACCCAGAAGCCAGGCAGACCTTTGACCACCTGGATGTCCACAATGGGCCACTTGCAGATTATTTTTTATTACATATAATTGTAAATTAGTATGAAAGAAACACAACCACAATTTATTTTATTTTTTCTTGCACTATTTTCTTAGTTATTAGCTTTTAAAAATTGTATTTTCTCGGAATGATCAAAAACGATATGGCGGCGCTGTGACGTCACGGAGTCCCATGTTTGTATGATATTATAATCTGTGGTTGCGAAAGTTACTATGATTCACGGGACTCCGTGACGTCATCAGCTGTTTAGAGTGTTTTGACAAACGTCAAAAATTTTGGGTTTTATTTTTGGAAATTCTCCATAATTTAGATATTTATTTTATTTATTATTTTGGGTTTTATTTTTGGAAATTCTCCATAATTTAGATATTTATTTTATTTTATTTATTATATTTAAAAAAATTTCACTGACATATCCGACCTCAAATTTACTGAATTCGATCATTTTTATTAAAATCCCCCACGACTGCAAGTGGCCCATTGCCAGGGACCTGAAGAAGGCAAAGTTGCGCTCGGAAGATGCAGGGGACCGGAAAACTTGGAAGATGAGGACTAGGAGAGCCGACCCCAAGTAAATGGGATAAAAGCGAGGGCGAAGAGGAAGAAGAAGGTTGAATAGATTTTTTTTTAAAATAGCATTTAAATTTTCAATTATTTATTGGTGTAAAAAATTATGACATTCGAAACATTGAGACATTTGAAACATTGGGTAGATTTTTGAAGTTTTTGAAAACATGAGCATCTAAGAATTATGTGAATGGGTAGTTTTTTTTTTAATTTTTCAACTTTTCAATTATTGTTTGATGCACACAAGTTGAGATCAGATCCCGAAGATTAGCATGGACTGGCCAAGTCGTCAGATTCGGAGAAGAAAAGTCGACTAAATGTACATATTCCGCAAAGTGTGTATACCTGAAGACTGAAGACCATTAGGCAGACCAAGGCAACAACAGACTATTGAATAACATCAACCGAGACTTAGAGGAGTTTGATGTTAAAGATGGCTGGCAATCCACTGCTCAAGATAAAAACGCTTGGAGATTAATAGTTCTTTAAGCCGAGGTCCTACAAGGGTTGTTCGTTCATTAAAGGTGAGTTAATAAGTATATAAATTGACTCAATTTGAGGAATAGATTTCCTCTTGAAAAAGAAGAGAATGATAAATCATAGAACTTCACAACAGAAGAATAATTAAGAAAAGACATTCACATAAAACTCAGTGACTGAAATCATGAAAAGTATTTTAATTTAACAAAATAGACTTTAATTATCAACATACAATATCATTTCCAATAAAAATTTCACAATTTATAATTATTTTGCTTTACTAGCAACACTAATCTTTGTGGATATTTTTATTATAATAATTCATACAATTTGTTATTATATTATAATATTATCATAAAGAATCGCTGAAGATTTCATCCAATAATAATATATTATCATTATGTTAATGTTTTATTAATTTTTAATTACAATAGTAAGTAATTCTAGCTACTTTTAAAAGAGAGAAAAAGTGCATAAGACTTCAAATATCACTAGACAATTCATACTCATCTCATTTAACTATAATCGCGTTGAGGTGTACCAACAAACATGCCAATTTATTATTTATATTTCTCCACACGGTTTGAACCTAAAACTGAACATTGCATATTAATTTCACATGAGTTGCTTGGGATAGAAATTGGATATATTTTCTATATAGGTGTGATGTGAGTTTTTTACATGTTAGAAATATTTGACAGACAAAAAAGTTAATTCAATCAAGTCGACAAAGACAAACATAAACATTTGTAGTAAATTGTCAGTAAAACACAAAAAATAATTAAATTTTGACTGTTTTCAATCCGAACTTCGTACCAATTTCTTTTTTATTTATCATACAAATTTCATTGCAAATTTGACAATTTTCGAAAATAAAGTTTTGTAAAATTTAAAAACTTTACAAAAATTATATAAACTTATTTGAAAAACCATTTTTCGATTTGTTCACTATCGAATAAAACCAAAAAACATTTTTGGTATAACTTTTTATTTGGTATAACCTAGTAGGTACTTTCTTTTATAATAAGCGTACAACTAGAAGGAAAGGGTACAAATGTCAATGTTTAGGCGTTGGAAAGGGCAGATGGATCAAATATATATGCAACTACATATTATGTCAAATGCCAATCATTATTGACTGTCATTGCTTTTGAGATACAAGAATATTCCTTGCTCAGAGAAATGTGATTCTTTTAATGAAACAGCATATAGAAAATTGATGGCTGTATGCTGACAACAATAGTGTATTCCGTACAAAATTTGAAATTGTATCAAAGGACTTTAACGATTGTTTTTTGGTACACACATCCTTGCACAAAAAGCAACATTTTGGTCCATTATATAACGCGATTTTAGTTGTTTTAAAATTGTCTAAATATTAATAAAAAGATAAAATATCTATATACGTAATAATAATATTATTATTTTCATCATACATGCAATACAATATAGGTTTATTTATTTTTAATTAATTTTATTTATAAAATGATAAGCAATTTGGCAGTATCAATTTTAATCAGTATTGTGTTAAAATAGAGCTTATATGTAATATAAAAAGTATTTATAAACCGTATGAAAGATCAAAGATAAATCAAAAATCTTCTGTCACCAACTGAGAATTTGAAAAAGATCTTGCTCATATTAAAAGGAGTAGGTATGAATTTGAAGGAGAAAAGTTTGTAGATTTCAGAAAAAAGTTAGTTTGTCGTCTTTGGTAGTTTTGGTTGTGAGGACGTTTTACTTAGTCTCAGATATCCATATCTGGTTTCTTAGTAGACACTTCAAAAGTGGAGTCCTTTTTTTAGATCTAAGGTTTCCATATTTCGTATTTTTTTTAAGTCATCATTTCCTAAGATTCCGTACGAAAGAACATAGATTCGGGCCAAAAATTTGAAGATTATCAAATGTGAACAAAAGTACGTAGATCTAGCTAAAAATACGTTGACTTGGCAACACTGTGTAAAATTTCAAAACTTGCAACAAAAGTGATGTTGGGATTGAAATAATATTTGTTTTTGTAAAATATTTCTTTGAACGTTAAACTAAAATAGGAATACAAAACATTTGGCAATTGAAGGCTAGTTATTACAAAGGTGCTAAATATCCAAAATTTCAAAAATGAGTTTTTACTCCCAATTGGTATTAAACATAAAGGCCAATAAACATAAAAAGGTGCAATGTGATTGAACAACATAGTTTACTCCAAATTTCATTCAATAAATATCACTTTTGCTACATTGCTCTGCTCTTCCCCTTATTTCTTTTCACTTTTTCTTGGTTGTATGCTCCAGACACTTTTCCAGGCACTTTTGTAATAATCAGCCTTCAGTTAGGTTCTGACTTTGCAATAATATCCATAAATCATTGTTTATTTTATGAAAGAATCAAAAGAAAAATATGAAATGGACATTTTGTTACAGATTTTCGTGATCTTTATTATTTTACAGTTATCTATTATTGAAATGTTTTCGAGTGTGTCGTGTTGTTGTTTTTTGACATTTCATGACGCCATTTTGATGTGATGACATGTCAAAAAACAAGATGACAACAACGCGGCACATCCAAAGAGTTTCAACAACAGGCTGCGAAACAGAGAATTTTAAATAATTTTCCCGCTAACAATGAAAACAAAACTCTGCGAACTCCATGCAGAAATATCAATTTAGCAGTGAATTTCTATGAAACAAATTATTTGAACTGACTGAGCTTGGCTTCTTTACTTTAGTACCTTTACTTATTATTCAATGGTCATAAAAACAAAATTATTTTTCATAAGTCAGTCCACACCAAAAAGGCAAAGGAACAAACAAATGTAACATATTTTTTTCACATTGAAAATATAGAAGAAAAAAAGGGATAATACAAAATGTGTTAACTTCTTTTCTTTTTCTTTAATCACAAGGAAATTTAAAATATTCGTTTGTGGTCTTAGTGTGAAAGTTCAACAAAAGTATTAAGTTTTTAGAAGTTTACAAAAACAATTTATAAATGGCATTGCATTGTGTTTTAGTCTAGCAAGACAAATAATAAAATATTTATTTATTTTTATATATATATAAATAGGGATAGAATAAATATAGTTATTAAATTAGAGTTAAAGGTAGAGAGAGAGATAGAGTGATATATAATTATTTCAAAAACGTGTCTACTAACAAAATAAAAATTCACTATCTAATATATTATTTTTTTCATATTATTCTAAATTATTTTCTTTTCATGATTTACTTTATTTTTTCATTTCGAAATAAATAATTTAAATTTATTTTTGTAATATTATAATATTATTTTATTCATTTCACTAATGGTTTATATATTATTTTTATTTATTTATTTTTTACGTGTTATTTTTAACAAGTCTAGCACTCAAGCATGTGCACTACTCAATGCCAACAAAATATAATTATTTTATAAAGATATTTTTTGTTTATTTATTTATATTTTGTATGTTATGCAATAGTAGTAGTTAAAAATTTCTTCGCGTCCTGAATCACAGCGTCTAACAAACAACAAGATTATAAATAGTACTCCAAATTTTCAACAAACTCGGGGCCAAAAATTTCATACCTTTCGCAATCGGAATAACTATTCAAGGTGGTTCGGTATTTTCTTTTTCCCTTAACGCCGTCAAGAAATGACTACGAAGCTCTGATTCAGAACTTCTCCAAAGCAAAACTAATTCTTCTTTAGTTAATCTTTCTAATGGTGATTTACCGTCTGATGTTCTTGGTACGACGTTAGGATAGGGTGGAGCGGGTGGAAGACTTGCTTCATGCGTTAATCTACAGCTTGGATCAGGACTGGATCCCATTCTTGATTTACTGACTAAATGTAAATCTTTTCCTTGTTCGGATGATGATTCACCTAAAGATTTATCAATAGTTCTAGAAGCGTCTTTAGGAAAGCATTCGGGTGTTCGCGGTCGTCGTCTTCTTTCCTCATGCAACGTCTCTTCAGAATCTAAGCTTTTGTGTCTTTGTTTAGAGAATGTTTCTTTAGGCGGTGGTGATGAGTGATCTTCAATTTGTATTTTAATTTGGTGACTTTTCTTTACAGTGCCGCCACTACTCTCCGCTTGTTGACTAACACAGCGTCTTACAGGAACCTTTCCGTGCTTTTTTAATTCTCCTCTTTTATTCAACTGCTCTTGAAGTTCGTCAAAAGTCTTCTTGTGTTTCTTTTGTAATTCCGAATGTGGGAATTCTGGTTTAGAATGTAAATCATCTACACTTGTAGATGTTTGCGGGTCTTCAGATTTATCTTCAGCTTCTTGTTCGGATACATTTTGGAATGATCTAGCTTCTAATGGATAACCTCCGCTACTTTGTCCGAAAGAACTTCCTAAACCAAGTCTATTTTTATTGCTTACTGATCCGTAATTACTAGGTGATGAATCTAAAAACTGTT
The DNA here is from genome assembly GCA_947579605.1 of Athripsodes cinereus. Taxonomy (NCBI): domain Eukaryota; kingdom Metazoa; phylum Arthropoda; class Insecta; order Trichoptera; family Leptoceridae; genus Athripsodes; species Athripsodes cinereus. The sequence continues at coordinate 38,240,940 of OX388306.1, forward strand.
TACCTCTATATTTTGGTATTGTGGCTACTTTATCTTTAGCATCTAAACTATCACTGGAGACATTAGGACTACGAGAGCCTAGTTTGTCAAAGTCCATATAACTAGATCTTCTGCTGTTTATATCTGGTGGACTACTCGACAAGCACGCAGTGTCTTTACTTAGTCTTCTGCCTATAGCTACACTCGTGTTCTCAAATCTTAACATAGAATGAGAACTAAATACACTATCAGTACTGAATCTTCTAACATTCAGTCCTCCCATGCTCTGCTTACGTTTTTTATTCTTTGCACGTGGACTTTTGAAGAGTTCTTTGTTGAATATCTTGGATTTGAGCGGTGACTTAGCTTTGCTCTCTGCTCCAGTCGGGGACAAGAAATTGAGTTTCTTTGGTGGAGACATCATGGTGTTAGATTCTGTAGGTGAGTTTGGTTCTGAATCTATTTCGGTAACAGCTTCCAATGGTTGATCTCGTTCTTCTTGTTGCACTCTATGAAAAAAGAAAACAAATCAGTTTTGTAGAATAAATTGATCATTTCCAATAACTACAGCATTTTATTTAGCAATTAGAAAACAATTTTTTGAAGCTCGTAACAATTGAGGCTCGACAACATCAAATGATGTTATTCCTTTTGTTTATAGTAGATGCGTTGATAAATAAGGACATTATTTAAAATATTTTTAATTGAATATATTTTTAGGAATGTTTGAAGTCATATAACTTTACTATCACTAAAAAAATATTCTACGTGTGACCATGTTTCAAAAGGTATCCTGTCATTCTCAAGCGCAATATTTGACTAGTCAATACCTTGTTGCTTGTAGAAATTTTTTCTAGTGGTAGGTATAAGTTTTTTTTTAATGATGTATCTGGGTTTTGTCATAAATCCAAATACAACCTTACACACCTTTCACAGTAAGCTAAAAGCTGTGTCTTGAAAAGGGAGTTTGCCGGCACCTGGAATCGAACCCCGGACCCCTTGTTTACAAGGCCGAGACTCTACCTCCAGGCTCCTGACGTATAGTTATTTAACTCCAAACATCCTTAATAATGTTTAGGAACTAACACAACGTTACTGCCAAATGAATAAATATTATACTTACTTAAATATATTTTGTCTGAAAACAAAGATTTTATTTTATTTTTATTGTAATAAGTCATAAAATATATCAAATTTTGTTACAAATTTATACATAGATAAGTGAACTAACAAAAACTGTATGAGAAAAAATAGTGCTAATATATTTTATTTTCAGATGAATTTGGATTTGTAATACATAAATCCATGTAGGTACTGAATTTCTAATGATATTTTTTTAAGGTAAATCTGGATTTGTAATAATGCCAAGAACCTCCTAGACACCCACACAGTAAGCAATATAGGTACTTGTCTCGTGAAGGCAAGGTAAGTCGATAAATTTTAAGTAACGGGAGTGTATCTTACCTCCTTATCTCCTGAATCATCTCGAAGAACTGTGCTTTACTCTTTCTTCGCCTGCGTTGTTCATGTTCCTTCTGAAACAAAGGTATAGCATGGCAGGAAATTTTGTTTGATTTATTTTCACATTGCCATTTCATCTTCTACTGCCTGACATGTTCCCTGACAATTTATTTGTACTGGCAACGATACAGTTGCAGCATATTGCAACACAGTATCATACACTGCCATATTATTAGTTTCTGCGATTATATAAAAAAAATACTAATAATAATAGTTTTTATTTGTTTTTTTCACTTAACTGTTATAAAGTCTGTAAGTTTAGCAACAACACATTTTTATTTATAACTTTATCTGTATACTTGAAAAAGTCTTCAAGTGCCAGCAACTACCTAATATTTTATTTTAAACAAAATGATAATTGTAAATTCAATTTAATACTCAAAACGTAATTACACGCATTAGCACTAAGCGAATGTCAGTATTACATTTGTCAACTGTACTCGTAAATAATAGTGTTCTCCGTATTATTGTCACCCGATGAGTAGGATATAAATTATTTTTATAATTCCTAATTTGTTTTAGCAACGAACATTATAGATCTAAGTATCAAAATGTGCCTACGTATAGTTGTATTGTAGTTGTATTATTGTGTATGTATATTTGTATGAGTGCGCAGGTGTTTTATGTAATTTTTGTTATTGTTGATATTTTGTAAATGGCGTAAGCTGTATATTTGGTTAAATTAATAAATATCCTAATTATCTAAAATTTTATGCCTTCTAAAGATGGATTTAATTAAGTTTCAATCTGCTTCACAGACAAAAAAATATATAACCTAATTTACGGTACTACAAATCTAACATTTAATAATAATCAACAAAATGCACAGAATTACACTTGGATAAGTAGATACATTTAGATAACTAATACATTTCTATACTTTTGGAAAGGTTCTCATACAAATTTATCACATTTACAGGATACAAACAATACGTCATTTCGACATACTTTTTCAAAAAAGTTATTTTGCTAATAATACTCACGTAACCAATGACATTTATTGCACGTCTAACAATTCAAACATTGGGTATATTTTTTTCTCTAGATCTATTTACAACACAAAAGCTCATTTTTCAAAAATATCTTTATATTATTAATCTTGCTAAAATAGCTCTCATTATTTATTAGCACTATCTAATAGTAGAAAGTTGTCTGATTTCATGCTTTTGTACAAGATTATACATGATTAGATATACTGTCCAAATATCCTATGTTAAATAAACTTTCATGAGGACCATGCGACAGGCAGCACCATTTTATAGAACTCATCACATAGGATTCAGAGACTTGGTATTGAGTATTCTCAGGCAGCTGACATATAATTATAACACATCTGCAGATCACTTCAAAACACGTTTAAAGAGTGTCATGGTGCAGAATTAATCGATTGTTTCGAATATGATTATGTGTCGATTATGATGTGGTTTGTTTTGGTGGTGCTTGTGCCTGATGTGTCTGTCTCTTGCTGCTTTGTTTTTTTTTGTTTATTTTGCTTTTGCTTATATATTTTGCATTTCTTAAATTTTATAATAATTGTGTACCTACATAATAGTTGTAGGAATATTGTAATGTTCAAAATATATACTATTGTTAAAGACTTCTGAGCCGTTTGAATGAATAAATAAATAAACAAAGATGTTCACAATTTTACCATCGATCCTATACAATTAAACATGTAATACTAATATTAATAAAAGGTATATATATATTTGACATCAAAACAGCTACTTTCAAAGCAGGTAACAATTAATTGGATTATTATTATGAATTATTAAGTAGGTATCTATATCGATTTGGTAAATTATTTATCTACAAACCACCTACAAGGAGTCTAATATCAACTATTCTCTATTGGGGGTACACTTATAACACATAATCTGACATTGAAAAACGTACCCTTTTTACACTTTTTTGAAAAAGAGATGTGATTTGTCCTTGTCGGAGAGTGTGCACCAGTTCTCTAGCCGCATGGTGTGGAGACACAAGTTCTACACAGTTGATGAAGCGATATAGTTTCTGTAAAATGAAAAAAATAAGTTCAGTAGCAAATTACGTCCATGAAAAATTCTTGGAACGTATGTTATTTACATGTTAACGTGTGTTGTACAATTCAAGAAAACAATAATCACAGTCATAAATATAACATTAAATAAAAATATGTCATTATCATTTGTGTGGAATAGATATGCTGTCCCAAATCTACACATTATACCTACAAACAACCGTCGTAGAAAAATAATATTTTAATATACAGAATTAGCAGGGAAAAAAATATTTGGCATTCTAGGCCCGTTTATATAATATTTAAGGTCATTTCAGCTACAAGGGAAACTCCGAAATCACCAAAGAATAATTTGCACAATTTCGATTTATCAGAAAATTTATACACCAAAATTCAAAAATCTATAACAATAAATGTATACTTGTTATATTATTAGAAAGTTTCTGAGCACAGATATTTTAGGCACTTTGCTGGTATTTTGAACCTGCGTTTTGAGCTCTTATCTTTTGATATTCTTATCCGGAGAGGTGAATTTTTCCCGGCATTAGACTGTTCAAATTTTTGTGTGATCATGACTGATCATTTAGAGACTTACATATTTAGTTGTATAATGCAGTGAAGTGTAGATGGCAATTCTGTCACCGCGTAAAAGAATATTAATAGTTGAAAGGATAACTTTAATAATAAAAATAAAAACCCTTTCAGAATTACCTGACTAAAAAACATTATGTTTCTACTCCTCCAAATGGTCCCCTTAGGTTTGTGTCTGAGGATAGGCAGAGTGTAGCGATAGAAGAGATGCTCAACCAAGAGAATCAGGCAACCTACTCCCATACCGACACCAAGCAGAATGAACACACCTGCCACAGCAGCGACACCTGGAATCAGAACCACAATTTATGAAAATTATGAATAAACAAAAAGGTCCTTATGATAATTAAAATGAATTACTTAAATGCATATAAACTGATAATATTACATAGATACAAAGAAGTGTAGTGTCTTCTGTATAGTAAATATATAGAGCAGAGACTGAATTGCAGACCGAATGGTCTGAGATAATGTCAATAATATGGACCTTGATGCAGTAAAAACCAAATGCAATTGGATGTTAACAAACCTACATCTAATTAACAACAAATGAACTTTTGGAGATTTCTTATTACCTAGAGGTCTTGGCTGAACTCCGAAATCTGTTCTTAACTTGAAACATGGTAGCCCTCCATACCACTTCTCCTGTAGGATGTCCATGTAACCATTGGCCAGATACTTCGATATTAAGGCTGATATGCTATCCTGAAAGAAGAAGATAATAAAAGGTTAAATATATTATCAAATATGTAGTAACTGTTTCCTACAAAAACATATGCTTGACATTATACACCCCTGTTTTGGACATTTTGTGAGAGATAAAGACCACATAAATTGAGAACACTGAGTAAATTTATGGAGTGAGAATATATTTGGAATGGATTTGCAAGCAAGCCAGAAGCGACCCCCACAACCATTCAGCAGAGTACTTTGTAATGTATATGTAGGTCATAAAAATTATATCTGGCATACATTTTTGATAAAAAGAAATGATGAAATTGAATTTTTGAACTACATTTTGGACATTCTAATCCTTAAAAGGGTCGCGCACACTTAACCCTTCAATAAAAAAAATCTTCAGTACCTACAATGTATGTAGCTATGTCATGTGTATCTACATTTTATAACCTATTTAGTATCTAAGAACTTACTCATATTATTATGATGTAGGTAATATACTCAGTTACAACTGTATCACCACATAAGGCACTCATCTACGACCTTCAGAACATAATATATGTAAAGAAAACCACCCACCTACTCATAGGAGTGATTTCCTTTGATTTATTTATTTGAATTTAGAATTTACATTTTACATCTTAAATTCGGCGATGAGGTTTGCCACCCATCCTGAATGTCTTAATTTTATATTGGCACGGAGAAGATAGCTTGCATGTTTTATATGCAGCTGGTCTGCTGGCTACCCCACTTGTGGGATATGCCGTGATGGTATAGTAGTAGTAGTAGTAGAATTTAGAATTTTTGTTTTGACAGTTGGTGAAGTAATTTTGTTTGTGATTTTGTGTTAGTTTTGAAAGACTTGAAATGAAGACTTTAGATGTTGTTTTTTTTTTTATATATTTCAGGTAAGTAATTGTTTTATTATTTTTTTATTTAATGTTTAGTATTATTTAGTTTCTTGAATTTAAATATGTTTTTATTACATTTTCGATATTATACGTATTTCAGAAAAACACAGATTTCTTTATTTCAGGGATAAACCATCATTACATATATATGTCTACATGTCGTCACATCAGCCCATGTTGTATAATATAGAAGTTTAAAGAATAAATTGATAATGTGACCAATATGATTTCATATGAATCAGTATCAAATTGATCTACATGCCATCCTATACGTGTCATGTTTTCGGGCTTGCGCCCTTTTAACCCCTTACTTCACGTTTTTGAATACGTCACCTCGGTCTTCTGATTTATTAGTTATTCACCAATTCGTAAATATACATATATTTTGTATTTGTATGCATTTTTTAAAGATATAATATCTGGATTTCTGTTATAAACCCAAATATAATCCTGTACACCTTTCACAGGAAGCTACATAAAAGCTTGTGTCGTGAAAGATGAGTTTGTCGGCACCTGGGATCGAACCGCGCACCCATTGTGTATGAGCCAAAGACTTTACCTAGGTACATATGTTATCCTTTTCTTACTTTGTTTCTTCTTTATATTATTTTTTATTTTTATAGGTATATTTTTTTTCAATAAACTTCCTTATCTAAGGACATTGAAAAGTGTAGAGTAGTATCTACCTATAAAAGATTCCCACGATCGCGATTTTGACCGATTGATCCTTTAGACCTACCCAATGGCGCGCCAGTGAGAACAACTTTAGTTGGAATGTTCGGATAAATAGGAGTCTATAACTCCTGAGATATCGAAGTGTTGTTAGTTGGGTCTCTGTTTAATATTCGCGTCAAAGAAAATAAAATAATATTCAGAATAAACGTCATACCTTACCGCTGGATTAAAGCATTGGAGATGCTTTACAAATGAAAAAATACTAGGTACATTTTACAAGATTGCAAATTCGGTCAAAGCTACAGAATATAAACATCGAAATTCGGCACGTATATAATTATATTCCAGTAGATAAACATACACTTACTACGTTGAAGTACCTACTTAAGGATATTTCCCGTCCCAATCTCGCTCCCCACAACATCAATCATCCAAGACGCACAGTGTGTACTTACCTAATAATAATCCTCATCGTAAATCGTGTGGTGTATTTACTTTATTCACTTCCCTTTCCTATGATAATATTATTTAAATATATAAGTAATATAACATAACATAACAAGTAGGTATTTTATTTTATTTATTTACTAGCTGACCCAGTGAACTTCGTACCGCCTAACAATCAATGAATATCAATATTTAGGTACAAGAAAATGAGCATTTACTCAATATCTAGGTATAAACAATGATTAATATTTTTAATCTCTTTACAAACTCCAAAAATTGTCCAAGTGTGTCATCGTATAGTGCAAAAATTGAAATGAATTTATGTTGAACAATTGCACTTAACTCAGATTTGTTTATAAATTATCTGCTGTGCGTAATATAGGTACTATGTAGGTACAATTTTTTTAGGTAGATACCTATTCATTTTAAATTTATAAAAATTCTTATCCATGATTTTTTTAAAAACTGAAATTTCAGAACCACAGATGTTTGATTTTGTATTGTACTCCATATTGTTTTTTTTTTGAAAATGTATGCCGTTAATAATTTTCTTCGTCATTTTTCTTCCGGTGAATTCGTAAGATATTGAAATAGCCTATCGGCTATTCGGGGCGGAGAAGAATCCAAAAAATCAGAGATCATTCTGATCGGTACAGCCATTATTGAGTTATAAATGGTGTAACTAACCCAGCTTTTTTATGTATATAAATTTATTTATACACATATCTATAGCATGAGCCTTTTATATGTTATATTTACACACATAAAAACAAATCAAAATTCCCATTCACAATACAGTTGGAGCAAGACGAGAACAACAATTGGCGAAGAACAAAATATAATTGGGAATCAAATTACATTATAAAATTAGTCAAATAAAATCATTTAGTCATGAAAAATGAAAACATTGGATTGAAAGTGTAAAATGTCAACAAAATGTTTGAAATTATGTCAAGAATAAAAATTGTTATACAAGTACATAAGGAGATGTCAAGTATACCTACAGAAGAAAATAATATAAGAACTGTAATAGATAATATTAAAATGTCAGTATAAAGCATAATTTATCGACAGACGGATCTTGGTGGAAATTCATATTATTAATTTATTAATAAAACAATGATAGGTAGGTATATAGCTGTTGGCGACCGGTGTGGCGCGGAGGCTAACGCACTTGCCTTTGAGTCACGAGGTCCCGGGTTCGTTTCCCGGCCAGGGCAAAATGAAGAATGACCTTTTCCAAATTGTCCTGGGTCTGGGTGTTACATGTATCGTCGCGTTAGTACCCATAATACAAGAATCATATATTAGTTTGGGACTAGCTCGGCCTGTTTGAATTTTCTATACATGATAATATCAACAACAACATATTGTTATGTTGTCTTTACATGTTCTATTATGTTATGTAATTCCACTGTTAACTTTATTAATTTTGCGAGCCGGGTTTAAAGAACTTCCGCTCTCATTGTCAGGGAAAAGTAAAGTTTACTTTGAGAGCGGAAGTTTTTCCGAATCCGAACTCAACTTTAAAAAATGAAATGTGATAGTTTTTCAGTTTTCTCAAGCAAACACATTTCTGATACCCAAAGTGTAAGCTCGTAAGTACGTGTGACTTCAATCTTAAGCTCAGCAATAAAATAAAATTGAGCGAGTAGAATGTTCTGTAATAAAATCTCGGGAATATCATTTTACGATTCTTTCAACAAATCAGAGGAGAGAAAAAAAACTGTTTTGAAGAGTTGCATACATACATAGAAGACAGGATCACCCATCAATCTGTTTTATTATGACCGAGGGTCCTCAAAAAGTGCGCACGCTATAAAAATATACGCATACTATCGATATATTATAGGTATAAGTGTATATTTATGCCTGAAAGGCTCGAAACATGTACCTACTTGTTTTTGAATAATTTTTGAAAGTATTGAAAGCTGGTTTTGTTCAGAAAATTATACAAATTTGCATATTTTTAAAATGCAGTTAATTTTTTAGCTTCCCGAGTCATAATAAATACCTTAATATTGTTTAATATTTAAATATTATTGTCCCTGATCAATAGAAAACGAGTAGATGGGCTTATTCCGTCACAGCAATTACAAAATGCGGAAGAAAGTGATAGAAAGTAATATCTGATACGAGTATGCACTGTTTTGAGTTGACTGTTTCGTTTTTTTTTTATTAATATTTTTGTAAAGGCTGTTGCAGCCGTTTATTGTACAAATAAATAAGTATAAAGTAGTTTGTTGTTATGTGTTGAAAATAATGGTTGCGTAAAACGACGATTTAATAGAGTCGTTCATTCGTTCGTTGTCAAATATCATAGAGTTGCATTACAGTTTTATTACAATATTACATATTATGTATGATGTAATAGTCCATTGGCCAGTCAACTTGTGAATGATGTCACAATTATAGAAAGATGGATTATTATAATGCTGTGTTACCTTCAGAGGGAACCCTTTCGCCATGGCCACTGCGTAAGTATCATCATAAAAGGCTTCTCCGATCCTCTGCAGCTTACAACCATGGTCAGTTGCTCGGTGGTAATCTAATATTGGCGTGTCTGCTATCAGTAAGTCCAAGGACCCATTTCTGGAAAAAAATTAACATAACACTTACCTACATACTTTTTGCAGTATTAATAATAATAAAAAAAGTTTATTGTACAAAATATTAAGATAAAAATAAGATGGTATAAACAAATAATTTTGCCCAATGCGCGAGTTTATCGCAGAGACGCGATATCTTCCAACTAACCCAAGTATTAGTAAGTACATTAGCACTTCTGTTGCAAGTAGCTGCCCCTTAACTTAAGGAACCAGACAAAATATAATTATTGTAATAGGTACAATTATTTATTAAAAGAGAAAAAATGCCGAAACATTTTAAATTTGTATTCAAAATTAAAAATTAGACAAAGATGGGAAGGCAGTAAAAAATTTTTTTTTTATTAAATTATTAAATCGCGAAAACATTTAAATAATTTGAAAGCTTGTCAGACTAAATGCGATTCTAAGATTGTTGACCAAACACGATAAAATCAAGAAACTTATTTTATAACTGAAGCAAGAAAAAGTCGAATATATTTGATAGTTGATGAGACAATGAAAATTTGTTAAGTTGCTGCAATCCCCCTCTCCTTTTGCTAAAATCCTGGGTAAGTTCTTATTTTATTATTTAAATAGCTATTTCACCCACTGCTGAAAAAAAGTCTACCCCGTGTCTTCAGGCATCTTTGTCTTTTGTCGTCTGTCGTCGTCTGTTGTCGTCAGACCATCGTGTATGGGGGGTATTTCTCTACTTCTTTTATGGGTATGGTTAGAAACCTAGTTTTTTTATCACCATATGTTATTGTGGGTACTTACTTTAATTTTCTAATTCCATCCTCCACATCTGCTAAGGCATATTTCTTCATGTGATCCCATAAGGGTTGACTCGACCTCTGTATGTAATACTCTGCGGCTGATGCTTTGGGAGCCCCGACACGAAGAGTCAATAGCTACAAATCAATGAAAAAAATGTCATTTCCAGTATTACAAAGACTTTGACGACTATTACTACTACACCATCCCCGCATATCCCACAAGTGGGGTAGCTAGCAAACCAGCTGCATGTAATAAAAATGCATGCTGTCTTCTCTGTGTCAATAAAAAATTAAGACATTCAGAATTGGTGGCAAACCTCAATTTGAGATGTTTAAATGTCTTTATTTTTTGAACACCTACCTTTTACAGGACACTCAAAAACTTCAGGAAAAGAGTGAGAGGCTAATTCTTTGATTGGTGCTCCACGACTTATTACAAAGACGACAGATCTTAAAAAAAATAAACTGAGTCTTAGATTGTTTGCCTCTTATTATTTTAAGAAAAATAATGTTTAATTTCAAAATTTCTGTGAATACAAAAAAAACAAGCATCCTAAAGACGCTTCTCAGGAATTTCATTTTCCTTATTTCTTCCTTGAAATATTTATTTTTGTAGTATTTAATTTCTGATAAATTCAATTTCGAAAGAAATATAATATGCCTAAAATAACCTTAAGGAGAGGTAGAAATTGTTCATAAAATGACAAAAGTGTTTTTTTCTCCACCCATCCTGAATTTACTACTTTTTCACAACCACGGAGAGTACAATCTACACGTTTATTACATGCAGTTAGTCTGCAGGCCACACCACTTGTGGATTATGCCATGATAGTAAAAAATATAATAAATATATGGAGTTGTTTGAGAGCTGAAAAACTTTTGCAAAGTAGTTACCCAACAAAAAATAATTCTTTCAGAATGTCAAAATATTGAGGCTGTAAATAAAGCTTTTTATAAAACAAGACTATACTATGCTATTCCTTCACGCTGTGTCCCAAGTGGGGTAGGCAGAGAGAACGGAATGCCATATAGATCTATCCTTACATACTTCTTTAGCTTTTTCTACATTCATCCAGTTTCTCATACATGCACGTCGATTTCTTTTACTCAACACACGGTCGTCCTTTGAAATTTGATCCACGTGGTCAAGTCACGTATTTCTCAGATTCCGCGCTTCTTAACACCCCTTCTTTCAAACAAGACAATATTTTTAAATAAGGTTTTTATAAAAACCTTCTTTTAAAATATTCTGGTTGCCCCATTTCTGAAAGGTATGTACGTTATGACAAGGATGGTGTGATGTGATAAAAAAAGTGAGGTACCTTATTCAAAATCAAAATAATATTGTTAGAAAGAGTAAACAAAAAATATAGGGAGAACTTCTCTGAAACTTTCCAGCAAATATGAAATAATAATTGTATTGAAATGTCATGATAGGGGTGTAATATACATAATTTGTATACCTAGTTTTCTGAGAATATTATTAACATTGCAAGTATAATAAGTGATTGTCGGGGTTGTAGGGGGTTGAAGAGGGAGCAGAAGAAGTCTGCGTTAATTAATCATCCCTCTACAATAAAATTATTACCAAGGAGAGGGTAGTTGTAGTAGTAGTAGTAGTAGCATCACCGACAACACCCACTGATGGATGAAGTATTGAAATACTTTACATTCACAGTTCAATATCGGCTGATCCATATTTCTAGTCGTTCAATTAAAATTGAAATCAACTTGTGCTCTTATATCTACGGATAATCTTCAATGTTTGGAGCAAGTGGACGAGTATGTATATTTAGGAAGTTTGTTTGCGAGGGATGGAAGATGTGACAAGGATATCGAAAGGAAAAGTAGCCGGTGCTAGGATTAACGGTGCACTTCGACCCATTGTCAGCAATTACAATGTGTCGAACATGGCAAAATTGCTAGTGCACAATACCATCCTGGTACCGACACTTATGTATGCAAGCGAAACGTGGACATGGTTGAACAAGGACGAAAGTGGAATAAATGCTGTGGAGATGAGATCGCTGAGGAGGATGGTTGGTAAAACGTTGCGTGATAGAGTGAGGAATGAGGATATTAGAAGAATGAGTGGATGCAAGAGGAGTGTTGTGGATATAATGCGTGTAAATAAATTGAGATGGTTTGGTCATGTGGAACGAATGAAAGAGGAAAGAATGACAAAGAGGATACACTTGGCTGAAAGGAGGGGTGTGAGGAAGCGCGGGCGTCCGAGAACTACATGGCTTGAACATGTAGATCAAATTCTCAAGGACGGCCATGTTTTGAGTAAAAGAAACCGACGTGCGTGCATGAGAAATTGTATGACTGTAGAGGAAGCGAAAGAAGTATTTAAGGACAGATCTAATTGGCGTTCCGTTCTCTCTGCCTACCCCACTTGGGATACGGCGGGAGGGAATAGATAGATAGATAGATATATCTTCAATCACTTCATAAATATTAATATGCGTGCAATGATTAGAGAGTTTTTTTTTTTAAATAATTTTGAAATGATGTGATTAAAACTTTAACTATTATATTATTATTTTCTAAGGACCCTTATAAGAAAAAAAAAATATTTTAGTATGAATTATTAATGGTCTCTTTTCAAACATGACTTGGCCAGTTTAGCCATCATTTTTCTGAATGTGTGCTGTTCGACATACCCAGCTATAAAAAGAAAGAAAATATAAAAATTGCTTTTTCACAACGTATGTGAAAAAAACAGCTGATGCAATCCAAAAATTTGATTATTATTTTGAAACTGTTCACTTAGATGAAGTAATTTTTTTTTTGTTAATAAGCTATTTTTTTTAATTTGTGACTTATTTAATAAAAAAAAACACTTAAGAAAAATAAAGTTTAAATGTTAGTGTTATTAATTCAATTTTTATTGATGGGTTCATAAAATATTCCTGAGTTCATAAAACTGTTAGAGAGTGCAAGGCAAAAATTATCAGATAATATTAATAGAGATTTGGGACAGCTTATCTCTTCTTAAATAGAATATATTCAAGACCAAAAACCTTCATGGATTTTGTAAAGAATCGAAAAGAGATCCATTGTTTCGAAGGCCAATACTGTAAAAGGGTTGTTCGATCATAATTTGTGTAAGATATTGACGTTCTTTGATTGTTCAATTACGAATATTGAATAGTGTGAACAGGATGTAAGGATAACGTTGTATTCGCAACCCTCTTACTCATCACAAAATCATAAAAGTACGACCCAAAACAAGTATAATAAAATGAGTAAGTATTAATAATAATTATTATTAACATAATTTTGATGAATTGAACCAATTTTCTTTATTTTTTCCTACAACATTTCGTCGCTTTATCCTTGGACTATGTTAATAAATAATGCTCTCTTTGTGAAGCCATTTGCATAATAGTATTAAAAACACTCTTACTAAAATCGTTTTCTATGTTCATTATTATTATTTCGCTTTTAATTTCCATTTTTATAGTGTAACTTTTTGTTATTTATTAATTTATTCTACCCGTGTTGGCCAAATATATGTGTATGTAATAATGAAATTATTCCTCAAAGCACGAGCTCTGCTCAAATTTGAGGGAATCAATTTGGTATGTTTTACTTCGTATTTATAAAGAAAATGATTACTGTCGTAGATATTTTTTGAATTTGAATTCATTCTTTACTGTACATACATACATTGTACTGTACACACTACTTTACACGAAACTCGTTTCTATTTATTTCAATAATTAATAATATGTTATACTTAATTTTTTACTTAATTTTCTATACATATTGTTGTAAATGTATTGATTGTTATGGGTTTAATAAATTATTATTACTATTATATTGATTACAAACAATGATTCTATGGAAGGTATACCAACATTTAAATTTAATACAATCAATAAACAGAGGATTACACATTTTAATTTTTATAATGCAGCTGTTGCAAGCTGTATAAAATACGATATCTGGAGGAGTAAAGACATGATAAAAGTCAGTATGATCTGAATCTAAAAGCCATGTATGCGCTCGATTATTTTTGAGACAAGGAAGGACACATCCAGAACTAAAAGTATATGCTACGAACCACAGAGATGCGAAACTTGCCAGCTATTGCTGGAAAAGGTCGTGTCAGAAATACTGCAATCTGAGAGATGTGCGAGATCCAAGATACATATTGTTAGATGGGGATGACAACGGGGGATATATTGGTATTGTCAATACGATAAACAATGCTAGAATCCCAAATACTGATGTCGTTTTGTACATCGATTACCCGAGGGATGGTGCCTACCAGGAAGACCCCTAAAACGATGGGAGGACAACTGGACCTCCACATCGCAGGAGAACTATCCTGCATGAACAGATTTTTGAGTCTAACAAAATATTAAAGAAAAGAAGGTGATTTTTTTTTATAACGCAGCAACTCAGCCCTTTTAAAATGATTCAGAAAATAATAATTAAGTTATGTATTATATTGTGAACATACATTTAAATAGACTAAGGATATATTTTTTAAGAAGCGACTAAGCGAACAACACAAAATATTTATTATTGTACTAAAATCACATTTTTTTCTGTAACATTAAATTTTAAATATTGTATCTGTTTGAACGAGGCAAATTTATTAAAATAGGGTATTTTTAACATCTGCACTTCCGAGTAAGTTAAATTCAGTTCTCGACACCCAATTAAAAAAAATAACTCATTTTTATTTTTAATAGTCTACATACTAAATTTAGAATACAGGATGTGTATGGATAGCTAATATAACCATATTGACAACTAAGACTTTTAGTAGCCAACTACTATGTACTACTACTTGTAGGGCCTTGGTCTCCAAAACAATAGATATTCTCGCCATTAAATTAACCAACCAGAAAAAAAATAATATGATGACATGAAAAAAAAGCAGTTGGCAAGTCTTTTCCATTCTCTCTTTTTGCCATTTCATACTCTCTCATGAGAAAAAAAACTTAATCTAAATGTGATAAAAAAAAGATTCAACGTAAATCATGTTTTCTGTTTACCCATAAATATAGAAAAATGTACTCACGTTTTTATCACTGTAGTCCGCCACGGCATTTTGAAAAAAGAGTCCAGCGTAGAGAGCTGCTATGTTGGCGGTATAACTGGCAACAAATATCACAGAGAATCCACCCCACACATTGATCAGGAACTTGTTAGGCCAACTTTTAGGCGCTTTGAAGGCCACCAAGTGACCACACAATAAACCCCACATAACCCAAAGTGCACTTGACATGCTAAAGTTCTTAGAACGCTGTCTGCCCCACGGATTTAATCCAAAAGGAGACAACCATTCATAAATAGCCACAGCTATCGCTGTAACATTCAGGGACGTAAAAATAGTTATCCATAATTCAGGCGAAAAAGGCAACAAGAATGCAAGAAGTGGTGTTTCGGATTTCTCAGGGGGTGCAGCCAAAAATGAAACGCCACTAAAAAAGTACGGGACACTAAAGTCAATCACTTCGGACCTGGCACTTGAAACACTTAGAGCGGCGAATGACATATGAGCAGCTCCAGATATAAGATCACCAACAATACCATTCCATTTCATATCTGCTGAAGTAATTGTTCCCTGGTCTTCGTCTGTGATCCCGTTTCCATAAACTCCATTACGGAACTCTTTTCTAAAATCAGATTTGGAGATCGGATCTTTGGTTTCTCTATAGTGCACTTTGAAATCTCTTTTATGTACGTGCTTTCTAGTTAATTTTCTATGACCAAATAAACCATCGCTTACAATGTAAAGATGAAAATCAAACTCAAGTTCTTCGGCAATATTTTCTAAAAGGTCCATAGTCAGACCATAACAACAATTTGTCCTGTATTTATATTTATTTTGAAAAGGCAAAAACTTTTCACTCAAAGGTTCGTAATTTGAGTGATATTTCAGATGAGGAAAAAACGACCCTTGTATAACTTCTTCTGCTTCCTCTTCCATCCTTTCCTGAGTTTCCATTTCATTGAACACAAGAGTGAGGTTATCTTTATCTGAAGTCAAGACTCTGTGACAAGGAAGACCTCTGAGGCACTGACCATCTTCATCTAGCTCTCCTTCCATAACGAAGGGTGGAGCTAGAGCTGTGACTATTCTAAACACGCTTCTCGCTTGAGCTGATAGTCCGGAGACAATGATATCACCTCCCGGCCATACTATTGTATCGATTTGAACATTTTTACCCGTGACACGCCCCACGGATCTCCATTTTAACTTATCATTATTGTTTATTTGGTTACTGTCTTTTGGTTTATCGGTTTCAGGCACTAAGTTAAGTATTTCAAAACTGCCAACTAAAGACTTGTCCAGTCTTTCACTTCCGTCTCTTGAGAATTTGTTACCAGCCAACGAATCTTCCACAAGATGGTTCAATTCTCTGCAATAAAACAAACACATTATCATTAGTTTTAATACAAAATTAATAAAGCTTAATTTATTGACCGACGGTTCTAAGTGGAAGTTCATATTAATAACTCAACAATATGGTTTGATTCTCTGCAAAATAACAAACTTTATTTTTACAAACTCAAATAAACTCAAATACAGCTCTATACACCTTTCACAGTAAACTCAAAGCTTGTGTCGTGAGAAGGGAGTCTGCCGGTACCTGGGATCGAACCGCACACTTCTTTTATACGAGGCTGAGACTCTACCTCCAGGCTACCGACGAACTGTCATTATTATATAGTATTATTATTTTTTGTGCAAATGGTGAGTGTTTTGAAAGAAACAATTTTCTACGGTTATAGAATATTTAATGAAGAATATTACACGACATAATAAATATAGGTATTCTATTTCGTGAAATTTTCGTGAAAATGTGTTATAACGGATTTTGAAACTCGTTGACATAGTCATATAATATGTAGATTCATTGACGTCACTGATCTTGAGTTGCCATTGTTAAATAATATTTTTATATTTGTTTTACAACTTTTTGTCACCATATCGTTATCGATTGATTTGTTTTCTTTCTCAGAATTGTTTCAAACAATAAGAATCAAATTAGAACATTATTTTTATTATTTTATGCTTATTACATTGTCTGTGTACGTATATATTTTTATCTGCTAAACTAGACATGTTTTATTTACTTCATAATGTAGGTAGGTACCTATATCTTATTACCTCTAATTGAAACATTTTTTACACTCGTTAATGTAAATAATATACCTAGTCATTAAATAATTCCACATTTCAAAAGTGACTGTCATTACATAGGTAACATGCAAAGACAATTCATACAGATGGAGCTAGTCCCAAATTAAGATATTATTTTTGAATTATGGGTAAAAACGTGACGACACACATATACAATGCACTAAACCCATAATAGGTATACCTACATGTAACACCGAGACTGAAAAAGATCGTAGGTACTTCATTTTACCCTGGCCGGGAATCGAACCCTGGACCTTTATTTTATTTAAAATAAAACATAATAATTGCAACAACTATCATCTTTCGAATTTCTAAATACCTAAATTTAGTTCATATTATAGTCGACCGACGTTACTTGGTGGAATTTTATGTAACCTAAATGTTGGTTTAAAAACGATTGCAAATCTTAACAATAATAAAAGAGCAAACCACCATAGCTTCCACGTTTGGAATCTTTTGACTAAATTCCTCCTTTGATGTCCCTCTAGCAGAGAGAAGCAAATACATTTACAATATAAAACTAACAATAAATTAACAAAGGCATTTCCTTAACCTAGAGAACAAATCAATATTTGAAACAAAATAATAAAAAAATAAAAACAATAAACAAAAACGAAAAAAATGTGGCAGAAAGCCGAGTTGAAGAGTCCGGAAACTTCTTTTGGTATTCGTGTCGGTATGCAAAAGTAACCAATATGTTGAAATAATTTTATTTCTCGGATGTTTCTCCGGGAGCCCCTAGGACTGCTATTTATCCGTTTAGGTGACACTTTCTTTATCTTTTCAACTTTCTCCAGTCTATCAAAACCACTATGCCAGTGTATGCGAGAGTAACCAGCAGATGTGAGGCTTTTTGGATGAGGAGCACGAGCTGCGACCGCGGGGAGGTGCAGAGTGATTCTCACTTATTGCAATGCCCGCTGTTGCGGAAGGCATGCAATGAGAATGACCTAATGATGGAAAATGACAAAGCGATATACGTCACTGTGTACTGGAGTGACAAGGTTTGAAATCCGGTTCCTTAAACTAAGTAAGTACTTATAATAACAATTTGAGACGAACTCTCAAATCGCTGACGTCATTCTCATGACTTTATAAATAATAGATTTACACAATACACGAATAGATTCTATTAGAATCGGGTCAAAAACAATTTTGAGACTCATTCCATCTCTCAGTTAAGCATCCAAAGCGTCTCACTCACCCTCCATTCTCGTAAATCATCGAATAGTCACTGAATTGTGACAACTACAGACTTCTGAAACAAATTAATGGATATCGCACGGAGCAGGGGGCAGTGGGAATTCAAATAAAACATATAGCTATTATTATTATTTTTATTATATGAAAACTTTTGTTAATAAATTTCATAAATTATTATTAACTTATTTTCATTTATGAAATGAGACATAAATTGTTAGATTTATTAATTGTGTCTGTGCACACGTAGTAGAATTCCATAATTATGTAATTTGAAACAAGTGTTTCATTCTACTATAGATTATTGATTCCGAGAGAGACGTCTTTTGACTTATCAGGTCATTACCAATCATTACCAGATTGATAATGACCTGATAAGTCGAAAGACGTCTCTCTCGGAATCAATAATCTATAGTAGAAAGAAGCACTTGTTTCAAATTACACAATTTGTTAGAGTTTTAATATATTTAATAGTACAGCGACCTGGGCCCGTAGTCAAAACACACTTTAGCGTTAGGTTTTCGTTTCGTTTTAGTTCGAATATAGGCGACGTTGCGAGAAAGTATAAATTTTCATATGCTTACTATGACTTCAGCCATATTGAATTGAGCCAGACAATGATGAATTATTTAATAATGTTCAAAAATCTTCAAAAACATATGAGTAATTGATATTCCTTTATTTTTCTTTTATATTTACAATTGATTTATAGCTTTTTGTTACTTTTTGAACTTGAAATATATAAATGGCCAGTAACTGTAGGTACATGTTCTGGCCAGTTACTAAATTTTAGGGCCAGTTACTGTACTTTTTTATATGTTTTCGTTCAATGTTTAATATTTTTTTATTCATTAAGACAAACAATTTCAATTCTATCCTAACTAGTTATTGAAAGATCAACCTTGTTTAATTTAATAAATTAATAACTCTAGTGCAAATTATTTAGAAAATATAAGCCAATATTTCTGCGTGATCCCTTAAAGGGCCAGTTACTATATACGTCACCCTATCTTGTGTATTTTAGCTACACAATACACAATATTTGTGTATTTTTATATTCTACCATTTTGAATGTTTTTTAAACGAGTACCTACCTATTCTACAATGCACTTTTTATACTTGTACCTATTCTACAATGCACTTTTTATACTTGTACCTATTCTACAATGCACTTTTTATACTTGATTGTTGGTAAATAGATCGATCACGATCTACATAATATTTTATACATACAATCAAGTAATAAAAGTCAGTTGTAGAATACTCGTTGAGAAATACTCAAAACGTCTGTTATTTATTTATTAATTGAATACATAAACGGCTAGTGCCTTTTACATCAAATCATACATTCTTCTTCTTCTTAGTCAGCCATCTCTCCACTGCTGGATAAAGGCCTCTTCCAAACTCTTCCAATCGTTGCGGTCCTGTGCCCTCTGTATCCATTTCCTTCCCGCGATTGGAGTAATGTCGTCAGTCCATCTCTTTTGTGGTCTGCCGATGCTTCTTTTGCTACTCCATGGTCGCCATTTGAGGATTCTAGGAGTCCATCTACCGTCGTTTCGTCTCACAACATGACCCGCCCATTGCCACTTAAGCTTTACAACACGATCCATAATATCTGTGACTTTTGTTAGGTGTCTGATGTCTTCGTTTCTAATTTTATCTCTCAGACTCACCCCTAACATTCGTCTTTCCATAGATCTTTGTGAGCATTTTAGCTTGTGGACACTTGCTGCAGTTAGCGATATGGTTTCTAGTCCATATGTTGTCACTGGGAGGGTACATGTTTCGTAGACTTTCTTCTTTAGGGTTCTTGGGATATCTTTACTGGTGAGTATATTTTTCAATTTTCCAAATGCTGCCCAGCCCAGGCCTATTCTTCTGGGTATCTCTGCAGTTTGGTTTTCCTTTCCAATTTTGATCTTATGTCCAAGGTATATGTATTCATTTACTGCCTCTATGTATTTGTTGTCAATTGTTAGGCTCTCATTTGTTGGACTCAAGATTTTTGTCTTACCTATGTTCATCTCTAGACCAATTTTTAGAGAGGTTTCATGCAGCTCTTTTATCATATTTTTCAGCTCGTCAATATTCTCACTCACCAGTACAATATCATCAGCAAAACGTAGGTGGTTCAAGTTCATACATTACACAATAATAAAATCACAAATTTCTAGTCCAAAGCATTAGCAATTACTAAAAAAATAAAAACAATACAATAATTCAACAACTTATTCATCTCACATCATCAGTTACATACAATCCTCCATAAATCTCATACAAAACACAGAGCACATTAATACAGTTTTAATACAAAGCAATTAATTGTATGTAGAGGGTTACTCCCGGGAATTCCCGGGAAAACCCTCTAATTTTTATCCGAATAAAACGAATCCTTTCCCGGGAAAAAATACAAATTATTAGTCATGCAGATTGCCATACCGATACCGAAATCTTTGTTTAGTTAACTGTAATAGTCGTGATAAACTTGTAGAAGCTGACGAATATTTTGATATGAAAATATGAAAAATAATATTAATTACCAATATAAGTGTTATACTTTAAAAAAAAACTTAATTATAGCTTCAATGTATTCGTTTGAAAGAAGCATAATTATTCTAAATATAATTCGAAATCGGAGGTGTGTTTGGCCGACAATGTATAAAAATCCTACAATTTTTCATGTTTTTTTTTTACATATTTCGAAAAGTAAGATAGTTCTTAAAAATATTAGTGCAGCCAACTGTCATTTTTTTTGTTTTATTCATGGATATTAATCGATATAAAAAATCTTTTTTTGTCGAAATTTCTCATTTTTTAAAGTCAAAAATCTTTAAAAAGCTTTGCCAAAATCCATAACATTTTTTTGCTTGATAGGATGATCAAAAATTAAAAATTATATATTTTGTAAACAATTTTTATTTTGATATAACAAAGAGTACCTAAATAAATCTCGTCAGTCAGCTATTTAGTTTTTTTTAAGCAAATTACTTATATTGGTAACAAAAAATTGTTTTTTTTTTATCAAATCAAAATGTTTGCAAGGGTCAACAAGTTATGAGAGTTTTTATACCAAATTTGTTGAAAATTGAATATTTATAAATATAATAATGAATTTCCCGGGAATCCCGGGAAATTCATTTTTAAATTTCCCGTTTCCCGGGAACAAAAATAATCCGGGAAAAGATACCCTCTAATTGTATGTATATCCATATGCATTTCTACCCATTTATTTCATAAACAAAAATAATCAAAATAACAACGAAATGTATCACATGACAACTCGCCAGCATCAGACGGGTAACAATTACAAAGTTAGTCCTTCAAAATTAGATGATATTAATATATTCTGCCATTTTGTAGAACAGATGTTAACAAACTTATCAAAAATATTTCAGAGAAATTAATTAGCTACATATTAATAAATTATGATATACAATTAACAATACTCCGTGATGTAACTACTGATGCTATAAATCGTATTAAGTTTAGTTATGTAAAGCTCTTGATTTACGTTTAAATAGTTTATGATACATAGTCTCATGATTCACACGTTACATAATATAAATACACAATATTATTACTGTAGGTATATTTTTCAACGAGTTTTGAAATCCGTTATAACACATTTTCACGAAAATTGAGTTATATAATAATAAATTATGTCGTTTGATTCGTAATAAAATATAATTATTCTAAAAAACAATGTTTCTTTCAAAACACTCACAATTGCACAAAAATTAAAAAAAAAATATGACAAGAAAACAATCCTTTACAATTACATCCCTTAATGTGTCTTTTAATAATATCCTCTATAACTCAACCGACCAATAGGAGTTATTTTTATGTATACAAAATGAACAGAACAGTATTTTTTATTCAACAATAAAATTTATTTTAAAATTGAACTATTTTAATAATCTTATAATAATTAACAAACTTGTTTGACTTCAGCCCATGGAGCACCCGGTAAAGAATTGGTCTCCCACTCTTCTCCATAAATTTTCGAGTGTCCTGTAAAAGGCAGGTGTTCGAAAAAATAAGACATTTTACATCTTAAATTCGGCGATGAGGTTTGCCACCCATCCTGAATGTCTTGATTTTATATTGGCGGAGAAGACAGCTTGCATGTTTTATATGCAGCTGGTCTACTGGCTACCCCACATGTGGGATATGCCGTGATGGTATAGTAGTAGTAGTAGTTTGACTTCAGGAAAGTAGGCACGTTTAATGCTTGTACATAGGTTTAATAGTTTTTATCGAATTTCTCCGAATCACAAAAATGTGTTATAGCGGGTTTCGAAACTCAACAGCACATATTATACTTATAATATAATAATATAATATAGAATGGAATAAGTCTTGCGGTATCCCAGGATGAAGCGTCCTTCGCAAGATAATCCATCTTCTTGTGTTGTGATATCCCAACCCAACGTTCCTACCATCGTACGTCACACACTCTTGAAGAATACAAAACACTTGAGAGGAAAGGGTTGTTTAAGTAGAATACCGGATTACGGATATTAGATGAAATTTTAAACCGGATAACTATATGTTTACCGATGTTGTTTTTACTAGATATAATTATTATACAAAAACATTGTAAACTTAACACATGAATCTCCATATAAGGCTTAGAAAAGACAACGTCGACTTATTCGGTAGTGCCCCGGACGGGACTTGAATCCTTATACATTGCATAAAAGATTATCTCGGAAATTCTGTGTTAATTCGATAAAGTTGAAAATTGAGTGCTTAAAATTATTTTGGAGCCAGAAAAGCCGCCTTCTTCAAACCCCTTTACGGCCCTCAATCTTTCCTCTATGATTAGTTTTAGGATGGCATATTTTTCTCCTCTCATTATGTGATCAAAATATGAAGTTTTACGGAAGTTGGCTCCAAAATATTCAGGAGTGGACCGATTGAGAGGTGTGGAGGAGCTGTTTCGTGCTGTCCAGAACAGGAAGGATTTCTCCCAGGTGGTCGTCAACGTCGGGGGGATCCGACAAGACACAAAGAGAAGAGAAAAAAATTATATTACTTGTGTAAAACTTCTCGAAAGAAACATTATTCTTCTAAGTTGCTTCTCCTTCCCCTTTAAGAAAAAATCAAAAGACTTTGATATTTATTTTTCTAATGAATATTGAGGTATTGTCTGGTATGTGGTCGAGTAGGTAAACTAATCCGAACCGAAAACCGGTTAAAAATGGGCCGATAACAAGATACCGAATAACTGTGAATCATCTATAGTACCCTCTGTATTTGTACCAAGTAGTATTTCACAGTTTCTGTACAAGTAATAGAGTATTTTATTGCATGATTTATGTACGAGTATATTTCTTTCTAGCGCCACGAATAACCCAAGTCTGACACTTGTCAACTTAATTTCACTCCAGATACCTTATTTTAAAAAATAAAAATTACTTACAAAATAGCTTAACCAAACTGACTAGATATTATCACGAACATCATCATTTCCCCTACATACACGTTTATTTTGATTAAACAGTCTGGGAGCAAGCAGATATTTTTATTTTTTGATAAAAAAAAGCTGCTTTTTTCCTATAAATAACAATAACTCAAAAAATGCATGTAAAATTCATGTTAGCCATGAGCTAAACTATGTAGTTTCAAACATTCTTCTTCTTCTTCTATCAGTGCCGTATCAGGTCCCCCCAACGTTAGTGATCACTCTGCAGAATGCTTCTCTGTCCAGGGGCCTGAGTCAATAACACACTTTCGCGTCACGTTCCCGCTCCGTTAGCGTTCGGGTGCAGACGATGTTGCGCCAAAGTGTTAATTTTCGTAACTATTGTGTATCTTAGCAACGAAATTGACACATGCTTGCGACTTCGTCTATACTCGAACGTTAACGGAGCGGGAACGTGACGTGAAAGTGTGTTATTGACTCAGGCCTCAGCGCTGTTCGCACCAGTTCTCCCATCTGTGTTATTCCGGTCCATTGCCGTATATTACGCAACCATGACATCTGCTTCCTTCCCACTCCACGTCGTCCCTTAATCTTGCCCTCAAACATCAACTGCAGAAGTTGATATGTATCGCCTCGCAGGATGTGGCCCAAATATGAGACTTTACGAACCTTAATATTTAAATATTAACGAAGGTTTGATATATTTTATAATATTACTCTGATTGTGGAAATTGTTGTTGTCAGAAGGCCTCTCTAGAATGCACCGATTAGACAAACCAAAATGTTCCAGGATATTTCTATCCAAATTCTCTTCTAGTGGCTTAGTATAGACACAAACCTATACTTAAGATGGTTACTTACTGCTGCCACCATCTTTAGACATAAGAGATTTTTTTTAGATTTGCACCTATAGCTAGCTGTTAATTCATTTTGTTTCTTCTTTGTTTTTCAAATAGTTTTTTTTTTGTTATATGTTTAACATGTGAAAGGCTCAAGCCGTGTATAAGTGATAAATAAATAAATAAACGGAATCTTAAAGTAACATCACACGGAATGACAAGTTAGAAACACAAACAACGGAATTTCACAGTAAATCAGTCTTATTTGAATCACATATTTATACCTGAATTCCTTCGACGTAGTTTACAATTTTCAAATATGTACGTAATAATATGTAATATGTATACACATTAAAGTATTCTGTCGCTTTTTTACATACATATGTATGTAGTTACGTAAGCCATCTGAATTGCAAAGAATACCTAAATCCTTCCAATACCTACATAGAAAGAAAAGTAATGCACCGTTCAGACGAGTCGATTATTGCCTGGCCATGTGAAGAACTCAGGGTGACCAAATTTAAA
Source organism: Athripsodes cinereus (assembly GCA_947579605.1). Classification (NCBI taxonomy): domain Eukaryota; kingdom Metazoa; phylum Arthropoda; class Insecta; order Trichoptera; family Leptoceridae; genus Athripsodes; species Athripsodes cinereus. The sequence continues at coordinate 38,266,274 of OX388306.1, forward strand.
TTATAGATCCTGCTAGACGCGTGATGTAATCAGTAAAATCTGCTTAGTTTTAGAAAAACATATTAAAGTTTATAAATCGTATACAATTAAAAATCAAATAATATTGTTGCAAGTATAAATTTTATATGAATGTTCGAACTGTAAAAAAAATGCAGTAAAATTGTAAAATACCGAATATTTCCAAATAAATGCTTTATTTCGCTAACGTTCTTTAAATCTTGTTAAAAACTTCCGTAATTTTGGCAACTGCAAAAAAAAAACAATTTTTTAAATAAATTATATAATTATTTTATCCTGTTAAAACCTGCTAAATAAAAAGAATCACCAGCTTTTAAAGTACCTGAGAATGTTTTCAAAGAATTTCAAACAATAGAAATAGAATCGTCTGAAAGTAAATCCTTTTTCAACTTTTATTTTACAATCGCTTCCCTGAGTCAGGTAAAAATCCAATAAGATTTTACCGTTATTTTGTGAGTAAATAGAGATGTGACATAATTGGAGTGGTCATAAAGAAACATATTTGAAGCAAGAGGGAAATATCTTATTCTGATATATTATTATCTTAGAATATTTCTCGACTATGGTAATTTATTTATCAATATGGCACTAAATATAAGGTTGCTTTAGTGGTGTAGAGGTTTTCTTGAGTGATAAATCTAGCTGGATTTTTACTTGTATGATTTGAAGCGATATTGAACCGTGTGAACACCACTTAAAGAATAGAAGAGCGAAAGCTACCAAAATTCAGAAATAAAAATAAATTTATTTATCTTTCGTATCGCTGTATAGTATTATGCTTTTATTTATTTAACATGTACATAGGTATGTAACTTTATAACAATACACGACAACTTTTATTATATTGTTAGATTTTGTATATACAAACATTTTTAGATCATAATATTATATATTATGTAGGTAGGTATGTAAAATAACAAGACAATAAAAATAACGGTACTACAACAAGCTTTTCTTAGCTTTATAGCATACCTAAAGCAGTATTGTTATGTAGCGTCTTTACAAAAGTTAAGGACGCGAGCTTTATATTATTGTATTCAAAGTTCTATTTTATTATATTTCGTTTCCACATTTTGTCCCAGACACAATTATTGTGTTGTTCCGTAAAAAAATTTTTTTTCTAATAGAAATTCCATAATTTAATTAGGATTTTTTTAAAATCATCATTGTTCATGATATTGTAAATACGCGGCGGCAGAATTGCCATCCACACTTCTCAGCATTATACAACCAGATAAGTCTCCATATGATCAGTCATGATCACACAAAAACTTAACAGTCTAATGCCGGGAAAAATTCACCTATCCAGATATACAGGATATCAAAGGATTAGGCTCAAAACGCGGGATCAAAATACCAGCATTGTGCCTGAAATATCTGTGTTCAGAAACCTTTTTACAATATTACAAGTGTTTATTATAATAGGTTTTTGAATTTTAATGTACAAATTAACCGGTAAATCTAATTTTTGTAAATTATTTATTAAAGATTTCGGAGTTACCCCTGTAGCTGACATGACTAAAGGTATTATATAAACGGACCTAGAATGCCAAATATTTTTTATTTCTCCTGCTAGTTCTGTATATTTACGTATTTTTTCTGCGACGGTTGTTTGTATATTATGTGTATTTGGGACAGCGATGTCGATTAGGTACGTTATTTTATTACGTTTATCATGTAATACTAAATCGGGTCTATTATTTGTCTATCTGTTATTATGGTTTTATCATAATAGAGCCTATAATTTTGATTTTCTAATACCTGTTCCGGGTTGTATTTATAATAAGGTATTACATTATTTGAGTTTAAAAGATTATGTTTAATAGCTAAATTTTGATGTATAATTTTTGCTACATGATTATTAAGGGAATATTAATAAAAATAAATGGAAATTAATAAAATGTTAATTGGCTTTGAAAAAAATATTTAAATGAATGAAATGTCAGTTTGTGAAGTATCGGAGGAACGCCTGTAAGTCACAAGACGCCTGGTTCGATTCTTAGCCAGGGAAAAAGGAAAAAATATCTTTCTGGAATTGTGTTAGGTATTGGTTTCGGATGCTCATGTTTTTAGAAAATTGTTAAAAGTCTATCTTCACTTATATACACAAAACACAAGATATTCATATCTTTGTTTGGATAAAATCGACCTGTGTGAATTTTTCAGTTGTACGAAAAAAAGGATGCTTGTATACATATATTGGAAATGCGCATATCTCAAAAATGGGAGAATTAAATACGATTTTTGATTCTAATTTGATGATTCTAACCTAAAGAAAAGCTAATGAGGTATCTATTGCTTAGGAAGAGAGCGTTCGATATAAACTATTTTTTTTTTTATTATCAGCCCAGATTTTTACAAAAAAATTAAAAAAGGAAGCTAAGCTATTTGGATAAAAATATAACTAATGGATATTGAAAAAAACTAGCCCATAAAAATAATGTTCTATTTCCTATCCAAGTTTTTTAAAATAACTTTTCAAGATCATCTATCCAGCGGAAGTAGTTACTGAAATTCTGAAGGTTGGCAGTAAAATAACAATTATAATAATAAATACCTACATAGTGGAGCTTAAACTGATATCTGACGGTCGTTTGTATCTACGAAGTTGTTGCTACGAGACTGCTACGACGCTTAGAGACAACTTATTATACTGATTACTAGATTAAATCCTCGCTGCGGAAATAACTGCGTATTAAATTAAAATATTATATCTGGATTCCAAATGTCATTTCATGAAATTTATAGTTCATATCAAAGTAATAACATACAAAATATATCTTAATATTCTTTAATTTTGTTTGTATTCATAATAATAAATAATTATTTACAATTTAATGTCACAATACATTTTTAAAAAAGGCGTACATATAGCCTTGAGGCAATGTTTTCCAGCCTAAACCCAATACATTTTTTGATAAGCATGTTTATCATGAAGTCAGTTTAGATTAATCAAAATGCATAGGGCATAAAAAAACAGAAAAAAAGAATAAAATTAAAACAAAGCTAAAATACCTCTTTAAATATACAAAAAAATGTAAGCATTGACAACCATAAACCTATCCTCAAATATATGTATATATATGTGAGTACTATCTACTATTTAATGAGATGGTGGGTTGTTTATGAGAGATTTTACTTTATATTTGAATATAGCCAATAGTTGAAGAGGACCGAATATCATTGGGGAGGTTGTTGCAGATTCTGGTAGCATGTACGGTGAAAGATGATGAAAAAAAAGGAACTATGATGTGGGAATTCAAGAAGTCGATTATTTTGGGACCTTATCAATTTAAACACAGTATGTAAATGTTGAGGAGGATGGTTTCTGCCTTGTGCTCCCGAGAGGAGCGTTGAGGGTGATTATGATGCTGATGATGATGTAAAGGTCATAAAAAAATATATTATTTTACTTTTACAGAAATATTACAAGCTTCCACTATGTAACATTGAAGGCTGTGGAGAGGGTAGAAGGTTGGTGGGCTGCTTTGCATGCGTAGAAGAAGTCAGCAGGCTCACGTGTCAAATATCGAGGGTATACAACCAAAATGCACTAAGTCATTTTAGTTTTAAGATGACATGGTGGCAGTTAAATGAAAAAAAAATTGTTAAGATCAATACAAATCCGCCGTGTATTATTTGAACTTTAATCAAGATGATATTTAATTTGTTTGCAAAGCCTAAATGACTTTTAGGCTTTGCAAACAAATTCAAACATAGGAAAAATGTTAATTACTTGAATAGTTTTTGACAATTTTTGTAGCACTAGTCTGACTTATTGCATTTTGGTTGTATACCCTCGATATGTTTGTTAAAGACTTGGTTTGGAAAGGTATGTAAGAGAACTTGGAAACAGTTACAACAAACAGGAACCTCTGGAGGAAGTATCTTAATATATAGACACGATGAAGCTCTGACCCAAATATTTGTATTTCGTACTGTAAGAAAAGTCTTTCAAAATCTTGAAATTTTTCTATTCACCTACGTGGCATAACAACTTTCCTGAGTTCTTAATTATTATGATACGGAAGGGTCGAGCTATTTGCTCTAACATTTGGCAAATCTAATGGATAACCCTTTGTCACATAATAACGCGTTGATGGTATTATGAAGCCTTAATGTTTTATAACTTTTGAATCTAATAAAATTGACTTAATAACAATAGAATCAAATAAAGTTGATATTGGAAGTAAAATATTTATTCTTCACACAAAAGTTTACGTCATTTTTGATTGACGTTCGTTCTGAAGTTTGTTTTCTGTATTATATTACTACAACAACAAAAAAATCGAAGTTTCGTGTTAAAAACTTTAGCCATTAAAATGGGTTGCCTTTGTATTTTCCGGATATCTCAAAAATTTCAGGCAACGTTGAGAGCTGTCTATTGTACAGGGTGGTACACTGAGAAAAATACTCACAACGAATCATTGGTACGTACTATCAGATTAGGACCAGAGATAGTACAAACGATTCATTAGTACGAATCTATAATATTAACTTTTCGCAAATAAATCATTGGTAAATTTACCAACGTTTTGAAATTTCGTTAGTATTTTTGTCAGTGTAACATTTTCGATATATACCTACTCCACCATCACTTCATAATATCCCACAGGCAGCTAGCAGACCAGTTGCATGCAATAAAAATGCTAGCTGTCCTCTCCATGCTAACAAATAATAAAGACACTCAGGATGCGTGGCAAACCTCATCGCTGAAATTAAGGTGTAAAATGTCTTAAGATGAATACATATTTCGTACACTTACCTTTTACGGGAAATTCGAAAACGTACGCAGAAGAGTCAGAGACCAATTCTTTTCCGGAACGGAAAAACCAAACATAAAATTACTAACAATAATAATACATTAGCACAAAAAAATACAAGATATTATCTTAATGTGACATTAACGCATTCGTGGTGGCAAGGGTGTTACTGACATACATGGCAAGCTAGAAGAGAGGCAACTTGTAAGATTGTATGTGCACATCAGGCTGAGACCATCAGAACACATAGTTAACAAAGTCATGTCAATGAATCTCCCTCAACATCCATCAAAAATGAGACCATAGAATACTTAGATGATACATTGAAGGACCCACTGAACACCCGGATGGCGCAAAAGTCTGTAGACTTCCATTTAGACCTAGATGACACAATACGATAGGATCCTGCGGAGAAATAGCCTGGATGAAGATGACATACGGAACAGAACAAATTACAACCTTTTACGATGAGATGAGCCAACCCCCAGCAGCTTTCAGTGGTAATAAGTTGGGACAGAGTCAGGAAAAAGAAGAAGATGATTATTCTGTCAATGTGACAATATTATAACATAAAGGGTAGTTGTTCATTAATTTTGTCGGTGCACACGTAGTAAAATTCCATAATTATGTAATTTGAAACATGTGTTTCTTTCAACTATATTTATTATTATTTTAATGATTTGTAAAGCGCCGTTTTGCGAAAAAAAAAATCCACCTCAAGGGCGCTCAGAGTTTTTCTGAAAGAGACGTCTTTCGACTTATCAGGTCATTATTAATCAGATTGATAATGAACTGATAAGTCGAAAGACGTCTCTCTCGGAATTAATAATCTATAGTAGAAGGACATGTTGCTAGACTACAGGATCAAAGATGGACAAAACGGGTGGTGGAATGGAGACCTCGTGAAGATAAAAGAAGTAGAGGAAGACCTCCTACACGATGGTCTGATGACATCAAAAGAATCGCTGGTGACTGGTTGCAAAGAGCCCAGGATAGAGATGCCTGGAGAATTATGGGGGAGGCCTATGTCCAGCAGTGGACGGAAATGGCTGCATAGGTAAGGTAAGGTAAGTAGAAGGAAACACTTGTTTCAAATTACATAATATCTAGTTGTCCAGTTTGAGTGGGTAAGTTAAAGTTTTCGCACTCTTATTAATTCACCCCGTATTGTACGAGTACAGAGCTCCATGACGCGTAAGAAATTGATAGGTTTTGTGTCCTATGTTGAACGATATGGGTTGCTTTCGACTATCTTTATGTAGGTACAAGTAAAGCATTCTTTGGTATCTACATATATATAATACGTATATGTACAAAGTTTTTGCATTTAATGGATTTTCACACCTGCGTGAGTGAAGATATTAAAAATATTACTCAACAGAAACCTCATCCGCACAACCCACAGACTGTGCAAACTCCTTTTGTATGAAACAGGAAAGGTGTACCGATGCTTACGAATCGGCTTAGGCTGGTTTAAGTGCACTTTAACCATGGTACGTTCACCAATCCCACCAATTCCTGTTTCAATCCACTATGTACGACATCTGTTGAGCATACATGTCAACTAACAGCAACCATCTTTATGATTGTGTTCGAGGTTGTTAACAATCTATCGTTGATTGTCAACCTGAAACACTAAATGGCGCCAGAGAACGATACTTTCGACGGAACCCTAGCGGACGAAAGAACAGTGCTCTTTTTAGCCAACTATCATTGGGCATTCTCAGAACATGACCCAGCCAGGACCATCGTCTCTGGTGTATCACGGAGATTACAGATCTCTGCTGGATGCTTCGGCGCACAGCGTCATTTGTGACAGCGATCGCATCTCCACAGCATTTATTCTTCTTTCGTCGCTCATCGACCATGTCCAAGTTTCGCTTGCATAGGTTAGAATCGGTACCAGAATGGTATTGTGCACCAGCATTTGAGATAGTAACCAATTACATTATTTGAATTAATTATAAATAAAACACTTATTTATAGTATATCCACAGTGACTTTTTATTAGACGCGAACCGGCTTTCAAAAACTTCCGCTCTCATCATCAGGCTAGCGAAAACTAAAGAAATTACAAGTTGGTAACGAATATAGGTACCTATAATAATATAGTATAAGTGTTTTATTTATAATTAATTCAACATGAATTTCTACCAAGTACCGTCGGTTAACAATATCAACTTTATATTATTTGAGATTGTAATAAATAAGTGAACTGTGGAAAAAAGTGCAGGGCGACAGAGAAAATAATATATAAATAATAAATTTACTATCAAAATAACCATTTGTCTTCAACTACTTAAAGAAAGGTAGGCTTAATGCTTTGTTTTTAAAGTGCTTATTAGCTATCCTCTCATCTCAAGTATCATTACTTCCAATAAAACCTTCAATAAATAAAATTAGTATTAATCCCTCGAAAAAATTCGGAGAAGAATCTTCTTTATCACAATAATAATATAATATTATGTATTTATGGTGAATTTTAAATTAAGATTTCTTTTTCCATTTCATTTAACTTCAACAACGACGAGAGAAAAAAATAAAATAAAGCATTGTTATTTTATTAATTCAAAAGGCGTTCGATAATAGTATTTTCAATCTTTTGAGAAATCAAAAGCAGATGGCTTAATTTAATTTCTTACAATCGCATACGTCTAAGCAAATAATGAGAATGTCAATGATTACACAAACATTAATTCGACTGGACAGTTCTATAACTCAAAAAGTCGAAATATCTTAGATTCAAGAGAGATTTTAGTAATTTTAATAATTTTATATAAGACATGTTTTAAAAGTACAACAGGAAGTATAATATTATACTGTATAATAACCGCATTGTTGAAGACATAGGTTGTCTTTGTTCGGTTCAATAGTTAAACAATTCGCAATATTTATTAATAAATATTCAATATAAATATAGGGAACAGTTTATTTTTTATAGTTATTTGTTTGTGGCATTGATAGAGTGGTGTAGATTATGTGTATTGCCCATTTAAACACAATTTTCGAAAATTTCGACTTGTTGAGTTTTGGAAAAGGACAGTCATCATTGTCTTTTGTAAGGTTATTTTTTAAATTCTCTTCATGTAAATTATAATTAATGTAAATAAAAATATTTTTATTTACATTTATAATTAACATGAAGAATGTACATTAAGAAAATAACATTTTAATTGATGGGCTGAAATCACTTGGATACCCAAGAAAAAAAAAATCACAGAGAGCTTTCGTTTTAAATACTTTTTTCAGACCAGAGCAACATGTTCAAAAATGTGATAAATTCTAGCAAGACAAGTCGAGATATATCTTTTGTATTCAGAGATGTTGTTAACTAAGAATATTATAATCTGGAACTTTGTCTTCTCTGCCTATATTGTACAAAAATTACGTGATAATTAGGAAGATAAATGGATAGATTATACAAATTATTCTTCTTGATTACCTAACCAAAAATAATAGAATTAATAACGACGCTAGATAGTTGAATAAGTCAGTTGATTGAACGGCTAGACGGCTAACACATTAAGGGTTGCACCCTCCCTCACCCATGGATGTTGCAGGAATGTCAATTCCCATGTCATCCATACTCTTCAGGCTAGACGGCTAGTTGAACACCGGCATTCAATAGAATGGCTAATAGAAATCTAGCCGGATTGTGTAACGCAACATTTATCAATTCTAGCGCCACAGTGCCGAATAAAGAAACTTAATTTCAAAAATCGGGCTAGCGTCGAAATATAAACGTTTGGCACGTCGTTGTGTTTCAACGAAGCTGTTAGCTATTCAACTGAATCTTCTTCAACTTCGCCCTCTCCTTAATCCCATTTACTTGGGGTCGGCTCTCCTAGACCTCATCTTCCAATTTTTCCGGCCTACTTCCATCTCCGAGCACAATTTTGCCTCTCCAGGTCCCTGGCAATCGTGGACATCCAGGTGGTCAGGTAATCAAGGGAAAAAAATTGCATAATCTATCGATATATTATCTTCCAATTATCTCTGTATACAAAAGATATATCTCGACTTGTCTCACTAGAATTTATCTTCTTCTTATTCTTCTTCGTGATGTAGATCATCAATCTGTTAGTTCGGAAGTTGATACCTCTTGTGATGCTGAAGACCAGCTGTCTTTCCATCGTTTTAGAATTTATCACATTTTTTAATATGTTTTTTTTTTTTTTTAAAAAAGATATATCTGGGTTTTTGTTATAAACCCAAATACAACCTTATACACCTTTCACAGTAAGCTACTAAAAGCTTGTGTCGTGAAAGGGGAGTTTGCCGGCACCTGGTATCGAACCACGGACCCCATGTTCACAAGGCCGAGACTCTACCTCCAGGCTACCGACGAACTATGTTGCTCTAGTCTGTAAAAATCGTTAAAACAAAAGCTCTCATTCGATTGAATTTCGCCATTAAAGTAATCACCAAGCCATTTAGTTAACTGGCGAATCTAACTATCAGGCATAATATTATGAAGATAAACTTTGTAAGCTATATATTTCATTCGTAGGTTTTTAGTTTCTCACCAGTGTAATCCATTTTCTTTCTACCGTATGAAGAAATATTACCGAATATCTTTTTTACCGAATAATTTATCACCCACCATTAATTTTACCACCAGGATTTATGAAAGGCGTTCTCAATTTAACGTTTTTCTCAGTGGCATGTCTTCCATGCAAGCCAAAAAACGGGCTATGGTGTTCAAGATTAAAAAAAATATTATAAAAATGAACATATCATTCCATTGACATGAATCATAATATATATGTAAAGAAAAATATAATTTTCTTTAGTAGGTACTTACTGTATGACTCGAGTGGATACTTAGTTTTTGGATATTTAATCTATGGTGTATTTTTTATAATCTCAGCTGTCATGATAAAGCAATTTATAAAAACTAATTTTGTTAATAGAACGAATAATGATATAGTTATGATTTAGGAATCGACATTGTAATTAATAACATTAAATGTCGTTTCTTTACTTACAGGTAAATTTGGTTTTTGTTACTGTTTTTGTTTTTAATTATAAATCAATGAATCTAACATGTAAATTTATACAATAAATTCATTACTTACAGAGAAACTCAGTTGTGTTTTAATTGACTGTGTCGTCCTAATCAATATTACAAAATATATCTTATAAAACGACATTTATTGTCAGAAAATGGAAAAGTTAAAATTTACGTTTCAAGTAAAATCAACAATAGACGGAAAGTCTAACTATATTGCCATAACCTCAATCGCCACACAAGATGACAGAGTTTTCCTGATTCCGGAGGAATATCAAGCAGTATCACAGTATCACAAAGATATCCAAAGCTCTAAAGTTTTCAATACAGTGAGAAATACATTGAAGAGAAGACATCAAAGCAGAAGTGTATGGATAAAAATGACTGACGCTCTACTACAAATGTACTGTGATGAGGATGAAAATATGATTTTCCAGGACCAATTACTTGAGGAGATTACTCAAGAACAGTCGACAATTGGCAGTAAAACAAGTTTGGAAGACCCTCTGGTGAAAATTTTGGAAAAATTAATTGATAGTCAACAGAAAAAAGAAAAACAAAGTGTTAAGAAGTTAGCAGAGAGATTTGTGATAGAAAAATTTGATGGGAAAAGTATAAGTGCTTATAACTGGATGGAAATATTTGAAAAAGAGTGTGCAAGGTTTGACATGGTAAAAGAAGAAGAAAAAATAGAAATTTTCCGATTATTTCTTGAAAAATCCTGCGCTGATTGGTACTCTTCAATGATGAGCAAGCATGGTTTACAATCCGAATGGTCCGAATGGAAATCAAACTTTTTGCAGACCTATGCTAATAAAGGTTGGACTACAAGCAAATATGCTTTGTTTTTTAAGTATCAATCAGGATCTTTATTAGAATATGCTATTAAAAAAGAAAAACTTCTATTGGAAATAAGAAAAACAATAGATCAAGGGACTTTGATTGATATAATTGCTGCCGGCTTACCAGATTTCATAACGGATAGAATCAACAAAGAGGAAATTGTACAAACAAAAGACTTATTTAATGAACTTGGCAAGTTAGAACATTTAGTGGTAAAGAAAAAAATTATTAAAAAAAGAGATACATGCACCTTTTATCAGATCATTTCACAAGGTACGCATACATTTTGACGTCAAGTACACAAAATGCAAATGATTTCATAAAACTAGTAAGAAACTGTGCGGAAACTAACGACATCGGCATGATTCTCTCAGACCAATACCCAGGTATCAATTCTAGAGACTTCAAAAGATTTTTAGATGAAATGAATATTCCAATAATTTTTACTGCTGTTGACTCACCCTTCTCAAATGGATTAAACGAAAGACTAAATCAAACGTTAATCAATAAAATTAGATGTAAGATAAACGAAAAAGACACTAAACTAGCATGGACAACTATAGCACAAGAATGTGTAAAAAACTATAACGAAACAGTGCACACCGTCACTGGATATGCTCCAAAGTATCTTCTTAACGGCACAGATGTTACAATTTTGCCAAATGAGCTGAAACTTAAAAAGACCGATTATGATTTGATCCAAGACAGAAAGATAGCTGTAGAAAATACAATCAAATCACATAATTACAACAAAACGATTTATGATAAAAATCGAAGACATGTAGTATTCAATGTTGGGGATACCGTTTTTGTAGATAATGGAAATAAACTGAATAGGAAAAAGCTAGATGAATTAAGAATCGGGCCCTATAAAATCATAGAAAAAATATCAAACTCAATCTTCAAGATAAACACTAGCCATAGGAAGTCAGAGTCAAATTTTTTCCACATTTCGAAACTAACTCCTACCCCTGCGGTTGAAGACCACGCAGACGATGTGTAGGTGTTGTTAGGTCTTCTCTGGGAGGGGGAGATGTAAAGAAAAATATAATTTTAAATTTGTAGCAAAATAATTTAACAAATTTCACTGACTTGTAAACCTTATAATATTTAAGCTATATCTACTGTATGATTTGTAATAGCTCTTTGTTTTTATTATATGAATAAAAATGATAAAATACGAGCATTTAATACTCCGATTGAGTTCGTCGGTAGCCTGGAGGTAGAGTCTCGGCCTTGTGAACATGGGGTCCGTGGTTCGATACCAGGTACCGGCAAACTCCCCTTTCACGACACAAGCTTTTAGTAGCTTACTGTGAAAGGTGTATAAGGTTGTATTTGGGTTTATAACAAAAACCCAGATATATCTTTTAAAAAAAAAAAAAAAAAAGATTCTTTTAAATTATGCGCGCAGTCGTTCATCATTTGTAATTATTAGCAGCTTCTATGCGGATTGGTAATTCTGACCGGAGATCATCCTCTGACGTTATGGTTGTTCCCAGGTTGGTTGATTGTTCTCATATTATACTAGGTACTTAATAATAAAGATACTTATTTTACAGATCAATTATTGAGGGATGAAAACTGTAGGCATGCCACTGGTTTCTACAGAAATAAAATACTTTATGCAAATTCCTGAAAAATAATATATATAAAAACCTTAAACTAACAAGCGGTTGTGTGAAGTTTTTTTTCTTTAACTTTTGATTTCGTTATGTAATTGCATTTAGGCTTTTGAAGTTTTTTGTTCACTTTCATATACATATTAGGTACCTATATAAAATATATTCAAGTCTTTACATTCGAGATTAAATTACCATGGGGGTTTTTCTATTTTCACGAGTGGGGTAGCCAGTGAACTGATTGAATGTATTTATTGCGAAATAAATAAAACAAATGTTTTATTCTACTATTCGATTTATTCATGAGAGAGACGTTTTTCGTCTTGTTAGGACATTGTCAATGTTCTAATGTCAATGTCAATGTCCTAACAAGACGCAAGACGTCTCTCTCGTGAATAAATCGAATAGTAGAATAAAACATTTGTTTTATTTATTTCGCTATGGAATTCTACTACCTAACCACACAGTGAATATGTTTATTTATTTCTACATTTTTGTTGACGGCATAATATGTTGTCATTTACAGGTGCAAACATACGTCAAAAAATCTCAAACCTCAAACCATATCGCGATTTTTTTGTTGTAAAATGACTTTATTTTTTCAAACACCTCATCTCACTCGAAAACTTACAGACTAAAGTGGGAGAGCAAGTCTTCGTCCGGTTCTACACGGTTTTAAATTTTAGCTCTGTTTTGTTATATTTATTTTACATAATTTAAAATAAAATTTTACAGAATGAACAGAAGTATTTATGTGTATATGTATATGTGCATATGTATGTATATATGTATGCGTGTCTGAGTATAATTAATGTAGGTACCTATATATTAGATATTTTCTCAAAATTTGTATTTAAATGCAAACATAATATATTTCACTCAAATAACTGGTTGGATGTCAGAAATTGTTTAAAGGCAATAATTCCGCCATAGGTATGTATAGGTATGCTTCCTATATTAATTTGTACAATAAAATTTATTTTATTTTATTCAATTACCCCTCAACAATATGTGCCTAATAATTATTTACAAAATCCACAACAGTAGAATATTAAAAACAAAAAAAATGTTGACCTAGATTAAGATTATCTCTGAACACATTAAAAGTAAAAACAAGCAGTAGGTTCATAATGATAAGGATAATTAATTTTAAAAATATCATATTTTTTTTCATTATAGGTATAAAAATTTAATTCAAAGGTTATTTGGAAAGCCGTAATTATCCTTATTTTATTAACAACAGCATGACTAAATTTTATAAAATACAATGTACTATACTCCATATAATTATACTATACCATTACCGCATATCCCATAAGTGGGGTAGGTGCATGTTTTTTGCATAAAGCTGATCTGCTGGCTACCCCACTTGTGCGATAAGCCGTGATGGGATAGTAGTAGTAGTAGCAGTGTGTGGATTGAAGATTTTTTTCTCATTTTGATTTTTGTTGCGATTTTTCTTATGTTTTTGTTTTTATAATATATATTTTTTAATTTGTGTTTAGTATTAATGTGACGTGAAATCACTATATAGTATAATCTCGCCACTGCATATTATCATCACATTTTTTCTTATGTAAACTGATTTGTTTATTTTGTGATGTGAATATTGTCTAAAACGCGACCTCATAAAAACAACACTCGAAGCAAATCACAGTCTGTTTTATTTAAAGGACAACTTATGTGTACCTAGTGGTGCATTGGAACGGGGGTTAGTTTAACGTTTTTGTGTGAAACCTTCAAATGGATAAGACATATCTACAATAAATTATAGGGTTTGTCGAGGACCCTAAATGGAATATCCTGATAACCTAAATCCTGTCGTCCGAGACCCCGATTTGTCAAATCCTTGATATGCCAAAATTCCGACAGCCATTATTTGAAATAAATGGAGTTGACAGTTTGTATCTGAAAAACTGTACTGAAAACAAAAGCAAATACTTGTAAACTATGTCATTTAGAATTTTGTATTTTAAATTAAATTTATTCCTAAAGCACTCGTTACGACTGACAGGTTAAATCGAATCAATAAACTTGAAACCATAATGAAGAAGATAATTTATTTAAGATCGGTAAGAAATTTTCAACATTTTCGATTGTCACTTGTTTTGAAATATAAGCTTCAATGTAAAATTAAAAAAAAAAATTACATAAAATTTTTACATCTTTACACGACAGAGTTCTGAAATATAAGCTTCAATGTACAATTATGTATAAAAAAAATTACATAAAATTTAATAATTTATTTATTTACATCTTTACACGATAGAGCCTTTTACATGTTAAATTAAAAAAAAAAAAACAATTTGACAGACGAAGACCAGCCGCATACGATAAATATTCAAGCTGTCCTTTCCGTGCAACAAAAAATTAAGACAGTCAAGATGGGTGGAAAACCTCAACGCTGAATATAATATGTGAAATATCTTTCAAAACCTGTTTTTACAGGGCAAACAAAAACTTACGGAAAAGAGTGGAAACCAATTCTTTGAAAAATATTTAATATCAATAATTGGTCAAAAAGATTTTTGTACTTTCGACCACAAGGTTTTCAACGGCCTGTAACTATTATCGAGCTTTTTGATGATACACCGTTGCTATGACAACAACATAACCCTAAACGATAGAAATACTACTACTACTATACCATCACGGCACATCCCACAAGTGGGGTAGCCAGCAGATCAGCTGCATGTAAGAAACATGCAAACTTTCCTCTTCGTGCCAATATAAAATCAAGACATTCAGGATGGGTGGCAAACCTCATCGCTGAATTTAAGTTGTAAAATGTCTTAATTTTTTCGAACACCTGCCTTTTACAGGACACTCGAAAACTTACGCAGAAGAGTGGGAGACCAATTCTTTACCGGGTGCTCCGTCATCAATGAAAAAAATTAAAGATTTATAAATATGCCAATTTCTTAAGGCCTCATTTATTTTACAATACAATTTTCGAAAAGATTCTAAATTTCTCTCGACTTTTGTTTTCTTTCAATTTTGAATGCAAGGTAAACATTCTTTGTTTGAATTTTTAAAAAGAATACGGTTTGACCTTTGAATAATAAATCTAACAATACCGGGTTTAAGAAGTGAGAGAGTTCGCTGATATATTTATGTATCTATTGTTTGCCGTTGCGGTTCAGGGGATGTTTTCAGAACCGGTGAAAAGTTAATTTCTGCGTCAGTGACTTTTGTCTAGAGCCTTCCATTACTTGTACTCACGACGAAGGATAATATTTTTTCATTATTAAAAAAAATCTATGGTTTATTTTATTACTTTAAATTTATTATTAGATATTTATTTAACAAATAGAGAATTACTTGTATCATCATTACGTACAGATATTCTATAGCAGTGGTGGTCAAACAGTCGATCAAAAGCGGTTTTATGGTCGATCGCGCGCATACTCCTAAAAACAAAAAGTCGACGAACAAATGCCAGATTCAAAATTCTGAGAAAATGTTCTTTCACTAAACATAGGAGAACGTAAAACATTGCAAAATCCTGCACTATTTTGAAAATTGGGCGATCGGGATAGAAATTTACAGTGTAAGGAAAATTTTAGAATCTGAGATTAAAAAAAAGGTCTAAACTTTAAAAACATCGGAATAAAAATCTTTAACGAAACAGTAACCGAGAAGAGCATGAAATATTTCAATTTCCTATTTTCAAAAACCTGGCGACGGGTAGAATTTTGTTGTCTGGATAACGTTTTAAGCTATTTTCTGAGATCGCATTTGCCTTCTGCTGTTGTAATGATATTTGTAAGAATTATCTTATATATTCAGTAATAATAATCTAAATAACTCTAAAAATAATATTTTATAACAAAAATTCAAAATGACCTCCCGTCGCGTCTTTAAGTTGAATTGATGGCGCATCGTGTATGAAATCACTGATAAGAATTGGGATTGTGTGTCATTTTTATCTATGTAATAATCTGATATCCAAAGAGATCATCACTTTTTAACAAAACCAACGGTTTTCGGAAGTGAGAATTGTAACGTACCACAATCCCGCAGGATATTGGCCATCAGAAACGATATAATAGATGGGTACATTTTTTCCTAAACTCATCTCAACTTTCAGGGCAACCATCCACTGCGGGTAAAGAATTATGCGGAAAGTTTTGAATTGTATGTAAATGTTACGGATTTAAATAACGAGCGGTTTTTATCTACCGACGTATTATTATTATGATTCGTCAAATTTCGTAAATGTAAAAATTATGTGACACTACCCAATGTGCCCAAATCTCTGGCATACTTTTTTTTAGTATATGTATCCAAATTTTCAAGAAATCTACAGTGTGTAATTAAAAAAAATTAAGTGTTAATAATATTCTGATGGCAACTAAACTGTAACTATAACTATATGACGTCACATCCCCTACTCTTTACGCCTTTAATGCATTACTAACAATGTAGATCACTATCGCAAGAAAGAGCATTGTGACGTCACAGAGCCTGTAATCAGTTACGTCGTATTTTGATTTCTGACAAGTTTTCATGTTTTTAATTTAATTTATTTTTCTCTTACAAACATACAGTTGAAACATAAACAACAGTACACAGCCAAATCAATTACAACTAGAAAACCAGCAAAGTTTACAAACATTCATTTTAATTATTCTTTTTGTTTTTAAATGTTAATATTTTTTGCAACTTATTATTATTTTTAATTCAACCAATTAGATTAAAACGCCTCACTGTTGCAAAGGGCACAATATTATTTATTTATTAGAACCATGACCACATGGTTCTATGTTTAGTTAAAATTCTTTCAATTAATCCTAAGTCACTCGGTTCCCCATGTTTCCGCATGCTATAATAACCGGCTTCCCTTGCCCATGTTTTAATCATTTTCTTTAACGGATAGACAGACACAAAATGGGATATCTTGACGAGCGTGGTTTAAATGCCAGATAATTTAGGCACCACTATCAAATAAGTGGTAACAGTAGGTGCTTACATCTTTCAACGATTCGACGTTTTAACACCAAGGCTTACATTTAACGTAGGTTAAGGACATACACATGTGGTAGGTACATAGTCGTTATATACTTAATTGTTAATGATATTCATATGAAATAAAAAAAAATACTATTTTAATAACAATTTATTAATAAGTTCTTCTGTAGCCTTGAGGCCGGATAGTACGCCCTCACGAACAAGAGGTGCGCGGTTCGATTCCAGATGTCGGCAAACTCTCCTTTCACGACACGAGCTTTTAGCTTACTGTGAAGGTACTTACGAGGTTGTATTTGGGTTTATACCAAAAACCCATATATACATCTTCAGAAAAATTTAAACAATATCGAAATCTCTCACAAGTGGGCAGAGCCATCAAGCTAACTGCGTTAAATGTTCCTATAAACCACAATTTTCATCGTCTTCTAGCTGCAAAAACATTCCATTCTGATGCTAATACATATTAATAAATCACTAGTAAACGATTGGATGGCCTTGAGAGGAATAGAATATTAATAAATATCTTATTATACTATTCTACACCATCACGGAATATCCCACAAATGAGGTAACCAGCAGATGTAATAAACATGCAAGCTGTCCTCTCTGGGCTTACAAAAAAATTAAGACTTGCAGGTCGGTTGGCAAACCTTATCGCTGATATTTAAATTTATTTATTTATTTATTTTATTTACAAAACAGTTTTTAAAAGATAAGTCACTAATGTCTACCTAACTGGGCATGAGCCCGTACCAAGGTAGACTGAGCCAGTTTTCACCTTACATTGTCTCAGCGCTCAATTTTCTTTACTTCAGTTACTAATTAGTAAGTTATTTTCCCTACTTTATTTAATCATAACATAACACACGCTCATGCACGCACACATACATCCACACACACAAACACACTCATCCACATACACCCACACCCACATACATGCATACATACATACACACCCATACATACATATATATATATATATATATATATACACACACACACATGTACAGATAACGCCACATATATTCATGCACATACATACACACTCAGTAACACAGGCATAAATAAAAATAAAATGTAAAATATCTTTATTTTTCGAACGCCTGCTTTAACAGGACACTCAAAAATTCACGGAATAAATGACCGATCCCGGGTGCGCCACGGAATATCTTATTCAAGTCGAGTAAAAATGTTCTCTCAATTTGATCGGTTTTGACGCGGTGGCAGAGTTGCCATCCACATTTCTCATGGTAGTACAAAAACTTAGCAGTCTAATGCCGGAAAAAATCATCTATTCAGATAAACAGGATATCAAAAGATTAGATTATGTAGCTCAAAACGCGGGTTCAAAATACCAGCATTGTGCCTGAAATATCTGTGTTCAGAAACATTCCAACAATATTACCAGTAATTCTAACGTTTGTACATTCACAGAGTAAAAATTCACAAATATCAATATTTCTCTAGATCATTCAGTCCTCTTGAAAATCTCAAATTGAGTTTTCGACGAAAGCTTTCAAGTTCTTTTAAAAAAATGTGAAATTACAAGTATGTAGTAATATTACAAGTGTTTATTGTCATAGATTTTTTTTCGTATAAGTTAACCGGATATTATAAAAACATTATGAATTTTCAGCAAATTAATACCGTATCTCAAGCACCTACCTACTTATTTAAATAATTCGCAAAAACCGATTCCTTTTCTTATAAACGATAATATAAACTTTAATTTAGTAGGTTTTATGCCATTTATTTTTAATAAAAGAATCCACACATAAATATTTGAGTCCGTTCGTATGTATGTATGTATGTATGTATGTATGTATGTACGTATGTCCTTAATGGACTCGGAAATTAGGAAAGACCGAAGTAAAATAATACACTCTATACAAGGTCTCATCTTCTGGGCAGGTTTAAGGCTAAAAACATTTTAAATGTCTTACGTATTGATAAAGATATTTTAATTTTAATGCGACCATGTCACAAAATTAGCAACAAAATGTATGTAAAATTAATGCAAGATTTAGTAAATAGCAATATTCACAGTCAAACATTTTTCATTGTATTGAATTAATATCAAAATGGATGTAACAATAAATACAACAATTCTGAAACTAAATATTTAGGGTTTATTTTCGTAATAAAATATCGTGTTTGCTAATGAGAAAAGCTCTTGAATTACGTGAATAAAAATTGCATATTTTTGACATATTGGGCTATTTTCATAATGGAAGACATTATGAAACCATAGAAAACTATACTGTAGAATAATAATAGTCTTACCTATAAAATCCATAAACAATGTTAAATGATTTTCAATGAGTGGGAACCTATTTATTCTCACCTAATATTTTTTACATAAATTATGAAATATTTGATAGTAAAATATTCTGAAATATTGAAGGATGCAGATAATCCATTTTTAAGGTTTTTTGGGAATAAAGAGTAAATACTTAGGTGACAATTTATTCTTGACTTTTTTAATTTCATAGCAAATACCCATTTATGCACTGCAAACCAAAAATACAAATTCGAATGTGGACAATTATAATATTTTAACATTTATGTGCCTACAATTTTTTCACGAAATGGGATGTTTACCCTTTTTTCTTATAGAAATTTGGGATGACAATCTTCGAGTTTTTACACATTTGGAAGAGGTTGTTATGGTTCTGTATTTTAGAACGACCAAAAATCTCCCAAATACCTACATCTGTATGAGAAAAAAAAAAAAAATGTCAAATTTTGCTATCAGCGGCAAACTAGATAATTAGTAGAGCAATTATATTTATTGGTGACAAATATTTTGTTTACGAATATTATGGAAATATTTGCATATCTCACGGGGCAATAAACAGATTGCATTCGCACGTGGGAAGGGATGCCGGCATATTCTTTGTGATTTTCTAAGGGGGTCGTAAAATATTATAGAAGATAATATTATTAGGAAGTTCGAATATCTTGTTGTGAAATAATAAACGCGGCTTCCTCAAAGAGAAAAAAAACAATATAGAAATGTAGTCCGTGGGAATGAGATATTTTGCTGAAAACAATAAATGCGACAGTAAAATAGAACATGAAAAAAAAGGGGAGCTGATAAGAAATTCTATCTAGGTGGCCAGTAATTATATACGTCACGAAATACCTACCACTAATATAACGCAGTATGTATGTACTTACTTGCGTTATTGGGGGGGATTATTAATAAAGAAGTGTTGATCAATCAATTAGGTATTACATTATCAGTTGTTGAAAATCATATTGAAATGAATGGAAGGGTAGCCGGATTAATTAATAGGTGTGTAAGGAGGCTTATTAATACACAGGTGAAGATAGAAAGAGAGAATAATTTATAATTACGAGAGATTCGAATTAAAGGATAGAATAATTATAGAATGTTGTTGCAATGAACACAATAAAGTGTGTACGTAAGGTCTGATTTTATTGAATGAATAAGTAGAAGTGAATATAGATATATAGATAATTAATTGATATCGGGAATTCGTTATCAATATTTTTTCTTGTATATTGTATGAGGTGTATGTAAGGCTTTCTTTTACTAATCTTATACCTACTATGATTTTAGGTAATAATCATTGGACGTCTAGGTATAAATAAATAATGAAATAGAATTATTTATACGATATTTACGAGGTATGAGTAGTCTTCATTATGTATTTGTAAATTTTAATTAAGTGTAGGAATAAGATAAAGATACCTAAATGTGAAACATGGATATCTTAATTAGGTATGTGTCGTGATAGAAATGAAATAAGAAATATAGGATATGAGGGGGAGTAAATAGATAAACCGATAGATATTTTTAGAGTCAGGAATTATTATTGATATAATGAGTTTTTAACGGAGAAGGCGATGTGAAGCGCATAGATGATTAGTATCTAAGCCATAAATTACGACTCGAAAGGCGGTACAATGTTAGGAAGAGATAGAAGATGTTAAAATGAGATAGAACGACGTGCGGACCGCATCCCTGTGTTACATTGGCGAGAATCATAGGGGGTGGATGCGAGAGATAAGGAAGTACGTCGTGATTGGAGAATTAGAGATTTTACCCGCGAAATCTGGTATAAAAGCTCATACATATCGGAAAATTAGGATAATTCAAATTTAGTTGTGAAGGGATACCGCGATTGTTATTCGCGGAAGGGCCGAGAAGATTAAAAATTCAGTTGAGAAGAGAAATCGCGATTTAGTTATTCGCGGAGAATCGCGAGTAGTATTCGCGAAAAGTGATTTTGTTGTGAGAAATTAATTCGCGGAGATAACTTAGAGATTGTTTGTAGTGAGATCAAATTCATATTCAAATTCAAATTGATCGATCGAGATTGTTATACATAGTCGCGAAAATTTGGGAGAAATTAATAATAAGATATTAATAATCGTGAATAAGAACTAATAATTGTGAGTCAAATGATTCGTAGTGAACAAGTAAACGAATATATCGGTGTGTAATTACACAATACCAATCAACCAACTATTCTAATCTATAGTAAATCATTGATTACTGATTGATTAGCTGTCGAAGCGGTGCGATAGACTTTACTCAATGAGTTGGCAAATTAAAATCATAACGCAAGAAGCCGACGACTAGTGTAAACTGTGTGACGTCGCAGAGGGTCAGAGGTGAATTAGCCAACGGGGAGATTTCACTTAGAAGGGGAGGACACGTGAATGCTGTGCGTCAGGAAACGGGAGATACCTACATTCAGATTTCGATTAATTTTCTTATTTCGCTACTCGAGGTCGAAGGGGAAGATAAGATCTACATACATCGGAGGCGCGGTTAATCATATCGTAAGAAAAATTGTTTTAATTTAAATTTATGTCTACTTTATTTTTATTATACACATTGTTATCAAATTATTGATTGATAATTATTATGTTTTAATGAGTAACTAGTTATTGATGACCTGGATAAATTATTATCGTGGATAGTTACCTTGTTGTGGTATGACTATTAGTTTGATTCTTGATTTTGTGTATTTAATATTATTTGATAATATTTTGTTTTATGAACAACTGATTATGGATGACTGACTTTAATAATTGTTATGAATCAGCATTTATTATGGTTTATTAGTGGGTTGATTTTTTTTTATGTGTAAATAACTACCAATTGATACTCTCACTTAATTATAAAATTTTCATGAATAATTGATAGTGAAAATAATAATATTAATTTGTCATACGCAAGTACCTAGTGGTACGACTACTGCCAGTTTAATCTAGCCTTAATTAATCTAGAGCTCGCAGTTTTATGAGACTAGAATAATGTTTCAATTGTTTTCTCCGTATTGATTACATTGCTTTTTTATATATGAATATAACATTACACTGAGTTACATACATATATAAACATGATATGTTCTTAATATCTCTTGTAATTAATAGCTGTTTTAATTATATATATTATTTTTTTTATTATTATTGACTAACTTATTGAAAATACATTACTATTACTGTATATTGTGGTATTACCAAGGTGGAAACTGTTGAGTAATAGTATTGTTTAATTGTGTAAATAAACCATATTTTGTATCAAATTCTCTAGAGTTTACAATTAGTAGAATAGTTAGCATTCCCTATCCCACCACTTGCTTGCATACTTATTGAGTTTCGAAGGAGGAAGAGAGAAAGGCCCTCTCGCGGTTCAAGTCCGCAGAGGAAGATATCGTACGGGTTGTTAGCTACCTCCGGCTGTTCGTAAGAGCGGAGGACTGAGGACTTATCTCCATCAGGGTGAGCTAGCCGGGAAAAGAGGTAAGTCCCCCCCCCCCCTCTGAGAGAAGAGGAGTGAATCCCGGAGGGTAGCGCTGCTGGAAGCCTGGAACACCCGTATCAAGGTTTTTAGCACTTTTTCCATGTAGGTACCTACCAATATGTGGGATTTCTTAACTTCAAGCTTTTTCATCGGGACGAGGTTCTTAGTACTTTTTTTCCATGTAGGTTCCTACTTATTATTTTTTTACATAAATGTGAACATCTGAGGTGCCAAACTTCAAGATTTTTCAATGGGAAGAGGTTTTTAGCACTTTTTTCGATATAGGTACCTACCTATTTTTTTTACCTAAGTATGGGCATGTGAGGTATCAAACTTCATGATTTTTCATTGGGAAGAGTTTTTCAGCACTTTTTTCGATGTAGGTACCTACCTAATTTTTTTTACCTAAATATGGGCATGTGAGGTATCAAACTTCATGATTTTTCATTGGGAAGAGTTTTTCAGCACTTTTTTCGATGTAGGTAGCTACCTATTTTTTTTACCTAAATATGGGCATGTGAGGTATCAAACTTCAAGATTTTTCATTAAGAAGAGATTTGCAATGCTTTTTATGATGTAGGTACTTACCTATTTATTGTTACTAAGATATAGGCATGTAGGGAGTCAAAAATAAAGTTTTCTCATTGGGAAGAGCTTTTTACTTCTTTTATCCACGTAAATGCTTACCCCTTTTTTTTTCAATAAGATTTTGTTGTTTTAACCCATGTATTTGCAAGGTTTTCTATTTAATTAAACCCGAGCGATGCCGGGTTACATACGCTTGTAGTAAATAATATTATGTTGTTGGTAGGTTAGCATACTGGACTACAATAATATTCTGTGAGAAACATTTCATATTGCGATGACGCACATGGGATTTTATCATCTATGAAACATCATAATAAATAATATTACAACCACCCCTTGTATTTCTCAGAAGAATCTCAGAATAGAATCAAATATAGTTGTAAGTATTTTTTTCACGTACTTACATATTATTATTAGAGAAGAAAGAGCTGATACTTGGTAACTACACATAAGTGTCATAACTTTGCCATCTGGTTGGATTTGGACCTTGAGCTCTCCAGATTGTTTTACTTTGAATGATCATTCAAGGGGTCAGGGTCAAAGCTGTTCAACGAAAGTGAACAAGTCTATTCACATTTGTTCATTTTTATAATATGAAGTATTCTTACTTTGTTTACTATCTGTTACTAGACTTTTTTTTAAATCACTATCGACTTTGGCAAACCTTTTCCAATTTACGGGTTGTTATTTTTCATCTGCGGGCAAATGAATTGCTTCACCCGTTGTGAGATATTCAGTTACACGCGGGTAGTAGGTTGTCGACCACTAATCTAGAACAAATGTCAGAAGAAAGATTGATTAAAGCTATTCACCATTAACACCACTTCATTCAATACCACACACGTTCTTAAATACATACTTACTTATTATTTTATTATATTTTTCCGTGCTGTTACATAACGCTTTCTTATATAACTACACGATTAAATAATAATTAGTCATGAAATCTACACGATTTTATTCTGTAAGCCCTTATACAACGACTTAGAATTATACAACTAGTAAGAACGGTAAAAATGAGTATTTATTCAGAAGTGTTGGAAATGCGTGGCGGCTGCTACAAAGAGCACCTGCACACTTCTGCGCAATTCGAACCATAAACTCAAAAATATCTGCGAAGACTCCGGTATCGGCGACCCTCGTGTTCACCGACATGAATACCAAAAGAAGTTTCCGAGCACCTCAACTCGGCTCTATGCTCATTTATTTTCTCTATTTTCTTAATTTTTACTTCTATTATTTTATTTTAAATATTGATTCGTTTTCTTGGTTAAGGAAATGCCTTTGTAAATATATTGTTAGTTTTATATTGTGAATGTATTTGCCTCTCTCAGCTAGAGGGACATCGAAGGAGTGTAGTCAAAAGATTCCACACATGGAGGTTATGGTGGTTTGGTGGTTTTTGGCCGGCCAGCCCCTCAGGCTGCCCACTATGGCCCCTCCGGTGTGGACAAAATTTGTGCAGTGTAGAATTTAGATAAATGGAAGTCCCCAGACTTCCACGCTATCCGGGTGGTCGGTGGGTCTCCTTCAATGGCTACCCTACTTGTGGGATATGCCGTGATGGTATAGTAGTAGTCGTAGTACGATTTAGCAAATGTAACATACAATTTGGACAACTTTTATGCTGAAACAATTAATACTGACGTTCCGTTTTTGATACGATATACTTAAGGGTTGAATGTTTGTAATATGACATTACATACGGTCTGGAGGGTTTTAACCCTGTTTTAACATTAGCATTCGAGAAAAATAATTATTATTATGTGGAATACCCGTACTTTACGTTGTAACAATAAACCAATTATCATGTCGATTAAAACAGCAGGCGCGACCCTTATATCGCCGAGTTATATTAGTATTACTGTAGTATATAGCTACTATTCTCGCAAAAATAATTGAACATGTTTTTTAATATGTTTGTGTTTATTAATTTATCCATTAAACCCTTACTTGTAAGAGAATAAAAAAGTAGGTATGTAATGATGATGAAATATTTTATTTTTTGTATATATCCCCTCCACAAAAAAAAACATCTAGGAAATATGTAAAAAACAAAATATTTCACAACACAAGCTTTAAACTTATTGTGAAAGGTGTATATGGTTGTATTTGGGCTTAAAACAAATACCCAGAAACAAGTTAAAAAAATGTAGCTAACTATAACTAACTATACCATCACGGCATATCCTTCAAAAGAGGTAGCCAACAGACCAATGGCATGTAATAAATATACAAGCTGTCCTCTATCGGTACAAAAAAAGTTAAGACATTCAATATGAGTGACAAACCTCATCGCTGAATTTAAGATATGAAATATCTCTATTTTTTATCGAATAACTGCCTTTTACATGAAACTCATAAAAAAAAATCTCGTAGAAATAAGTTCCTACTATATAAAAAAAAACACTACCGCCATCTTTCGTAGAAACTTTAAACTTTTTTGTCAGTCAAGCTTAGACCAGTGTTCCGCAAACTTTTTGAGTTCAAGGTCAAGTCAAGAAATTTTAGAGGTACCTACACCAAAGAAAAAAACAAATGTTATTTTTAACAAAGCGCCTCGCTCATAGCTCTCAACTATTTTTAGGTGTATTATCTGCACAAAACCTTCCCTTTTTTCCGCGGCACACCAAGTGATGACCACGGTACACCAGTGTGCCGCGGCACACGCTTTGTGGAACACTGGCTTAGACGATACTTCAGCTCGTAAAAATTTAAAATATTCAAATAAATTTCGCCATCTATTTTGGCATTTTCTTAGGAAGAAGCTGGACGTTGTCAACAATGTCATAAGGTATTCAATTTAATATTTATTCCGTGATTGAAACCAAGTTAAATGCCTGTAATTCTAATACATATTACATCCAATAATGTTTTGCCATATTATTCTTTTTGTATTGTGTTAAATATTTTCGCATTGCGAACCAAAAACTTTAATAAATTACCTTTTTATGGGAAATGAAAAATGAATTATCCCAAACACAAGATTTATTTTAGTTTTTCATTAATTCCTCGTTTTGGCAAAAATAGTTATTTATTATTTATAAAAAAGTGTGATTCGTTGGGTCAATGGACCAGAATATAAATAAATAAATATGTATGTTATCAATAAAACAAGATAAAGGACATATAGTTCTTCCACTGTAGGCTTTATTCATTTTGCGAGCCGGTTTTCAAGAGCTTCCGCTCTCATCGTCAGGCAAAAGTAAAATGAAGCTTCATTGCAAAGATGTGACAAATAGAAAACAATTAAATAAAAATATAATGGGATGAGCTATTATCATGCATGGTCAACCATATTATAATAGTTTTGAGCCGCTATGGACGGTCTAATTTTAAACATCTCCAGCTTTGTCTTTGTACGCTAACGGGGAATCCACGGAAAACCCTTATCAGAGATGCGCATTTTTATTGATATACCTATAACTATAATCATCATCATCTCCGTCGGTCACTTAGTTCTGAGGATCGTGACCATCATCCCTCGTTCTGTAAACCATCTGTCTTCACCTCGAGCGATCCTCCGCCATGTGCAAGACCCCGTGTAGTGAACACTGTGTGGCCTCCTTCATTTGGTCGCTCCGTTTCTGAGAATTACGGTCTAGTGTATTATTATCTAGTGTCCTGCAATGTGTAACAGAGACAGCAACACAACATCGCCATCCACAACACATAGCGAGGGAAAGTGACAATAAAACTTCAGAACGCGAGAGTCGCCGATAAATACTTTATATGAATGTGTATATCAATGTACACATGGGTAACACAAACAAAGATATTAACATTCAAGAGCAAACTGAAGACATCGCTCGTCCAACAGAGCTTCCTGCGCCCTTGAGATGGATTCTCCATTAAACGGCGCTGAAGAAATCATCCATCATCATCATCATCATCCGTCTTGATGTTACTCGGCTCTTTCTATGCCTCCCTTCTATAACTATATATCATGTTTTATTACTAAATTATTAATATGATCTTCCACCAAAAACTGTTGGTCGATAAGCAAAAAATATGGAACTACCCTTTCTAAAATATCTACATTAAAAAAGTTTTGAAAAAATGACGTTCAGACACGTCCTGATATAAAAAATATCCATTTTTTTAAAGTTGAACCTTTGAAGTAAGTTGCGAAAATGTATTTATAATTTTCATAAAGTTTAATACTGTTTTTCATAAAGAGCACATTTGGTGTTATGAATGAGAAAGGCAATTTACGTTATTATGGACTGTGTAACATTTTGAAGGTTAGTCGACATAAAAAAAATAATTTCTCTTATACATTCCACTCAATTTATTTCTTTAACATGATAAATGGCAAGTATATTTCAAGTGGAGAGACAGCAAGAGATGATTTGAGCTTATGACAAAATGAAAAAAAGTTCATTCAAGCGCTTTGCACACAGTAAATTTTCCATCGGAGACCGGAGTCGGAAATTTAAATATCTTAACAGGGTTCTTCAGATTTAGTAAAGCTTGTTTAGAGAGGACAATTTATTGACAACAGAACTGCTTTTCCTAGAACAATTTTTTTCATGATTTTCAATAGCAATCTAAAGTTTGGTCATGTGGAACGAAAGGAAGGGGAAAGAATGACAAAGAGAATAATATACTTGTCTGAATGAAAAGGTGTGTGTGGCTTGACCACGTGGATCAAATTCTCAAGGACGGTCACGTGTAAAGTAAAAGGAATGGGCATGCATGTATGATAAATAGGATGAATGTAGAGGAAGCGAAAGAAGTATGTAAGGATAGATATATATGGCGTTCCGTTCTCTCTGCCTACCCCACCTGAGTATAGTATAGTACCTACATATAGTAGTACAGTAGAAATGCTTTTACATATTTTATTTTCGTGTTAATATTTTCCTCTTTGGCCGGAGGAACACTGATGGAGTGTAACTATGACGCGATTTGGTGGTTTTTGGCTGGCCAGCCCTTCAAGCAGCCCACTCATATGCAACCCTCCGTGTAGATAAATTGCTTGATAAACGGAAAACCCAGATTTCTGAACTATCCGGGTGGTCGGTGAGTCTTTCAATGTTGTTGCTGTCTGACATTTTTCAAAAATGCTCTTTTAGTCAAGTTAAAAGATTTACGGAGGCAAATTTGTGTGTACATCAAAAAGAGACCCATTTGTAACCTTGTAATAAAAACTGATACAGAGAAATAGAAACTTCATTTGCATCTTTTGCCCTTTATCGTTTTTCTC
Organism: Athripsodes cinereus; assembly: GCA_947579605.1. NCBI lineage: Eukaryota > Metazoa > Arthropoda > Insecta > Trichoptera > Leptoceridae > Athripsodes > Athripsodes cinereus. The sequence continues at coordinate 38,295,081 of OX388306.1, forward strand.
GGGCGCACAGGGAAGAAACTAGCCCTGTCCATTCAGAGAGATTCTGCGATAATCGTGTTTAGAAAACCACACCAGAATAAAGATTATCTTTCGTGGAAGGAATCTTCCCACGGTATTTTTAAAGCTCTTATATAGTTGTTATACAGTGTATTGTGGTGAGTCAACTAGGCCTTCAAAAAATTTGTCGGATACTAATCGCTGTACTTTTAATGTAAAATATGCGGCTATGGGAGACACAAAAAATTCAGAAACACAATCTTAAATTACTTTCGACAAAAAGTCTATAACAACCATCTGTCCCAGAGGGTTAACAAGAGAAAATGAACAACGTAGTAAAAACAAACATAACGCAGAAAGGCACATAGTTACTATGTCGTGTCGTAAAATCGAAAGTAATAATGGTTTTGTACTTTTTGCTGGAGACATGTAAAGTTCCTGTAAGTTTGTTTTATTATTATAATAATACGTTATGGGCGCCATAGTTGAAGATATATTTGGTTGTATAGAGATGAGAAAATATGGTTCGTTACTAAAATCAAAAGGTATGTTTTTTTTTTTTACTCCGTGGAGCACCCGGTAAAGAATTGGTCTCCCACTCTTCTGCGTAAGTTTTCGAGTGCCCTGTAAAAGGCAGGTGTTCGAAAAAATTAAGACATTTTACATCTTAAATTCAGCGATGAGGCTTACCACCCATCCTGAATGTCTTGATTTCATATTGGCACGAAGAGGACAGTTCGCATGTTTCTTACATGCAGCTGATCTGCTGGCTACCCCACTTGTGGGATATGCCGGGATGGTATAGTAGTAGATGTTTTTTTTTTTAACTACAATCATTGAAAAATATTTTCAAAAAAAGAGAACGCCTGAGGATGATCAATAAAGAGATGAGAGCAGCATTATCAACGATTGCTTCAAATTTTGATCGCCTGTCCTCAGTTAAACAGGTTCACATTTGTCACTAAACATCTTTTCACATTAGGTATATTGATTTAAGTAATAAATAAATGTTAAATGAAAATTGCTTTTTTCTTTGGTTTACCTCTAAAATTTCTTGATTTGAAAGGTGTATCTTGAACACAAAAAGTTTGCGAAACGCTGGTCTAGGGGACCTAATACGACACTCGTAGAAGAAAAATAATTATAGGTATATGATAGATGCATTTTTATACAAATTATATAAATATAATCTGGTAATTGAATCTGGAAAAAAACATTCAACGCTTGCCTCAAGAGTCGGTACGGGGTAAATACAAGCCCCTCCATTGATTTCTGATAAAATTGAATTACATCTTCCAAACAAAATTTCTAACGCTCTTCTATCTTTGTCATATTGTCATAAGGACGATGGAATATAAATTTACTTTTTTTATAAACCACATTTTTCTATTATGAGAAAATAAAAGTATAAATTTAATATTTTAATATATTTTATAAAATAATATAGATTAAGTAATATTGTTAAAGCAAATATCAAACACTTAATTTGGAAGAAAAAAGTTTAAACAGATATCTAGACTTAGTGGAAGTTTCCTTATAATATTATGATCGTTATCGATTTACAAAAGTCTTTAGAGGAAATTGAGTTGTAAGTAAGACGCAAACTTTTGGAAAGCGATTAAGCATTATTTATGTGCTGTCAATTCAATATTTGATACAGGGATATAAATTTTTGATATTATCACTAATTTCTAAGCCAACATCGCTCAGAGTAAGTAGTAAGTAGTCTAAGAGCCATCTATAAACCACTTGGGGAAAAGCATCGTTGGAGAAAAGCATCGTTCTCTGGCGCCATCAAGTTGACAATCAACAGAAGATTTTCAAATGCTTCGAATATAAGCATAAATATGAACACTGTTAGCTTACAAGTATACTTAACTGATATCAAAAATAATGATTTGAAACAGGAATTGGTGGTATTGGTGAAGGTACCGTGGGTAAAGTGTAGGTACATTAACCAGCCTTATTCGATTCGTAAGTATCGAGACACCATTCCTGTTTCCTACTAAAGGGAGTTTGTACAATCAGTAATAATTATGCTTAACATAATATAATGTAATGATTCCAAAAAGAATCGTCTTATTATCTACAAAAATAATAATAATAAAGACATACAATAAAACACATCAATGAACTGGCTAAAATGTTGATTCCGGAATTCTGATTGTATTGCAGTTTTAACTTGTAACAGCAAGAACTCGCCTTGTTTTAAAACTTTTAACCAATTCAACATACTATGACCATATGTTCGCAGTTTGGTTAAGAATACGTACTAAGAAAATTTAACACGTAAACTACCATATGAGGCTTAGAAAAGCCAACGTCACCTTATTCGGAAGTGTTCCAGAATTAGGGAATTTGTATGGTAGAATTTTGATTGAGAGAGTACGAAAGATAACTGAGTGTAAGATATGGGATGCGCAAGGAGCTTTTTTGAATGGCAGAGGGTGCACCGATCAGATCTTCTCCCTGCGAATGGTTATAGAGAAGTTTCTGGGTAAACACCAGAGGTTTTTTTGTGCATTCGTGGATCTGGAGAAAGCATATGATCGAGTGGACCGGGAAAGGTTGTGGCGCGTGTTGTCGGAGTATGGGGTGAGCAGCCGGTTGATCCGCGCAATATCTTCACTTTATGTGGGAAGCTCCGCATGCGTGAGGGTAAATAATACTCTCTCGGAGTGGTTTGTCCTCACCAAGGGAGTGAAGCAAGGTTGTGTCATGTCTCCGTGGCTGTTCAACTTATTCTTCGACTACTGTATGCGACCTGTGAAAGAGATGGATGTTGGTGTCGAGCTGAATGGGTTTCGGGTGAATGCATTGATGTACGCAGATGATTTGGTGTTAATGGCTGAGAGTGAAAGGGACTTACAAGAGATTGTTACGTGTGTGTATGATAGTTGCAATTTGAATGGTTTGAAAATGAATGTTATGAAGACGAAAGTTCTTGTTTTTGAAAGAGAGAATGAAAAAACGATTTGCGAGATTAAAGTTGGTGACGAATGTTTGGAGCAAGTAAGTGAGTATGTATATTTGGGAAGTATGTTTACGAGGGATGGAAGATGCGATAGGGACATTGAAAGAAGGAAAGTGGCCGGTGCTAGAGTGAACGGTGCACTTCGACCCATTGTCAGCAATGGCAATGTGTCGAACATGGCTAAAATGCTGGTGCACAATACCATTCTGGTACCGTCACTTACGTATGCAAGCGAGACATGGACGTGGCTGAAGAAGGACGAAAGTGGAGTAAATGCAGTGGAGATGCGATCGTTAAGAAGAATGGTTGGTAAAACGCTGCGTGATAGAGTGAAGAATGAGGATATTAGAAGAATGAGCGGATGCAAGAAGAGTGTTGTGGACAGAATGCGCGTGAATAAACTACGGTGGTTTGGACACGTTGAACGAATGAACGAAGTAAGAATGACAAAGAGGATATACTTGTCTGAAAGAAAAGGTGTGAGGAAGCGCGGACGTCCGAGAACCACGTGGCTTGATCACGTGGATCAAATTCTCAAGGACGGCCGCGTGTTGAGTAAGAGGAATCGACGTGCGTGTATGAGAAACTGTATGAATGTGGAGGAAGCGAAGGAAGTGTGTAAAGATAGATCTGTGTGGCGTTCCGTTCTCTCTGCCTACCCCACTTGGGATACGGCGTGAGGGTATAGTATAGTATAGTAGTTCCAGAATTATATACGGCGTGAGCCTTTAACATGTTGAAATTATGAGACAGAGTACAAAAGCATACTATTACACAATATCAATTCACATATACACAAGTCAAAATTTATAAAATTACACATCAATGTCAGAGTTCAAAAGAATTTACATTAACAAAACAAGTACAACAGAAAAAAAACAATATTTAAGGTAACATAATATGAAATCTGAAAGTAGTAGTAATGTTTTTATTTTAATACTGTATACTCACTTGACAAACTCAGCTGAGTAGCTGGCGTACTGATGCGACGGAGCATTCCAGCAGCTGGCAGTTTGTCTCGAAAGAGACTCCCAGTGAGGACTGTCTTCTGATAACACCTTCCTCAAGGCACCACTCATAGCGCGCACAGCACCACGGATCAGCTGACGATCTGAAAATAAAATCTTCTATTATAATAATTATCTTCTATTCTATTCTCATTACGGCCGTCCACTCGTTTGTGAGTGATTTAGGTTAATATGGAATTACAGGTTTTTAATTATTTTTATGTAAAAAAGAGCAATCAAATGTTTCATATAAAAAAGCTTAATACCTAGACGGGGTAGTACATTAATAGTTAAAATTGTGACAATACTTTATTAGATACATCCAGTGATATGGTTATACCTAGATTTGCAATATGAATCTCAAACATGTACCATCAATAAAATCTCGTTGCGGTCCTTGGTGCCGCAATTTTTAGTTTGAAAAAAGCGACACACATATAAATTGTTTGTAGATAACAAGAGATAGACAATATGAGAATGGGGATTATTACAGACGACAAAGGCCGGTAGATAGAGATGAATATATACATAAGAAAAGAGATGAATAGATATTACTCAGGTATTGTACCTCGACGGGTGGGTACACATTTTTAGAGAATATTTGTATGACATTGCGAATCTAGTTGTAACATATCACTGGATACATCGCACAGTTATGGTTTACTTTACTTTAATTGGCGATGTAAATTATTAAATGTATATTATTGTATTATTCATTGTTAAAGCTGTTGTATCTATTAAAATAAATAAAAATAATATATAGCTAACTATTACATAATTATATTATAACTAATTATACCTACCTATTAGATATATTTCAATAATAAGGTGATTCAAAAAATTTAATAATTTTATTATTAGTTGAGGAACTTTGTCATAGATTTATAAATATCTACTGAATTTAATGCAAAAATAATATTCTTTAATCCCAAAACATTTCTATGACTAAAAACTTCGACACATCCATCCATCAATAAACTAGAAATTCAAAGGACAAATCATTGGTAATGCTACTACTGTACCATCACGGCATATCCCACAAGTGGGGTAGCCAGCAGATCAGTTGTATATAATAAATATGTAAGCTGTCCTCTCCATGCCAATACAAAATCAAGACATTCAGGGTGGGTGGCATACCCCATCGCTGAATTTAAGATATAAAATATCTTAACTTTTTCGAACACATGCCTTTTACAGGACACTCGAAAACTTATGGAGAAGAGTGGGAGAGAGAGATTTGTCCAGTTTCGATATCAAACCAAACAAATGTTCAATTGTCAAAATGTTACTAGAGCAATTTCATTTTACCTAGAAGATGAAGAATTAGGGTGAAGGATGTTTTTTTTTGTCTTCACAGTTCGATAAATAGATCGATTCTCTAATAACAAACCAACAAATTATATTAAATTATTTCTTTGTATACGAATAACATCTCACCAATTGCGATTTACAAATTTGTATTTGTTAGAATTCAGTTGGTAATAAAGTAGGTACATAAAGTTTTCTAACAAGATCACAAAAGTTTCGACAGCAAAAACAATAAAATTAATCAGATTTGCTTATGTCACAGAAGGATGTCGACCGTTAGTTGCCGTTTCTTCTGTACACAAATATTCTGATTTCGAAGTATAAGTCGACATTATTTACCTACAGAGGGTAGCCAAATTAATGTACTCACTCAAAAAAAAATATTAAACCTTACATATTTCTTGCAGAAATTTTGACATTTTAAATATGTTGACTAAGTTGGTGACTAAAGATTGTATAAATTTTAATTTTTTTTGAGAGATTTTTTATATTTTTTTATTTTTGCTTTTTGCACATCATCATAATTATGACAGTGTTAACAAATCAATACAAAATTTAAAATACTAAATCGATATGCAGTGGCGAGATTATCACTATCAAGTGATTTCTTCCATCTAACCACATGTTTTGTGTTAGTCGTAGCATTCCTATTTTGTTTTTGATCCAATGATGTTTGGATGTATGTATAAATATAATGGATGTTTAAAAACGATTGATGGATGTATTTTAAATAAATTTATTGTATTTGTATTAATATTTTTTTAATTAAATTGGGGTATAGTTATGTTATGTGTTTTTATATTTTTGTGCATACCTATGTTTATTTTTGTGTTGAATGATTATTTAATATTTTAAAGTTTATCTAGGTATATTTACAAAGGTAATTGTCGTGAATTTTTCTAAATAAATAAATAAATATCAAACTAAATTAAAAAAATTATAAGTAAAAAATACTTTACAGTTTTAAATTTCTTTATTTGTCAGTTACACGTGTTTCGGGTTGCAAGCCCATATTCATACATAGAGTATGAATATGGGCTTGCAACCCGAAACACGTGTAACTGACAAATAAAGAAATTTAAAACTCTAAAGTATTTTTTACTTATAATTTTTTTTTAATTTAAAAATGGAGTTTTACTCATTAAGTGAAAACAAAATCAGTGAAATATCAAACTGTTTCTTTCTGTACCTAACAGATTACTGGTAGTGTAGTTCATATTTTTTAAGAATTAACTCACATACATTTACTTTACCTGTATGACTATTTTTGATTAGACAAATTAATTGTAATTTTTTTATGTTGTTGTTCTCTATTTTAATTTGATTGTTAACATGTCAAAGGCTAACCCTGTGAATATATGTAAATAAATAAATAAATAAATAAACTACATATAACGTAACTAACTAACATCTTAATAAATGGTAATGCTTTTTTCCTACAAATGCTGAAGTGAAAGACATCCTTTATATGTACATAAAACTATACTATACTATACTATACCCTCACGCCGTGTCCCAGGTGGGGTAGGCAGAGAGAACGGAACGCCATGTCGCTCTATCCTTACATACTTCTTTCGCTTCCTCTACATTCATCCAGTTTCTCATACATGCACGCCGATTCCTCTTACTTAACACGCGACCGTCCTTGAGAATTTGATCCACGTGGTTAAGCCACGTGGTTCTCGGACGCCCGCGCTTCCTCACACCCTCTCTTTCAGCTAAATACACCCTCTTCGTCAATCTTACACCATCCATTCGCTCCACATGACCAAACCATCTCAATTTATTTACACGCATTCTATCAACAGCACTCCTCTTGCATCCACTCATTCTTCTAATATCCTCATTTCTTACTCTATCACGCACTGTTTTACCTACCATTCTTCTCAGTGATCGCATCTCCACTGCATTTATTCCACTATCGTCCTTCTTCAGCCATGTCCAAGTGTCGCTTGCATACATCAGTGTCGGTACGAGGATGGCGTTGTGTACCAGCATTTTAGCCATGTTCGAGACATTGCTATTGCTAACAATAGATCGAAGTGCACCGTTCACTCTCGCACCAGCCACTTTTCTTTTTTCAATGTCCCTTTCGTACCTACCATCCCTTACAAACATACTTCCTAAATAAACATATTCGTCCACTTGCTCCAAACATTCATTTCCAACCTTTATTTCACACACCTTTATTTCATACATAAAAAGTCATAAATAAATAAATAAAAAAGTCATATAAAAACCTTATATGTGTATATATGTATGTAGCTACCTTTATAAATATATGACCCTAAGTGAATGCAATTATGAAAAATAAATTTATATATTATATATTAACTTTAACCACTCATTCTTTTTCAAGATATTTAGGTAGGTACATTTTAAATGTTTGAAATCTCACCTGATTTACTCGGCAATGGTCTCAAGGCGAGCAATCCAATAGGAAAGTTTTCAAAGACACTGGTTATATTGATAGCTGAATTCAAAGCATCTTCTCCATCGACTTTATTGAATGACCACAGTCTCTCGGTTCTCTTCTCAGCCACATGAACACCGGCCGATGCAGCAACAGCGGCAGAAAACATTCTATTGCCAACAACATTATTATATTGTGGTGAATTAAACTTATTGAACACACTAAGGCTCCTTACGGTTGCTTTTATATTATTTACATTATCACCTAATAAGGGAACGCTACTTTCCGAGCGTTTCATCATATGTTGCCTAATGTTATCTACATTAAAAACATCCCCCTTGCTACTTACAACTATATTTTCATCTCTTGCTTTATTATCACTTATATACATTATATCGTATTTATTAATATTATTGTGCATATTTTTATTATCATTAAAATCAATATCATCATAATCATGATTATTTTTTAAAATAAGCTTATAATTACTTTCCGGTGTTTTCGAATTTTTTGTTATATGATTCAATGCAATTTTAGAACTTTCAACGCCTTCTTTTAAATTAATATTTATAAAATCGTTTTCCTTATATTTATTATCATTAGTAATTATATCAAACTTATCATTTTTATCATTTTTATTATTATTTTTATTATTAATACTTAAATAATTGATTAAATCACTTTGAACATCACGAAAGTTACCGTCTTTAATTTTATTATTCCTATATACTAAAGATTTGTCGTTTATTAATTCCCTATTTTTGATATAAATAAGATTCGGATCTCTCAACGTAGATCTGAGTCCTATCGGCGTAGGACTCGTATATTCATTAAAATAAATCCTTTTATATACATCACCACCTTTTCTTCTTGTATAATTATTAAAACCTTCGTTAAAATCTATTGTATCTTTATTTTGATCATCATCTGTATTTACATCTTCTTTCACTTGTTGAGCACCATCTAGTTTATTTTTGTCAATTGATTTAGTTTCTCTTTTATTTCTATCTGCTACTACTGTTTCTTCCATTCTTTTAGCTGCTGTAAGATGTCTCTCTCTCTGATCAGCCGCATGTCTTTCTTCTTTTGCTTTTCTGATTGATTCAATCTCGAAAAAAGGGTCTGGACCTTGCGATGTGAATTGATCGTGAAAATTGCTGTTTTCGTTTTCAGTATATTTCAATCTGCTCAACGAGTTGTCGGTATCGATCCATAACCAAACGAAATGTCCATCGAGCATGTTTAGCCTTTTAGCTTGGTCCAAGACTTTTTGTGAAATGTGTATGTTGCAAAAGAGAACAACGACACCTCTTGTTAATCTTGAAACATCAGCCAAGCGTCTGAAACAAAAATCGAAAAACTCTTTATTAGTATCTATTCATTTATGAAACAATGACAATTTTACTAACAAAACAAACTTATAAAATATAAAAAGTTTTCAATTTAAAAAAAAAAGTCTGAATAAATTGACCAACAAACAAAGGACTAGAACGATTTCAATGGTTAAAAGTATCTTAAAAGATATAATATTAGGAAACTAAAATGATTAAAAGGTTTACTTCTAATATTTGATAGAAAATAAATTTGACAGCTGTTCATAACTAAATACATACACGAAACAATATCCCACATTTTTGTATATTTTTTAATTCAAAGTTAAAAAAGAATTCCGCAGATAAAAGTTTAAATTGCGGTTATTCCTTGGTTCAAATTCAAAATCCATATAAAATTCACATTCGAGTCAAATGTGGTAATATAAAAATCATTGCAATATTGCAACTACTACTTGGGTAACAACTTACTTTCAAAAGAAAAATATAACCCATATTCAACAATGAACTCGTTGTGAAAACAATTCTCTTTGTACATAGAAAATATTTCCAGGTATTTCTGTCGGTCGGTAGCTTTGAATAAAGTGAGCTTAAAGTTTTACCTTTAACAATGTAAAGTACCTTTATAGCAAGCTTTTATTATGTATGTTGGTTCTTTCTATCTTTCCGTATTTACTTATTGTTATTAAAAAGTAGATAATAATACAGTAGACGAACTCTCAACAAATCTATTTTGAAATCTTTATTGAACTATTTTACGTCATACTTTGAATCCGATTATTGTCCTTTCCGATGCACTGAATTTTTAAGAAAATGAGGGCATTTTCTTTGAAAGAAAGCAAATACCAACCGTACTTCGGTTCAATATTGTCATCATACGTTTTCCGAAAAAAACATGAAGTCAACTCAAATTAACTAATATATCAACTCTCAGTATTTCAACTCAGTATTTAGTCGTAGGTATATTTGTTATCCAAACCACTATTCGACACCTTTAGTAATAATGTTCATCTTTTATTCAGCCAAGATTCTCTTGCGTAATAATTTCGACAGTCTAGTTCAGGGATGGCCAACCCATGGTTTGGTATATTTATACTATACAGAAAAAAATATAACATAAAGTGAATTATACTACATAATAATCGTACTGTTAAAGACATACCTACGTTGTTTTTGTTCAGTTTATAAGTCAAATAATTCCAAATATTTATTTTTGGGATTGACAATAGGCACTCAATTTTTTCCATAATTAATTATGTGTGTTTTTTTTTCTTAATTGTTTGTTTGTGGAATTGGAAGAGTGGTGTTCATTGTGTGTATTACCAATTTCTTCTTCTTCTCGTGTCGGTCAGCAAACAATAAAAAAAGACATTAAAATCTATATTCCCATTCCCTCCCAGAAAGCCACGACCTCTCTTACAGCTCCTTCCAGGTGATTTTGCTCCACGAATTCCTCCCAGTGACGCTGTCTCTCAATTTAATCATTTAATCCAAATTTTCGAAAATTTCAACTTGTTGGGTTGTAGAACTAGACAATCGATTTAACATCAAGTTTTCTTTAAGCTCGTTCTTTTCTTAATTACAGGCTTTTCATATTCACCGTATTTATCGGTAAGGGAGCTTAATCTGTTACCTATATAATAATAATAATGAATCACATAATGTTGAAGAATGGATCATTGCCTCCCTAATGAACCTTAGATCCTTTCGATTAACCCATTACGACATAAGATCCCGTTTTTAGGATCTCAGTATTTTGTATAATTTTTGAGTATACATAAAGATATCTTTGTTTTTTTTTTGGACCAATATGAAGCTAAATAAATTGGCAACTTCGTAGCGTCAATATATTTGGCAACAATGCATTGATTTCTTTGGAATAGCTAGTTGAATCCAAGATGGCCGCCAAGCGAGTTTACAGTGTGCGCGCTGGGTAAGAAATTTGATAAAAACTTATATTTTTTTGTTTATTATGAAAATAATATTAAAACAGTGTCGAAATAAAAACATTCAGCTTTCATTTGATATATAACAATCAATGATTAACATTTTATATTTGTGCGTAATCTTCAGTTAGTTTTTGAGATCCTTTTTATAGGACGTTATGCATTCATGACACTTTGAGAATATACACTTAGTACCAACTAACGTTTCGCGCACGTCATTATTTTCAAAACTTCATTACTTTTTTTATATCTTTTTGCAAAACGATGAAATAATTGAATTGTGTATTATTTTAGTGCGAAAAATGTTAACATTTTATGTCAAGTTGGGATAGAAAATTTACAAAAAGTACATAACTATTGGAAATTCATTCAAATAAATTTACTTATTTATTTTACTAATTCATTCGTTTCTAATTTCGTTTTAATTTTCGAATTAACATTTCACTTCGTAATGTTCTTCTTTCCCTTGAAATCATTTCAGCTGCTTGATAATGATTTATTCATAGATATTTTATTTTTTTACCAGATTGAGTGTCGAAGAAATAATCAGTGAATTAGAAAGACAAGACACTGACAATAATTTTGAGTCAATTATTTATGCGATTCCGCCCGAAGAGACAGGTAATGATACAGACGAAGATTCGGATAAGAGTGATGATGAAAACGAAGGAGAAATGAATCATTTGGGATGGAGATTGCTGAATTCCGCTTGTGAAGTGCAAGTAGCTACATCCGCAGATCTTGAAGAAGAAGATTCCTTGATTCCACCGCCTACAAAACGTACGAGGACAGAGAGAAGATGGTTTAAAAAAGATCTTGAGTCTGATTTGCAAACTGTCTGCACTCCCGTTGGATCATCGGTTGAGGCAACCAAGTGCGAAACTCCGATCGATTTCTTTTCATTATTTTTCAACGAAGAGTTATTAGATCATATTTTACATGAAACTAATTTATATGCTAAAACGCAAAAAAATATTAATTTAGAAATGACTAAAGATGAATTGTTTGTCATAATTGGTGGACTTTTATTATCTGGATACGGAAAATATCCTAACAAGCGTATGTATTGGTCAAAAGAAGAAGATGTGCCACATATTTTAGCGAAATCTATGAGGTGTAATCGATTTGAAACAATACTTAGACATATTCATCTGAACGATAATTCTAAAATTGATAAGAACGATCGCCTATTCAAACTTCGACCATTTCTTCAGAAACTAAATGAATCATTTAGATATCACGGAGGGGTTGATGAAAATATCTGTGTAGATGAAAGTATGATTCCCTATTACGGCAATCACTACGCAAAGCAATTCATTCGAGGGAAACCCATCCGATTTGGTTTTAAAAATTGGGCTTTATGTTCAAGCGATGGGTATATGATGAATTTTCAAATATATACGGGAAAGGGGAATAACGAAAAGGTATTTGGTGTTGGAGGAGATGTTGTTGTATCACTATTGAATGACGGAAATATCCCAACAAAAGCTGGCCATAAAGTGTTTTTTGACAACTACTTCACTTCTTTGGATTTGATGAGTTACCTACGATCTATCGGAATTTGCGCTACTGGAACAATACGAGCTGATCGCACACAAAAATGTCCATTGGTCCATGTCACAGAGATGCGAAAAAGAAAAAAACGTGGTGATTATGATTACCGTGTAAGCGATGATGGGGTTATGTTGATTCGATGGAATGATAACAACGTGGTTACTATGGCTACGAACTTCCAAGAGCTTTCCATCCAGCCTGTAGATTGTTGGTCTCGAGAAAAAAAAGGCCTTATAAATATTTCTCAGCCATCGGTTGTGATGGCGTATAATCTAAACATGGGAGGTGTCGACAAAATGGATCAGCTCGTGGCAGCTTATAGGTCGAGAATGAGAATAAAAAAATGGTGGTGGCCAATTTTCGCTTATTTTCTGGATGTAACAATTGTAAATAGTTGGTTATTGGCAAAACGGTTAAAAAACTGCAGTCATTCAGACTGTTTGCTAAATTTTAGAAGGTATGTTGCGATCACGTTATTGAAAAAACATGGAATTGATTCCAATAAGGGACGGGTTTTTCCTAAGCCATTGACGAGCATACGCAATGATTGCACAAACCACTGGATTGTGGAAAATGAAAAAAATACGCAACGCCGCTGTGCTCATTGCAAAGGAAAAACTGTGTACGTTTGTGAAAAATGTTCAGTCGGACTTCATCCAAAATGTTTCAAAATTTACCATACATAAATAACATGAGTTAATTTTTATTTCACTGATTTACATATATTTTTTTTTCTATATAAATGTAAGTAAAATTCTAAGTTTATGTTTAGCTAAAGGTAATTCAAGTATTAAAATGTTATAAAATATATTCACACTTATATTATTTGAAAACTTAAAAATAAATAGATATATAAAAAACACAATGAGTAATATTTAATTTCTCTATATAAGACTGAAATGTAACATCTATGCATAACGTCCCGAAAACGGGACGCTCCAGATCTAAAAAAGTAAAATTAGTAAAAAAAAAAAACTCATTTTAGGCATATTGAGGTAATGTTTTGTAAGTGTTGAAGAAATCGTAAAGAAATATGCAGGAATAAACCTTATGCAGTAATGGGTTAATCCAAGCGTTGATTGATACAATTAGGTTTGTTCATTAATACTTAACCTATACATATACCTGATAGCTTAATCTGATCTCAGATAAAAAGTGTGATAAATACTAACGACACTAAAGAGAACACATTAAAAAGCTCGGAAGCTTTTTCAAGTTGATTTTTTCAAACAATCATTCCTTTCCGTGGATTTCCTGGAAATTTATATCTATCATGACTCTCACTTTTTCTGAATTTTCAAGTGTATTATAAAAAATAGGTTTAATTCGTAAATCTTCATGATCAATATACCTACTTTCTATTTTTCGTTTTTTGTTTCAGAATTACGTTTCCAAATTTAAAAAAAATCATTAACAATTTCAATGAGTTTTGACCATATACACCATTAGTCATTATTAATTCAACCTTCTTAAAAATAATATTCATTTCTTTGTGTGTGATTTTTTGTACCTGCTTTTATGGAAATTTAAATTTTAACATCAACTTGCATAATATTGCATATGGCTCTGTCGTATTTATAGATTGTTAATAAAGGAAAATAGTGTGGCGCAGAGGTAATTCTCTTGTTTTTGAGTCACGATGAGCCGGGTTCGATTCCAGGTCAGAGCAAAATAAAAAATGTTATTTTTCAAACTGTCCTGGGTCTCGGTGTTACATGTAGGTACTTGGTAATTTATTTACCGTTTTTATTTGGCTATTTAGGTATTTAACTATTTTAGTATTTGGTTTATTGTATAATATGTTTATAAATTGTCTACATGTACATATTATTTTATGTTATGTTTTGTTAAATTTTTCAAATTTTTGGTGACTTTAACTAACACAATTTTTTTTTTAAATAGATATAGGTATCTGGGTTTTGTTATAAACCCAAATACAACCTTATACACCTTTCACACTAAGCTAAAAGCTTGTGTCGTGAAAGGGGAGTTTGCCGGCACCTGGGATCGAACCCCGGACCCCTTGTTCACAAGGCCGAGACTCTACCTCCAGGCTACCGACGAACTCTTTTTTACATATACAAATAATTACCTATGCAAAGATTTGGACTGTGTGTTGATTTCCATACTCAACAAAACTCACAATCAAAATATATTGTGCTTTTTTTAATAGTATATAATAAATTGGTTATTCTACATTAACATAAATTCTGTTCATTTAATAAATAAATCCACTTTAAATTTCATATTCAGGGAAGTTTTTTTCAATTTAATTTGATTTTTGTCCGTGGAATTTGACACTATAGACAATGTTATAAATTATTCATGTCAGAATTCAATACATCCATTCATTTCCTGTACGTTTTGTCAAATATTATGTAGAAGGAACTTTCGTAAGGAAACGGAAATAACATTGACATCACAAAAATATGATGTATCGATATTATATTATGATTAATTTAACAATTTTTATTCCCTTACAAAGTATACTACCACTTCTACTATCCCATCACGGTATATCCCACAAGTGGGGCAATCAGCAGACCAGCCGCATGCAATAAACACGTAAGCTGTCCTCTCCGCGCCAACAAAATAAATAAGACATTCCAGATAGGTTGCAAACCACATCGCTGAATTTAAGATGTAAAATATCGTTAATTTTTTAAACATCTGCGTTTTACAAGACACTCGAAAACTTACAAAAAACAAGTTGGTACATAAGATTAAGTGGCAGGCAAAAACAAATATTTGTCATCACGGAACCTTCCACATATAGGGTGACCAGTTGCCTAATGTCTTATTTAAAAAAAACTGAGATTGAAATAATAATAATACAATACACCTAGCACAATCATCGTGCCTTTAGTCTGTGAATGGTTTAATACCTAAGAGTCTGTCAATCAATCTCAGAAAACTGGGAGTAGATGACAGGCTCAAATACAGCATGCAGAAGGTCGTAATTCTATTGTCCACCAGGATAGTAAGAAGGTTTTTGTCCCTGTAGCTCTGTAAGTGATCTCCCATGATTGTACTATTTCATAGAAGAATCAACTCGAATAATGTTGGGGTTCTACATTTTGAATATAAATTTATTTTAATATTTTAAGGTTTTTGTTATTTCATGTTATATTTGAATTTTATTGTTAATCTTATATTGTGTCCAAAGTGTAGAATCTAATATTTTTTTGTTAAATAAATGAGATATGAAATAATAATAATAAAGACAATTTATATTTGGCGCTGTTTAATGATCTGTGACCATCTCAAGGGCGAAATATGCCTAAATGTACTCTCAAACACCTTCAGCGCTATTAATAATATGCTTGTGTCGTGAAGATTATAAGAAGCAAGTCGTTCTGTCCATGTCAATAAAGTATGAGACATTCAGAATTCAGAACAGAACCTCATCGCTCAATTGCAGATGTCAAAAATGTCTTCTTCGTGATGTTCTATAGACATTTGCATTTTCGGGCATGCGAAAACTTACGGAAAAGAGTGGGAGATAAAATTTTTAGTCGCTAACTTCACGTAATTCAGATAAAAAATAATATTTTTTGATACCAAAGTATTTTGAATAAGTACGACAAAAATTTAAAACATTAAATGTTATTTGACAGGTCCGTAGAAAACTGTCTAATTTATATAATCAGAATAATGTACTACTACATAGAAATTCAGAAAGCAAAACTTACTCTATTTACTTAAATATTTTTATTAAAGAATTTCATTTGCTTTTTGAAACTTTTTTGTTATCACGATAATATTTCATACCCTTAATAGGTAGGTACCTACGTAATTTATACTATTAGTAATACTAGAATAATAATAAATAATCGAAACGGTTTGTATGACTGTATGTTTGTATGTGTATTCATTACGTATGAAGGAAATATAGAAAACAACAATATTTTCGTTTATAATCTCCATTTTTGGTGAATTTGGCATGACACATAAGCATCCTGTAATTATTCTGTTCTCAAATAAACTTTTAATGCAATTTGATTTATTTTTTACAAACAACCAGTCATGATAAAATTAATAATATAACTACAGCAAATCATAAAAAATAAAATAAAACATCTGCAATCAAGAAGGGAACAAAGGAACGAGACTAAAAATGGGACTTGAGAGGAAAGGCATCAAATGATTAAACCACATGAGACCTCGAAGTCGTCAGGGATCTTTTTAAAGTTTCATTGGATCGCAGTATAATAATATATCACAGATGTGTCAAAGATGTCTTTATTATTAAAAAAAGAAGGAAAAGGAATTGAAACATGCCCGGTATATGAAGGAGATCTGCAAATAGTTGATCGTGCAAGAAGGTTTTTGGATCTCATTACATGCGGGTAGATGAGAATATGGAAAAACTGATTATGACAAGAACAATGCGTTGAACAAATCTAATCAAGGAGGCTTTGACTAACCAACAAATTACAACAACAAATACTTCATCTGAACTTCCAGTATTATTTTTATACAGTAGAAAAATATGAATTTGAAAATTCCGAAAGATATTTTGTGACTAAGTCAGGAATCGAACACGGTACATTATTAATGTAAGTCAACTCCGTCAGCCACTGCACCACGTGTCCAGTCAAAGTTTATCAGATAACTGAAATAAGCTTTATAAAGTTTTATTTTAAATTATAATGGATCTTTGCAAGTATGCAGGACTCAAAAGCTAGTAGGTACTAATAATATAATAGTAATATTTTCATTAGCAATTAAGTTGAAAAGGGTTGAAATGTGTACCTATGTTAGTACTACCTATTAATTTAATTTATTCAACACGAAAAAATATATTGAATAAAGGTGGTTATTTAATTTTCATGAATTATGAAATGTTCGTTGGGAATCTTCTGAGAAAAATCTTCTTACTTTGAAATTTTGATATTTTTAACGGTACGTGTTGGAAGTCCATTATATTAATAAATTGAAAAAAACACAGTATTTTGTTATCTTCCAAATTGACTTTATAAACATCGCTTACTAGTATTCGGAAACTCTCGACTCCATCATCAAGCAATTAGAAAAAAGTATGTAAGTAAAAGTAAGACTTTTTGACCCTAAATTGTTTTTCTCGAGAGCACAAGTTAGAAATACTACCTCCTTTCAGAGAAATTTTGTGACAGAATGTATTGTTTATGCATCCCTTGTAGAATAAATAAAGAGAATGAACAAAAAACTTACCGAAATAAAGACTGCTGCGTTATAGAAGCTGGTAATGAGAGTATGGTCGGCGAGAGTGGTGGACTGTTGATGATGGAGACCAAATCCTTCCTGAGAGCAATGCTGGAAGACACCTTGAAGTCTGCGAGGATCGTGAAGGAGTGCCAGTGAGTGTGAAGGAGAAGTGATCTGAAAAAAGGAAAACGATTTTTTAAATATCATATATTAAGACTGTTTACAAAATTTAAATAATTTAAAATTAATATTCTACCTCGTAAGAGTGACAAAGAGGATATACTTATCTGAAAGAAAGGGTGTGAGGAAACGCGGGCGTCCGAGAACCACGTGGTTTGATCACGTGGATCAAATTCTCAAGGACGGCCGCGTGTTGAGTAAGAGGAACCGACGTGCGTGTATGAGAAACTGTATGAATGTGGAGGAAGCGAAGGAAGTGTGTAAAGATAGATCTGTTTGGCGTTCCGTTCTCTCTGCCTACCCCACTTGGGACACGGCGTGAGGGTATAGTATAGTATAGTATAGTATAGTATAGTATAGTATAGTATAGTATAGTATAGTTTATTATAGTAAAATTAATAGCTTTAAAATACGAATATTCTATTCGATTTCTTTGTGTCTTCACATTCATTGTTTCTCAAATTATTGTTTCTTAACTTTCATTCAATAATAATAATAATAATAATCTGGACCATTTATTGAGCGCCGTTTTGTGGTACAAACCACCGCAAGGGCGCATTTTCAGTTTTTTTTTAATTTATTTATTGTTATTTATTAAGTTATAGCATGTTTTATGAATTTAATTTAACTGTTAAAATTTTTTTATGCATTTCTAATTGTCACAAATTTGAAATATGAAGCAAGCAAATATGAGTTCCAATGTAGGTATTATTATTTGTCACAAATTTTATCCACTAAAACATTTGTTTTTAAATTTGTAATTTTTAATTAGTTTGAAAGTAATTTAACACTTAAAAAACAATTATCTTTATAAAACTATTGAAACCAAAAACACTGTATAAAAATTTTGTTATTTTGAATCATTATTAGATAATATTTAAATTTTTAAAAATGAGACGTCAGAGGTTTCAGGCAGCCACTACGGGCGCCATCCACCGACTTCAAGCCTAACTTTAACAGTTAAGAATCTGAAATTATTTTTTATTTGTATGATTTTTCCAAAATTGATAATAAAAATAAGGTTATCCTTCAGATGTAACATGAATTAAGAGTTTATTGTAGAGTATTTATTTACCATCGGCAATTCGGCACTATCACGGCATATTCCACAAGTGGGGTAGCCATAAGACCAACTACAATTAATTAACATGCAAGCTGTCCTCTCTGGGCTGACAAAAAAATATGGACATTCAGAATTGGTGGCAAACCTCATCACTGATGAATTAAAGATGTAAAATGTCTTTATTTTACATCTTTAACATCTACCCAATTTAAACCCTGTCTTTTACAGGACACTCAAAAAATTACGGAAAAGAGCGTGGGATCAATTATTTATCGAGTGCTCTATGGAAAATCTACACTGAGAAAAATACTAACGAAATTTCACAACGAGTCATCGGTACGTACCTACTATCAGATTAGGACCAGAGATAGTACAAAGGATTCATTCGTACGAATTAACATAATTATAATATTAACTTTTCGCAAACAGATCGTTGGTAAATTTACCAATGATTTGTTTGCGAAAAGTTTTCGTACTTATTAATCGTTTGTACTATCTCTGGTTCTAATCCGATAATACGTACCAATGATTCGTTGTGAGTATTTTTCTCAGAGTATGGAGTATTTATTTATTTATTTATTTATTTATTTATTTATTTATTTATTTAAACATACACGGCAACAAGCCTTTTACATGTTAACAAAATACATATGTAGTAGACACAACAATGACATAACAATATATTAAATAATTTATAGTGACGAAGATCAAACAGTAATCAGGGAATACTATAATAACAATTGAAATAATAAACAAAAGAAATAAAATAAAAAAAATATCATTATAAAATCAATAGATGCATTATAAATTAAACATTTCATTTCAAAATTAAAATTTATAAGTTATATCCTCAATGTTCATTATTTTATTTTTTTAATATACATAGGTATACTAAATTAATTATTATAGCTTGAAGTAATATAATATCATATCAAATAATAATAACTTACTATAAAATCAAACACAGTTTCACAGGCGTACCCAATTAATTAAATTAATAAAATATTTATCAGTTTTGATATGTTCCATTATTAAAATAATAATAATTATCCTTGTATAATCAACTAAATGTATTTAATTTATTATATAAATCGAGTTATATTAAAAGCTTTAATCTGATTAATAAGTGTATTAAATTTGCTATTATCCTCGAAATAATATAATTGTTATAATTCATTTAGGCGATTCATAATAATAATATTAGGTACACAGAAATACAATTTAAATAATATACAAACAACCGTCGCAGAAAAAATACGTAAATATACAGAACTAGCAGGAGAAATAAAAAATATTTGGCATTCTAGGTCCGTTTATATAATACCTTTAGTCATGTTAGCTACAGGGGTTACTCCGAAATCTTTAATAAATAATTTACAAAAATTAGATTTACCGGTTAATTTGTATATTAAAATTCAAAAATCTATTATAATAAACACTTTTAATATTGTAAAAATGTTTTTGAACACAGATATTTCAGGCACAATGCTGGTATTTTGAACCCGCGTTCTGAGCCTAATCCTTCGATATCCTGTATATCTGGATAGGTGAACTTTCCCGGCATTAGACTGTTAAGTTTTTGTGTGACCATGGCTGATCATATGGAGACTTATCTGGTTGTATAATGCTGAGAAGTGTGGATGGCAATTCTGCCGCCGCGTAAAAAAGTCATTCCACCCGGTATGAGGGATTTGCGACAAGCAAGTATTTAGATAATATGTGTAGTAAAAAAAGTAAATTAATTATCATATACGACGGTAAGTGTGGCGCACAGGTAACGCTCTTGCCTTTGATAAGTCAAGAGGTCCCGGGTTCAACTCTCGGCTAAGGCAAAATGAAGAATGACCTTTTTCAAAATGTCCTGGGTCTGTGTATTACATTGTTATGTGTTTAGTGCATTGTATATGTGTGTCGTCGCGATAGTACCTACCCATAATACAAGATTCATATTATCTTAGTTTGGGACTAGCTTGATCTGTGTGAATTGTCCGTGCATATGTTAATGTTAACATACGGCTAAGAAAACACACGTCACCTTCTTTGGTAGTTCTTTGGACGGGACTCTCATCTCTCTGTTACACGACGATTAATTAAAGATTGGCAATAAAAACGTCTTAAACACGATCATAAAAGGTATAAATTATGCTTTCATCGTTAAGGCGGAGTCAATTTCGTATGTTAATTACAGATTTATTTATAGCATTCATTCTAATGAACACTATGTATTCAAATTTCTCCTAAAGGATTAGAAGCAAATTACTAAGACCTTTGATAGCTGAGAGTTAACCACAAAATCTTATCATCAAGTATTCCATCATTTTAACCATAAAAAATCTTGTTAATTTATGCTTTTATGGTATTCACAAAATGGTGAAACCAGTAAATTTATTTATTTATTGTACAAAAGAAACAATGAACAGCATTACAGTAAAAAAAAAACCTTTTCGCTATCATTGTACGTAAACAGTACACAATCAAGACAATAATAAAATATAACACAAAAATACTGACACATAGAAATTCTGAGAGATAAATATACAAGAAAAAAGGAATATTGCTCCTTCAATTTCCATTTTCAAAAGTAGACTGAAACATCACTATCTTGCTCTCAATAACCCATCATAATTCCATCCCCTTCCTTGTCCCCCTTTCCCCATTCCACTTTATGCATGTATTATATATATATTTTTTATTTATTTATTTTTATTTTTGTAAGGGTATATTTATTTATTATTTTTTATTTTTTTTATGGTTCTGGCATACTTTATTATTTTTCTTATTTTTTTTTTTTTTTCAAACATCAGGTTGGTTGGCAGAAATTGCCATTTGGCAATAAACCCGCCTTTTGTACAATGTACTTGTCTATTGTCACAATAAAGTTTATTTTATTTTTATTTTTTTAATATTGATCGATCCGATTCCAGGTGATGAAGAATATTTCTTTATCTATCTCGAAAACACTTTTAACACATCCCAAACAATGTGAAATAGCCAGCTGATTAACTTAAATCAATATACATAATATTTTTGTTGAGTTCTGGCTTTCTGAGATCTGCTCGGACTGTAGTAGGACGAACGTAGACGTCCGAGGATCAAATGGCAAGATCATCAAATCCTACCGGACGGTCACGTTTTGAGCACATTGAACAGGAGAGCATGCATGAGAATTTGTGTGACTGTGACGGAAGCGAAAAGTTTATGCAAGGATAGAAGGAAGTGGCGCTCGATCCTTTCTGCCTGCCACGTGAGGGAAGCGGCGTGATGGTATGTATGTACGACTGTACGTATATAAGGTAGGTATCCCATGCCGTAATGCAGGTGATCCTGTTGTCAGCCATCTGATCTTTTTATTGGTGGATGATCTCTACAGAATTATTTCTTTTTCCTTCTCCATCTTATGTACAACATTCTTAACAAACTTTTTAAAACATTCGATGATTGAGGTAGGCATTACCGTAGCTATATATAATTATATTCATGGACAATTTGTAAAGCGCCGTATATTCATAACATGACCTCAAGAGCGCCGAATACCGCGTCTATCATCAGAAATTCCGAAAAAAAGTGCGTTTTCAGCCCTATTTTAAAGCTCTCTTCGTTCACCCATAGCTTGTCGATGTTAATAAGTTTATTCACAAATAAATGAATCGATATTGTAAATAACGTATTGGAAGTTATGTTGATAAGTTATTAAATAAAGTTGTTAATAATAATATTTTGCTCTTAATAGTTTTGTAATAACTAATAATGTTGTGTGTAAAATACGATACAACTTAATAATGTTATAACTTACAATGTATTATTATCCAGAACTGCGACTTGTGTATGTGTGAAGCTTGTAATGTTTTCACCGTTAACAACTCGGGCGAAAGTTTCAGACCTAACTTTAGAAACAGGAAACCAGTAATTTCGGAATTAACTTCTACTGTTTATGTGTACGTGCTGTAATAGCGACAAAATGAACTAACATGCTCTGAAAACTTTCTTGAATTTCAGCCTGTAAAAGTACAGCATAGCTGTCCTGCAAATCAAAGTGTGGTATAAAAAAACGTACCAAATGTCTGGAAAGAAGAAAATATTATTTTACTTTCGTTAAATGATAAAACCGATAATAGTTTAAATAATGAGTTACAATTCATTGGATTGGTCAGCAACGAGTTTGGACTTTCTTCTCCATCCTCCCTTTATTCAGCCAGTCTTTTCAGCTCTACATATGAGCCACAGTTCATGTCCCCCTTCAGTTGGTCCATATATTATAATAGTAGACATACTTTTTTTCATTTCTAAACATAAACCATTGGTATGACTTCATACATATCTTCATACTTTACAAAGGATTTAGATTGTGATGCCAACCAATCTAATATACAAATTAATATAATACACATATTCGTAATTTTTCCCAGGAACTACATAATATACTAATACTATACTTTCAGGCCGTATCCTAAGTAGGGTAGGCAGAGAAAACAGAACGCCATATAGATCTATCATGACATACTTCTTTCGGTTTTTCAAAATTCATACAATTTCTCATACAAGCACGTCCACTTCTCTTACTTAACACAAGGCCATTCTTGAGAATTCGATCCACGTGATCAAGCCACGTGGTTTACGGACGCCCGCCCTTCTCACACCCCCTCATTCAGATAGGTAAATCCTCTGTGTCATCCTTTCCTGATTCATTCGTTCTATCACATGTCCCAAACCATCGTAACTTATTTTCAAGCATTCTATCCACAAAACTCCTCTTGTATTTTCTCGGAAGCACAATTTGGAAAGAGCTTTTTCTATTTTGAACTTTTCTATGCATATCGAATCGCTTTTTCAACAGCATTTCTAATACCTTGAATTATCAAGATATTAGAACAGTGAGCAACAAAAAAGAACACTGTTATTATGAAGAAAGTCTTTCAAGCAAACAGGGTTAAAAATGTGCTTCGTTATTTTAAAAACGTATTTTTTTTCTACTTATTCTTGTTTTTATCTTTTGCGACAATATCTTATAATTTATCCGTTCAAGTTCACTCTTCTGTTTTGTGTTGTGTAATCCTCTTGAAACTTATAAACCAAATCGAGAATTTGTGCAGAATGTTAGTAGGTACTGAGGTAAGAGAACCACACTGAGAAAAATACTCAAAACGAATCATTGGTACGGTACTATCAGATTAGGACCAGAGATCGTACAAACGATTCATTGGTATAAATCTATAATATTAACTCTTCGCAAACAAATCATTGGTAAATTTACCAACAACTTGTTTGCGAAGAGTTAATATTATAGATTCGTACTAATGATTCGTTGTGAAATTTCGTTAGTATTTTTCTCAGTGCACGCTCCAAAATAATTTATAATACCTACATAAGTAGCTTTATAAGCTAAACTAAGCTAAGGAAAATGTGGAATGAAGACAAACTCGTAAAAAGATTACTGTATCTCGAGCACGCACTTTATGTTTCCGCTAAAGTGAATATTTCCAGATTACAATTTCAGTTAACTACCAGTTGTAAAGTATTTTCAACAATATTCTTATTGTAAATATTTGTGTTCTTCTTTTTATGCTTTTTATGACTTAACTTTCTTCTCAACAACAACTTCATAAAACTGGGAGCTTTCACTTTTGAATATTTTTTTCTGACTATTTCATGTGCTTGATGATTCTCGGTTTTTCAAATTTTTTAAAAAAAGTTTCGCTTTTGAACCTATGTTGTAAAGATCAGAACCCAAAGTCAAAACACATTTTAACGTTACGTTTTCGTTTCGTTAGCATTCGAATATATGTAGACTACGTTGCAAGCAAGTGTCAAACTCGTTGAAAATTGTCACTTTGGTGCAACGTCGTCTATATTCGAATGATTGGAACACGAAAACGTAACACTAAAATTTGTTTTGACTCAGGCCTCTGCTTTGTAACAGTTAATCCATTTTAAAATCAATACACTTTGTTAATCACGAAACAAAAAGTTAATAATATAATATGTGCTTTATCTAGATGCAGACTTATAAATTATAAAAAAAAAAAAAATATTTTCATCAAAGTATTAACCTTTATCATTCTTTCAACACATCAAATCATCTTAATGAACTGGAAGAAACAAGTCCTATAATATATTCCAGTATTGGGAACCTAATAGGCGAAAAAGGGATTGGATCGTTTAGTCATTTTGAATATTTTAAGACTTTATAACAAAAACCTAGTTTGAAAAACATTTTGAACGTGATTTAAAAAGCGTATAGAAAAAGTGCGAAAGTGATTTAACCCTTTAAGGTCCAAGAGAAGTATTCTTCTCAAAAGTATAATCTAAATCTTCCATGAATTTAATTAAAAATAAAAATTTTATTTTATGATTTCAGTGTTTACATTGTAAAACAACATTTTAAACCATAAGTAATATAAAATCAACACTGTTTTTTGTGACACGAACGTGTATCTAACGTATACCATAAAAGACGCCCAGCGCTTTCTTCAACAAGTTGGCATCATCATGCTTAGTACTTTAATAGTTTTTAGCCATAATATATTGCCAATCAATGATATTTCTTTTTGAACTGGTGATATTTTTATTGTTATGAAGTACCTATTAAAAGATTTGTACGAAAAATGTAAGATGGTAGAGACATTGTTTTATTTGTTTATTTTATTATTCACTGTACATTGGTCACAATAATACAAATCATAAAATATCAGTTATACAGTTCAATGTACAGAGGGCGAGATAATATGATGTTGTTGAAAAAAATCACGCATGGCAATGCGCAGTAAAGAATAAATGGTTAAATAAACGTGTAGTGTTTGACTTCAAAATATTCAGATGCTAATGGTATCTTAGTATCTATACGTAAGTACTGCATATCCAATAAACCCTGTCAACCTTCTTTTGTCAAAAAAGGACCCTTACAGTAAAAAAACAGCGAATGTATTAAAATAATAAGTATTTTTAGTAATACTGCTTAAAATTGACGTACAGTAAAAATTAATTAACCAAAAGTTTTCATTTTGATATAATTACATTAAGAAACCTTACGGTTCAGAAAGGGTTAAAATAAAAAATAGGTCGAACCGGAAATCAATTGACCGGGTAGTATTGAAATGTAGTAAAGAGATAATAATAACCATTTTGAGTACGTTCTTGGTTCAACAAAGCCGTATAGCTGGTAACTAGGGTAATGATTCCTTTTTTATACTTTTATCGTTACAATAGCGCTAAAGAATAATAGGATAAAAAATCATTGAATACAATGGAAAAATAAATTAGAAAATATCTATGTATGCATATTATATAAAACTGTTATCCTAATTTTTTTTTTTACAATCGAATGTAAAAAAAAGATGAAATATTTCCATCGATTAAATTTCGAAAAACGAGCAAAAACCTTCTGTTCAGCCCGAGAATCTAGTGGGCTAGTCATCCATATTTGAATATAGTTAATAGATACCTTTTTTAATATTGTGGACACACCTTGGAAGCGTAGGGTTGTGAGTTCGATTCTGGAGTAAAAAGAATGTTTCTGCTGATGGGAATAATTCATCAAGAAAGGCTTAATGCAAAAAAAAATTTCTTCTTATTTTTCAATCGCTCGCTTTAAAGTTCAGTTTTGTTTTGCTAACAAACTTTTCTTCTGTGAGCGTATTGGTAACAGTGACATTACCTAATGCTTTAACCCAGATTGAAATAAAGATATTTGATTCTTTTGATATTCCAGTCATATGAATATTTCACTAAAGTGAGTTTGAAAATCAAAAAAGTCTTTCAAGGAATAATTTGGGAGTTCCTACTTATGTAAGAGCTATTTTACTCTGTGCAAATTGCATGATGAAAAACATGACCCAATTAGCAATATTGTGAAAAAGATATACATCAGCAGGAAGACCACCAGGAATGTTTCTAAAGAGATGGAAGAAGGCCGATTTCTAATATCATAAGAGAGGAAAAAGATCAATGATAAAAGAACACGGAGAAATAATCATAATTAGTACGTTACAACTTATAAAAGCTTATTGAATTAAATACTGAAGGACTTGTGATATAATTACATTAATTAAAAGCATCTCTGCTTACTAACAATACTTGCTAATTTTAGAAAAGACAGGCGCTTGGAATTTCGTTTGTATTATAATTATTATTTTCTATCTATCTATCTATTTTCCTTACTCACTTTTGAAAGTTCCGTAGTCTTAAAATAGCTGTTTCATGATATTAAAGTTTAAAAGACCCTATTAATGTGTATAGTGTTTGATCTTTCATAACAATGACTATAAAACTGTTGGGTCACCGATGTCATACATTTTCATAAATCATTTTTGATATTGAATAAGGGATTATCGCTTCTAGTACATAAATAACTAAAATTATTTGGTTTTATATTCAAATATATTTCACGCGAAGATATTTCAGTAAACATCGAGCTAATAGGAGGTATAATAAAGTAACGAAATCCACGGAGTAATTTCTTATTATTGTTTATTTATTTATTTTTAATGCAATTTGAAACAAATGTTTCTTTCTACTATTGTTTGTTTACTCGCAGAGAGCCGTCTTTCGACTTATAAGGTCATTATCAATCTTTGAGTCAAAGATTGATAATGACCTTATAAGTCGGAAGACGTCTCTTTGCGAATTAACAAACAGTAGTAGAAAGGAACACTTGTTTCAAATTGCATTATTATGGAATTCTACTACGTGTGCACCGACACAATTAATTAATTATTTATTTTTATAATTTTCTGACACGAAAAGTCTATTATTATTTTAAAAATGTATATAAAAAAATTAAGATTTTAATATTGTAATTTCGTATACATACCTTAAAGCTTGCAGTGTTTCCCTTGCGGTGATTTCCAGACGGGATTCCAAAGGGTGTATGTTCTGAAACAAAATGAAACGGATCATTAATTATTTGGTGTATCATTAATGATCGTTGTGGACTTTTACATCGGAGGGTCGTCCATGAATAATAATAATATTAAGAATTATTATTATAAACGTCAAGAAAGGCTTTTCTCTCGGAAGGTTTTATTACGGATTGTACATAGACTTTTCATGCATATTATATTATTATTTAAATTAAGCTTTTTCTTTCATTTTTCAGTAGCTGAAGAACAAACTCATTATTTAAACATTTTCTATAATATTTTCTGATATTTCATCATACGATTTCATGAATATAGAAACAGGAATAGTGTAGGTCTTTTTTGATTATGTATCGATCTATATATTCCCTCACGCCGCATCCCAAGTGGGGTAGGCAGAGAGAACGGAACGCCATATAGATCCATCCTTACATATTTCTTTCGCCTCATCTACATTCATACAATTTCTCACGCACGCACATCAATTCCTCTTACTCAAAACACAGCCGTCCTTGAGGATTTGATCTACATGGTCAAGCCATGTAGTTTTCGGACGCTCCGCGCTTCATCACACCCCTCCTATCAGACAAGTATAATAATTATCTTCTTTGTCATTCTTTTCTCTTCCATTCGTTCCACAAGACCAAACCATCTCAATTTATTTACACGTATTCTATCCACAACACTTCTCTTGCATTTACTCATTCTTCTAGTACAGTGGTTTTTAACCTGGGTTCGATCGAACCCCAGGGGTTCGGTGAGTCAGTCTTGGGGGTTCGGTGAAAATCATTTGAAAGGCAAGATAGTTTTGCGAGTTGGATTAAGAAAAAAATACTCCGATAATTCCTTCAAACTGCCATCACAAGTTTGATAAACAATGTTGACAGTTTATTCTAACAATCCAAATATAACATCTGGCAACACCTATAGGTATATAAATATATACCATGTTTTGAATTTGTAAAAAATCGTATTTTATTTTTCCAATTGTGAGAGGTTCGGTGAATGCATATATGTAACTGGTGGGGTTCGGTACCCCCAAAAAGGTTAAGAACCACTGTTCTAATATCCTATTCCTAACTCTATCTCGCAACGTTATACCAACCATTCCCTTCAACTGTCTTATAATATCTCCGCAGCATTTATTTAACTTTCGTCCCTCTTCAGCCATGTCCACGTTTCACTTGCATACATTTGATAATGTAAATGATGGGTAAAGTGAGGTGCAATCCATTGAATTAACCTGCGACGAGTTTCGATTTTCTTCTCCATTCCTCCCTATTTTCAGCTAGGTCAAGGCTGCTGCAACTAACTAATGTGGAAATGAAGTGGTTTGAACATGTTACAAATGATGCTGTGCGCCGGCGCACCCAGCAGAGACCTGTAATCTCCGTAATACAGGAGAGACGATGGTCCTGGCTGGGACATGTTTTGAGAATGCCTAATGATAGTTGGCCAAAAAGAGCACTGTTTTTCCGTCCACAGGGGTTCCGTCGGCCCGGGCGTCCCTCTTTCACAATACACCGTTCGTATGACAACGATATCAGAGCGCAAGGAATGTCGTGGAAAGAGGCGACGCAATTGGCACAGAGACGCTCTGAATGGAGGAGGCTGGTTACTGGCCTGTGCTCCCGAGAGGAGCGTTGAGGGCGATGATGATGATGATGATTATGATTGTAATAATGTCTTAAGTAATTATGCAACACGGAGACGATGACTTAGATGTTTATTTTGTATCACTGTCTACCCCACTTATGATAAATATCGTTATTGTACAGATGTCAGAACAGTACCTACATAACATTATAATATGAAACCATATTTTTATTACAATGTATATTAGCTTCATAACATTTTTGTACTTGGATCATATTATACTTTTTATTGGGTACAATATAATTAACCTAATAACTCAAGTACACCGTTACTGAGATATTTTTTCCCATTCGCCATTTTATGAGGTCGTATTGGGGCCATTTTATGATACGAACTTACAAACCATCCTCTTTTAATGATGCTCTCAAAATCGTAAACGACATCGTTTTTATTATTTTTTATTCCTTTTTTTCATTCCATGAAATACGAACGAGACTCTATCGATTGTTTTAATTTAAAAAGCATTATAGACCATTGACATAATTATTATACAAATATTATTTTTACTAACATTTTTACGTTTTATACTACTACTACTATACCATCACACTATATCTCATAAAAGGGGTAGCCAGCAGACTAACTGTAAGAAATAATCATGAATTTTTATCTTTTTGGTAGGCGAAAGTAGGCAACTTCTTAAAAAAAATCAGCCAACAACGAGCAAACTGGATTGGTTACAACATCAGGCACCCAGACTTGCTCATCACCATTGCGTAGGGTAAGAACAAAGGTAGAAATGGTAAAGGCCGACCAAGAGACACCTATACTGCCCTGCTATGTAAAAACACAGTAATTACCAAACACATATGTGTCAGAATCGCAGACCAAGTTTAAAACTACCTTTTTTGTGTATACTTTCAAGTATTAAAAAAACATACCACAGTCGTCACAAATATCTAAGATATTCAACAATTTTTGAAATAGGTACCTATGCTTCCTTTTAATGAGCTAATTTAGAATAGATATTTGTGACGACTCTGGAAAGTTTGTTTTTTGATACTTGAAAAATACTATAAATAAAAAACTTGGTCTGCGATTCTGACACATATGTGTTTGGTAATTACTGTGTTTTTACTTAGCAGGGCAGTATATGGATCAAGTGAAGAAGGACGTGAACTGTGGCACATACGTAGAATTTTAAGAGACTAGCAGAAAACAGGGAGGAATGGATAAGAAAATCTAAACTCGTTGCAGACCAATCCAATGGATTGGAGCTCGCTATATTCTCCGGTCGGAATTACCAATCCGCATAGGAGCAGCTAGCGGGGCTTTCAATAACATGAACAAAGTTTGGAAGGCGTCTGGACTCAGCATCAGGACAAAATGTCGCTTGTTCAATGCGTGCATCATCCCAATCCTTCGATATGGATGTGAGTCTTGGCACTTAACCAAGGCTCAAGAGCGGAAGATACTAAGCTTTGAAAACAAGTGTCTAAGAAGGATTTCGGATGTCAAAATAATGGTATGAACATGTTACAAATGATGCTGTGCGCCGGCGCACCCAGCAGAGACCTGTAATCTCCGTAATACAGGAGAGACGATGGTCCTGGCTGGGACATATTTTGAGAATGCCTAATTATTATAGTTTGGAAATTGGTTTTTGTGAATTATTATTTGAACATGAAATTCGATAATATAATACGAGCTTTTACTTTCTTACAATTTATTAGTATATTTATATTTTAACAATAAAATACCACGTGGAGTCCTAGGTAAAGAATAGCTCTCTTTCATGTCTGAGTATCCTGTAAAAATAAGGTGTTCATAATTTAATTTTTTTCATTCATTTTTAGTGTGTATATTTTTTTATATCCTGGGTTTATTTGTATTTTCCCTTGCGTATTTTATGTGTCTTATGCATTTGTCTAAGTATAATTGTTTTTGTTGTATATTTTGTAATATTGTAATCTCCGTAATACAAGAGAGACGATGGTCCTGGCTGGGACATGTTTTGAGAATGCCCAGTGATAGTTGGCCAAAAAGAGCACTGTTCTTCCGTCCGCAGGGGTTCCGTCGGCCCGGGCGTCCCTCTTTCACAATAGACCGTTCATATGACAACGATATCAGAACGCAAGGAATGTCGTGGAAAGAGGTGACGCAATTGGCACAGAGACGCTCTGAATGGAGGAGGCTGGTTTCTGCCCTGTGCTCGATGATGATGATATTTAAATACAGTAGAACTTAAAACAGTTTGTTTACATAAAAAAATAATAATGAAAATAATAATATATTAAATATTAGATGCTAGCTCTTATCTTTATTATTTCACAATATTTTACAATGTAATGTGTATCTTTCTAATCCATTGGATATTACAACTGTAATAATTTATCCTTTCTTTTCCTTACTGGAAGTTTGGGAAGCAATTCATGTTTTATGTAACAGTATACCTCATTCCTACATACGCACTCCATAATATTATACCCTTAAAGGTCTTCACGGTTGATTCGTTTGGTGTAAAAGGTTCATTTTAATTTATCCCAAGAGCGTCCCAACAACTCCTTATACCAAAGAATGTGATGTTTAACATAGGCGTAATAATATCCAGGGGGCCAATTGCCCCCTTTCAAGATCTCGAAGATGTTAAGAAAGTAAACAAAAATATTGTGCTTTAATAATATGGGAAATTGGAAATGTAAATTGGCTAGAAGAAGAAATCATACTAGGCTTATTTAAGATGACTTTTAGGTGATTTTGAGGTGATCGTGGAACGTTTCGATTTTCTAAACCAAATCAAAATCTACTGCTGAAGAAGGGGGGGGGGGAGTATTGCAAAAATCTTACGGGTGAGCTGAATGAGCAATACGTTAGATCCAAAAAAGGTCCTCACATTGAATAACTATCAGACTAACTATGTTTGGTTCGAAAATGTTTTTTTTATCAAAAACAAGTCGTAAAATATTCCAAATTACTTTACCGATTTGATTTTGCTAAGCTACTGCGCCCCTCCCCAAAAAAATGAAGGGTAAGTCCATATTCTTTAATATACACAATATACATACAACCTACAATGTGTTATGTATCTTAAAAAGGCATGCTAGAAGATTTGATCACATTACTCCTCTCTTGCACAACTTACATTGGTTAAAAGTAAAGCAACGAGTGGAGTATAAGATATGTGTGATGGTGTTTTCGGCCTTGAAGGGTGTATTACCATCTTATTTGTCGGAGATGTGCGAGATCGAGACCATCAGTGACAGACGGCTCATGCTTCGCTCAGCACAGGGTGAGGCAAAATGCAGACTGATTGAGCCATCTCGACCTCGCAAAACAGGCTTTGGAGATAGAGCGTTGAGTGTTGCGGGTCTCAGATGTTGGAACAAGCTGCCTCTGTGTGTGCGAGAGGAGGTGAATGGAGAGAGTTTTATAAGAGGGCTGAAGACACACCATTTTGCTGGGAGTTTCGGGTGATGGATACGATATACAGCGCCCTTGAGGTCATGTTATGAGTAAACGGCGCTTTACAAATTGTCCGTATATATATATTCCACGAATATTTGGATTATTTAGATTTTTCTCGACCCATGTCCTGTGGGATTCCCGTCAAGGAATAGGTATTCGGCTCTTTAGTTTTCAAGTATCCTGTAAAAGGCAACAGTTCGCAAAACATATAAAACAAACAAAACCGTATAAAACATTTAACATCTTCAAGTATGCTACCTATCCCGAATGTTGTAACTTTTGTTGGCATTAAGAGGATGAATTTCATATTTATAATGTGTGGGTGGTTCGCTGGTTATCTCACTTGAGGTAACGATATCGTCACTTGAGAGTGAGAGAGTTCCAAGTAACAAAAAAATGTTTTTTTTTCTTTAAAAGAATTCCAAAAAACCTAATTTTTAATACTTAACAACAAAAAAACACCATGAACTGACAAAGTTTTTATTGCAAGTCCAAAAACACTATTTAATAAAAAAAAAAACATTTTTTTTCAAAAAATTAAAATTGGTATTAACAACATTGTGTTCCATTTTAAAAATCACTAGAATGTAGTACTTAACTTTTTTTCTCAGATTTTTGTTTCTGTCATATGGAACCCTCTTATTCTTAACAGTAATAATATCCAGACAGAAATAGATATTATTTCTAATTCAATGATACATGTTTCTCTTAGAGTAGGTATCTCTAATCCCCCAAACATTTCCCTATTTTAGGCAGCACAAAACAGTTCTCTAAGACTCCTGACTATACCAATCAAAAACAACGTTCAGCATCAAGTTGAAGACATAGTTGAAAACTCTTCCAGCATATTTTTCTGCAACCTTGGGAAGGATGCTCCATAAAACGGCGCGAAATCATACATCAGAGATACATTCATACATATGTTTATCTAAATTTATAATATGACGTGGATCTAATTTTGATGAATTGAACAGTGTCCTCGAGGTGCTTTGGCACGTAAACGACACTATAATGTTGTACAATAATAAATAAATAAATATAATGTACCTATAATAATTAAATTGGTCACCTGGAAAACAATAAATGTCAAAGATCAAACTTCATAAAAACCATAGTACATTGTATTTATATTCACTGTTTTGTAGTATTCTTTATTGTTGAAGTTACATATTAAAAAGAACTTCAAAATATTTCTCTGAATGATGTTAAGTACGTAGAAATAAAGAAAACACTAAAATTAATTAAACCTTTGACGCAGAGCTTTTAAAGCTGAGTTAGCTTTAATATAATATGTGCGGCTTTATTATTTCTATAAAAGCTCGTAAAATATTTCTTTACGTGTGAGAGATAATATTATATCACACTGAAATAAAAAGCAATCTGAAAAAGAAGAAAGAAATATTTCTTTGCATGAATGTTGAATTCCACGAAAATTAATTTACCATACCAACCCAAAAATAAATATTTTCTATTCGCAGTAGGTAAATCTCGAAACTTAGGCGCTGAAAAAATATCAAACATTTAAGTACCTACTAAAAAGATGAACTATATATATGAATTGTATATTATACAACTTTCAAAAATTTCAAGTCATGTGATAAACATGACTCAGAAGAATTGGGAATGTTACCTAGATTTAAAGAGTTCTCTTAACCAAGCCTTGGTTAAGAGAACTTGGTTAGTCGATTCATAAGCGTCGAAACTCTGTGTCGTGCACTCCTTAAGAAAGTTCACATATGTAGTATGTGTATCATATAAAACAACATACCTACATAGTTAATACCTATTCAAATAGGTTGACTATCGGTGAGTGTGATCAATTGGAATGATTAATCTAGAGTGGTTAAAAATATGATTTACTAAAAAGTTGTTTGGATTCCCCGGATCGCTTGTCCGTACCAACATGGATATTTTGAAAAATGTTTCAAATCAAAACGTAACGATTATAATTATTTGCTAAGTATCTATTATTCAACGGAGTATTTGAATTATTACATGAATAACAATATAAATTTGTTATTTGCTGTTTTGCTATAAAATAAATGACGCCTCATTTATCAACGTAAATGTAGCTTTTATAATCGTTAATGTAAGAGATGTTGATTGAAAACAGATGAATAAGAATAAAAAAACACATTAAAAAGTATATGTAAGTGTCGAGAGTCTGTATCACGCATTTCAAAGGAAGCTCACATACGTGTACATCTATGTAACAAAACATGTACACATTCCTACCTAGTTAATACCTATTTCAAATAAGGTTAATATGTAGTTAATACATAAATTAACATACTCGCCTTAAAGCATGGGCAAGTAAGTTCGATTCTCAGAGAATACAGAACGTTCCCGCACGTTTTTCGGAATTGAATCGTTATGAATGACTCACCTACATAATATCATCAACTCATCTCTATTGAGGTCTTTTCACACTTCTTCTGTTGGCCAACGTTCTTCATTCAAGAATTTTGGAAATCCACCTACCATTTTCTTGCATAGCCATTGATATTCAGCTTGAAAACTTTATCAAAAATGTTGACGATTTTTGTCTTTTGTCGGATTATTTTGTTTCTTACTTTATCTCTCAAGCTAATGCCTTACATTTGTCTCTCCATGGCACACTGTACACACCTCAGTTTCCATTTGTTCGCAAGTATTAGCGTCATAGTCTCTAGCCCATATGTAATCACCGACAAAACACGCAAATCATAAAGCTTTCTGTTTAAACTTGTGGGGACTTCATTATTTTTAAACATATATTTTAGTTAAGAAAATGCAGCCCATCCCACCTGCCATGCAGTTCGTTATCTATCTAGTATGCCCCATTTTTTCCGCGGCAAGTTGTGTCCTGGAAATCGATCGCAAGAATCCGTTCATTATTTTAGTCTATTGGGATATGCAGTCCTCTTTAATAATAATTTGAAATGTCAATAATTCAAATGCATACAATCCAAACTGGAAACATTACAGATAGCAAGCAGTACAAATTCAGAAAGCACGTTGTTTTGTTGTTGACTGTCTCGACTTGGCCACAATTATTTAGCACACGTAGGAATCAGACACGGTGTTTATTCAGACAATATTGTTAGTTGGTGATGTCAGCATTGGTAAAGGATGATTCAGCGGTGATAAAATAAGACTATATACTACCAA
Organism: Athripsodes cinereus; assembly: GCA_947579605.1. NCBI lineage: Eukaryota > Metazoa > Arthropoda > Insecta > Trichoptera > Leptoceridae > Athripsodes > Athripsodes cinereus. Next base: position 38,331,104 of record OX388306.1, read on the forward strand.
TGGCAAACAGTTTTCAGACCCGAGCAGCTTTAATTAAAAATTTAATTAATCATTAAAATGTTAAAGAAAAAGTAGAATTCTATACTTGTTAAATCCTTCTTTTTTTTAATGAAACAGTTTATAAAAAAGTTCATCCTATGATGTTAAAAAATATAAAAAAAATATCAGCTCGAAAAATACGAACTTTGAAAAAAAAGTTTTTCAATGTTTTTTTTTTCGAAAAATGTGCACCGGATTTTTGGTGGATCTGCCCTTAAAAAAATCACGGAATTAAATTAGCTACTCTTAAATTAGGCAAAACTCATCACTGAATTTAACATTTTTAAAATGTCTCTATCCTTTCGAACACCTATCTTTTACAGGACATACATAGAAGATTTTTTAGGAATTGACGTTAAATTCGTGATCATCATCATCGCCCTCAACGCTCCTCTCGGGAGCAAAGGGCAAAAACCAGCCTCCTCCATTCAGAGCGTCTCTATACTAATTGCGTTACCTCTTCCCACGACGACATTACCTGCGCTTTGATGTCGTTGTCATAGGGACGGTGTATTTTGAAAGAGGGACGCTCGGGCCGACGGAACCCTTACGGACGGAAGAACTTAACTTTAAAAGCATGGATATTAATTATGTAATTTGAAACAAGTGTTTCTTTCTACTATAGATACTATCTATAGTATAATAGATATAGTAGAAACGAACATCTATCTATGGTAGAAAGAGACACTTGTTTCAAATTATGTACATAATTATGGAATTCTACTACGTGTGCACCGACACAATTAATACATGGATATTAACTTAAAAAATATTCGCAACTTTAACGAAAGTTAACTAACTTCCCGTGAATCGTTAAAAATGGCCAGCGTCGCAAACAAACAACAGTCTGTCTGCATTATTTGAAGAATGTCAGTTTGTTGTTGTCTAATACATTTACACAATGTACACGTACTTTGCACTGTGTGAGTGTTTGTTATCATTTAGAGCTGCTGTTGTTTCTCGCCACAAACGAGAACGGAAGGTTCCCACATACATATTACTATTATTATTCTATGTGACCAACACTTCGTACTCTGTAGAGATGAAATGCATATATCCGATGAGTAATCGGTGCACTGCATATTATTTGACTTAATACGGCGCGCGTCCTCCATCATTTGATTCATGTTGATGTCTCTTTGTTGGCCTTTACAGTTCTTGCTTTCAGACATGCCCACCGCGATGGCAATGAACAGGTCTGGTTGGCTTATATTGTGGTCAATCAAATTCGCTGAAATATTTTTAAGCAGTTCCCCATCCAATTCCATACTTCGTAGTTTTGGATAGTACCCATGTTGAGGCCAATAAATCTTTATCATGCGTCTGTACCACCACATTTGAAAAGCAGCAAAACATCCGCTTTCACTCTTGCTGATGGTCCACATCCAACTGCCATGCAGCAGAACACTTTAGACAAAGATTTTGTAATACGTTCTTGTATTTCAAAAATAAACGTAAACCAATCAATATTCATGTTAAGTAAATATTTTTTTAGCTTGGGCCAATGTGCAGATGACAAAACAAATAAGACATCTCAATTTAAGAACCATTTTAACTTAAGCCAGCCAAAAGCCGTAGATCGTAAATGTTGAGACACGTTCCCTAATTCTTTCGATTAAATTTAGAAAAATATTACTTGTGTATATATGCTTCTCCGACGGATCTGATTAGCAAATTTCTCTGTCTTGAGCAACCTGGAACAACTCCTTTACACGTCGTATAAGGATTTTCCATACACTCATTACGATTTATTTGTTACAGACATCAATTTCATAAATGCGGATTTTTCATGATTAATAAAAACGCTTTCCATTGCTCCAAGAAAGGCAGTCCATTGCTCAAGATAGAAAGTTTTGGAGATCTATTGTTTCGGAGGCAAAGGTCCTACAAGGGCTGTTCGGCCATCGGAAGTAAGTAAGAAGTAATAGAAACGAATTTTCTAAAATGTTTTTAATTATTAATAACATTGTAGATTTTTCAGACTGTGAGGAAAAAAATTGAGGTGGAAGACTAATAATTAATAATATTGTAGGTTTTTCACACTGTGAAAAAAAAATAAAAGGAAAATGCACTTTTTCCGATAAAATGTTTGTCATTTTTCAAACAAGACACTGTTTATTCAACAAAATACTTGGGTAAATAACGGCTGTGAATTTATTTTAGTACACATCTATGTAGTTTGGACAAAATATTGTGAGAGACAAAACAAAAGAGAGGGAAAAATAAATAAACCCAAATGGAGGGTGGGTGGCGTCGTTTCTGTTAGTGGCGTCGATTTTATTATTCAAGAGATTTGGTGTTTTATCCGATACGGCAGATGTGCATCCATAATCCATAGCTATGCTTTCCCCCAAAGCAAAAACTTTATACAAACCGTGGATATAATATTAGGTATAACACAATACAAATTCCGATAAACGTATTTATTTTTCGTTCTTATTTATCGTATCAATATTTTAGGTAATTTTAAACAAGTGTTTCTTTCTACTTTCAGTCATTCATTACGAGAGAGACGTCTTTCGACTTATCAGTTCATTATCAATCTGAATTATTAACAACTATTTATAAAAGAGAAATTCATTACAACGACATTATCTGATCTACTATGAACAATGTAAATACTGGAAATTCATAGTAGGTATTTATAATACGCGGCGGCAGAATTGCCATCCACACTTCTCAGCATTATACAACCAGATAAGTCTCCATATGATCAGTCATGATCACACAAAAACTTAACAGTCTAATGCCGGGAAAAATTCACCTATCCAGATATACAGGATATCAAAGGATTAGGCTCAAAACGCGGGATCAAAATACCAGCATCGTGCCTGAAATATCTGTGTTCAGAAACCTTTTTACAATATTACAAGTGTTTATTATAATAGATTTTTGAATTTTAATGTACAAATTAACCGGTAAATCTAATTTTTGTAAATTATTTATTAAAGATTTCGGAGTTACCCCTGTAGCTGACATGACTAAAGGTATTATATAAACGGACCTAGAATGCCAAATATTTTTTATTTATCCTGCTAGTTCTGTATATTTACGTATTTTTTCTGCGACGGTTCTTTGTATATTATGTGTATTTGGGACAGCGATGTCGATTAGGTACGTTATTTTATTACGTTTATCATGTAATACTAAATCGGGTCTATTATGATGTATTTGTCTATCTGTTATTATGGTTTTATCATAATAGAGCCTATAATTTTGATTTTCTAATACCTGTTCCGGGTTGTATTTATAATAAGGTATTACATTATTTGAGTTTAAAAGATTATGTTTAATAGCTAAATTTTGATGTACAATTTTTGCTACATGATTATGTCTATAAGTATACTCAGTTTGAGCGAGAGTGGAACAACCCGAAACTATGTGTTGAATTGTTTCCGGTTATTATTGTATTGTTAAGTGTTATTTATGTATTATGTTTGAAGGTATTATTGTTCTTTATGTAAACAAATATAGGTTTACCTATAATTGGTTGGTTGATTATTGATATTATTATACACATATCTCATTTATACACATATCTCAAAATAACATTAGATTCTACATTTTGAACACAATATAAGATAAAAAATTAAATTTAAATATAACATTTATCAATAAAAACAAAAAAAATATTAAAATAAATATTTATATTCAAAATGTAGAACCCCAACATTATTCGAGTTGATTCTTCTATGATGTCCTATGAAAATATTACAATCATGGGAGATCATTAACAGAGCTACAGGGACAAAAACCTTCTTACTTTCCTGGTGGATGATAGAAGAGCAGCCTTCTGCATGCCATATTTGAGCCTATCATCTATTATTATTTAGATGTTATCACAATAAAAGGATTTAAAAGTATGTGATGTGATAAAAAATATCCTTTTGTTGTACTACCATTAGGAATTATTGTTCAATAAGTAGTAGAAAGAAACACTTGTTTCAAATTACCTAATTATTGTGGAATTCTACTATGTGTGCACCGATACAATAAATAAATAAATATTTTTATTTTTATGCAAAGACATCCTGTCTAATAAATACCTTTCCCTGAATCTCAAAATGCATGCTGTCCATTTTGTTATGTGTTCAAAGTGATGTTCTTATAATTTTGATATGGAAGCCTGGACATTGACTGATGTGACAGAAATGAGAATAAAAGAATTTGAGCTCTGGATTTTAAGAAAAATATATCAAATAAGTTCTGTGTGAATAGTACAGTGCGGAAATTTGTTTACAATGCAATATTTATGTAAAAGTTAAAACATGTCATTTTCCCTTTCTCGCTTCAGTTACATAGTATGTTGTATAGTTATATTATTATAACATCAAAATGTTGTGAAGGTGTTAAGTTAGCAGTCACGCGATGTTTAATTTGCAAAACCTCTCAACCAACTTTTTCTTTCAAAAATGAGTTAAATAATATGCAAAAGTGTGTAAAATCCAATTATTTACCTACCTGCAAAATCAAAAAAAAAGACCACAGATAACTGTAAATGGGTCAAATCTAAGCAATACCTCTTAACACAATTAATCTTACGAAAATTAAGAGTTAATATCTCAACCTACAGTTTTTATTAAATAAGAGATGATTAATCCATTTTTTTTTAAATTTTTTAATGTTTTATGATTTACACTGTGGAATTCCATATTCATTATTAATTTACGCAAAATAAAAGAAACATTGTATTTTCCACCCAAATAACTGTATTTAGTTACAGCGTTTTCGGAACTACTTGTTCCATCATCAGCAACAATACTATCATCGGTATAATTGTTGCTGATGATGGAACTCAATACAATACCTACAATTAATCATAAACAGCTAAGTGAATACCATGTGCAAAACAAACTTGGTGCTTTGCATTTACAAGTTTTCCAACCTCCAGCATTACTTTTGGACCATCAGTGAAAATTTCCACAATACTGGTAACTAGTAAGATGTCGAACTCAGAAAGGTGCTCTTTTAAGATACGAGCACAAGTTTCGGCTGTCAGTGATTCAATGCGAATGTGTTCCAAATTCCTGTATTATTTATAAATTTTACTAATCCCGAAATCACGGGATTCGTTAAATTGAATTCCGAAAATTTCGGGACTTAAATACGACTGGGATCCTGGAATCGAATCCTCTAGTTGAGAGGTTTTGCAAGTTAACCATCGATTACGGTAGAACGAAGGTACAGCAACAATAATAATAATATTATGGTTTTCGTACCAACACCAGAATGTAAACCAGAATAATTCTGTCTTCTACTTCTATGATACCCTGTTCCGGCAGTGGCGTAACTATATCGTCTGAAACCCGTGGTTAATTCATTGAATGGACCCCCCCTAGTGAAAATCGTCACGTTGTAATTAAATTTTAATAAATTAATTAAATTCAAACTTAAGTAGTTACCAAACAGTATTACTAATATTGTACGCATTTTAGTTAAATATTTTTTTTTTCAAAAGTATAGGTTTAACATAATTTTAATGAAATAGCAAATAAATATCCTTCTTCTTACAAAATTGTAATTTATTTGAACTTTTATATGGTCTTTAGTTGCGTCTAACTTTAATTTATTTTAAGTACTTTTACTTTACAAAATTTATAAATTTTACTAAATTTTGTTAAAAATAAGGTTACGAATGAGCTTGCGGGCTCTCGGACCGGAGGCCTCCATCAAATCGGTAGCCCGTGGCATTTTGCCAGCCCTGTCACCCTATAGCTACGCCACTGTCTGTTCAGTATATTACACAGAATATAGGTATGTGGACTGTGTTGTATCGTGTTTGTTTTATGTAGTTATAGGTATACGTATCGCTGCTCTTCTCGCCCTGATTACCCGCTGGGGTCCCGTTACTTTTGAACATATATACGACTCGCTATGAAAACAAAATAATTCTATCTTAGGAATGCTAGAAACACGTGATTTTCTTTTTATCAAATAGCATTTTCAAAAAAATATATAAAATTTGGTACGAAAAAAAATAAGAATTAGTTCCACTCCCGATATGAAAAGGACAAAAAGTTTGTTAGAGTCATACTCGAAACACTGCAAGATAATGTCAAATAAATATCTTAAGTAAAATCAATTTTAGATTGCCTTTTCAGACTAGATCTTGCTTTCCATTTTATCTCCAAAAACCAATGCCATTGCAGGCTCTAGAAATCCAATATATAGAATGTGTGACATTTATAACAAGAATTTTTCACAATGTGAACTAGTTGAGACCACAAGTTATAAATTCAATAAGCAGATTGGGAGTCTTATTTTCGGTTCTGGTGCTGTTCCTGGAGTGGGTTGAGTGTCGAATTGTTTTCGTTTATATCTTATTTTTTTTTTCTATTCTTCTTTATTGGGGTGAAATTCTTTTTTTTTTTGAAAAACTCTTTTTTTTGTTTTGATATATTTTTTGTATGTTTTATAATATACATGTGTATATTTAAAGATTTTTTTTAATGAATATATTGTACCTAATGGTGTGAATGTTCGATCTATCTGTGAGTGTTTCTGTGATGTCTGTTCGAGATTGAATGCATGTATCTATAGATATTTTGTGCATGGTCTGGATGTTTGGTTATTATTTGTGTGAATTTTGCTGATTTTTACTGATTATGTATATTGAACATCTGTAATGCGCCTTGATATGAATAAATAAATAAATGTTATTACTATAACAAAAAGAAGTAAATAAGAATGTTTCGAAGTGAATTATGAGTATGCAGGTGAATTTTAGAGTACCTATCTCAATCATAGGACTAAGACTCAAAATGTAAATTTAATAAAAGTGTTTGTTTGAATAATATCTTTACAATAGAATATCTACCAATTCTCTGTTTGTTTAATTGCTTTTGGGCACAAGCGTAGATGACAAAACCAATTAGAATTATTTGCACTATGAATGTTTTTAGTATTCTACAATGCAATTCCGTAACTTGATCATTTAAATCGCGATCGATTTCGGTAAACCTTTACCATTGACGAGCGATACAATACTGTACGATATTGCGACAGCGACATTGGTGAATGTTTACCGAAATCGATCGCGATTTAAATAATCAAGTAACGTAAGCGCATTGTAGAATACTAAAAACATTCAAAATGTCTCGAAACTGTTTTATAGTTAATCCTTCTAAAATAAATGGGAATGATTTGCTGCTGAATCGTCGAACTAGCAGCTGAAAAAGTATTGAACTTAACTACTGTTCCGGAGCTACTTGGACGGAAGGTTTTTATCTATTCGAAATTTCAAATAGGAGATCTAAAAACCAGTATGAACTTCTAAGGTTTGTTATAAATGCTTCTCAATCGGTGGACATTACATATATCATGACAGTGAGAATGGCGGAATATGGCGAAGAATGTTGTCTATGAACATCGAATGAGATCACTTTAGCCAACCAAGAACCAATAAGTAAGCATTGGGACTCATTTTTCACTACTTCCGATTATATTTTGCACAATTTTTGATTTGGTAAACATGGTCTCCAATAATTGAGATGTCTGTTTGGTTTTTGTCAGTTTAAGAACAATAAAACTATTGTTTTGTTATGGTTTTGTTAAGAGAAATGCTTTAGATTATAATTTAAGACGTGTTTCCTCCACTTATTTCGATGTTCTCGGTAAAGTTTACTACTTCTATTTCAGTATTATCGTATTGGTACAAACACGCTACTACCAGCTAGCAGCTAGCTGTATGTACACAGGTGCTACGGTAATAAATACTAACCATCTCTTCTGCAACCCTGATATCCGACCAACAACTTACTTTGAAACACAGGGGTAATGACACTCTTTGAATTTACGCTACTTGGTACTAACTACAGTAGTACATAATAAAATATAAAAGTAAATGTTTGCCTTGTATTTGATATCTATACAATAGCTATGTATTAACCTAGAACTTCTTATGCATGTCAGGTTCCTCGACGTTGGCTATCACTCCAGAGTGCCAGCAAAGGCTTCGTAGTCCAGCGCTATCCGGGACAACTCCTCCATGAACTCATCTCATCCTTGTTCAGTCTCGATATTATGCAGCCATGACATCTTTTCTTCGAACTATGAACCGGATATGACATCTTACGCGCTTTGAAATCCAACGGTAGTTCTTGATCATTTCAACTCTTTTGAACACTTGGGACTATAGTTATATTGTATACATACATACATACATACATGTCATTTAAATGACACTATAAAAAGATCCCTGGTGACTTCGGGGTCTCTTGGGGTTTAATCATTTGATGCTTTCCTTTCTGCTCCAATTTCCTGTCCCATTCCTTTATTCCCTTCTTGATTGGAGATGATTTATTGCACGTGCTTGAAGCTTTCTTTTTTTTTTCTTGAAATATCTGTTTTTTTTTCTCGTGTTTACTACAAAATGTTAATGTTGCATTATACTATACCAAATAATTTTACAAACTTTGCTGGTTTATTAATTGTAATTGATTTGTCTGTGTATTTTCATTTGTGTTATAACTGTTTGTTTGTGAAATAAAATAAAAAAAAAAAAAATACCATCACGCCGTTTCCCTCGCGGGGTAGGCAGAAAGGATCGAGCGCCAATTCCTTCTATCCTTGTATACATCTTTCGCTTCCGTCACTGTCATACAATTCCTCATGCATGCTCTCCTGTTCAACGTGCTCAACACGTGACCGCCCTGTAGGATTTGATTTAAATGATCTTGGCATTTGATCCTCGGACGTCCACGTCTCCGAGCACCATTCCTCTCAGCCAAATATATCTTCTTAGTCATTCTGTCCTCATTCATTCTTTCCACGTTCCAAAACCATCTTTGGGGGGGGGGGTAATTATATTGTGACTGTATCAATTCAAAGCAAACAGTCGATTGTAAGCGGGTTTAAAGTGCATGCATGCTACTAAAAAAAAGGTTCTCACTTGTGAAAAGTCCACGTACCTAAAATACCAGATTCGAAATTAAAATAAATAAATAAAATACTTTACAAATTGCAGTGTTAAGAGAAAAATAAATCTCATCAATAAAATAGTTTGTTAGTACACGTAGAGTTACTGGTATTTATACATACGTCATAATACAAAGAGCTATATAAATGTACATGGTACTAAATAGGTATGTAATGTAGGTGGTTTGTAAGTTATATCTAACATTATAAATTATTATAAGGAGTTTGAATACGCCTCAGCTAATCTCACCCGAGAAGATTAAATTTTTCATAATAATATTCATCAAAACCCAGATTATAAAATACAAACCGACCTACTAGGTAAATACAATATGTATGTATATAGGTACGCACAAAATATTTTCATAATTATACCCAATATTATTTTGTGATATTATTAAATCCAGTGACAAAATCAATGATAAACGTGAAAAACTGGGTTAATTGAAAGAAATCGTCCTTTTTGTATTAATTGCCTTCTAAAAGTAATAAATCAACTTTATTTAAAACCAGTTGGACACCTCGATTGGAGAAACATGTTTTCACAATGTAACATTGTGCAAAATCAAATTTTAAGAAGTGAGAAAGGCGTCCCAACGCTTACGGGTTGGCTCAAGGCTGGGTTAAGTGATTACTTACGGCGTCTTTACACAACGTTGGTCGGTCGATGGATGGCGTTCGTAGTAGCTGCCTGAAACCTCTGACGTCTCATTTTTCAAAATTAAATATAACTATCTTATAATTGTTCAATTTAACAAAATTTCAATACATTTTTTATAGTTTCAATAGTTTTATAAAATAAATTTTTTGGGTGTTTATTATTTTTAAACTAGTTAAAAATTTCAAATTTAAAAATGTGAATTGGTGAATAATATATTTGTGACAATTAATAATACCTTCAATTGGAACTCACATAAAATTCTCGCATTTTAATCAAATCTGTGACAATCACAAGTGTTTCCAAAATTTTATACCTAATAGTTAAATAAAAATAAAAGGCGCCCTTGAGACGGTCTAGGGACTGTTAAACGGCGTCAAAACAAAATCATCCATAATCATCATCATCATCAACGTTAAGCAATTAAGCCATTCTCATTTTTACGATATGAGGTTTATCAATTGAGAAAAATTTGATGCAAACCATAGAAATAACAATATTTTGGGATCTCATATTTCAGATCTCGAATGGATCAAGATCTCGTTATAGTGAGAATGGTGGAATTGATTACAGTAATCCATGGACACCACTAGTGATCACTTAAGCCAGCCTAAAGCCAGTTCGTAAGCGTCGGGACGCCATTCTCACTTTTTCCGATTATATTTTGCACAATGTTACATTGTGTAAACATGGTTCTACGATCGAGATTTATGATTGGTTTTCTAATTTGCTCGTTGTGCCCGAATCCAGATAAACAATAAAAAATAATAATTATTCTTAAAATTTACTTTATTTAATCTCAATGATTTTTTTAATGAGGTTTTCTACCCAAAAACCGAGTAATTTGAACGAAATCTGAATGATTGGAGAATCCACGGGATGAGGGATTATTGATTTTTCTAGTGCAATGATAACTAGGGTAATTTTGTTTTTATTTGGAATATATTCCTTGCCTGTATGAATACATTACAAATGAATAAACACAAACAAATAATAAATAAAGGTTTATTATTATTATTCTGTTATTCATAACTGTGCATCAAAGACGTGAACTTCATATTCTATCACTTGTTTACAAAATACTCTATTCCACGTCTTCTCCCTATTATTTAAAAGAAAATTTCGAGTATTTAGCGAGCCATGGCCTACCATTGCGATCCAATAACGAGCGTCTTCTGGCAATTCCTACACACAGTACCAATTATTTCTCGAAATCATTCTCAGTTTATGGTGCTCGTTGTTGGAATAATCTTCCTTCTTCGCATAGAGTTTCACAATCGTTCAATGTCTTTAAGTCTTATGTTAAGGAAAAAATGCTATCTTCTAACTCAGTATCCGTTCCCTAGCCCCCCCCCTCCTCTGATCCATAATCCCTACCACATGCTGGGTGTGTGTCAAATATATTATTTTAAATTTTGTTTTTTTTTCTTTTGTTGTGTTTTGATATTTTGTATGTTTTTTTTGTAAGTAAATTTGTTTTTACTAGTTTCATGTCAATGTGTCGTGGTTAGATGGAAGAAATCACTTTATAGTGATAATCTCGCCACTGCACATCGTCCTAGTTTCTAAAATTTTATATTATTTTTTTAACACTGTTATGTAATGATGATGTGCAAAAAGAATAAATAAATAAAAATAAATAAATAACATCCCTATTAATAATAACGCATTTCACACAACATGCTAGCTACTGAGGGTAAAGAGTGACTCAAACAAACTCCCTCTCTCAGCCTTATTATTCCTCCACCATCTTGCATCTATAATAATATGTTTTATATTTCTATTCGTAGGTATATTTGTATATTTATTATGTATCTGCTTTTAGGTAGTAGAATTCCATATCGAATTAAATAAAAAAATGTTTTATTATACTATTTGATTTATTAATGAGAGAGATGACTCCTCCTGCAGAATCAATTATTCTTGCCGGCCTAGTCCATCTTCAACGCACAAGCGTATGGCTTACGTACTGTTAAGGCTGTAATTAAATTTACCTATGCGGAATCCTGATACCTATATTTCTTCAAAATATACTTTTTTTTTTTTTTAAATATATCTGGGTTTTTGTTATAAACCCAAATACAACCTTATACACCTTTCACAGTAAGCTAAAAGCTTGTGTCGTGAAAGGGGAGTTTGCCGGCACCTGGGATCGAACCCCGGACCCCTTATTCACAAGGCCGAGACTCTACCTCCAGGCTACCGACGAACTCATTCCTAGTTTTTGATCAAATGCTTAGAACATTATCAATTTTAATGTTTGTTTAACTAATTTTGGTCACAACCATGTTTACACCAATTAATACGAGTATTGTAGTAAATGAACAGCTATGTTTATACAATGTCAAAAATGTGTTTTAATTGGTGGACCTTTCACAAATTACTCAAATCGGGTGGGTTGCCGTAATCGATTAATAGTGAACCTTATAACGTAACGACCATTGACACCGAAAGCAATCATTTTAGTCAGCCTGGAGCCAATTCGTATGCGTTGTGATGCCTTTATCACTTCTTAAAATTAGAATAAGCACGATGTTATAAACCCGGTTCTCTAATAAAGATCTGATTAGTTCTTTATTATCTTCTGAACTAATCCGTGTTAAAATACTAGTGTTTCAAGATATCATAATATTATATTAAGGCATATATAATTAATAATGAAAATAATTATGATAGTATGATGGAAAGAAAATGTCGTCGCATAGAATTCAAGGAATTTAATTTAATCCTTCTTGTCACAAACTTATGAAATAGTTCATTAAATGAATGTTTTCCACATAATTATATCTTATACTTATAAAATAATAATAATATTTTAAAGCTGTAATCACAAGCAAGGAATAATATCTGCTATTACAATCGTTAGAATAATATTGACTCAGTGATACCTACTCACAAACACGGATTAGCGTTGTTCCGTCCTGGTATCTGATTAAAATTACTAATTCAAATATTATGTTTATTAGATAATCGAAAAATTAAAAACATTAAAGTTCTTTAATTAGGTTATGAAATTTGCCCCTTTTCCTAAATGTCTTAATTTTTGCTGTATGTATTGATGTAAAAGAAGCAAATGCTGTACGTAGGGACAGATCTACCTATATGGCTTTTCGTTCTCTCTGCCTACCGCACTTGGTATAGGAAGACATATAGACGAAAGGCATTAATTCCAGTTACAAATAATAAGCTGGGGACCCAACATAACGTGAGCAGAAGAAGAATTGGACACCAAACTTATTATAAAATGATGCATGTCCTTATAATAAAAAAAAATCAACTGACGTATGTATTTATTCGAAATTTCTTGAGTAAACTACATAAAATTAAAGAAAATATTCATTATTTAGTACAAAGGGTGGGTAGCTAGAATGCATAATATATAAATTTAAGCAGAACAGCAGTAGGTGTAATATGTAAAAGCACTGCAGACAATATAAATAATGTCTCCCCAAAGCTTTTAAGCGATATTCTCGTGTCGACACTGAGCATTTACACCGTCATTATAATACGTACCTCTACTAACCATACGTATACCATACATAAATTGTTGTTAACAACACTATCCGCTAGACGTAGGTACTTTGCATTAAGCCATTTACATCTATAAAACTGAAATTTCCGATGTATTAGAAAGAAGCGGCGTTCCTATGAATAATTTGCCATTTGTTCTCAACTCTATAATATGTAAGCATTCACGGCATCTCACGACAAATCGAATTATAATTGGAACAAATTGTTTGTAATGATTATCTTTATTTTATTTATTTTTTATTTCCAACAAAGTTACAATGTGTAGCACAGAATATATGTTTACTTAACAGTTCAACACTAAAATAAAAATAATTTACTTGGATATAATATTGTCTCACTAGACCTAAGCCTGTTCTGTGGCAATACCTAAGTTAATTTGCTTTTTACATGCGTACTTGATAGTAGGTAGATTTAGTACCATACGCAGATCCATTCAGGAACCCCATCAATCACACAACAACACAATCATGTGGAACCGAATTTATTTAATAATAATATGAACGAGATCTTTTTCACACAACTCTCTGCCCCTGTCCATCAACCATCTCGTGAGTAATCTAATCTATTATTTAAACTAGGTATTTACCTACCTTTCAATGTTTTTCCTAAAAACACAAGGCTTAAACCAGTCTTCTTCATTGAGAACGTCTCTGTTCCAATTGATATGAGGGTTGAGAGAGGTGAAGGTATAGGTACTATGTAAACTTCCTTGTAAGATATATATGTACATTAATACCAATATAATAATAGTAATAATAACATTATGGGTTAATTAAACATTACCCTCGAGACGGGGTATGTAAGTTTAATTAGATTATTAATGAACGTAATATTATATAAGGTATTCGAATGACTATTGTTTCAATATTCCGCTCTTTCTTAGAAAGTGTAAACTACATTCTAAAATTCAATATCTGAAATTTCAATCAAGATAAACAAGGCAAACGTTGCTTTTAACAAAAAAATACTGCAATCCCTAAGCATTGACATAAAGGTTAGGAAGAAACTGATTAAATCCTTTCTCTGGAGCATTCTGGTATAAAGTAGCGAGACATGAACCATCGGCAAGAGTAAAAATGGACGATTCGAAATGTAGTGCTGCAGACGCATGCTGAAGATTAATAAGTCAGGACATGTCGAAAACGGAAAATGTTAATCAGGATAAGCGAACTTAGACAACTCTTTAAAAAAATCAGCCAACAACGAGCAAACTGGATTGGCCACAACATCAAGTAGGTACCCAGGCCTGCTCATCACCATCGCGGAGGGCAAGACCGAAGGCAGAAATGGTAGAGGCTGACCAAAAGACACCTAGATGGATTGAGCGAGGAAGGACATGAACTGTGGCACATAATTATATGTAGAATAATTGAACACACTAGAACAAAAAAGGTATGCCTGGATAAGAAAATCCAAACTCGTTGCAGACCAATCCAATGGATTGTGTATAAAAGAATTTCTATAAAAAAGCATTCAAACAAGTTCGATCTCAGGTACCAGCAAACTCCCCTTTCACGACACAAGCTTTTAGCTCACTGTGAAAGGTGTATTATACAACCTTATAGTTTTAAATGTATGTTTTAAAAATTCGGATTTATCTTCTTTTTTAAAAAAAAAAACATACCTAGTTTTTTTCTAAAAAAAAAGATATATCTGGGTTTTTGTTATAAACCCAAATATAACCTTAAGGTACTTAGTTATTTCAATTTAAGAAGTGTTCACGTTCCTCATAGGTAAGTATTTATTCTTTAAGCACACAACAATATAATGCTTCGATTGTTGTTGGAGAACTTTGTAGGTGGAGAGGAGGGTTGTAGGTCCTTTTAGAATTTAATGGACTCCTTTGTAGCAATATCAATTACGGTACATAAATACTGAGAAGGTTCCAATTAGGGAAGCACGTCTACTTACTCCTTAATACATATATAATATATACTTACTGAAACATTCTGAAATTCACAGCGTGAAACAAAATGTATCTGAGAAGTTTTTGCTCTTTTTATTAATTCTTTATGAAGAAAATTAAGTACAGTCAATATCGAACATATATTTTTTTTATTACTTTTACTTTAATTATTGGTACCTATTTGCATTGTTTATTTTAATTTCGAGTTTATGTCGCATAACATAAACGGTTTGATATTTACATTTTTTTTTAAATTATTGAGTGTCCTGGTTGCGACTTACAAAGTCACAAAGTCAAGTCGACGAAAGGTGACATGCCTCAAACCGAAATTTAAAATGAAAATTACCTAGGAACAGATGTGACATTTTATTTACAACGACATTCAGTGTTTTGGGTCCCAGATGTTGAAGAAAGCTGCCTTGGGTCTGCAAGAGGAGGTAAATGGAGAGAGCTTTAGAACAAGGCTGAAGATGCACCTTTTAGCTGGAAATTTCGATTGATAGACGTGGTATACGGCACCCTTGAGGTAATTTTTTTTTATTAATTTGCAAAGAATTGGAGTATGTATTTGAATAAGTTTTTTTATTCTCAATACCATGTTATGAGTAAACGGTGCTTTACAAATTGTCCATATTTTTATGTAGGTATATAATACACATTTTGGATGTCAGATGGTATGAACATGTTACAAATGATGCTGTGCGCCGGCGCACTCAGCAGAGACCTGTAATCTCCGTAATACAAGAGAGACGATGGTCCTGGCTGGGACATGTTTTGAGAATGCCCAATGATAGTTGGCCAAAAAGAGCACTGTTCTTCCGTCCGCAGGGGTTCCGTAGGCCCGGGCGTCCCTCTTTCACAATACACCGTTCCTATGGCAACGATATCAGAGCGCAAGGAATGTCGTGGGAGGAGGTGACGCAATTGGCACAGAGCGTGCTCTGAATGGAGGAGGCTGGTTTCTGCCCTGTGCTCCCGAGAGGAGCGTTGAGGGCGATGATGATATAATACACATTTAAATATTTTCGTCAAATGTAGCAGAATAAGTATGTAGTAAAAAAAAAAAAACAAAATAAAAAGAATTTACATGACACACTACTGTAAACATCAGTACTGTAAACATCAGTACCTTTGAACATCAGTACTGTAAACATCAGCTATGACTCGTACCTACATTCAGTTTGCATTACGCGCTGCACGTTCTTAGCGCACTTCCCTTCGGTCGATTAAATGAACGCTTCTACGTGGCTTGTATGCCGAGGTAAAAGAAAAAATATTACGACTATTTTTCATACGATGAATATTTTATCAAATCATTTTTTGCCCTGAAATATAAATTCAGTCTCAGTAGCGCAGTGATATTGCAGTGAATGTAAAAAATTGTGACATTTTATTTACGGTATGTTTATTACATGCACCTGGTTTGCTGGTTACCCCACCTGTGAGATATGCCGTGAAGGTTTTAGTGCATAGTAGTAACTGTCTTCTCCATGCCAACAAAAAAGTAACACGTTCGCGATGAGTGGCAAACATCATCGCTGAATTTCAGATGTAATTTAATATTTTGTATTTTTTGAATACCCGCTTTTTGCAGAATACTCAAAAACTAACAAAAAAAGATCAATTCTCTGTCTGTGCTCTACTGACCACATTCATATTTTTGTAAAATTTATTTATTTCATTTATTTATTTATTTGACAGTATTTAAACAAAACATGTCATAAAAATCCACTAAACTGAGCATGAGCTCGTACCAATGCAGACCGAATCAGTTTTTAACTTTGTCTCAGCCCTCAAACATTCTTTACATTATTTTGGCCAACTCCCCCACTCCAAATGAATGTCTTAATATGCATAAAATCTTGAGTTAATTTTAATATTTCCATGCCTCTTATTTCTATTATTCAATGCGCAGCCAGCATGTTATTGCAGTGTTTCACCTTTTTTCAACTAATCCGGGAATGATCGAGTTGTTTATCTAAACGCGTTTACAATACTTCAAAATCTTACTTATAAAAACCTCATTAAAACGTAGATAAATATTCGTAAAAATGTGAACATTTCCATGCGTTGACTAGTATGAGCAACGAATATGCCGAATGCATTTTCACTACACATAATTATAAACAAAAATCAAAGGAAAATAATGCGGCAGCGAGAAAATATTTTATATTTTGTGTCCACAAAACAAATTGTTGCTTTCCTGCATAAACTGGATTATCTCATAACTCTCATTCTCGCTCTGTTCTCATTTATGTGATACGGAAACGAGAAAATTATGGCATTTTTTAAAACTGAAAATATTCCAAGAGGTTTTCGTTTTAAACCTGGAATTTGAAAATATTATTATAACAAACCTTGCGCATTGCACGTTGAGCAGAAAAACAACTCATTTTAATTTTAATCCAAATGAATATTTCAAAGACTATATTTTTGTTTGCATATTTTATGAAGCTGCAATTCTTTGGTATGCTATTATTTGTACAAATTTATTTTGTGCAAATTATTTTAGTTCTTTTCATATTTTTCTCGACATTCTGATATTTATTGGTACAAGGAATATAATTATTTATTGTGTTGTATCGTTTGTATTTTGACAAAGTGGCAAAGTGTCGTCATATTAAAAAAAAAATCATTTGGGTCAACCAAAATCTTATGAACAAAAATTCAGTAGGTTTTTTTGACCACTAGCTTAAATGTTGTAACATGACGACAGTCAAATCAGAAATTTTCAGTGTCACACGAAAATGTAGGTTTTCAAGTATCCTGTAAAATACAAGTGTTCGTAAAACGTCATAAAACTTCGGGTTAGTTGTAAGACATAACATTTTAGCGATAAACTCGCCCTCTGTACATTGAATTGTATAGCTGATATTTTTTATGATAACGTTTTAATTTGTATTATTATAAACAATTTTCAGTGAAGAGCAAAATAAATAAATAAAAAAAATCTCATTTCAATTCAAAGATGACGTAATTTTACCACTCTAAACGTTTCTGAAAGAAAGAGTGCTAAGAAGGCGGCCGTCCAAAAATCACGTGGCTTGATAACGTGGATCAAATTCTTAAGGACCGCCGTGTGTCGAGTAAAAGAAGTTGACGTGCATGTTTGAAAAATTGTATGATTGTTAAAAAAGCGGAAGAAGTATGTAAAGATATATCTGTATGGCATTCCATTCTCTCTGCCTACCCCAAAGTTGCGACACTCGAAATGGGTGGCGTTTCAGGTCGTTGAATTACATATTTATAAAGATGTCAATTATCTTAAAACTTTTCGAACATCTGATTTTGAATTTTAAACATTTTGAGTTTTCGACCTTTGAAAAGTTTCTCATTAATTTACAGTCAATACTGAACAACATATTCTTTATTCATTTCCCAGAATTTGATATAGAGAAATGGATATATGTATGTGAGTTAGTTGGATGTGATGATATTTGTTTCATCTTAATAATTCCCAATAAAAAACGTTAAAGAAGGGTAAAGACGTGGTATAAATAACAATAACTTTACATTATTACGACATACATAGATACCTCGCAAACATCATTAAAATTTACTTCACAACTCTCTCAATAAATTTTATCAATACATATACTAATAATTTCTACATTAAATATTTATCATTCTATGCTCTTTCCATTGCTCAATCCATTTTCTTCTCTTTTCTTTATGTCCGTTCTCTATTCGTATAAGAATCAGTGCCGTTTCTTCCATACAAATCCAAAAGCCGGGCTCTACCTGGAGTACGGATCTGTAATTATAAGCAAGAAGTAAGTTATAGAATTTTGTCTTGCTTTCACATAATACTTTCTTACGCGGCTTATGGTTATTGTCTTTTTGTCTCGCTCATTGCGCACTATTAGTACTAAAATTCAGCAAATATAAATAATGTTATGTGCTAATGTAGGCATGTAGATATAGTATTCGCGATTTTAATATGAATAAAATAATCCCGATTTTGAAATGATTATAGTGGCATGCATCGGTTAATGTTCAATCACCGAAGTAAATAAATATTGAGCATGGTCAGAACGTGGATGATTGACAATTATATGAGGTAGTAATATGAAACCAATTTTATTATTTTTCTATCTAATAAAAAAAAAATTGTACCTATAAACCGCCGCCCGGACACAAGCTAGCAATATGCAGCTTCGCCGGGTGAGATCTAAATACAAATTAAGTATAAGAAATGTTATATGTAGATATCTTGTTTATTTTGTTTATATTTTATGGTTTTTCAATAAAAAAAAAAATTAAAAAAATTCTCGTGTCACAGTGTTTGTTATCTTACTCGTACTCCTCCGAAACGGCTGAACTGATTTTGATGAAATTTTGTGTGCTTTTCAAGTTGGTCTATTTTTCATACCCCTTAAAGTTAAGGCAGTTAAAGTTGGACATGGTTGAAGAAAGACGAAAGTGGAATAAATGCTGTGGAGATGAGATCGCTGAGGAGGATGGTTGGTAAAACGTTGCGTGATAGAGTGAGGAATGAGGATATTAGAAGAATGAGTGGATGCAAGAGGAGTGTTGTGGATAGAATGCGTGTAAATAAATTAAGATGGTTTGGTCATGTGGAACGTATGAAAGAGGAAAGAATGACAAAGAGGATATACTTGGCTGAAAGGAGGGGTGTGAGGAAGCGCGGGCGTCCGAGAACTACATGGCTTGAACATGTAGATCAAATTCTCAAGGACGGCCGTGTTTTGAGTAAAAGAAACCGACGTGCGTACATGAGAAGTTGTATGACTGTAGAGGAAGCGAAAGAAGTATGTAAGGACAGATCTATTTAGCGTTCCGTTCTCTCTGCCTACCCCACTTGGGATACGGCGTGAGGGAATAGTATAGTATAGTAATAGTATAAAGTTAAGGGTAGTCCACCCCGAATTTTTTTATTTTTATTTTTTGGACAATTTTTTTTATTTTTTATTGTGAGGCATTTAAAAATTTATACAGCCCTTAATTTTCACCCTTCTACCTTCAACTCCTATTTTTTAATTGCGATATTAGTATATGGCAAATGTAAATGGCAAAATAAGGTTTGCCAAGTTATTTTTATTAATATTTTTTTATCGCTTTAAATTATGGGTGGGGTCACCCAGTATGAATACTCTAGATACGCCAATGATTAGTATTGGTAGGTATTTTATCATCCAGTCCAGCTTTGTTACTCAACACATTATCTAGATATTCTAGATAGAAACATATTTCTGCTCTGATAACTTTACAGTACATATTGTATTGGGTGTATTCCAACAAATTGTCTTCGTTCTCTGCAATCAGAAGAATCGATAATATGTATTTTCCATTAATCAAATCCTGAAATGGAACCATTAATACTAATCATACAAAAAATGTTAATTCACACGATTTTCGTTCCACAGTGTTTTTTCAACTGAAATGAAATACTGTAGTTTTAATGGATGCAACAAAAAAGATATATTCCACTGTATTTTATATCGTAGATACAAATCAGATTTTAGATGTGCTTGTTTTTTCATATACGATTTGTTGATTTTTATTTGATAACAAACTGTTTAGAATAACATCCTCCCCTCATACCAGCATTTCATTGCTGTTTAGGGAATACAAAGTGTTTTTTGTTAACTATAATAAAATATCAATATAAATGTATCGAAATATAAGTTGTGTTTTAAATTTAAATAAATAAAACTGACCCGGCAAACGCTGTTTTGCCATATAAATTTGCCATATACTTATATCGCTATTAAAAAATAGGGGTTGATGGTAAAAGAGTGAAAATTTAGGGCTGTATGTATTTTTAATGCCTCACCGTAAAAAAATAAATTGAAAAATTTAGTTCAATAAATAAAATAAAATAATTCAGGGTGGCCCAATCTTAACTTTTAGGGGTATGAAAAATAGATGTTGGCCAATTTTCAGACCAACCCGATTAGCACTCAAAATTTCATCCAAATCGGTCCAGACGTTTCGGAGGAGTATGATAACAAACACAGTGACAGTAGAATTTTATATACCGATTAGATAAGGTATAGTAATATTTTTTATAGTTGAACACATTTTTATTTATTTAAAGCACAATGTAAACCTTTCTCCATTTTCTTATTGTCACATGACTAAGTAAAATTTATTCTTAATCAAATTATTAAAAATATTTGAACATCTCATCATTATTCTTTTCAATAAATTTACGCAAAAATAATAGGTATACAAATTCCATTCAAAATTCAAATATCGCAGACACCTAGCAAACCTTTTCCCATTTTCTTTATTGAATAGAGAAGTTTCTTGTCAGATTTTTATGATAATAATGAATCATGAATATGCAAAGTTTTATGTATTTCTCATTAAGATCTTTTGATCGAGGCTTTCTTCAGGAAGTTTCTACTTGTTCATATTTTAAGTTAAGTACCTACCTATTGTAGATTAGCTTTATCGTTATTATTAAGGGTGGTTTTTAAAAGTATTCATACAGTTTATCAAACCACCTCAATCACCGAAAAAAACTTCTTTTGATTAACATGATACAAGAAGGATATCTTAAAACAAAACCTTGTTTTATAAATCTAATATTTCAGAAATCTGAAATATTTTCGTGTTGTTTTTACATTTAGATTTTCGCTGGTCATATCTGAAGATTTGAATTTATTCGTTCATGTCCTTTATTATTTTTCAAAACGTTTTAAAAGATCACAAATACTTAAATAATTTTTAACGTTTTTCTTTTCATACAATATTTATTTTGATTTTTTTATGTAATTGTTTAAACTGTTGTATTTTTTATATATATTATTTGAGTATCTATCTATATGTATGTATATATCTTTAATTATTTATTTTATTTTATTTATTTATTATTTTTATCTTATTTTAGTTTTTGTTTAATGGGTTAGTTGGAAGATATTCTGCGATAAACTCGCACATTGCACAAAATGTATTTGTTTAGGTTAAATTGTTTATTTGATTTTGTTGATTTTTTGTGCAATAAAGGTAAAAAAAAAAAATTAACGTCCAGAAAGCCAAGATGTGTCCCCTTTCTATTAATCAATAACTGTCCGCTAGATAAAATTATGTCCATCCGTTCCATCACCAATTCAACCCCTTAACTATGACGTCACAGGACTTACAAATGGGGTTTCTCAAACACTAGCTTAATGTGAAATATATATACAAATATATTTCATTATTAAAGTTATTTATTTTAAGAAATGTATGGGTACTGATTAAATAATGTTCAAATTTAACATACAGATATTTATAATATTATGTAATTTGAAACAAGTGTTTCTTTCTACCATAATGCTTCGGGTAATATAATCGGAATCAATAATCTATAGTAGAAAGTTACATGTTTCAAATTACATAATTATGGAGTTCTACTACGTGTGCACTGACACGATTAATAATTTTTATAAAAGTTAATATGTTTTGTTTTCTTCCGAGAAGGACTGACAATAAATTAGCCTTCCAATCTTTTATTTTAGTTTCTTAGTGTCCTGTTAAAGGTAGGTATTTTTAGATAAAAAAATAAATATAATTACTTGAAGTATTTTGTAGGCATTTATTTTGCAGAAATTCGTATCTTTTAATAACAAATAAAAATATGTTTTTGAGTAATACAATATTGTAGTGAGATGATTGATCGTTCGATCAGTTATCATATCCCTACCTAACATTGTAAAGAATCATAAATATACTGAAACATACATAATCGAAAAAAATATTAACAGATCAGTTTTAATAGGTTTAGTTTGAAAATGATATCGCATGTAGAATCCTAGGTTACTACAATAAAATAACTAGTAAAAATCAAAAATGATTTTTTATTTATTATCTATTAATAAAAAGTTCATCGTCACTGGCTTAAAGTCAAAGAAAGAGTAGAGTTCAAAATCATATTGACTGTGTTCAAGGCACTACATGGCATGCCACCGGTGTACATCTCGGAGTTCTGCATTTCTGAGGAGCTAACGGAAAGGCAAAAATCACTCAGGTCTGCTAACATAGACTCTGTCAATAGACTTGTGGTGCCGCTTAGAGGGAGTCTGGCTAACTGTGTTGTCCGTGCCTTCTGTGTGGCTAGTCCGTTGCTGTGGAACGAAATTCCCGATGATTTGCGAACTCTGGATAGTGTGGAGGTGTTCAAGGCTGAGTTAAAGACCCTACTGTTCATAATAGTTTAGTTCGAGCTATGATTCTTGATTGGGCCTTTGCGTTGAATTTTCCACAAAACTTAAAAAATTGTCTTGCTATTATTATAAAAAAATTATATCTTTGACGAATGACGAAAGCAAATAAGGAGAGAATTAAAGTTGAAAATTCAATTCTCATAAATCCAAATGACAATAAGAAACGTTTAAGGTTTAAAATAATGCTTGTTCTTGAAATAAATCTTCACATTTACTACAAAAGCATGTGGGTTGTTGAATGACGTCATTCTATACAAGATAATGTAACAATTTTTTTAACCTGGCTATTCTCAAGAATTTATTTTTTTAATATTTTTACATTTTGTCTCATTATTTTTTAGCCTTCAAATGTCCTTCAGAGTTATTCGTTGTGTAGGTACAACTAAATTACAATGAATGGCCAAAGAAGACATTCCAAGAAGGCTTTTAAATGGCACACAAGAGGGTCGTTAAAAAACGAAGAAATCTAAAGCTTCGATGACATCAGAACATTCAAAATATCGTAGATATAGGCGACTTTTGGAGCAAAGATTTTCAAAATTGAAAAAAACTATAATCTACATTATGTTTGCCACAGGAATTTGAAAATCTTAGAAAAGATATAATTCAATTTTCTTATAACCATGGTTCGAAAAAAATGTAAAACTGACAATATTTCTTAATTTAATCGCCGTTCGGTGTGGCGCAGAGGTAACGCTCTTGTCTTTGATTTACGAGGTCCCGGGTTCGACTCCCGGACAAGGCAAAGCGAAGAATGACATTTTTCAAAATGTTCTGGGTCTGGGTGATTTATGAATAATTATGTGTTTAATACATTGTATAATATGTGTATCGTCGAGTTAGTAGGTACCCATAATACAAGATTCAAACTTAGTTTGGGACTAGTTCGATCTGTGTGAACTGTCTATGCATGTAATGTTATAATATGTTATGTTCAAAACTCATCCCGAAAGCACTGGCCAGAAATCAACCATCTCCAATATTAGAGATTCACTTCTTATCTCGACATTCCTAACGCTCTTATCATAGAAACGATGTTTTATGAAATGGGGTGTTCACATTTGGCGAATATCGCCAGGCGAATTTCAAAATATATCGCCAGGCGAATTTCAAAATATATCGCCTGGCGAAAAAACAAAATTCGCCGGACATCCATTGATCGTCACACCTGTTCACACAGTCCACCGATATAGAAACAATCTGTCAGTTGCGCTTTGATTTTGACATTGTTTTCAAAATGGCGGACGTCGAGATGGAGATCGCGAAGTATTTATTTTTAGTCGAAAATGTTATGGTAGAGTTGATAAGGCGCCTTTTATTTAGGGAAACAAACGCCACAACCAACAACAAAGATAACAGCTGTCACGAAGCGGGAAACATTATAAAATTTATAGTTTATAAAGTTTTTACCATAGATACGAACGCCGCGCACATCTGCGCATGCTCAAATCGTTCAATCGGCCGAAAAAGTTGGAAGGTGGTCAACTCGAGACGATATCGTTTCTACTGGTTTTTATCGTTTCAGACTAGCTGTCATTTTGTTCACACGGTTCAAATGGCTGGCGATATTTTGGTGCCCTGGCGATATTCGCCAAAGTGAGAACACAACAAAAGAGTAATGTTCAGGCCATCCGCATCCTCGCGGCTTAAAGAACATGCTTTTTCTTGGTCAGCTATCAACTGCCATTGAAAATTTCTATACTTTGATCAAATCAAAAGGCATATAAATGTGAAAACTAAAAATCTTACTTAATTTATTTTATATGTTGATTCTTCTAACATTTTATTTTATTTTCACTGTTGAGATAACCAAAAATAGTGTCTCAAGATTATAATAATAATAATTTAAAAAGCTTTAAGGTTCCATTACTTAACGTTCTATAAAAACGATTATGTTTAATTTAAATTTTCCAAGAAAATATTTTCATCACTAAAAAGCTGAAAAATGAAGGATTTCGTTATGTAACACACTTTGGCAGTCTATTACTTATTCATATTAAAACTGTCAATGCATAATATTGAGTTTCATTGAAAAAATATTTTGAACCGACTTATTTTATAAAGGGAACTATGTAATTATTTGATCGGCTATTAATCCATTCGTTCGGCAAGAAAAAATCAGCATTTTAGTCATTTGCGCAGCAATCAATGTTTCCATCGGCAATAAATAAAAAATAGTCGCAACACTTGTTTTACAAACAAACTTGGTTATATCAGCAAATTAACAAATTTTAACAGCTTAATAAATAATCGCACAACAAAATAATTAATTGACCAGCAGAACTGTTATTTGAGCAGCAGAATTATTATTTGAGCAGCAGAATTATTATTTGAGCAGCAGAATTATTATTTGACCGGCAGAAAATATTAGATAAACAATATTTTTCACACACCGATTTACCTTCGGATCCACATGAAGTTTTTGTGATTTCTTACCAAATTAATGATGACTACGAAAATAATGCCAGTTTCCGCTTTGCAATATTAACGAAATATCTAACTGAAATGTCAAAAACGCTAGAATCGTTCATTCAGATGCTACATATAAAATCACATAAAAAGATGATACATACAAAGATTTATTATTTGAACAAGATTAAAAAATTAGCTTTCACAAGTTTAATTAAAATAAGCTCACGGTTTGCTGCTCATTTATTTATTTTGCTGCACAAATAATCATTATGCTGGTCAAATAATAATTTTGCTGGTCGATTAAATTAAGAGTTTTACAATATCATATTATTTGAAATACAAATATAATTTTCTCGCTGGGCATAAATAGCATATCAAAATGATATATTTTTCGTCAGAATACATTTTTCTGCTGAACAAAACTTCAATATTATGCTGATCGTTTAAATGATAGCCTTTTATAAATTATTATTAATGGAATTTTATTTTCGTGCTAAGAATTGCCAAAAATGTTCTTAAGTATGAATGAATATCTTTGAGCAAATGTTTTCGCAGAGCATTATGCAACATCTAATCGTTTTTTTGAAAGAACTCTACGTACAGAAGTTTTTAAAGAGATCATTGTCTGAGTTTAGAATTTTTACTATTTTTTTTATTGTTTAACCGGGTTTGGGTGCAGATGACAAAACCAATCAGAAACCTCGATTGCAGAACCATGTCTATACAATGCAACATTGTGTAAAATCTAATCGGAAGACTTTCTAACTTCTTCCGATTAGATTTTACACAATGTTGCATTGTGTAGACATGGTTCTCCAATCGAGGTTTCTGATTGGTCATTGTCTGGGGCTTGACATAAGCTGGGGCGTTTAGGGGAGGCGGCGGCGTCGACTCGTTCATCGACGCCTGCTGCATTACGTAGTAAATACGTGCTTTCTTACTAAAAATAAGTAGAAAACATGCAAAGCCATTTATCGGACTTAAAAAATTACGCGTAATGTACGTGAATTGAAAAAAACACTATTTAGTTACAAAAGTTAAGAATCTTTACTAACTTTAAATTGCTTTCCGGATTCGGGCACAACGTGCAGATGACAAAACCAATCAGACAGCTCAGAACTATAATAACACAATGTACCTAACATTGTGCAAAATCAAATCGGAAAAAAGTGTGAAAGGCATCACAACGCTTACGTATTGGCTCTAGTCTGACTTCTAAGTGATCACTTTTGGTATCCAATAAGTGAGCGTTGGGACGCTTTTGTCGCTTCTTCCGATTAAATTTTGCGCAATGTTGCATTGTGTAAACATAGGGTATATGGATGATAAATGGATTTCAAATTAATGGAAGTCTACAGACTTCTGCGCTATCGGGGTGGTCAGTGGGTCCTTCAATGTGTAAACATAGCTCTCCAGTCGAAATATCTGTTACTTTTTAGTTATCGGCAATCGGCAACCGGTGTGGCGCGGAGGCTTACGCACTTGCCTTTGAGTCACAAGGTCCCGGGTTCGATTCCCGGCCAGGGCAAAATGAAGAATGACCTTTTTCAAATTGTCCAGGGTCTGGGTGTTACATGTATATGTGTTCAGTGCATTGTATATATGTGTATCGTCGCGTTAGTACCCATAATGCAAGATTCATATCTTAGTTTGTGTAGTGTTTGGACTTTGATACACAGTACAGGTTAAGTGAACCTTGAACCTTGTTCTCAAAAACAGTAGTTATGATGAGTGAGTAGCAATACTATGTAGTCTATATAGGTTGGCCGCCTGTGGAGAGCGGCGCTCATTAATTGATAGAACCTTGACTTGCACTGTTAGGCTGCGTGTTTTGACAAATTGTGTTCGACAAATTATAATAGGAATTATTTATTGAATATATTGTGTAAATATAAATTCCGTGTCGTTATTCAAAAAGAACCTAATATTGTTATACTTAACCCAGTATACAATACGTGGCGCAGTTCGGTAGTTCAAAATTGTCGTAAACATACAACAATAGTCTTTTTTTTTGCGCGCCGAAAGTTTTGTCGGCAGTACGCGGAAATAAAGAGTGAAAGGCAGTCTACAGGAGTAGAAAGGAGGCAGGAGTCTCCAAAGCCAGATAAGCCAGCAGTTGCAGGTAGCAGCAGAGAGACAGGAGTCTCAGAAGCCAGTTGGGCAAAGTTGCAGGTAGCAGCAGGGAGACAGGAAGTCTCAGGAGCCAGTTTGAGGCAAGGTGCAGGCAGCAGTGGGTAACAGGAGTCACCCAGCATCCAGGCGGAGCCAGTTGGTGGATCCAGGAAGCCAGGAGAGGAGAGTTCTTGCAAGTCAGCCAGGCGGAGTCCATTGCAGTTGCAAGGAAATCCAGAAGACCGGGGCGATTGGAGGAGACTCTCATCAGCTAAGTCTATTTTTTATTCTTGGTTGTTGTTGCTTGTGGTATTTTCCGAAATGACTTCGAGAAGTTTAGAGCCGTTTTGTCACAAGACAATGAGTTGGCCTTCTTACAGGACAAGGTGGGAGAACGCCTTATTATTGAATGATGAAAGTTGGACTGATGTGAAGAAACGTGCTTTCTTCATAACATCGTTGTCCCAAGGCAGTTTCAAGCTACTGTCTGATCTGTGTTTTCCAGCTTCTGTGGAAAAACAGTCTTATAAAGAGTTGATTCAGATATTTAATGGTTATTTTCAAGAGGAAAAAGTGTATTTGAGTCGCGTGAAATTTTTTTCAAGGCTACTCAAGGTCATTCGGAAAATGTTAAAGATTTTGCTTTAAGATTAAGGGAATTAAGTATAAATTGTGAATTTGGTACTAGATTAGAAAGTAATATAAAAGATTTGTTTATAATCGGAATTAGAAATAAAGAGATTAAACAACAGTTATTTTTAAAATGTGATAAAGATAAAGTATCTTTGAACGAAGCAGTTGCTTTGGCTTCTAGTTATGAGCACATACTAGAGAGTAAATTAGAAAAAGAGGTAGAAAATTTTGAGGAAATTAGCCAGATTTCCAGGCGAAACAATAATAGTTTCAGTAGTTCATGTAGTACAGATACAGATTATAAGAAAAATAATCGACCGTCAAAATTTTCAAGGTTAAATTCAAATGTAAATACGAGTAGGTATAAGCATAATAAAAATGTTTCATGTTTTATTTGTAAGGGAAATCACTATAAAAGTGAATGTAAATTTAATAGAGAATTTTTTTGTAGAAAATGTAGATCTAAAGGGCATTTGAGTGAAAATTGTTATAAGATTCAAGGTATTTATAATTCGCAAGACACCGAAAACGATTTTATAAAATTAAATGTAAGAATTGAGAATAAAAATGTTGAATGTATTTTAGATTCGGGAGCGAATATTAGCTGTATATCTATTCAAAAATTGCAAGAAATATTCAACGAAAATAATATAATAGAGAAGTGTGATGAAATTAATTTATCTACGTATAGCGGGCACAGTTTGAATGTGTTAGGTATTAAACATTGTAAAATAAATCATAATGGAATGGAAAAAAATATTAAATTTGTTGTAACAGAGAGCGGGAATAAAATAATATTGGGTACAGATTTTATGCGTAGGTATAATATAGGGTACAAAGTACATAGCACGGAAGGCAGTGAATTAAACAAAATTGTTGCATGTAAGCCCATTGAAAATATTTCGAATTTCAGTGCGAACGCATCGCTTGCGTGTAATGTGAAACAACAAAAATTAGATTTTGTAAATAAAAATAATAGTTTTAATTCGAAATTAATTTTAGAGAGAAGTAAAAGTGATTATACATTGGAAAAAGTTATTAAATATGTGGAAAAAAATAATTGGCCGTGCAAAAGACAGTTAAATAAATCTATTGCGAAGTTGTTTAATGTGAAGGAACATTTGACTGTGTACAAGGGTTATTTATTCTACAGAGATAGAATTGTTATTCCGGAATCAGTTAAAGGTATTGTGATAAATTATTTGTGTAAAAATTATTCAGTTATTGGGAAAATGAAATCATTTGTTAGAAGTTATTTTTATTGGGTTAATTTTAATATAGACATTGAGAATATAGTTAAGAATTTAGTGAAAAAGCGGAATAACAATGGATGTAAATGTTTAAATAGGTATAGATATGAGGAAAGGTATGTAAATAAGGAAACTTGTAAAGATAGTTCCAGGGGTTCGAAATTTGTCTCGGGGAGGAAAAAGGAATTTAATTTGGGTACATCAGTACTTGTCAAAGATCTCAGAAGTGAAAAGATGGTTTTAGGTAAAATTGAAAAGGTATTAGGCAATACAACTTTTCTTATTAGAATCAAAGGTACTGGTCAGCTCTGGAAGAGACATATGGATCGGATAGTTGTGGGATCTGTGCATTGGGATGACAGTCCCTCTGATTAATAGTAGGAGTTTAGGTCCCCTCCCCCTGTTTGAAGGCAAAGCTCTCACCGGTTCTGAATTTTTCAGGTCAGATTGGAGGCCATTGGTGAGGACGGCTGAGACCCGGGACTTAGGCTGGTGGAAGACTTCATCTGGTGGCCCTGGACGGAAGGAAGAACATGTCTGCGTGTATTTGTAATGTTTTGTTTTATATGTATAGAGTCTTGAAATAAGTAGAGAACACAGTCACTCGCATTGGAATTGTATAAAGATTGGAATATGTAGAATAGTAAGGTTTTCAAGGTTGTGAGGGGAGAGTGTAGTGTTTGGACTTTGATACACAGTACAGGTTAAGTGAACCTTGAACCTTGTTCTCAAAAACAGTAGTTATGATGAGTGAGTAGCAATACTATGTAGTCTATATAGGTTGGCCGCCTGTGGAGAGCGGCGCTCATTAATTGATAGAACCTTGACTTGCACTGTTAGGCTGCGTGTTTTGACAAATTGTGTTCGACAAATTATAATAGGAATTATTTATTGAATATATTGTGTAAATATAAATTCCGTGTCGTTATTCAAAAAGAACCTAATATTGTTATACTTAACCCAGTATACAATAGTTTGGGACTAGCTCGGTCTGTGTGAATTGTCTATGCATGTTATGTTATGTTAAAAAGTTAGTTAAAAGTGACTTCACTATCTACGCTTACCAGTTTTCGAAAATTCTTGACTCCATCTTCAGACGTATTATTACTCCATATATATACTTTATGTATGTGCTTACAATATTTTTATTGGGATCAACATACACTTCTTTATAACAATAATAATTTCTTTACAAATCCACAGTAGGTACTTAAACATATTAATTCCCTCAAATTTGAGCATAATAGAACATAATATAATAGTAATTAACTACTACTACTACTACTATACCATCACGGCATATCCCACAAGTGGGGTACGTAGCCAGCAGACCAGCTGCATATAAAACATGCAAGCTGTCTTCTCCGTGCCAATATAAAATTAAGACATTCAGGATGGGTGGCAAACCTCATCGCCGAATTTTGAGATGTAAAATGTCTTATTTTTTCGAACATAGTAAATAACAATTTACGATATAAAGTAGGTTAGTATAATGTATTATTATGTATTTCATGTTTTATATTAAATTCCATTTTACTTTGAAGTAAAATGATCAAGGATATTATGTAGCTGGTATAGAGCTTAAGACTTTCAGGTATTCAAGAGGCAAAAGCTCAACAAGACCTTTCGTAATATTAGAATAATAATTATTAATATTAGAAAATCAGTCATCAAACATTCATCCCTATAAATAACACCCCCAATTCATGGATAAATTATATCTAAAATTCTGTCTCTTGCTATGATTTAAACTATTCAAAATTGCGCACATACATTTAGGGTTATATATTTATTTAGACCAAACGATTGTTCTCAAAAAATATTGCACAAATTCTAGATAACAAAGTTTATAAAAAAATACAGATATGTTTCGCCAAAAAAATATATATATGTAGAAAAGAATTTGTGTTTACTCCGTGGAAACCTATTAAGAATTATTGCTATTAATTTTCACCTATTGACTTTTACTATATGCCAATGTTTATTCTTTTCTTGTCATTTAATTGTTTTGTCTTTTTTTAAATAATGCTTTTGTTGACACGCATTGGTATATGCAGTATTTAACATGTGAGACCTTCAACTGTACTTGCCACACGTAGCGACTGATACTATAGTTACTGCAAATATTTAAGTACCCACTACACTATGGTGACGTACTCACAGCTCGCTATGAATGTATAAGTGTCAATTTATATGTGTATTTTTATAATAGGCATAATTCACTCGGTGTCGGGTGCCTTACCTAAAAAAAGAATGAAAGAAAAGAAGGCTTAGGTCGTGAATTTCTGTTAATAAATAAAAATGAAATAACATCATCCAAGTTTTTAATATCAAAATATAATCTACATTATTTTATAATGTAAATGTTATTATGGGATATAAAATTTTATGTTTATCTCTGTTATTGGCTCATGATACGCATTAGTATCCACCATCCCTAAAAAGGTATTGTTTATTATTGTCTTCCGCCTTATCATCACCCGATAAAACCTTCAAGTGTTGATAATAAGTCAATGTTGTTCTTGGGTCAAATAGATTGAAAATTAAAAGCCAAATTTGGCATATTTTTATAGGTCGTTTGCTTTAGCTGTTTTTATAGGCTTTGGCTATTTATAGATAAATATGGATGCAATTCGATAAGTAAACAGGTTTTAGGTTCCGTTTTATGATCCGTGACCATCTCAAGGGCGCCGTGACTTCCCCTACACAGCAATGTGGCAGTTAGTTCGTTTTGTCCGCTGATAATTAGTTCCAGACAATTTGCCCCCTCGACGTTGAAGCTTCTCTCTGCGAATTCGAAAGTATTTGCTCTGTTGACTTCAACAAGTTTGTCGACAGCGCTGGAAGTTAAGCGCAGTGATTGCCTCAAAGAAATATTTACACAAATAAAATAAATAAATAAATAAATTGAATTCAATGTTTCAATGTTAACATCGGGGAACAACATTATTAAACAAAATACAACAAGTTTAAATTTTATTCTCAGCCCTGATGATGTCATTTTGTTGATGAAAGATCTAGGCGTCTTTGTATATACGTTATATTCCGTATATTTAACATAACACATACCTGCAGATTAAATAAATATATTCTAAAGTTGATATATTCAACCGACGGTAATTGGTGGAAATTCATGTTGAATTAATTATAAATAAAACACTTATTTATAGTAGGTTTATTCACAGTGACTTTTTATTGGACGCGAGGCGGCTTTCAAGAGCTTCCGCTCTCATCTTTTCGCTAGCCTGATGATGAGATCGGAAGCTCTTGAAAGCCGGCTCGCGTCCAATAAAAAGTCACTCTAGATATACTATATAAAATTGTTGGATTTATAATTAAATATATTTTTGTATTTGGTCGTTTTAGACACCAAAACCGTACCATAAATACATAGAATCTAATCTCTAGTGATAACATCAATAAAAGTATACATTACAATATTTATCTAGGTACAAGCGCCTAGTTGGAACCAATTGAGATTATAATAATGCTTTCATTTCATACGAGTAAATCATATAAAACCATTTTGAATACCTATATTTTTATAAAAGTGTTAGAAGGAAATTGGTTTTTATGAATTATTATTTAAACATGAAATTCGATAATATAATCCGAGCTTTTACTTACTTACAATTTATTAGTATATTTATATTTTTACAATAAAATACCACGTGGAGTCCCAGGTAAAGAATAGCTCTCTTGGCTGTCTGAGTATCCTGTTAAAAGAAGATGTTCATAATTAAAAAAATTTCATTCATTTTAAGTGTGTATATTTTTTATATCCCGGGTTAATTTGTATTTTCCCTTGCGTAATTTATGTGTCTTATGCATTTGTCTAAGTGTTATTGTATTTGTTGGATATTTTATGATATTTCTTATCTGATTAAGTAGTATTTATAAGTGAATTATCACAGTTGATTTAAGGATTTACTGTTGGATTTGATTTTATTTATTTAATTGAATTCTGATGGTGGGTGAGTTTTGTTTGTCTCTTGTTTTTGATTTGGCTTGAGATTTAACATTTTTAATTGAATTTTAATTGTGAATAGGTTTTGTTTTATTTATCTCGTGTTTTAAATTTTTATATTAAATTTTTATATTGTTTAATTTTATCTCGTGTTTTAAATTTTTATATTAATTTTCTCAATTGTTGATTTTCATTCGAATTTATGTATACTTTTCATTTTCTTTTAATTTTCTCAATTGTATATTGTTGATTTTCATTTTAATTTGTGAATATGCAAACGCAAAAAATATTTTGTCTAATTTTGACATTTGATTCAACTGGTAACATTTATGTTTTTTTTTTTTGTAAAAACCCTGATTGTTGTAAATCCCACATACTTGACTCCATTGTTTATTGAAAATTATTGTAATTAGCATACTGGTAATATTAGGGGACTTTGCTTGTCCACTTATGGTTTTGTATTATTCTGATCAACATTATTTATAATATGACTGTTTGTATCCCTGTTGAAGATGTCAAAAAATAAATAAATAAACCCTCACGTATAAAATAACAATGTATGTATTGATAATTCACAAAATAAAGATCGAGCTATTCCCAAACTAAGACATGTTTGTTTTATTATAGGTAATTATATTGTCATGGGACCCTTATAATTTAATATCCAAAAAATGGTACTTGTGTTGCCATCTATCGAAATCCTGTGAAAGCCCTGGCCCCTATCTAGAGAAATCGTAAATACCTTTTGCTATTATCATAAAAACAGATTCCTTCTTCTTGATCCTTTTCCGGGAGTCAGCCATTTTGGCCAGTCTCCTGCTATTCTTCTTACAATAGACATAGCAGGGGCTCGCTCCAAATAAAAATGTCTCTTCTCTTCTACAAAATACTGTGAGTGTCGCTATAATAATGTAATTCAGTATTAAAAACTGTGAATTGTTTTGTTTGGTGTAATAATAATCTGTGTAACCATATTCTTCGTCAATAAACTGATCATACAACATCATGCTAGTGTTTCCTTAGCACAACCACCACAATAAATTTACCCAACGATAAACCCTGAGAGAGTCACTGAAATCTGCCGACTATGGGAGAAATGTTACAGTTTGAATGTTACAGATTGGCGCTCCAACGTGATGCCTAATTATTGTGGTTTTTGTTGTGTTTGAAGTGAATTTAACAATGCATAAATGATAACATTAAATAGTGCGTAGATAAGTTCGTTACGTATCACGTGACCCACCCATGTTTCCATGCATCACCAACACACACACACTTCTCTAGAATGTTCGATCAAAAAACGGTTGAAAATTCCATTACCATCACAACAAGACGGTACAACTTTGCTCTTCAAGAAATTTCACCGCGTGACCAATAAGGACTATGATGGTGCTTCAGTGAATAATTGAATTAAATAAACAGTGCTATAAATAATAAAGAAAAAACATTTTAATAAATAAATAAGTGAGAATTAATAAATAATCAAGTGCGTGATACATTTGCGCGCCCTCAAAAAACTCATATAATAAAGAAAAAAAAAAAACCGTTACATCAACAAAGAAAGAATGAACGAGTCTATTTATTTGAATTATAAACAGTGTTAAAAATAAAAACGATTTAATAATAAATATATGCGAGATACATTTATGATCTTCAAAAAGAAATCCGATATATTGCAAGTACGATCAGATATTGTTAATGAATGGAGAATTTAAGAAATAAATACAACAAGAAATTGACAAGATTGTGAACAGATACTCCAAACTTTCCTAAGACGTCCAGATAATTTCCTTCTGATGAGATGAAGATCTCCAACGTTACAATCCCTTAAGAAGCCTGCTACCACCACTACGAAGGATGTCTATGACGGAATTTTCTTCCTTGACGGTTCCTGACCTCCAATAGAAGGATGTCCCATGCTTTGTCATCTAGATCTCACGTTTCTTCGAGGCCTTCTTTATCTACACGGAGAGCCCTTGATGCTTGATGGTTTTGAGGAAGATGAAATGAATACTTCCTCCAATTCGTAATAGACAACCTTATTCATCTGACTACTATACAGGTTTTTATGGAAGAATGTGGTGTTGTTGTGTTCATTTTGTACTGAAATATTTTATATACCTACTATAGATACAGTTTTTTTTTACATGTTGTTCCATGCTTTGCCTTTTGTGCCAAAGAGATTGTAAAAATTCCAGTTTCAATTTTGCATAAATTCAAGTGATACTAGCTAAGATCATTTTACAATTATTTGCGGAATTATTTGCTTGTTGATGTAAGATTCTACACTGAAGGATCTACAAAGTAAGAGTTGTAAATTTATAAATGTCCAGTTTGTGAAATAGTCCAAGTAAAGTTTTTTCTATATCTGGTTGAATATACTCAAGAGTAAAGAAATCAAATTTAAATTCATTGTACTTGTACCTACCTAGCGTGCGTGTCACGCGGGCTGTGGATGTATTTATGTATGGTTTGAAGTGAAATGATCATAGACCTCAATATTGCTGGAAGAGGCTTAACAAAACAAATTTGAATAATTACCAATAATTCTTTACTCATATGCTGGAATTGTTAATTTTATGATATGTAATGTATGTAATGTTATGTCTACGATATTTCCTGGGAATGTCAAACTTTCCAGCGATTTCCAAACTTTAACAATTTAAAGAAATAATTGTTATTGATTTTTTTTCGAGTCTTATCAAAGGACAAGACTTCCAAACATTTTTTTTAGTATCCAATGATTCCCAACTGTTGAGATTTGATGTTACAAAGGTTGCCAAATTTTTTTTGTTAACATTTTTTTGCTTTGAGGAATTTTTTTTTGGATTCTTGGTAGGAGTCCATATTTCCTAGAGCAATTTTCAAACCAAGGTGTCCACTGTTTCTCAATTTTTTTTGTTTTGGAAAAATTTTTTTTTTTTTCTCTTTAAAGAATTTTTTTTTAATTCCTGCAAGTCCATCGCAATCTATCCAGCGCTGAAGATTGGTACGTATAATCTTTTGTCTTGTTGATTATTATTTGCCAATTTTCTTTCAGATCGTCAATTCAAAACGTTTTGCATGTGCAATTTTTCTATTTCTCCTGTGTAAGGATCAGCTTATATAGAAGAACCGTTTATTATTCTACTGTCATTGCAAGTTAGAATCTCAAAATGTCTGGATCATCTTTTATGCCTATTTCGCGAGTCAATGTATCCAATTCCCGGACTCTTAAACACGCATTAACCCAGAGAGGTATAACGCCCAGCCATTCTCTCGCTGATCTTAGAGCTCAGTGCGTAAGTTTCAACAATAAGATCTCTGAAATGCCTCCATCAATTGAGAGTTCTGATTTGTCCAGTGACGCCGGTTCCAATTGTGCCATTACTACGGAAACTGTTAACCTCAGCCATCCCACTTCTCCTGCACGTACTCTGTCATTGGATACTCCTCGACGTCAAACTACTTGTGTGCCCTTGAATATCAATTTTTCTTCTTGGCCCATTCCTATCTTCAACGGTGAGGGTGATCTCATCGAATTTTTTACTCGATTAGAGGAAATATGTCTGTCTCGAAGATTTGACATAGCTCTACTGCCTACTGTTCTTCCAGAATTTCTAACCGAAAAAGCTCTTACCTTTTATCGAGCTGCTCGACTCAACACTTTGTGTTGGGAAGATCTGAAAACCACCTTCCTCGACCGCTTTGATAACGAAAATATAACTTCTGAACGACGCATGAATATATGGTGTTCCAGACAATCACCTTCTGAAACCGCATCCGATTACATTTCGCGTGTCACTATGATGAACAGAAGTCTGAAATCTCCTATTAGAGATTCGGAAATTCTAAAAATCGTTAAGAAAGGTCTAAAAACAACTTTTGCGGCTGCCATAATTGGTGCAAATCCTTCCAACATAGTTGATTTGGAGCAAATATGTACTGGATTCGAACGTCTCACTCTTGTCACTTCTTCTTCTATGCCTGCAACCTCAAATAATGCACCTCCTCCTACTCGCCCAAAGGTCGCATTTACCCATGATACACGTAGGAACAATAATTGTTACACTTGCGGTAAACCAGGACACCTGGCCAGAGATTGTAAATTTAAAATGCCAACTCCTCGTACCTTTTATCGACCCCGTCATTTCTCTACAAATTCTAATGTCAATGCTTCTAACACCTCACGAGTTTCAATGCCTAATTTAAGTATGCCTCCTCCTAACCTGTCTCGACGTTCAAAAAACTTGTAAACTACCGGTCTTCTGCTCGTCCTTCTCCTGGGAAGAGAGATGCCGAGTGGTCAGACTGGTTAGCCTCTGTTGAACTATTCCATCTTACCTGTCATTTAAACGAAGTTGCCATTACCAGTGGTTCGGACAATCGTCCTCACATCAATTTTAAAATTCGCCATGTTCCCTTTAGAGCTCTCTTAGATACTGGAGCTGCAGTAAATATATTGGGTAGAGATACTTATAAAACTTTTACAACCTTAGGCTATACCCTCCAACCCTATGTTCAAACATTGTTTGGTGTTAACAGTTCCTCTTTCCAGTCTATTGGAAAGATCATTCTTCCTCTTTGCTTTGATAACAAGACTGTTCATGTTACTTTTATTGTGGCCCCTTCTGTTTCTCATGGAATAATTTTGGGTGTCCCATTTCTTGAAAACTCCGGCTTAGCACCACGACTCTTTCCGAATAATAATAATTCTTTGACAAATCCAATAGCTAGTAAACACATATTTGTTACATCTTCGTCCCCTTCTTGCCTAGTTTCTGCCAATAATCTTACTCCAGCACAATGTTCTGAACTGAATGAAGTCAAAGAACTATTCTCAACGATTTCTTATGAAACCAAAGGCTTAGGTCGTACCCATCTTATAAGTCATGTTATCGACACGGGCGATAATCTGCCTGTAAAACAGAAAACTTACCCCCAATCACATGTCAGAAGAGAACAACTTTGTACTGAAATTGATGCCATGTTAAAAATGGATGTAATCGAACCTGCCCGTAGCCCATGGCTAAATAATGTTTTTATTGTACCCAAAAAAGATGGTACTGGTCGATTTGTATTAGACCCTCGTAGATTAAATGACGTCACTAAGACCGACTGCTATAGACTTCCCAATATCAATCGCATATTAGATAACCTTCGTGATACCAAGTTTCTTACAAGTCTTGATTTAAGTCACGGTTTTTGGCAATTGCCCCTATCACTCGAAAGCCGTCCAAAAACTGCCTTTTTTGTGGAAGGTAGAGGACAATACCACTTTAAAGTCACCCCATTTGGACTGAAGAATATACCTGCTGAAATGCAAAGACTCATGGACAAACTCTTTTCTGATCTTGGTGATCATGTTTTCTGCTATCTGGATGATATCTTAATTTGTAGTCCTACATTTGAATCTCACATTGCCTCCTTGAAGACCGTATTTCAACGCTTAAATGAAGCCAATCTTACTATAAAGTTAAAGAAATCTGTTTTTTGTAAAGATTCATTAAAATATCTTGGTCACGTCATCAACCAAGACGGTATTACTACCGACCCCGAAAAAATAAATGTAATGTTAAATTATCCACGTCCCACTTCAACTAAGGAACTAAG
The DNA here is from genome assembly GCA_947579605.1 of Athripsodes cinereus. Lineage (NCBI taxonomy): Eukaryota > Metazoa > Arthropoda > Insecta > Trichoptera > Leptoceridae > Athripsodes > Athripsodes cinereus. Next base: position 38,370,294 of record OX388306.1, read on the forward strand.
AGGTTTCCTTGGAATGTGTTCTTACTATAGACGTTTTATCAAATCATTTTCTGCTATTGCCTCTCCTCTTTGCAAATTGACAAGTAAGAAATTTAATAAACAATTTTCTTGGAATAATGAAGCCGAACAATCTTTCATTGCTTTAAAATCTGCCATGATAACGGCCCCTGTATTGAAACCCCCTGACTATTCGCTACCTTATATACTTACTTGCGATGCTAGTGCAATAAGCATAGGTAGTTTCCTTTCACAAAAATCTCCTGATGGAACTGAGCATGCCATAGCTTATTTCTCCCGTAAACTTTCTGATACTGAACAACATTATTCCACTACTGACCGTGAATTACTTGCTGTCGTAGATTCTGTACATCACTTTCGTAGCTACTTAGAAGGTACTCATTTTACCCTTATGAGCGATCATGGATGTTTGAAATATCTAAAAACCATTTCTTCTCCCAGCGGACGTTTAGCCAGATGGGCTATGCGTCTATCACAATACAGCTTTGATTTTGTTTATAAGAAAGGTTGTGAAAACAAACTTGCTGATGGACTCAGTCGAATTCCTGTTTCTGCTTTCACTTTTCCTTCTGTTTATACCAATGTCTCCGATGCATGGTATCGTAAAGTCTACAAATCTTGTGAAGAAAGACCTCAAGACTGCCATAATTTCATGTTAGAGGATGGTCACCTCTATAGATACTGTAAAAATAAGAAACCTAATAATTCTTCCCCAGATTCTTCATTTTGGAGACTTGTTGTGCCTTCTGATCAACTTGAACCTTTAATTTCAGAATTTCATGATAACAATTGCCATCCTGGAGTTTTAAAGACTCATGCCTATCTCTCTCAAACTTTCTATTGCCGTGGTTTATTGTCCACCATTAAGGATTATGTAAAGCAGTGCCAAACATGTAAGGCATATAAACATAATAACCAAGCGCCTCATGGATTAATGAAAAACCCAAAACCCGTTACTAAACCTATGGAATCATTGAGTATTGACCTGGTAGGACCATTACCCATGTCATATAAGCGCAACGTGCATATCCTTACTGTTGTAGATATCTTTACCAAATATCTTTGGGCTTTTCCACTACGAAACTCTACAGCTAAAGAAATAATCAAATTACTCGAGGAACGAATTTTTCTTCCTTATTGTATTCCGCGGTGTGTTGTCTTGGACAACGGCCGACAGTTCGTTGCTAAAGAATTTAAATCATTTTTACATTCTTATGGTATCAATGACTTGTTTTATAATGCATATTATCACCCACAGAATAACCCCGTTGAAAGATACAATTCTACTCTTCTTACTGCTCTTTCTATATTGGTAGAAAATGATCAACGTTCTTGGTGTTCCAAGCTTCCAAAAATCTGTTCTTGTATTAATAGTACTGTAAATGTAACCACAGGTTACTCTCCCTATTTCCTTGTACATGGTACAGAATATGTTCCTCATGCCTCCTTCCATAGAACTGTCAATGCCTCTGATAGTGGTACCTTAGAAGCATTTGCCGAACAACGTCAACGTCGTTTATCAGAAATGAACGCCCTTTACGACGAAATTTCCTCCTCATTGACCAAGGCTTTCCATCGTAATGCCGATAGATATAACCTTCGTCGCAAAACTCTTCGTCTGGACATAGGTCAAATTGTCTGGAGAAGGTCATTTGTTCATAGCAACGCTGCGAATTATTTTTCAAAGAAATTGGCACCTCGTTTCATCAAGTCTCAGGTTCACCGAATCATATCCCCTAACGTATACGAGCTATGCGATGTAGATACTGGAGCAATGGGAAACTATCATGCTAAGGATATCATTAAGTTCTGAGTCCTAGGTATGTGTTTCTCAAAAATTTTGTTGTTATATTTCATTCTGAATGTAAATCCATCAAAATAAACTTGTAATTTTGATAATGTAAAGAATTTATGTAAAAATGTAATGTTTTCTTGGGCTGCAATTTTAATGAATAAAAAGAACTATGTCTATACATCACAGGTCAATGTTAATAGTGAATTTTGTATGTAATAACAATGTTAGACTCACAAAAGAAATTATATTTACAGTCATAGTAATGTCAAAGGAATTATCTTTCTTTCTTCTTTAAAGCAAAATAAATTATAATACTGTTAATAGTCAAAAATTTGGTATTTCTACTCTTAAAGTACTTGTAACTTTTGCAGCCCATGTTATTGTAAACTTTTAGTTAAGAAAACTCATAGAGGCTCTTCAAGGTTCCGCTTCTGTGAGAAATTTGAATTGTTCGAATCTTGTGGCGCCCTTAAATAATATTTTTTGTATGTTTGATCACCTTTTTTTTGTTTGCGCCCGTGGATGCCTGAAGTTGCCTTTATCATCTCATATGCTAGCCGTTTTCAGTAGCAACGTGTTCACAATAATCTGAACCCATCCACTGTCGCAGACAAAAGACATACAACATGTTAGTTTTAAAGAATTTTGTACTGTACAACTGATGTAATTTTGACCCTCCAGTATACGAAAGTATACGAATTCTTTTGTTGTTTTCCTTAAATTTTGTGTGAACTCTTGAATCACTGAGTTATGTGGTAACTGATGAATGACTTATGACAGATGATGAATGCAAGGTACGGAAGAATGAAGTATACATGAAAAAACGGCCGATAAAAGATGAAGTATGAAAATGCGTGAAAAGTTACCACTAATTCTCTTAGTTTGTCAAACCATTAATGTAAAATCTTAACTTGAGAATCAAGGTTGCATCAGTCAAATTATAATAAGTTTATTGTTATCAATCTTTAGTGTGCATGGTTTTCTAAATAAATTATATGGCAAGGTTTCTCACATGGTGTGAACCTGCTGGCCATTTTGCGGCAATTTTACTGTATGGAATGCGTACCCTTACAGTAATTTCTATTTGCCTAGTATGAATGTTAAGGAGTCATTGGATGATTCGCCATCTTCCATGTACATCTCCTGGGTTAGACTGATATAGAGATATGACTAACCGTCCTACCCTAATACAATCAGTTCTAACTCAAATTATATAGTTAATATCAATTTTTTAATGCCCGACAAGCTTATTGTCCAAGTGAGGTTTGAGGACGCTCAAACAAAGAAAATTCATACAGGTCGCTTAGAGAAGCTCTGCGCGATAGGTTTGGTACCTGATATTAACCATTTGCCTGTATGAAATTGGTGGGAAGTTTCCACAAAAGAAAAATGCTATAGGGTAAAGGATTACCGCCCTTATAATAGAGGTAGATCAGATATAATTGTAATGGATACCTCCTCTTGGAGTAAAGAAAAGTGTTTGTAAATTGTTGAAGGTTTTTATTGTATTATGTAAAAGAAATTAGTAATTTTGTTTGTCTTAAGCATGTAAAGGTTTACCTAGAAGTATGGCGAGAACATTGTCTACGATTCCGTATCCGCGACCTGTTCTGTCGGTGCATCTTCCTGGTCCCTTGCTTGCTTGAGACATGTCTATTTGTAAGGATTAGTTAAGAATTTGTTTCTAATGTCTGTTAGAAAAATTTGTATCTTTGTTTTGACACTCACAGTATTGTAAAACCTTTCTTATCTCTGACACTCACAGTATTGTAAAATCTTTCTTATCTTTGACACTCTTAGTTCTGTAGAATCCTTCTTGTTACTGACTTTGAAACTTTTCTTTTTTTTTTATTCATTTTTTTTCTTTAAAAGACAACTTGAGATGGTGTCATGGGACCCTTATAATTTAATATCCAAAAAATGGTACTTGTGTTGCCATCTATCGAAATCCTGTGAAAGCCCTGGCCCCTATCTAGAGAAATCGTAAATACCTTTTGCTATTATCATAAAAACAGATTCCTTCTTCTTGATCCTTTTCCGGGAGTCAGCCATTTTGGCCAGTCTCCTGCTATTCTTCTTACAATAGACATAGCAGGGGCTCGCTCCAAATAAAAATGTCTCTTCTCTTCTACAAAATACTGTGAGTGTCGCTATAATAATGTAATTCAGTATTAAAAACTGTGAATTGTTTTGTTTGGTGTAATAATAATCTGTGTAACCATATTCTTCGTCAATAAACTGATCATACAACATCATGCTAGTGTTTCCTTAGCACAACCACCACAATAAATTTACCCAACGATAAACCCTGAGAGAGTCACTGAAATCTGCCGACTATGGGAGAAATGTTACAGTTTGAATGTTACAATATACAATGCACTAAACACATGTACATACAAAACCTAGACCCAGAACAATTAGAAAAAGGTAAGTTTTCATTTTGCCCTTTTTTTGCATCGGTAATCGAGCCCGGGACCGAGTGGCTCAAAGGCAAGAGCGTTTCCTCCGCGCTACACCGTTTATTCATAATATTATGTACATACCTACATAATAGGTCAAAAGAGCGCTGTTTTTTATTATTCACAAAATGAATTCTTTTGTATAACAAATCGTTTCTAAAACGACTAGATTAGCAGAAGAAATATAATCCTAAATTCTCCTGTCCACAATGTATTGAAGTTATTTAATCATTTGAATGTTCCTTAACTTTTTCTTTTCTAGGTGAGATCTCTTTGGACAAAAATTGCTATAGTCTCAATGCAGAGTGATATTTTTAAGATTATAATAATAAGGAAATAACGAATGAATAACATGATATTTTAGAAGATATTTAAGAGTTAGTTTAGGGTTAACCCTAAGGGCATGTTGAAATATTGGACCAAAAATACACTATGGGTATGGCCTATTCATTACACTAAAAACATTTTACGAGTACAATAAATTATGTTTCATAATATACAAAATAAAAATATATACATTTTTATTACCAACAGAAGAAATAATAAGTATTGTTGTTCCGTTTGAATTATTTATTAACATAAATTTTATTTTTTGTCTCGGGACATGCATTAAGATTTATGAATAAAGTTTGTTGACCGCAAGATAAATAATTCTTAGCGCTCTAATTCATTATATTATTATTATCAATTATTATATCATTAAATTATTTATAGTTATGTACCTATATAGTGAGATGGAATGGGAAGAGGAGACAATTCTGGAGAGACCAAGTGGATAGGATGGCTGAAAACAGGATCGCCCACATTGCTGCAATGAAGACACCAGCTGGCTCACGTTCACGAGGAAGGCCACCAAAAACATGGAAGGATAGCTGGTCCTCGGTGGCACAAGAGGGAATTACTTTCGAAGCAACAGATCAATGATCTACTACACGAAGAAAAAGAATAAGTATACTTGTACAATTTGTAAAGCACCGTTTACTCATAACTTGACCTCAAGGGCGCAGTATTGAGCGTCTATCGGCCAAAATTCCCAATAAAAAAATGTGTTTTCAGCTTCCTTCTGTAGCCCTCTCCATTCGCTTTCTTTCGCAGACCCAGAGATGGTTTATTTCAGCTTGTGTGACCCGAAATCCACACATAAATATTTGAGTCGGTTCGTATGTGCGTATGTCCTCAATGGACTCTGAAATAAGGAAAGACAGAAGTAAAATAATACACTCTATACGAGGTCTCATCTCCTGGGCAGGTTTAAGGCTAAAAACATTTTAAATATCTTATGTATTGATAAAGATATTACAATTTTAATGAGATTCCCATACATTCGCTTGACAAAATTGCCAAGCGAATGTATGAAAATCCAATATTTATAGTCAAACATTTTTCATTGTATTGAATTAATTTCAAAATGGATGTAACAATAAATAAAACAATACTGAAACTAAATAATTAGGGACTGTTTACATAATGAAACATTGTGATTGCTAATGACAAAAAATCCTGAATTATGAGAATAAAAATTGCATATTTTTGACATTTTGAGCTATTTTCATAATGGAGGATATTATGAGACCATAGAAATCCATACTGTAGAATAAGAATAGTATTATGTAAAAAATCCATAAACAATGTTAATTGATTTTTTGTATAAATAAATACAAAAGTACCTACCTCGGTACTAGCCATAAGAACCTATTTATTTTCGCCTAATATTTTTCTTTACTTTTCATGGCAAATCACTTGAAGATTTATGTAGGTACTACAAACTAAAAATACCAATTTTAACCCATGTATTTGCACGGTTTCTGTTTATTTAAACCCGAGCAATGCCGGGTTACAAAAGCTTGTACTTAATATTCTAATGTGATTAAATAAAAAAAATGTCATTTTACAACTTTCGACAAGTAATAATGATCAAAATAATAATCTGCTCAATCGCTTCGTTTGAAAATGTATACGTTTTATAAACATAAATAATATATTTTTCATCTATAGACACTTTTCAATGCAAGATAAACTTTTAAATAATCATAATTATGTATCTTTTAAAACAGCTTTGCATACTAGATAAAGCTTTTAAATAATTTATGAATATATCCATAAACTTTGTCCTGAATCAGAAGGGTTGATTGACATGAAGGTCAGGTCAATTGACGAGTTTAGGATGTATATTTCAGGCTTAAAGGTAAATAGCCTTTTTATGATAATAAATACTAGAGGTGGATGAAAGGGATGATTCTAAGGGATGAATAAAAGCCTTCCGGTACTAATAATAATTATTATTACGATAAAAGAAGATTTTGAAAGGTATTCCATCAATGTAATCATTGCTTTTATTCATGATAAAAATTAATGGTGAAATCAGAAATAACGAAATAAAATAATCCTTAGGTTCAGAAAACTTATAAAACGAGAATATTTTTATATGAATCTTACATCAACCAAAACAAAAGTGAAATAAACATATTAAGTAATAGTATTATGAAATAATTCCACTTGATTTTGTTTAACATTTGCAAGCAAGTTTTTAAGTGCTTTTACTCTCATTGTCAGGCAAATGCACAAGAAGTGAAAATTCAAATAAAAGCTCTCAAAAGCTGACTTGCAAATACAATAAATTCAAGTAGTGTAACTGAAGAATGAATTATTATTAAAATAAAATTTATATCGTTAACTTCCGGTTAATAAATTTGATAGTACCTACAATAAATTATTCATTAAGTTGAAATTTTTTACCGACCGTTCTTGGTGGAAGTTCATATAAAATAAGAATAAATAAAGTACTTATAAAATGTGAATTAAATGATCGTGAGCCAGCTTTCAAGAGCTTCCGCTCTCGTCATCAGGCTAGCGTTTACTCAATTATTAGCGACCAATAAAATTACACTGGAAATAGGGAATGCAATCTCGATCTCGCGAGATCTCGATTCTTGCGAGATCTCGAGTAATATTTCGAGATTTAACCTCGAAGCTAGGTAATCTCGTTTTTCAAATATCGTTCGAGATCTCGAGCAAATCGATCGAGATCACAATCTAGATCGAGATTGACCGCGAATGAAAAATGCACGTGTTAATCGATGCGCAACAGCGCGCTGACTGATCTGAGCTATTACTATTAAAACATTACATAGTTAAACAAGTGAAATATGTCTAAGAACAACTCAAGCCAAGTGTATATGGACGTAACTACAAGTAAATTGACGGTATGGCGTTACTTAAAAAAATCTGCGGATGGATTGACTGCTAAATGCAAGTTGTTCAGTGTTATTTGTAAATGTTCAAAAGGTTCACCAACAGGCTTAAATATACACATAAAGTCCATTCATAAAATTGACACCAAACATTTGAACGTGAGCCGAAATTTCTCAGCTGCCAGATATATTGCTACATATATTATTAGGTGCCGATTAGTTGATGACACCTTTAGCACACTATGCTTCCAGAGAAGTTATTTACAAAACAATAACATTTAATTCTTTTTGTTATACCTCTTCTAATGTGCCTATTACATTCTCCAAATGTCAGTGCACTAAATGATGTAGTTTGCTGAGTTTGTAAAGTGTAAACGCAAATCTGCCTTTACAAACTCAGCATGCTGAGACATTAGTGCACAAAAATTTGGAGAATGTAATGGAGCCTCAACTCTTACCTTTTCTTTATTAAATGTTTTTTTTTATCGATTATTATTGTGTTTAATTTACAAAATTATCACACAGGTAGGTATTTTTTATTTAATTTAACATTAATTTTTGAACAAATAATAAGGTATTTTAAAAAGTAGTCTAATCTTGATTAAATCGAGATCTCGCGAAATCTCGTCTAATTATTTGACGAGATCTCGAATGACTCAATCTCGAATTCAAATTTTGAGACGAGATTTCGATTAGTCAATCTCGAGTCGAGATTGCATTCCCTAACTGGAAATACTCAATAAATATTTTACTACTAATGAATTCTTGATTATATTTGGAATAATTTTAAATAAAATCTACCAAGTTTCCATAACATTAATCGCCCGGAATTTTTAACTACATTCTTATCATCACTTAAACAAATACTCCTGAAAAGACCTGACTTTGTTTCTCCCTAAGGAAAGCTGAACCATCCTAACAAAAACATCTAAAACCTCATCTAGTTATGTTCGTTAGGTAGTTTTTTTTTTTTACAATGCTGACAAGTTCTGTATACAAAATGTTAGGTCGTTAGATGAACAGGTTCATTGACAACAGTGTAATCTAAACATCGCTCATGTTATTCATTTTGTTCGTCTCCAGAGAACATTTAAAGAGTAGGTACTATTATCTGCAGTGTATAAATAGCTTAGTGTGAAAAATCTATTCAAAATTTTATCGTGCATGGTAAATAGTTTATTTTAAGAATAATCAGTGAATGAAGACCACTTAGTAATAAATTTATTTATTTCACTTCATAAATGGCAAAGCATTTTACTATTTAGATTAACAAACATTAATTCAAAAATTACATATAAAATAAACGAACTACACCAACAAAATATATAATAAATATATCACTTTAAAAGTAATGGTGAATTTATTACTGGTTTAATTTCTGCCAGATGACTAACGTTGTTTCAATTCAACTGATAACTGAAAATTGTTCTCAAAAATTTCAGAACCTAGCCAGAAACAGAACCTCGATGGAGCATTTGTCAAATAAGATAGTCGTTGTAATACGTGGTCGGTCAGTTAAGTTGAATAGAGGTTAGATAATAAATATTAACCAATCGTTTATAACCAGGTTTTACAATTTTAACTGATAGCGTTTGATACCTTATAGCGTTGGGTACGATTGTTAATTTAATAAAGACGATTATTTATTAAATTTATTTTGTTTGTTAGTACTTCTCAAATCCAAATAATTTCTCCATTCCACATCTCTTTCACTATTTGTTCAATTTGAAATAAGTAACTTAATATATCTACACAAATACCTATTATTCATATTTTTGTGTTGATACGGTATATGTGTTCGAATTTTACAGGGTTGTTTGTAAGTTCTGAATTATTCAATTATATTCAATAACATGCCACGAATTTTTCATTGCAATTCTTGAATATGCAAGATTATTTCTTTATTATTACTGTTGTCTTTTTTAATCGACTTTTATTTTTCTACAACACCTAGACCTATGACTTAGCTCGTATTACAGTTAATACTGAAGCAACATCGTATGATAATATTTATTTCATAATTGTTTTCTAGTTTTTATTTTCTAAATTCATTTTTATTATACTCAAATGACAACCTCATGGGCTTATTGCAATATTACAATTTGTAAAATTATGTGTACACTTAAAATACACTGAGAAAAATACTGACGAAATTTCACAACGAATCATTGGTACGTTTTCGTACTTATGAATTGTTTGTACTATCTCTGGTCCTTATCTGATAGTACGTACCGATGAGTCGTTGTGAGTATTTTTCTCAGTGTAAGGTAATGCAATAGTGTATTTTTGAATAAACATAAAAATATTTTACTATAAGAGTATAATAATTGTTCTCAACGCGATGTGATGAATCGAATAAAGTGTTAGCAAATTTCCTTAATAGATATATTATATACTAAACAATATGCATTTCGTGAAAAATACTTAGCACTTCAACGCTACCGAGAGAATTCAAAATACATTAATATACAGCGCGCTGAAGGAAATTATCTACACTCCTGAAAATCGTAACAGAGATAAAGAGAATGCAGCAATGTTAATATTTGCGGCATGGATAAATGCAGGTGAATTTCGTTATTATTATTTATCAGCTGCAATTCTTGAACAAATCTTATTTGCATCTTGCCCCTACAAGTTTTCTTATAATTATGTAGTATTTTATACTTTTCAAGTCTTCGTGTATCCTGAAGTCCTGTAAAAGGCGGGTGTTTAAAAAAAAATATGACTTTTACATCTTCAATGCAGCTATTTATTAATTATAAAGTAAGTAGGTAATATAGTTGTGTAGGGGTATATTTTTTATATTAATTTTATTCAAGTAGGTACCTACTTTTGTTTTATATTATGTCCTACTTTTTGTGTTTAATATTATGTCGTATGCATTTTAATTGACCTAATCTCACTTGATCGATAAACTCGATTGATCTAAAATCAAAACATGCTAATCAAACGCTTTCCACATTCTTAAGTATAATAATATTGTGTTCTATTTGGTGTTTTTTTTTTTTAAATATAATTACTGTTTAAATTTTAAATCTGTTTCTATTTCTGGTGTTTTGTATAATACCTTTACACAGGACTTTTGCTCATGAGGTACAATACCTATTTGTATGTATTATTAATAACAATGTATGTATTAATTGATTGCTGGTATTGTATATAATAGTATGAAATAAATAAAATGAAATGAAATAAATATATAAACATTATTCAGGTTTACTAGAAGACAATATGTAGGTACGTCTTTTGTACAAATTCATTATGACAATAAAGTGTTTATTATTATTAGATATATGTCCAGAAGAAACATCATTTATAAAAGCAAATAAATTGATGTGTTACATTTATGTGTAGATTCATAATAGTATCTAATATAAATATATATAAATCCAATTCTGCTCAATATTACTATATTATTATCTATTAATAGGTACTGTTCTAGTTGTATGTGTTCGCCATAGAACAGCTCTCATCAATCAATGTTACAAAGAATTATTAATGACAGTTCATTACTCGTCTTAGCCCCGATATCTTTGTGGCTACGATAATTAATACCAAATGCTTACAATATCTATGTAATATAATAAAATCATCAAGAATAGACTAGGGACAATTCTGAATCTTGATGAACTAACTAAACTAACTAATTATAGTTGACTGATATTAGTCATTATAGTACAAATTCGTATTCAGTATTAGCTACGAACTATAAACAACTATAAACTCGATAACCACCAAGGGCAAACGGTAAAATCTAAGGGACAAACAAATATTAGTCGGTGATGCCGCAATATTTGCCGGTGATGCCGCAAAATTTTTCACGTTCCGATTTACACTTCTGGCAACAATTTAATAGTTGTTGTCGCGCGTGAAAATTGTGAAATGTCAGATTTGCCGGTATATATTGACGTTCGCATTTGCGTCGGTGGTGGTATATTTTTACAATTTATACATGCTAAGAGTTGCGAGGACCCTAAAAATAAACATTTTTTACTCTTAATTGAAAAAACAACTTTAAACTTCCAAAATATAGCAATATTCTGCGGCAAAATGACAGCAACTAATAATATTCGCACATTAAAACCCACGTTACACCTTATTACTAAAAAAACCCACGTTTATTACCTATTTGACCCTCAAAATTAGCTACTTAAACTAGTTTTAGAACTAGAACTAGCTAACTAAATTAGTTTTAGTACGGAAAACTGTGAATACGAATTTGAACTAAATATTATGACTCAACTATCTCCTTACACTTAGTTAGTGCAACTAAACTATTTTATGATTCAGAATTGGCCATAATATATAGAGATGTAGCATATAATAATATCCGATATTCGATTTAATTTTTTTATTTTTTAATTACCTATACCGAATACATACATATTCGGTGGAACTTCCGATGATCCTTATATTTTACGAAACATGTCGACGGTCCAGGGGGGCTAAAAAGGACACTTTATATGAATCATAATAGGAATTGTAAAATGATTAAACGGTACCATTTCACCAAATATTAATTTAAGAGGAATTGCTCAATGTGGCCATTTCAGGCCCCCAGTTGTCTCTTCTACATTACAGAGACTACAGATTTTAGCTGAATGCACTGGAACACAGTTTCGGTGCACTTATAACTTATCCGGTTGCAAGATTCTAAATCGGAAAGCTGATCCGGTATCCGATATTCGTTTCATCTAATTTCGTCACTAATCAAGATTCTGATAATAAATACATCCATTTTATATTTTTCTAATGATGGATTCTTACGATATTTGAAAATCAGATTCAAAATCTATTGAAATAATATATTATTTCACCATAAAAATTCCTTATTTCTTGGAGGTCATGTCCCAATTATTATTAGACACACAAAACGAAAACAAAAAAAATATCTATAACTGAAAAACTTTTATTGGTATTTGATATAAATAGTATTTGTAAAAGATTACGATGTATAGGTGGTATGTTGTAGTAGAATAAAATATTTTGTACCTAGGTCCACACTTATAACTGTATACAAGTCTTTGGCAGAATCGTTGATTAGATATGGTATTAGTAGTTGGGGCAATTGCACTAATACTAATTTGAAAAGAGTAATGTTCGCACAGAAATCGATCTTAAGACTTTTAGTAAATGAGCAAATTTGTAACGCGGCGCGAAATGATATTTCTTTGTACTTTAAAAAGTTAAATGTGTTATCTGCTAAAGGCTTGTTCTGGCAGAGAATTGTTCTTGACCAGTTTTCGAAAACTGAGTATAAAGATAAACCGCGTCATTTGCATCACACTAGATTTAAATTTAATGAAGGATATGTAGTGCCAAAATTCAATAATAAGTACGGAAAAAGAACATTGGAGTATAACGTGCCAAAAATACTTAATATGATGCCGGCATCTATAAAGAAATGCAAGAGTAAAAACATTGCAAAAAAATTAGTCAAGGATTGGTTGATAAAGTGTGGATTTATTTATAACTAGTAATTAATTGTTTAATTGTAAGTTGTATAGATTGATATAATTTTTTTTTTCGTTATGTAGTTATATTTTGAACCTGTAAGAGAACACGCCGACAAATCATTTTTGATTTGGCGTGACTCGTAAATTGTATTTGTTTTTCTTTTATATTGTATATTATATTTGTTACCAATAAATAAAAAAAAAAAAAAAAATAGTAAATTATTTTTTGATCTTGAGTCATTCTTAATGAATTACTCATAGATTCGATTTCGAAAAACATGCATAATAAATTAAACGCGCGACCGTCGCTTTCAAGGCAAGTTAATGAACCACAAGACTATTCTTTTTGAAATAGGCATAAACTAGGTAGGTATGTGTACATGGTAGATACACGTCGTATGTGAGCTTCTTTTATGAATGAGCGATATTTATGAATCGACACTAGGCTGGTAAAAAATACTCTTTAAGCCCTGGACAATAATTCTAATTTCCTGTATCATGCTTATCACATGTCTTGGTTTTTTTTTTATTAATAAAAATAATTAATTTTTTTTATAATAATTATCTATTATATCCTCAAAATTGAGCTGAGCTTTTTTATCCTAAATAATATAAAAAACTTTAAATGAGAGTAAATTTATTGAAATTGTTTATTGTTTTTATTATTATTATTATTTATTCAATAATAAAACAACAATATAACAATATTATATAGTAGATAAATATTATATTAGAATGCAATGGTATTTTTTTTTGTAATTTCCTCAGTCAGTAGTTGAGCCACTGGTATGAAAGGAAACAGTTTTTTAAACATATAGGAAATTTTGGTCAAGTTACAGGTTTATTGTTGTTAATCGTCCTTAGACCAAAGTTTCTGGTACTTGGACTCGTCAATTTACAGAAGACAGGATCATACAATAGATTATAGTATTCAATACAAATTCCATCATCAATCATCATAGATCAAATAAAAACAAAAAACATCAGGAAATTAAACATCAGGAAATTATTTCCATGCTGAAATGAATGTATATGGTTTAATTCAGCATTTCGTCGACACAGCAAAATGCTTTTTCAACGAGGTACAACTTCACTACTACTCGAAATTTTTCCTCATCCTTCACGGACTTTATTTTTTCAGGCAACTTGTTAAACAGGCGCACACTGAGACAGACAAAGCTTTTGGACAATTTTGCCAACCTGTGCTCTATAGGTTGGATACTTCTTTTTGAGCGAGTGCCGTAACCATGATATTCCAAGTTGAGAGGGGTGTTGGGCATATTTTTACGTGCGTATAGCAAGCATTCGTAGATGTAAATGCCAGGGAGCGTGAGTATGCCAAGTTCCTTAAAGTGTTCCTTGCACGACTCTCTTGGCCCCATCTCTTTTAATCCCCTAATTGCACGCTTTTGAAAATTGAAAATTCTGCTCCAATCAGCCCCCCTGCCCCAGAATAATACTCCGTACGACGTAATGCTCTGGAAGTAGGCAAAATATACTGATTTGGCTGCCACCTCGCCACAAGTATCCTTAATTTTTTTTAAAGCGTTAACTGCTGAACAAAGCTTCCCAGATATTGTCTCAATGTGCGGTGTCCACTGTAGCCTTGAGTCAATCATTACGCCGAGGAATTTTATATCATTTACTTCTTCCAGCTTGCGCTGGGAGAGACCAGACATGACTGGTTTATTATCTACGTTTCTTTTCAAGGAAAAATGAATTGCAACGTAGATAATAATCCAGTCATGTCTGGTCTCTCCCAGCGCAAGCTGGAAGTAGTATATGATATAAAATTCCTCGGCGTAATGATTGACTCAAGGCTATATAAAGCATCGTCGGTAGGATAATCATAAATTAATAATTTAAAGCATAATATAATATAATATTAGCTTTCCTAAGATTGATATTAAATGATAATCTGGCAGCCTTCCAATAATGGAAATAATAAAATGATGGAGCTTCCTAAAGATTTCAGAGCTTTTTTATCCTTTGTGAATGGATTCTGACAGTCATTCTTGTCAACCCACGCGAATTTATTTTCAGATTATGTAAATACCTTATCATTAAAAGTTTATTTAGGAAAAAAATCTTCGTAGTCTTCTATAAATAAACAGTTAGGTACGTATTAAGTAAATTGATCCTGAGATGGAACTCGCTTTTTTACTCATTTATCCTTTTCTACACATAAATGACTTTCTGTTTGTCTTTTCTTCTCCACTGATAGCTATAGGCCTCTTCAAAACCTTTCCATTTTCTTCCATTCTGAGAACGAACCTTCGACTTCTTTCCTTCTTTTGACCACTTGGACAATATTATCCGCTCATATTTTTTGTAATAACCATGTAAATCGTTCCCTCCATGCCATAACAGTCAGCTCATTGCTGAATTGTAAAAATGTCAGTTGTCTTGAAAACTTAAACTTATTCAAACGACCGCCTTTTACGAGAAACTCGAAATTTTATAGAAAAAATTTGGAGACCTATTCTTTACCCGTGACTAAACGGAAATTATTGAAGAGTTTAAACATAATTATTAATCATTTACCTGTTTCCATAATCGAACTATTATTAAAATATGGCCTACTACAGTCTCATTAGACAGCACATATATTAAAATATTGCTTTAATAAACTTCAAACTGAAGTTTGCTGGTTAATATCAAGTTTCATTGAACAACGATATCTCGTCAAAGATTTTGAAATGATTAGGTACGAGAGGAGAAACTATTGAGAACTATTTAATTATTTATATATGGGAAGAAACAAACGAAATAATAGCAAAAGCCATATCAGAATCCGTTCAGAAAAACTGTCCTCATACGAAAAGTCCAAACAAGTTGAGCAAACATACCTTGGATCTTATGCAACTGAGAAGGGATTCAAAACTCAACATAAACATAAACTTACATGATTGGAGAAAATTGAATCGAGAAATCTCAAAGAGCATTCGAAGAGACGTGAGAACATTCAATGATGCAAACATTAAACACACAATAGAGAAGAACAAAAGTTTAAAGGTTCTCAAGAGAAGTATGACAAAAGGAAAGGCTGAGATATCAAAATTAACGGACAAACAAGGGAACACCACATCAGACTCTGACCAAATATTGAAAATCGCAGAAGAATTCTATAGAGAGTTATATGCTCGCACCAGCGAAAATATACAATGTCCAGAAGAAATCAATCCCCACACCGGTGTCATTAATCAGGGCTCGGAAGATATCCCAGAAATTACAACTGAGGAAATTGAATATGCTGCCAGTCAAATGAAAAATAACAAAGTTCCAGGAGAGGATGGCATCGTCATTGAGAGTATAAAAGTAGGTGGTAAAGTCCTCCACGAAAAACTGAAGATAGTCTACAATATGTGCTTGACAGACGGCATTACACCGAAAGCCTGGAACAACGTACAAATGATACTGCTGCACAAAAAGGGAGACAAAGCTGATGTAGGAAACTATAGACCCATAAGCCTGCTATCTCACCTGTACAAATTGTTCATGCGAATAATTACAAACAGGTTAGAGAATAAATTAGATTTTTATCAACCATGTGAACAGGCTGGTTTCCGGTCAGGCTTCGGCACGAACGATCATCTTTTGACCTTGAAAATATTAATTGAAAAGACGGTGGAATATAACAGACCTCTAGTACTTATATTTGTAGATTTCCAAAAGGCCTTCGATACCATAAACAAAGATGCCATATTAGCTGCGTTGCATCAATGTCGTATAGATTACAGATACACAAAACTCCTGAACTTCATCTATGACAATACATCAGCCAGTGTAAAACTCCACAAAAACACCAAACAGTTCCCCATTGAAAAAGGTGTAAGGCAAGGAGATACAATATCTCCAAAGCTGTTCACTGCTGTATTAGAATACGCATTCAAAAATCTAGACTGGGAAGAAAAGGGTATCAAAGTGGATGGAGTCAAACTGAGTAATCTAAGATTTGCAGACGATATCGTTTTGATTTCGGAAGATATAAACGAGGCACGCGAAATGCTAACGGAGCTCATGCAAGAGACCAGAAAAGTTGGACTCCTTATCAATACATCCAAGACAAAAGTGATGACAAATCTGGTCCTTGGAGGTACGGTAGACATTGACAACCAGGTAATCGAAGAAGTCAGTGAATATAAATATCTCGGTCACAACATGGTACTGTCTCGAGATAACCAAACCACGGAGCTTCAGAGGAGAATCGGTCTTGGATGGGCAGCCTATGGAAATCTGAAGAAGTTTTTCACTAGCAACATTCCCCAAAGCCTAAAACGCAAAATGTACGACCAATGCGTGCTACCAGTACTAACCTACGGGGCAGAAACGTTAACTTTGACCAAGTCGACTGTCAGAAAACTTCGTGTGGCACAAAGAAAGCATGAAAGAGCGATGCTACAAATAAGACTCTCTGACCGTATAAGAAATACAGAAATACGCAGAAGATCGGGAGTTACTGACGTTGTCGAGAGAGTGGCAAAGTTGAAGTGGTCATGGGCAGGACATGTTGCTAGACTACAGGATCAAAGATGGACAAAACGGGTGGTGGAATGGAGACCTCGTGAAGATAAAAGAAGTAGAGGAAGACCTCCTACACGATGGTCTGATGACATCAAAAGAATCGCTGGTGACTGGTTGCAAAGAGCCCAGGATAGAGATGCCTGGAGAATTATGGGGGAGGCCTATGTCCAGCAGTGGACGGAAATGGCTGCATAGGTAAGGTAAGGTAAGTATATGGGAAAATTCAATGATAATTTTATTTATATCCTAAATAATCTGATAAAATAATTTTATTTATATCATAAATAATCTGATAAAATAATTTTATTTATAGGTATAATAAATAAAATTATAGCGTCTGTCACAAGTGTATTATTTTTGACATCATAAAAATAAATTTTATTAAGACATGATATGATTGTTAAAAATACATATCAAATTAGAATTAGAGTTTTAAATTTGAATCGATTGAGCAAAAAAGTAATTAACCACATCACAGTTAGGTATTTTGTTATATCGGTTTTAGAAAATAATGATGTTCCCCCACCACAACGTCTCAGTTCTAGACGATCATTTTAAAACTCCTCATCCTCACTGATGGGCCCTGCTCCCTCTGAACGCCTACGTAGGTAGGCGGAGGATTTGCAAATAAGCGAACCTTTCCTAGCCCAAGAACACCTTGCTGCAGGAGGTGATCTAGACTATGGGACATGGAAAACCCTAAATCGACTGAGATATGGTGTGGGAAACTGCCGCGACAATAGAGAACGATGGGGCTTTCTACAGGACGAATCCGGAGCATGTGACTGTGGTGCAGCACAGACTATGCCACACTTGTTGGAGTGTCCATTGTGCCCTGTCACTTGCACTATGGAGGATATTTTCGACGCATCTCCACCTGCTGTGCGTCTTGCACAGTACTGGAGATCAGTTTGATTGGTTTTTTTTTCAGGGTTTCGACACGATAAATAAATAAATAAATTAATTAATAATGATGTTAACTCTACTGAATCCATAATATTCACTCAGTGTTGGATATCTTGCCTGAAAAAGAAAGAAAGAACTCTACCAATTTAAACTGATCTCATCATTCCCGAAAATCAACTGTAAGATTCTGTCAAGCAGTCTCAGAAAACTGGGAGTAGATAACAGTCTCATAATGTGATATGCAGAATGATGTCCTTCTAATATCTATCGAAAGCTGTTCTTCTTATATTCATGGATATAAGAAGAACAGCTTTCGGATCTTTAGACACTTATGTAAATATAAATAAAATTAACAAAACGCTGATTCAAATATGTTTATTATTAATATTCAAATTGGACTTGTTTCTTATAGAAATATATTTTTTTAAAAAAAAGTGTTAAAGTTGCTGTTTCGAAGGTTTTCCAATAACAAATTGAAAGTCTGAAAGAAGTTTCAGACACGGAAGGCTGAAAGCGATAGAAAGATTTTACACGGCAGATAAAAAGTTTGTGAAGCTTCCAGCTTCTCGTGTAGTTATTTTCAAAGTCTTGAAAGTATTCCATGCTTGCTAAGTTGTAAAATAAGCACTTCTTAACTTATTTGGACATCGTATACCTATAATATGTACTATTGAACAATCTAAATGTTCAACTGTGTTCCAGATAAAATTTTTAGAAAATTTCCAATAAATAAAGTGCTCAAGTATTCACCAATTGTATGTGTAAAGTGCTACATGTGTTGTAAAAGTCTTAAAGATAGATTGCGTAATAATGTCATAAGAGAAGAGTGGCGAATGAAATCTACGTAAAGCTACGGTGGTTTGACCAATTGATACAATGTACAATTGATACAATGTACAATGTACAGAAAGACTATGAAAGTTTACATGACTGAGAGGAATGGTGCTCGAAGTCGTAGCCGACAGAGAATCAAATGAGTTAGTTGAAAGACATCGCATTCTAGCGATAAACTCGCCCTCTATACAATGAATTGTATAACTTATATTTTCATGATACCTACATACTTTGTAATGATTTGAAATATTGCAACGAAAATAATTGTAATCAAGAATATGTGTGCATAAATGTGCATAAATACCTATAAATCAAAAATAGTCAGAATAAGGATGACTGGTGGATAAATATCCAATTTTCAGTAAAAAAGAGTCCAAGATTTGATACTTTTCCTACCGGCCTACTTTGCTGCACAATACAAGAATCAATAAAAATTTGTCTCTTATTTTTATATTTTGTTCTAATGAATAATTGGTCTCATAAGGTAGAAAAAAATGAAATAAAGCAGTTATTATCTATGGTAAATGGTAATGCAATGTAAAATAAAGTTCTAAGAAACATTACTCGCTGTCTTCTGGCTATTTAGAGGCGTGCTGGATTTATAAATTATACCCACATTCGTCACTAAAAAAAATTAGGAACTTTATTTAATACAACTGTAAAATTATGTAAACATGTATTGTTGTTCTGGGAAGAAGATTATTTTTATTCAATTAACATATTCTCTTCTATTCCCTCACGCCGCATCCCAAGTGGAATAGGCAGAGAGAACAGAACGCCGTATAGATCTGATCCTACATACTTCTTTCACCTCCTCTATATTCATGCAACCTCTCATCTACGATTTCTCTTACTCAACACATGGCCTTTCTTGATCTATATGATTAAGCCACGTAGTTCTTGAACGCCCGTGCTTTCTCACACCCTTTCTTCAGACAATACCAAACACTTGACTTGACCAAACCATTTCCATTTATACACACGCATTCTATCTACAACACTCTACTTGCGTCAGCTCATTTTCCTAATATCCTCATTACTCACTCTATCCCGCAACGTTTTACCAATCATTCTCAGCGATCGCATCTACAATAAATATAAATGTTTATTAAATACCAATAGATAAGTACCTATGTCAGTTCAAAAACTTTATTTTTTCAGAAGCCTAAGAATGAAAGATAAATCAGTTGATTAATGTAAATCCTTTCAAATGATTATCTAGAACGTGTATGCAAATTTCTCTTTGCGAAGTATATCTGCGGAACAAATTGTTTCTCTGTACGTGACTTGCAAATCAAGCGAAAGTATTCGCGAAATAAGCTGAAAATTCAAAGGTTTTCTCGTAATAAAATTATAATGTTCAAAGGTTGTATTGGAAGAACTATAGATACGAATATTTACATACGTGAGAATATTAATTTATTTACTCATTTAAACAAGGCATCGCTTTTTACACAAAGTTCTAGTGTTTGAAAGAGAGAATGAAAAAACGATTTGCGAGATCAAAGTTGGTGACGAATGTTTGGAGCAAGTAAGTGGGTATGTATATTTGGGAAGTACATATGTTTGCGAGGGATGGAAGATGCGATAGGGACATTGAAAGAAGGAAAGTGGCCGGTGCTAGAGTGAACGGTGCACTTCGACCCATTGTCAGCAATGGCAATGTGTCGAACATGGCTAAAATGCTGGTGCACAATACCATTCTGGTACCGTCACTTACGTATGCAAGCGAGACATGGACGTGGCTGAAGAAGGACGAAAGTGGAATAAATGCAGTGGAGATGCGATCGTTGAGAAGAATGGTTGGTAAAACGCTGCGTGATAGAGTGAAGAATGAGGGTATTAGAAGAATGAGCGGATGCAAGAAGAGTGTTGTGGACAGAATGCGCGTGAATAAACTACGGTGGTTTGGACACGTCGAACGAATGAACGAAGTAAGAATGACAAAGAGGATATACTTGTCTGAAAGAAAAGGTGTGAGGAAGCGCGGACGTCCGAGAACCACGTGGCTTGATCACGTGGATCAAATTCTCAAGGACGGCCGCGTGTTGAGTAAGAGGAATCGACGTGCGTGTATGAGAAACTGTATGAATGTGGAGGAAGCGAAGGAAGTGTGTAAAGATAGATCTGTGTGGCGTTCCGTTCTCTCTGCCTACCCCACTTGGGATACGGCGTGAGGGTATAGTATAGTATAGTATAGTATAGTATAGTATAGTATAGTATAGTATCGCATTTTACACGATGAAAAAAGAATAGTAACAATTACAACAATTTGACAGACGAAGACAATTTAATTTATTTACAGTTTAGTTTTATGCAAATAAATTAATGAAAAAAGATATACATAATATAAAATGTATTTTTGAATAAAACTTTATATGTAAATACAAAAAAAATATTAAAAGTCTGATGTAGGTACTATTATAATGGCGAACTTTCACAAAATACTACTATACTATACTATACCCTCACGCCGTGTCCCAAGTGGGGTAGGCAGAGAGAACGGAACGCCAAACAGATCTATCTTTACACACTTCCTTCGCTTCCTCCACATTCATACAGTTCCTCATACACGCACGTCGGTTCCTCTTACAAAATAAAATTAAGCCCGAAAATAGTACAGAAAATTAGAAAAAATATCGTGGTTTTTATATTTATAAATGTGCATTTTAAAGACTTTTATCACCATTTGAAGAAGCAATTTTCGAAAAAGGTCCACTCGTGGCGGAGCACTGTTTGACGTCATCAGCCGCTACAAGCAGTACTAAGAGTGAAATGTGTGCCAACAACATAGCACCTAGCGACGTCACAACGTGATAATTCAATAAATTACAGAAAATATGGATTTTTAAAATGAAAACAATGTATGAAAAGTTTTATTTTATCGTTTCTTATTTTAGTGATCTGCGTATATTTATTAATATAAATTGATAAAATTTATTCATATTCCTCACACACGCATGTTCCCCGTTAAGATATTTATAATCAGAAGCAAAAATATATTGTCAAGTATGATTTAATAGTCAAGAAATATGTAAAATAGAATATTTCTTAATTTATCCTTGTTTTGGTCCAAAAATTTCACAATTGGATTAATTGAATACAAGATAGAAGTTAGTTAATCCGCTGGCTACCCCATTTGTACGATATATAGTGATAGTATAATAGTTCTAGTTTAAGTATTAGTTAAGTTTCAAATCCTGCAACTAATCTCAAACTCAAAATATCGTCTCCCATAATTTGTGACATGTCTTCCGAAAATTCCTGATACTATTACGTATGAAGGTAGGTGCCTACTATGTACAGAGTTACGTACGCAATAAAGGTTTTGTTGCGGGGGACTGGTGTGAGATCGTTTTAACAAAAAGCCAAATAGATCATCCTGATCTCTCTAGGTGTATTTCGACACTTTTCACACTTATGAATATAATGTCAACTAGTAGGTATACGACTTGTCAGAGATCGTAATATTATATCCTATTTGTACGACTAAAATCGACCGAGAAAAACAGCAGAAATGCGAAATTGTTTTGATTGAAGAAGGAATTTTGCACTTCCATGAAAAAAAATAATGGAAGAGAGAATCGTAGTAAAACCAAAAACAATTTTGTTTTCATTATATCAACGAAGAGAGAATCGTTAATAAATCTGACTCATAAAATTAATAATATTTATTCTGATATATCTACCTACACAAATAATAAAATCTAAACATCCAAGACTTGAATATATAGAAGAATGCTACACATTCTCTGGAAAGATTAAGTATCCAATACACAGGTTTAACCTATAGCTTATTCTAATAGAGAGCTTTTGAAATCTGTTCAATTTCGAAAAAAAAATGCATCTGGTTCACATTTTGCAGGGACAATAATATCTACAACTCAGTCTAATAATACAAGGCAAGATTGAAGGTAGACGAAGAGTGGACTGAGTGCAAATTTCATGGCTGCGTAACAACTCTAAATTAGACTAGAATACGACTAGTGAAGAAAATGTTCTAAGTTAAGCAGGACTTGATACATATATATTAAAATTGACATTTCACTTCCATAGGCACGATTATAGTTGAGTTTAAATTTCGTGAAAGTAAACAGGGTTTGTGTTTAAATTACTTTTTTATAACTTATAAGTATAAAAAAATAAATTTCATAACGTTGACACCGATAACATAGAATGTCTATAATTAAGTTATTAATTTATTTATAAATGAAAAAAGTAGTCGCTTATATGATAATGGTTTATACTAACTTGATCTTTCAAACAAGGATTGTTAGATCGATCGAATTCCGCTCATCCTCACGAATATTCTTTGTCTTCTTCCTTCGCCTACGATATTCCAAAATATCTTTATCATAATATTAGATAAAATATAAAAAAGTCGTAAATGAAATATAAAATGTGAAGCGGACTTTAAATAAGGAAAAGGTTTGAGAGCTGAAAGAGAAGAGATAGAAGAGATAGAGAGAGGTACCAAGAGACAGAGAGAATCCTAACACCAACTGGAGATAATCTGAGACGATCTCAAGACGGAAAGTGAGCACATAAATAAAGCTGAAAGTAGGAAGAGTACCTACCTTGTAGTATTACTATATACACTATAACGTAGTAGGTATGTATATGTCTAGTGCGTATATAAAATTATTATCTTAAATCAGCGTTCCCTGAAGAATGCCTCGCAAACTAATAATAATAATGTAAAGCCTTGAAAACTTTTATTTTCTATTACTTCTTATTATTTTTATTTGTACAGTTAAAATTATTTTTTATGGCAACACAAGGAATAAACTGTGGAATAAATCACATCTCTGCGATAAACTTGCATTACATTAACGAGATTAAAGACCTCACTTTTCATGAGATGATGTGATACCAAAAATATTTCTTTGAGGTTGTTTGTTAGGATATCTAGATTCTCACTTCAAAATTTCAAGATTCAAGACTCAAAATATTTCAAAAATATATTCAAAAATATATAAATTAAGGAGGCCACACAGAGCTCACTTCATGGGGCCTTACACATGGCAGAGGATCGCTCAACATGGAGACAGATGGTCTACAGAACGAGGCATGATGGTCACGATTCTCAGGATTGAGGGACCGACAGAAATGAAATGATGATGATGATATTCAAAACTGCCAACTACCTATTTTTATGTACCTTTAAAAAAACTTATCGATAAATCATCAACATCATTGCCCTTAATGCCCCTCTCGGGAGCACAGGTCAGAAACCAGCCCTCCTCCATTCAGAGCGTCTCTGTGTCAATTGTATCAGCTCGTCCCAAGAAATTACCTGCGCTATGATTTCGTTATCATAGGAACGGTGTATTATGAAGAGGGACGCCCAGGCCGAAAGAACAGAACCGTGGACGAAAGAACAGTGCTCATTTTCATCAATTACTATCATTGAGCATTCTCAGAACATGACCCAGCCAGAACCATCGTCTCTTCTTCCCGAGATTACAGATCTCTGCTGAATGCGTCGGCTCATTGATAAATATCAATTGCCAAAACATAACACTAATGATACACGTAAAAGTTTGAAAATAGTCTTACTGTTCTCACATGGTAAAATAAATTCAAGAGTATCTTGTTAAGAACTAAAAATAATATATTGCAGCTTAGAAACAATATTATTCGGTTTCTAAATCTAACCCACATTATCCTTTTTGCTGGTGAAGGGATGACAAAATTCCTGAATCAAATAATTCTTGACAATCTGTTGGAAGTTGTAGAGGAATTCTTGTTTAGTCGTAAGATATTTACTCTACTCTTAGAAACTTAAATGATTAATTAATTTGATTAATATCATTGCGAGAATTTGCGAAACTATTGATATGTTAACATTTGAGTATCTTAATCATCATGTACATAGGAAATCTGAAATAACAACTGAAATGTTAGGTTAATATTATAATTTGATTAAGTTTTCAAAAATAAAATGAACCATACCTATCTTGTAAAAATAATTTTATGTATATTTTATAAAATTGGTAAAGAATTGGTGTCCAAATCTTTTTCGTAAGTTTTCGTCCTGCAAAAGGCAGTTGTTCGAAAAATTAAAAAAAATAAAATCTGAAATTCAAATAAGTGATGAGGCTTCCTGAAGTCTTATTTTTTGTTGGCACAGAGAGGACAGCTAGCATGTTTATTAAATTTTACATGCGCCTGGTCTGTTGGCTAGCCCAGTTATGGGATAAGCCGTGATGGTAGTTTTTTAGATTTATACGGGTTTAAAATAAGCCCATAATATACACCGCAAATACTTCGCACTATGCATTATACTGGGCAGCGGAAGTATTCGAATCCGGGATCACTAGATGGAAAATCTTAAGCCCTTCCATTAGACCAACGACCACGTATTTATATTCAGCAATGATGTACACCTTTCATCTCGAATGCTTAATTTTTTATGACATATAGAGGAGACGACCAGAGTATGCAGCGAGTTCATTATTGACTACTCCTCATTTGAAAGTTAATATAAATTCATTCTCTGTTACATTCAATTTTCATTACTATGCAGGTGTTTTTACTAAAAACTGGACACTTTTTAAAAAAATATGTTTTTATTTGTAACGTATAAATAAACACAAAGTTGTAGAACGTTTCATGAATTTCTGAAAATCATTGATATTTATTTAGAAAGCAGCTTTATATAGGTGAAAGAGAAAGCTCATTTAAGTTTCAGCAGGAAGGGTAATTCGTCAAGAGATTAGGTAACTTAGTTGTAATGTTGAATTTAAACGAGAAAAATTAAGACTTTCACTGATACCTAATATTTAAAAAAAAAATCACTGTGACTAGGTTCATATAATAGAAGAAGGGTATGAATAGAATTTAAAGGGTGGCATAGTGGTAACGTTTTTGCATGTGAGTCATGAAGTTTCGGTTTTGATTCCCAGTTGGGGCAAAATGAAAAATGATCTTTTTCAAATTATACCGTGTCTGGGTGTGTTTGGTGCATTTTACATAATATGTGAACTGTCGCGTTAGTACCTACCCATATACAAGATTAATAAATTGAATAAATCAAATGTTTTTGTGTTAACACTTTGGAAATTCATTATAATTAAAATGATTTTAAAACACTGTATAATTTCCAAATTAAATTTATTCACCTCAAACGTTTTCGCCAAGGCTTCTACTTGGCATCATCAGGAGGACTAATTAGTTTAAGTTCATATGTAGTGAGTCTGTTTTCTATTACTAACTTATACTTATAATACCATATGCATCTCTTTTGTTGATATACCCATCTCCTTCCCTCTTATCAAACACCCTCAACTCCGCCCTTTCTCCCCCACCTTAACTATAAGTTAATTTTGAAAATTCTGATTTATGTAATTGATCCCTCGTACACACAATCAATATGCCACTCTTCCAATTTCACGGTTTTTCTTTCATTATTACGTGATGGAAAGGATTGCCTTCCTGGTAGTCGTCGATCTAATGATGAATCTTTCTCAGTACCTTTATATAAAGTCTTTTCTGTAAGTTTTCGAGATCAATTCTTTACCGGGCGCTCCACGGAACGGAAACAATTTCTTTTAATTTTACTGTTCTTTTGTTTGATGTGAATTAATTTACAAACTTACATCACAACATCCACCGAAGTAAATAGAACGTATAATAACAATATATAACAATACGTGTAAGGGTTGTTGCGTTAATACACCAGTAAGTAAAAAGGTAGTTAGCGAGTTAGTATGCGATGAGAACGGCGACGTGTGAGATGTATACGAAGGTCTGGTAATACCTTTCTGTAATGGATCTTCTTCTACTCTTGCTACTTGGATACGAACAGATAACAATATAATTTGTCATGGTTGTGAATTTCATATGTTTAATGTTAAATGCCGCTCATTTTAATTGTTTTTGTTTCAGTATCAAAGTTCAAAAAGAAAACTATGTAGAAGCTGTACATCTAATATATAAAATTCTCGTGTCACGGTGTTTGTTATTATACTCCTCCGAAACGGCTGGACCGATTTTGTGCTTATTGAGTAGGTCTGAGAATCGCCCAACATCTATTTTTCATAGGTACACCTAAATGTTAAGGGTGGTCCCCCTCAATTTATCAGAGCTTTAATTCAATGTTACATCCCCAGTCAATTCCATCTTGATTTTACGTACCTACCTACATTTTTTAATCAAATATCGTTTTAAGTGTTATCTACGCAATTATATATAATGATTTGCAAGAATTCTCCGCCGGGTCGCTGAAAAGAAATTGGTTAAAGAACTTCAAAATAATATTATGATACCTGCGTGTGTCCTGCCAGTGATCACATATGGGCTAGAGACTATGACGCTAAAACTTGGGAGCAAACTAAAACTGAAGTGTATGTAGCGTGTCATGGAAGGAAAAATGCTGGATATCAGCTTGAGAGACAAAATAAAAAATGAAACCATCCGACAAAAAACAAAAGTCGTTGACGTTGTTGATAAAGTCTCCAAGCTGAAATGGAAATAGGCTGGTCATGTGGTGATACGAGAGGATGGCAGATGGACTTCCAGAATTCTTGAATGGAGGCCGTGGGAGGACGAAAAAAGCGTAGTAAGACCCCAAAAAGATGAGTTGACAATATTGTCCAGATGATGGGAAAACAGTGGTATAGTGTTGCTCGAGATAAGAATGTGTGGAAAAGTTTTGAAGAGGCCTGTATCCAGCAATGGAGAGAAGAAGGCTAGCAGTTAGTAAGTGAGTAATATGATACACCGATATTATAAAAAGTTTTTTGATTGATAAAGGTTCTGTTTCTTACCATCTGCTTACTTGTGTAATGTTTTTTGTAATATTTTATTGATATTAAAGCAGGGATGCACAGACTTATAGGAAACAGGGGCCACTCGGGAAGATTATGAGCTAAGGACGGGCCGCTATAAGAAAAATAAAACTAAAAATTCAAATTTCCAGAAATGCACACATTAAAATTTCTACTCCCCCCCCCGTCACCGAATTTTCAAAATGGTATAGTACTACTGTATAGGAATTTGAAATATTTCAAAAACACCTTGGTTTACTTAAAGAATATTTTCTCGCAGTACCTGTGTTTGAATTTTCAAAATGGTATAGGAATTTGAAATATTTCAAAAACTCCCCAGTTTTGTTAAAGAATATTTACTCGAATTATTAAGTATCCGGTACTTTTACCGAATATCCGATAATTACTGGTATTATCATTTTTTTATATTGTATAATTCGCTGGCGGGCCGCAGATATACCGACCGAGGGCCGCATGCGGCCCGCGGGCCGCGGTTTGTGCATCGCTGTATTAAAGGCTTACTCATCGTTTACGATAGAAATAAATAAATACACCTAGAAAAAACAACAGGGGAAGGGGGAAGGCGTGCGAGACAAAAATAACCCCAAAAGAAATTTATCATTTTCAAATCACGATTTTATTTATTAGTAAACTTATCCATCCATCGTCATTATTTAAACCTGGTTGTTACACAGAATGTCGTTTTAATATTTTTGTATTATACTTAGGTTCAGTATAATGATTAGATTGATATTAAAAATTATCAAATGTATCAGAAATATTTAGAATGTAATAAAAAAAAATAGCACAGAATACGTGGTAGGAAGTCAAGAATAGAAGTTTTATTTATTTATTTAATTATACATCCACGGCGCGAGTCTATTACATGTCCCTTACAAATATATAAAAAAAAAATCAAAAATTTTCTTTCACAACAAAGTTCGAGAAAGACTTTACAGCACAGTTTCACAGCACAAAACTCCACAGCACAGCATTTCACAGCACAGTTGGAGCAATTGACGAAGTATAAAAAATATGCATATGAATTAAAATATAACATTTTATTAATCATTGTTATTTTAGATTTCAACTGGTAGGATTATTTCAGAATATAAATATATGTAACAGATTCTTATGTTACTTTATTTTAAAAAAAAAATGCTGTAATGATTACACTAGACGTATTTATTTCATGAAAACAAAAGGGATAAAAAATTGTAGGTGCTGCTATTATTATACAAGCATAGATAGATTTATCTCAACTTCACAACATTTATCTCAAGCATGTTCTAAAGAATAAAAAATAGACTAAGATATGTGATCTATTTACGTTTCACCCTTGCTCCAATAGAGGTTCACCTTGAATCGAGAACGCTGGAACTTTTTACGACAAATCATTATTAATTAATGCTGTGTAAGCTTTCAGATAAGATGGGAAGTACGTAATAATTAATTACTTTATCTTAATCTCTACGTAAATTACGACAAGATATAAGATAAATTATATTGACTATTTATACTGTCTATATTAGGTATATTGAGTTTCTACACCAACGCAAGTAATTACAAAATACACATTGTTATATCCTGTAATTAAACCCAAACACTTGTAGGTATGTAAATTATTTGTATCTACGTATGTTTTTATGTTCATTTGATTTTAATTGTACCTATGATAAAATTTAATAATAATACACATATTTTTTTGGCAAGCGTTCACATTTCAAGAACTATCCCTTGACAAGCCTTTTCGTTGCAATCTCACCAAATACTAAAAATCCAAATAGGTACAACCTTATACACCTTTCACAGTAATCTAAAAACTTGTGTCGTGAAAGGGAAATTTTCCGGCACCTGGAATCGAACCGCGTACCTTTTGTGCATGAGACCAAGTCTCTACCTCTAAACTATTGACGAATTCAAATTATTCACATACCTACATACAATATTTCATTAACCCAAATAACTTTGTCGAGAAAATGCCTAATTTGTGAAAAAAAATGCATCTACTTAAATTAACATAATCACCTCTTAGTATTCCTGATTGTTAAAAAGCGTTCTTTACTTAAATGCACTGAGATAAATGACTGCATAAAATCTCCCTTCACCTGCTCAGTGTAGCACCTTAATGTCATGCATATTAAATAGGGAGAATCGTGTGATATGCATGCTACGGAGACTGTTTCCGTTTTAAACAACATCATATTATCATTATATATTATTTAGGTCAAAGTAGCTGTTTCAGACGCTCTGGAATTACTGACACTTTAGGAACATTTAATTTTACAAGATTTTTTTTCAGTGTTGCCAACCAACGATAATTGGTGGAGATTCATGTAAAGTTTCGAAAACCGCTGTTATTTTCACGAAAATTGATTTATATTATAATGTGTCGTTGGATTTGAAATTAATAATATTCTATAACCATAGAAAATTGTTTTTTTCAAAGCATTCACCATTTAGACAAAAAAAATAATTAAATAATGATAAAAAAAAACCGTTTAATCTCTTTATATGTCTTTTAATATTCTCTATAACTCAACCGACCTATACCTAGTAGTTATTTTTGTGTAAACAAAATGAACAGTTTATTAGTAGGTATTCAATAACAAAATTTGTTTTTAAATTGAACTATTGTAATAATCTTATAAGTTTGAATTCAGGAAAGTACATTTTATACTTGTATTATAGTTTTTATCGAATTCCTCAGAATCACAAAAATCTTTCGGATAGCGGATTTCGATACTCAGCGACACAATTATACTTAAACGCAGATGAATACATAATATATTCAAAACATCACAAACGAACACTCATAAAAACTGGCGACTCGCAATCAATATATATGTAATCTTCTGGAAGCATTTAATATGTAAGATTTATTGCAGATAAAAAAATGACTTAATAAAAAATTGTATAATTTGTTTACTTTACGCTACTTGATAATGAGAACGGAAGCTCTTGAAAGCCGGCTGATGACCAATATAGTCATAGTGAAAGTACTAAGTAAGTAAATAAGTTTTTCATTTATAATAAAATAAATAACGTGAACTTTCTCCAAGAACCGTTGTTGATTTCCAAGAACAGATGCCCTTTCTTGAGAATTTAATCCGCATAATCAAGCCACGTGGTTGTCGGACGACCGCGTTTCAGAATTACTCAAATTGTTTTAAAGATTTATTTCCACCTTTTGCTTCAGAAAGAAATGATAAATAGAAAGAATTTGTAAGCCGATTTGTATTTTTAAGTAGTATTTTGAATTTTGTAGAACCTTTATGTTGGAAATTCTCTTCTTCTTATCTTTATTCAACGTTTATTTCCTCTAGGATTTGTTTTTACTTGAAAATTCAAGACAAAACAGAATAAATGAAACAAATAATTATTATTCTGTACACGTTTTCGTATTTTATATTACCAGCCTAATTTACCCAATGACACCCGAGGTAAATAAATAAAACTTTATAGGCATAATACAGTGCACATTCAAGCATGGTATTAGTTTATCGCATAGTCTTCCAGTCATCCCGGAAAAAATATATCTCTATCCTCACATCGTATCCCAAGTGGGGTAGGCAGAGACAACATAACCCTAAATTAGCCTATCTTCTATCGTTTCTTCCAGATGCATGCAATTTCTCATACATGCACGTTAGTTTCTCTTACTCAACACGCGGACATTCTTGAGAATTCAATCCACGTGCTCCAGCCATGTAGGTAGTTCTCGGACATTCGAATGTTCACG
This sequence comes from Athripsodes cinereus, assembly GCA_947579605.1. NCBI lineage: Eukaryota > Metazoa > Arthropoda > Insecta > Trichoptera > Leptoceridae > Athripsodes > Athripsodes cinereus. The sequence goes on from OX388306.1 coordinate 38,401,990, forward strand.
TAGATCAAATTAAAGTTGAGTAAGAGAAATCGATGTGAGTGCAGGAGAGGCACTGCATGAATGTCGATGAGGTGAAAGAAGTATGTAGGGACAGATCTACATAGCGTTCCGTTCTCTCTGCCTAGCCCACTTGGGATGCGGCATGAGGGATTAGTATAGAGTAGTATAGTATGTCTACATACTAGGTAAAGCTTATTGGTTGTCAATGCGAAGATTTCTATAAATTTTAAATGTACGAGTATATACATACACTCATCATATTTTTATTTTAAATTAACATTTTATATTTCTGTTTTATAGCCCTATTAAAACTCGCTTTATATCAAAATATCTGTATCAACTAGTGATGTAACGAATGTGTGATTTTGGATATTCGCGAACGCGAATGCGAATATTTGTTGCCGATATTCGCGAATGCGAATAGCGAATATTGACTCGCTTAAATTTCTACATTTGCTCAAACATTAAAATTTCTACCCCCCCCCCGTCGCCGAATTTTCAAAATGGTATAGGAATTTAAAATATTTCAAAACTCTTCGAATATCCGATACTATATTACCAAAATAATATTCACAAAACATTCGCATATTTTTTTGCGAATACGAATGCGAATGCGAATATGTACTTTGAAATCTTCGAATATTCGCGAATGCGAATGCGAATTCGAATGCGAATACGAATATTCGTTACATCACGAAGAAGAAATTTGTCTTACAGAGCTGGACAGGGTAGACTTTTGAGAAGTTATGAGGATCGTCTCTCTTTTTTCAAGATGGATAGACTAAGGGACAGGAGAATACTTGCAGACCTCACTATGCTCCACAAAATTGTCAACGGTAAAGTGGATACGGTATCAGTCAGTTCATTGAACTTTTACGCGACAAACCCCCGTCTGCGTAACGTCAGAACTTTTTTGCCAGACAGACATAGTAATAATATCAGCCAAAACAGTCCTATCAGCAGAATGTGTAAACTTTATAATGTTTTGTGCACGCATCGCGTGGAAGGAGTGGATGTCTTTAGTGACTCCCTAACGGGGTTCAGGAAGTGTGTTGCTGCCAACTTTAATGTTCTTGTAGGTTAAGTTTCTGGGTTTAAATTAATTGTATAATTGTATTTTTTCATCTATCCTTTTTATAGTGTGTTGTTTGCGGTAATGTGAGTCTGTTTTACTGGACTTGCATTGGTTAGTTTTTACCCTTATGTTTCTTTTTTTTTGTATAATTTTGTTTGAACGTGCATGATGTAGACACGCTTAATTGGGGGGTTGGCCTGGCCGGATCAATGTGTCTTTTTTTCTTATTTTATTAATGTTTTGTCAACTCTCTGTGTGTGTCTCTGTAGAATAAATAAATAAATCACTAGTATCAACCATTGCTATTAGATTTTTTTTTAAAGATATATCTGGGTTTTGTTTGTTATAAACCCAGATACAACTTTATACACCTTTCACAGTAAGCTACTTAAAGCTTGTGTCGTGAAAGGGGAGTTTGCCGGATTATAACTGGAAAACATAGCATAAATGGCTGTATGTACGTCTTTTGCATAAAAATTGTTTTTACAGTCAAGTGTTATAGCTATTTTTATTACAACCGGCAGCTAGATTTCGATACTTACTAACTTACCTAAATCACAGTAGCTGAGTATATCGACTTACGTTGAAACTTTGTTAATAAATTGTATAAGTTTTCGTATAATTGCCTCGATAATTTAACGAAATATTATTATGAAAATCATCGTTGTTCTTCATTAACTCATCTCTTCGCTGTTCTTTTCGTTGAAATAAAATATGGGCGATGTGATTTGAATAAGAGTTAAAGTTTGGACATAATATTGTGTTAAGATTTTGAATTAACTTATTACCATAGAATTATTGAGATGACGTCATAATTTTGATGTTAAAACCGTAGCTGCGTTCACGAGAATAATATTTTTATTGTGAGAAGAAAATGATAATTAGGTGTATAATCTATTTGTCTTTTTATGGTATCTACCACATTTGAGGTAGTCGGTAAAATGACGTGTTATGAATGTTTATTTCATCTTCTCAATAAATGTATTTCAGAACTCAGAACCGTATTACACAATTCAGAATAAGTGACTAGATATTCAAAAATATTTTATAATATTATTTTATTTATTAAGAGACCATAAATGACACACTGGCCATTGAAAATTAATGTTAACATCATTTACACAATTATATAAGTAGGTTAACACATAAAACCAAAAAATAAAACATTAATACAGTGCAAATTAATAAAATCAATACATAATCAAACCCCATTAGTTGATAACAAAAATTGGTGTGCAAATATAATCATAAATGTTTCAGTATCTTCATGAAAAACTTGTATTAAATATGCAAAGAAAATGATTGATAAAACCAGAAACGTCTAAAAAAACAATGACTTTTAACATAGAAGAGAAGTTCAAAGAAAACATTGGTTAAACGATCAACTAAATTTGCGACCAATATAATTTCGTATATTCCGTTCAGTAATTCATACCGATCATATATAAACGAACGTGTGATCAAAAAGATACGTTCATATTTTATCCCTCGAGTCTGTCGTTGTAGATGCATTTATAAAAGTATATTACTGCTGATACAAAATATAATTATGGTCTTTACATAAGAAGTGCACCATTATACAACAATTACGATTGTTTGCTTATGTTCATATAGGACTATAGGTACACAATATTATCTTTTGTGTTGCAGACTTGAAGGACATTACTTTTTTTATTATTCATACATTCGTGGGAGTCTAGGTGTGCGGGATGTCTCAAATAAAATACCTACAGGAGAGCATATTGCGATGGTACGGCCATGTCTACCTGAGTATGTAGGCAATAAAGCACAATGTATCGAGGTTACCGGCAAGAGGCCAAGAAAAGGCCAAAGCGCAGATGGCGTGAATTAGTGAGATAAGACATGCAGAACTGCGATGTTTCCCATGAGGATGCAGTCGACAGATTCAAGTGGCGAAACAAAACAGAAAAGGCAGACCTCACCAACGTGTGGAACTAATAATTGCCCAAGGAGAAGAAGAGGAAGGTATTTTAAACCCATGAGTAGGAAAGAGAATATAAGCATCTTAATGTTACGGTGTGAAACAACATTTAAAATATTCTTATTGTTATTAATTTTGAAACAGGAATTTTTAAAACATTTGAACTGGGTTACCAGTCTGGTAAATCTTCCTTAATAAAACGACATTTTTTTTAAACCGACTGCAAAAATGTCCGATCATTGAAAGATTTCCAAATATATCTATGAAATTTTCGTTAGTGAATTAATCTCTAAAATTGATTTATTTTTGAAATGTACAGTTCAAAATAAAATAAAAACGAATCGATTCAATTTCACGACGTATTCATTTACCAGTATCATAGTGTGTAGTTGACTAATGCCGTATACGAGAGGAGCTCAACTGGGATATGCATATGATAGAGTGAGTAGAGTCATTCATTAATCGAATCTCTTCATCAGGATTACGTGATTTGGATAAAAAGGACACGGAAACAAATAATGTCCGTATGCCGGCGTCCTTTACTAGTGATGCGACAAATCGAACGAATTTTATAATCGATATTTTTTAATTCGAAATGTTTCTAAAATCGAATCAACTATCCAAATGACAAGCGAGAAAATATTTGATTGAATTATGGTTCATTCATTAATTCATACGTCAAGGTATCTTCCACAAATGGGGTAGCCTGCAGACTAGCTGCAAGTAATAAACATGCATTTAATCCTCCTCGAGTCAATAAATTTTAAATAATTCAAGATGGGTGGCACACATCATCGCTAAATTCGTTATATCGATGATGATGATTATAATTAACATAGATACTGGTAATAATTTGGACATATGGAGCAAATGGACAATGACAGAATGACAAAGAGGGTGTGTGAGAAAACACAGACGTCCAATAACTACGTGACATGACCATATGGATCAAATTCTCGGCGACAGCTTAGCAAAAGAAATCGACGAGAATGAATGAGAAACTGGACAAATATGAAGAAAACGAAAGAAATATGTAAGGATATATATTAATATGGCGTTCCGTTCTCTCTGCCTACTCAACTTGGGTCACGGCGTGAGTATATTCATGTTTAGATTATAAAAGGGGGCTTTCCTGGTCCACTTACGGATTTATTATGGATCATTATCACTAATGGTTTGTCGAATCGGGTTAGATGAAAGAAATCGCGGCTCTGCGATAAACTCGCCCTCTGTATATTTGTTTAAAATGTATTTTTGTGTAAATTTTCTTGTAATTAATCTACAGTAAAGAATATATAAATAAAAGTTGTATATTTTTGTCAACTTTGTTTGTGATATGACTGTTTATATCCCTGTTGAGCATGTTACTAAATCAATATTTGATATTGTTTGTGTGGTCATGAAAATATTGTACTAATTATTTATTCTTAAAACATTTTCTATGTTTACTGTTTGATCTTTCGACACTTAATATTTTTATACCCATGGTTATGTCATTGTTATCTTTGTATTTTTAAAAAATTATGTTAACATTTTAAAGGCTTCTTGCCGTGTAGGTATATTTCTAAAATAAAAATAAAAATTGATAAATAAATCTGTGAATAATTAAATAAACAAATAAAAAAATAAAATTTTATGTCTTTAAGATATTAAAGTTTAAAAGAAGTTTAAACTTGTGTACGTCGTAAATTATATAATAGTTAGATAACACTTTGAAAGTTTAGTATTCGTTCCGTTCTAATCGACAAGTTTTAATTGAATGAATCTACAGTTTGTATTCGATTATTCGAATACATTTCCAAACATTCCACTCTCTCTATAATTAAACGACATGTATTATTGGGATACTCGTATTCTACGACAAATAATAATAATAATAGTATGGACTACGTATGAAATAGTAGGGAAACAAATGAAATCTTTTTTTTTCAGGTTTCCATTAACTTCAATTGTTTTTGTCGTCATCGTGGAGGTTTTTGATTAATTTGCGATATAGAGAAATCGAGATTCTCTTCTGAGATTGAATTAATAAAAACGGAATTCTGATACTCTTAGATACCTATGTTATTTTTTTTTTGTATGGTATCTGAAATTGTTTCGTTTTATGTAAGTTAATTAGGACAAACTTTTACGCATGGGTTTTATATCAAACGAAACTTATTCGTTTCATTAATTGTATCGGCATTTACTTTGTATCACTTCATTTTAAATTATCAAATAAAATAAAATAAATATTTATTATTTTGTTTTGTGTTACTGTTGATTTTTTGTGTTTTTGTTTTGTGTTATTTTTGTGTTACTATATTTTTGTGTTACTGTTGAGTTTTGTGTTTTTGTTTAATTCAGTATAGATCAGCACCTGATGATGCGAACTCGGAGTCCGCGAAACCGGTCGTGCGTTAGTCATACTCAACAGTAACACAAAACAAAATAATGAATATTTATTTTATTTTATTTGATAATTTGAAACTTATTCGATTTGATAATTAAGAAGGAAACACTACTAATATACCAACACTGTATATCCCACAACTCGGGTAACCGACGGTATAACAAAATGTTATAAACATGCAGCTATCTTTCTACGTATCTTATGATGGTAATAGTAATATAGAAATCGGTATGATTTTTATGAAAAGGCATAGTGGTGTTGTATTGTCTATGGTTCATTTACGTATTAAAAAAAAACTTTTTTTTTTTTGAGCAGGCTGTAATATCCGAGTGTGGGTTGGACTTATCTTCAATGAGCAGGCTCGAAGGGAAGAAAAAAGCTAGTTAATCAAGGTTAGATTGATTAAATAAATAAACAACAATAAATGAACAACTATCGAAAAAAATTGATGTATAACTTAATCTCTTCGAAATACAATTGTTCGAAAAAATAATTATTCGAATTAGCAAATCTTCGAATAATATTTGTTAGACTATCAATTATTCGAATTACAATTCATGGAAAGTGAATTGTTCGACTAACATTTGTTAGAAAACCTTATTTATTCGAATTATTTTATATTAATCTAAATTCATTTTATTTTGATCTTCAGAAGCAGGTTATTGCCACAATTATATTACGTTTCATATAAAACTCCAGCCATACTCATCCAACTGTGGACGAGTTCATAAAGAACAAATGTTATTTTAGTTTAAGAAAATGAGGCAATTGCGTTCATACCTAATTATAAATATATTTTAATTATTTTTCCAAACGTTTGACATTATTTAAATAAATCGATTGCAAATTGAGTCGTATCATATAATGTAACTTAGCAAGCACGTTACTTTTCGCCGAAAATAGAAGCAATATTATCTGTTTCGATAGTAAAAATTCGAAGAATTGTGTTTCGGATAATTGTCGTTATCAATATAACGTATGAAAATTCGAACAATTGTGTTTTCTGATAATTGTGGATTCGAATACTTGCCATTCGAATAATTGTCATTCGAAAAAAAGTTAATTCGTACAAATGTTTTTTCGAAGAACTGTCCATTCGAATAATTGTGATTCGAATAATTTTCCTGTCACCATCGTAACCAATGTACACTTGTACAGTGAAGAATAAAATAAATAAAATGTTGATTGTGTCGGTGCAAACATAGTAGAATTCTACAATTAGATAAATTAAAACAAGTGATTCTATCTTTTGATAATGACCTGATATGTCGAAAGACGTCTCTCTCGTGATCAACTATTTCACTGTACAAATAAACACTTGTTTTAATTAACCTAAACACGGTAATTTTTGATTATTTATTATTTCAAAAACTAACTCGATCAAGAAAAAATTTGATGAATAACTTTCTCAATCAAGAAAACATTTGATGAAAAATTAAAAATCAATTATCCTGTATTCGATTGTAGTGTCTAGACATGAAGAAAAAATATACTAAAAAAATATATTGCTTTGAATAATTTGTATACCTTCCTAGTTAAGTACGTATATCAAAAAAAAAATAATTAAAAAAAATCCTTATATCTATAATACAAAGCAAAAACTTTCAAAATTCAGCACTGAATAGGTACCTATTGCTCTTATACCGTAAAGTTTTTGCTACATTTCATTAATTATGTTTCTCTTTTCAGGAAATCATCGTTTAAATTCTGATTCTATGTGCAATAAAATTTATACCCGTATCAATTAAAAGCACTTGCAATAATTGTGCTTTGCAGTGATTTTCATTATCCTTTGTGTAATTAACTTTTTAATATATCTATTGCAATTTCAAAGAAAATGTGATTAAAAATCGTGTGACAAAGATTCAGCAGAATCCAGAATAATAGCTATTATTTTTTATACACAAAATGTTGAACAATAGAGTTGACATGAAGTTCTCTTAGGTCCTAGGCAATAATAAGCCTCTTTATATTTTCTGTTAATTATCTGGTGTCCTATGAAAGGCAACTTTCCTTAAAATATCAATATATTTTACTACAATATATAATTATGTATGATGAATGAAAATTAAATAGCTATTTTCGTGGTAAGATGGAAGAAATCACTCGATAGTGATAATCTCGCCACTGCATATCGTCCTAGTATTTTAAATTTTGTATTTTTTATTGAGAAGTTTAATTTTTTTTTTTGTTAACACCGTTACATAATGATGATGTGCAAAGTTAAAAAATTAATAAATAAATATTTCTACACAATCAAATGATACAATAAGGCATCTAAATCCTTCATTTCACAGTTGAGGCATGCCAATCATTACGAGTGTCTTATTTTCATATTGGCACAGAAAACACTACTAGTCTACTAGCTACCCCAGTTGTGGAAAATTCCGTTATGTTATAGATAGATAGAAAGGTTGGGTTATATCTTGAGAATGTTTAATAAAAGTTATTTTCATACACAAACCTTCGGAAAGTTTGAATAAGTTTATTCATTAGTATACTGTCCATAATATGTTGACGAATATTTTTCAACTTTTAGAACGGTGTGGAAAGAGATGAGTCCATTAAGACAGAATCGCTTTAAATGTAGGAGCTTTATTACTTTATTTTTCGGAAAGAAGAAATATTTATTCTAACTGAAAAATATAACCTCATTTTATTCAAAGTCCAACTGTAAATAATACTTTAATTGCGAATATCTAGAATGTCGTATTTCAATTTATATAATATTTAAACTACGTACATATTTCCTAACTTTTAATGAATATAACTGAAAATAATGCAAAATCACTCAAAACTGGGTGGAATGCCTAAATAATAATAGAAAACTGAAAATAACAGAAAAAATATACACTCAGAACGGGAGATCTATTAAAACAATTTTAAACGTGCAGTAGAGAAATATAATTAAAAACCTCAGACCCATTTCATAATTACATTCGTAGACTTTCACATTATTCTATCAACCCTTTTGATACTGCAGTTACAAAGAAGTGAAATCATTATATCATTTATCAAAATAAAATAAAAATTCCCGGCACCCGGAAAAATAATTGTCTCTCGCTTTATTCGTAAGTTTTCGGGTGTCCTGTAAAATGAAGTGTTCGAAAATTTAAGACATTTTATATCTTAATTTCAGCGATGAGGTTTGCCACCCATCCCGAATGTTTTAATTTTTTTAGCAGGGAGAGAAAGCATTGCATGTATACTTCATACAGCTGATCTGCTGGCTACCCCACTTGTGAATATGCCGTGATGACATAGTAGTAGAAGTAGACATTTCTAATTAACCGAAATTCAATATGCTTTTGCTTTGTGAGCACAGTATATCATTTAAACTATAAAGCTTTAAATTAAACTTCCACACTTTAGAGCAGATGATCCCAAACATTTTTTTCTCATAGACCACTTTCAAAATTTTCCTCGGCTTTCTTAAAGAATATCCTCTCACAGTACCTTTTTCTACAATGTAAAGGTTCCTTTCTCAAAAACAATATAAATTCGTTAAATCAGTGTATTATGTGTAAAGTGCATGGTGTTACTATAGATGAAGTGTAAAAATAATACGGTTGTAAATCATAACTCAAGTGTGTATAGTACATTATTGTGTTGGTGTTGTAAAAATAATACCGTTTCTTCTTAAAAAAATAGTGTGAGTTATAAGCTTAGTGTACCTAAATACTGGACAATATCCTATTGAAGATCATAAAGTACCCTCATAAAATCTGCAATCTTCAATCTTCATTCGACAATACCCTATTGAAAACCATAAAGTACCCTCATAAAATCTGCAACAAAAAACTTAAAATGAGTAGCCCAAGTACATCAAAAATAAAATTAAAAACTGTAACTGTTACATCAGCAGCAGATGGAATGATGAATATACATAAATTAATAAATGATATAAAAAATACATTATCGAATAGCAAAATAGCGATGACAAGCAAGAACACTGTATACAATGACTTAGAAACAATAGAAAAAATGGTAACAGTAATTGTTACTGAAAACTATGAAATGAAGGGAGAATTAAATGTATTAAAACCATTTATAACAACAATCCATAACAACATCCAAGATATTAAAGAAGCAGTGAATTGCAATGACATTTCTATGCCTCAGGCTCACCCCAACAAAAAATCAAAATCAAATGAAAATGGACCTACACTTGAAATTAAACCGAAGGTTAAAGATCAGCTGTCCGAAGTAACAGAGACCGAAATTAGGAGCAACTTAGATCCCGTGTCATTGGGTGCTTCTAGCCTCAAAAAAGGAAAAGGAGGTTCATACCTTATCAGGTGTAAAAATAAAGAGACCCAAAAAATAAGAGAAGAAGTTCATAAAGCATTAGACGAAGAAAAATATGAAGTGAACATATTGAAATCAATAAAACCTACATTGAAAATTGTAGGATTAAGGGATCATAATATGTCACAGACAGAGATTGAAGAACATGTGAAAGCCCAAAATGAGTTCATAATCAAAGATGATTATTTTAAAGTAATACATGTGAAAGAAACTTATAACAAAGATACCAAATACAAAAAGTATACAATTTTCGCTGAAGCAGACACCAATACTTACAAAAAGTTGATGTCAGTTGGAAGTATGAATATCGGATGGAACAAGTGCAAAATTTATGATAACAATATACCACAGCGATGCTACAAATGTTGTGGATATGGGCACAAAGCTAGATTATGCCGAAATAAAAAATCATGTCCAAAATGTTCTGACGAGCATGATGAAAAGGACTGCACCCTAGAGAAAGAACATCATAAGTGTGTAAACTGCATGGTGATAAATAAAAAATTTGACTTGAAATTGGACATCAAACACCCTTCTTTTAGTAAAAACTGTTCAGTGTATAAAAGAAAATTAGAAAACTTAAAATCGTACAACGATTTTTTAGGTTAAATAAAGGAGACAATCAAATATATTATATGAATGTATCTAGTTTGCTCGCACATTATGATGAAATAGAAGTAAAACTAAATGAACTAAAACCTTGTATGATAATGTTAAGTGAAACTTGTGTAACCTGTAACATAGAAGATTTTGAAACTTTATTTCCTGGATATAAAACTATAAGATGTGACTCGATAAGCAGACATACTGGTGGAGTAGCCATAATAATAAAAGAAGATATACAATACACAGTAATATCTCAAGTGGTCCTAGATGAAAAAAACACATGGATACTAACAATACGCATAGAAAATATACTCCAGAAAGGATATTATACAGTTGTATATCATTCTCCAAACCAAGACCATAAAAGATTTTTAGAGTTCTTTGAAGAATACTGTTCGAACATAAAACGAAAAGACGATGACTTTACATGCATAGCAGGAGATTTCAATATTGATATGAGTGTAAATAACACAAATAGTGAAAAACTTAACAATATTATAAACGAAAACTGCTGGAAACAAGTTATAAAAGACTTTACAAGGATAACACCAACAAGTAAGACATTAATTGATTTAATTATTACAAGTGATTTTTACTTAAATGCAAAAATTAGTAACGAATTCAAAATATCAGATCACGAATCTATAGTAATTAACCTCCCTGGAAAGATGTTGCAAAAAGAATATAAATCAATTGAGTATAGAGAGAAAAATAAGTATTCACAACTCAAACTGTGTGAACAATTAGAACGTCTTAATTGGGACCTAGATAGTGAAAATATTAATCAAAACTCAGAAAAATTAGTACTTAACTTAACTCAAGCGATAAACTATATAAGTCCAGTTGTGAAAAAAACAATTAAAACATCAAAAAGCTGGTACAATGGAGAACTTAACGAATTATGCAAGGAAAGGAACAAATTATATAGTGCATTTAAATTAACAGGTGATGATGAACTATGGAAGAGATATAAAATAGTAAGAAACGTGTATAATAAAAAATTAAAGGAACAGAAAAATAAACATATTAGTAAGATTATTCAAAACTCAAAGGATGACTGCAAGAAATTGTGGAGTAATCTCAAAACCCTGACTAGAAATACACAAAAAAGTTTAAATAACCGTGTAGAGTTTCCTGATGGGGTTGAAGAAAACAAGAACATCATTTGTAGAAAGTTTAATGAAAATTTCATATCTAGTATAGACATAATCCATCAAAGTATACAAACAGATGGATTAATTGTTGACAGTAATAACACAAACGAACTTAAATTCAATTTTCAGGAGATAAATGTTAACACGTTGAAAAACATAATAAGTAAAATGAAGCCAAAAACATCAAGAGATGGCATCACAGCAAAAATAATAAGCGATTCGTTACCAGTAACGGGAGATTTCATCGTGGGATTAATAAACCAATCATTGAAAAACGGTTCATTTCCTGAAAATTGGAAAACCTCAACTATTACTCCAGTCCCAAAAGTTCAAGATCCAAAATTCTACGATGAGTACAGACCAATTAATGTACTTCCAAAATATGAACAGGTACTAGAGCGTGTAGTCCATAAACAACTAAGTACATTCATAGTTGATAATGATATAATTGTGCCTCAACAATCTGGATTCCGTAATAACTATTCATGTGAAACAGCACTGAACTACATTATAAGTGAATGGAAAGACGCCATAGATGGGAAAAAAATAGTGATAGCTGTATTCTTAGACTTAAAGCGTGCATTTGAAACAATTGATAGAAAAATAATGTTAAAAAAGCTGAAAACACTAGGAATAGATGAAAAAGAAAATAAATGGTTTGAAGAGTACCTAGATAATAGAAAACAGGTTACAATGTACAATGACTGCATATCAGACGAATGTCTAATAAAAAGTGGAGTCCCTCAAGGATCAATTCTGGGACCATTATTATTTATACTATACATGAATGATATTACAAAATGTGTGAAGGATTGCAAAATAAAATTATTTGCCGACGATACTCTGATATATATAATTAGTGAGGATTTAAATATTGGAATGATACAAATTCAGAACGAACTAGATAGTGTAAGTAAATGGTTGAAAATTAATAGACTAAAAGTAAATGTTAAAAAAACTAAATATATGTTATTAGGAAAAGTGCCAAAAGTGTTTGATAAGACAATTAAAATGGATGGCGAAATGATCGACATTGCAACAGAGATAAAATACCTCGGTATATTAATAGACAATAAGTTAGACTTTAAAAAGAACTTTAATATGGTATCAAAGAAAATTAGTAAAAAAGTAGGATTACTTTGTAGGATTAAGAAAAAACTAGATTTAGAAAGTAGAAAGTTGTTATACAATGCCATTGTTTTGCCACATTTAAATTACTGTGCAACCGTGTTGTTTTTGGCCAACAAAACGATGCTCAAAAGTATACAAGTAATACTGAACAAAGGATTAAGAGTTATTTTAGGCTGTAACAGATATACACCGATAAAATGGATGCTAAAAAAATTAAAATATTTGGAGGCCAGCAGACATATAGAGTTAAGAACCCTTATATTTTTGTTTAAAATTAAAAAGGGATGGTTGCCTAAATACTTGAGTGAAAGCATTGTTTACAATAGCAGCGTGCATAACTATCCGACCAGGAATCGAAACAATTTCCGTGTTCAACGAACTAGGTTGGCTTCAACTAACAACGGACTTTTTTACAAAGGTCTAAAATTGTACAACGATCTACCTGGAAGTATAAGGGATGCACGCTCAGCAAAAAGTTTCAAACGACAGCTTTTAGACATTTATATGGAACTTAGTCCATAATAGCCATTTCAAAGGTAAAATTGTTTTTGTTAGATACATAGATAGATACAGTATATAGATATTTTGAAAGATAGATAATTAATTTGGTTGTTTACCTAGTTAATAATGTAGAAACAGATGTTTCAGCATGCGTTTTTTGCCTAGGTCCTACACATTGTGTAGGTACCTGCGCGGAAGATGCATGTTGAAATAGATATTTAATATGTAAGTTACAAATAGAATGATATATTATATATACATATATAAGAAATAATATATAAGTTAAGATGTAATAAGTAGTTGTTATATTTAAGTTTTGTAAAAAAATATTTATATGAAACTTTATTAAATTAAATAAATAAATAAATAAATAAAAGGGTATTTGTACCATAGATTTTTATATATAATACCTAGATGGAGTACTCGTATATATTTTCATTGTAATAAAGTGAGGCAGCATTTTTCGGCTATTTTGACAGAACGGTTGGCGAAAAAAAGTGTGGTAAAACGCTAAAAACGTCGACACGAACTTCAAAAAATGTCCAATTGCGTTTATATAAATGTAAAAATGATATCTTTTTTATAAAAATGCGAGAAATAGTCCATAAAATGTAGGAAACACCACACGCTTTCGACAACCGATCTGTCAAAAATTCATAGATTTTTTGCCTCACTTTTGTAAACGAGTCAGGGTTCTAGGTTTTGTATGGAATTCTGTGATTTGTACCGACTATTGTTTATTTCAATACCGGAGACTTTAAAAATATTAAATATTACGTGTATAAATTTCTACCCCCCCATTGCCGAATTTTCTAAATGGTATGGGAATTGGAAATATTTCAAAAATTCCTCGGTTTTCTTAGAGACTTTTTTTTATATTATATAATTCGCTGGCGAGCCACAGTTTTTACATCGCTGCTTTCGAGCTTTTAAACGGAGTTGCATATAAAATTTTAATATGTAGATAAGTTGATACGAAAGAAAAACATAAAGCGGTTAAGTTTTAGATGGAGTATAAGTGCATTGGAGATTAAAGTCAACATTTTGTGATAGGATATAACTCGAGCAAGTCTAAATGCAAACACTAATTAATTAATGTAAATTCATGAAAAATAATGCGTTGTGCATATGGAATTTTATCTTCTTTCTCCTCTTGCTTTTCAATGAGCCTTTCGGGAATAGAATAATTATTTTCTGGCTTTTATGAACATGCAAATATATCTATTATCTATCTATCCTACAGATGGAGAAGCCAGCAGATCAGCCGCATGCAATAAGCATACAAGTTGTCCTTTTTGTACCGACAAAAAATAAGACATTCAGGACGACTGGCAAGCCTCATCGCTAAATTTGAAATCTAAAATGTCTTTATTTTTTGAACTACTGCCTTTTACAGGACACTCGAAAAGTTGCGGAAATTAGTAGGAGATCAATTCTTTGCCAGGTGACGACATCAAAGGGCTAGAAATGTTTTAGGAAGAGGTGACTCAACTGGCGCAGAGACGCTCTGAATGGAGGAAGCTGGTTTCTGCCCTATGCTCATATAATAAATTTTAGACGTTTGTAAATTATTTTTTTAACAAAATAATAACTAATAAATCGTTCCGAGAATTGTTGTCATGTGAAAAGTGTAGATATGTAAGAAGGCAATTTTCAAGTGAATTTTATTTGTTTATTTATTTAATTCTTCACTGTACATTGGTTACAATATTTCTAATCAAGACAAAGTATCATTAAAAAATCAGTTATACAATTCAATGCACAGAAGGCGAGTTTATCGCTAGATAGCGATGTCTTTCAATTAATTTGAAGTGAAGTTTTACAATAAATTACCTTTTACGAGTCCTTGATTTTTTTTTATTATAAACAGAGTTTAGTCGTTATTTATATAGAAAGAAACTTCATTATGAACAAACAATAATGGAAATTCTCTTAAAATTAGTTCCACATTTATTTTCATTAAACTACTATAGATGATATTTAGTTTTACAGTACTGTTCGTATTCGTAAAGGGATATTCACACTTGTTCACTTTCAGTGATCATTTTGGATGGTCCTCCAAAATGAAAAGGTGTAAACGAACGTTTCATCAATAGTGATCACTAGCGATGAAGGAAGAATGCGATTACTACTCGACATAATTTTGATGAAAGGTCCTTTGAAACCACTGAAACGACCTTAAACAAGTTCTATCCTATTATTTGTCTTGTTCTCTATGAATTATATTGAAAATCAGAATCATATACAAAATTATCATGATATGGAGAATTATAATATTAATTTGTTATTTATTTTTAACAAGTGTTATTTTACATTTTTTTTACGAAATATGTCAAACTACATACAACATGACCGTCAGTCCATTCACTGTGTTTGTGTTTAGAATTCCATAGCAAAATAAATAAAACAAGTGTTTTATTCTACTATTGATTTATTCGACGAGAGAGACGTCTTTCGTCTTATTAGGACATTGTCAATCGAATTTGACATAGTCCTAATAAGACGAAATATGTCTCTCTCGTCAAATAAATCAAAAGAAGAATAAAACACTCGTTTTATTTATTTCGTCATGACCGTGAGTGTTGACATGGCAGTAAAAGTATTGGATGAACAAGGGTAAATAGGCGTGTTCACTTTTGATGAACAGATTTGACCCTGACACTCTGTATGATCATCCAAAGTGAAGCAATGTGAATACTACTTTAGATAGTTTTTCACGTCCTTACATTATTTATGAGAGACAAATGTCACAGACATTAAGGATGCTTTGTTATTTCTATGAAAACGTGAAGATTTCAGAAGGGTACAGCTGTTGTTAAGGAAAAAAAACTCAAACCATAAGAAACTTACGACTAGTGATAGAATGAATAGTACCTTATTTGGTAGAATGCCGGATAACGCATATCCGGTAAGATCATAAAGCGAATAAGGCCTTTAATTGAATACGCTTCGTCAGTCTGGTCTCCATATTACGAGGTTCACGTGAGGGCTATTGAGAGGGTTCAGCGCAGATTCATGCGCTACATCAATTTTCGGCTGGGAATCTCTTATAACGACTTCTGCTATGAAAATTTACTACTGGAACTAAGAATGTCTAATAAACTGATCGATAGGCGCGTTTTATTGGATATAATTTTGTTATGTTAAATAGTAAACTTAAAATTCGATTGCCCTGAGCTCCTTGAATTAACAAATTTCATATCCCCGACCGACCCACTAGACAAAGGATATTACTCAGTGAATCAAATGCACGTACCAACTACCAGAGACATTCAGTCGTGAACCGTCTGCATGTGCTCGGTAATAGGTATGCTGAGACAATAGACTTATTTTTCGATGGAGATGGCTCTGTGAGGAGGAAGATGATAGAAGGTTTTAATCAGATTTATTCTGAAAATGCAAATTTAATATAATGTTTATTTTATAATTTAATTTAATTTTTAGTCATTGTAGTCAATTTGTAGTCATTAAGTTTTCATTGTTTTGTATCTTGTAAAATTGTCCACTTGTAATATTTTTTTTTGTAATCAAAGGCAATAATGCCGTAAATAAATAAATAAAAATAAATAACTTGTTTAACTTAGAGTTCGAGTTTTCTTACCCGTGGCTTGTCTACGGTTTTAATACCGAGTAAGTCCATTTTCAATAATTAATATGTTTAAATAAGCCAAACATCTCAATTAGAGAACCATATTTATACAATGAAACATTGTGAAAAATCTAATCTAAAGAAGTGAGAAAGGCGTCCCAACGCTTCCGAATTGGCGCTAAGCTGGCTTAAGTTATCACTTTCGATGTCCATGAACAACTTTCACAAATTCCGCCATTCTCATTATCACGATGTAAAGTCCATCAATCGAGAAAGATTTTTTGAAAACCATAAAAGCAACCATCTTTTGAGATCTCATGATTCAGTTATTTTTTTTTTATTGGTAACAAATATAATATACAATAGAAAAGAAAAAAAGTCAATTTACGAGTCACGCCAAATCAAAAATGATTTGTCGGCGTGTTCTCTTACAAGTTCAAAATAAACTATATAACGAAAAAAATAAAATTATATCAATCTATACAACTTACAATAAAAAAATTAATTACTAGTTATAAATAAATCCACATTTTATCAACCAATTCTTGACAATTTTTTTTGCAATGTTTTTACTCTTGCACTTCTTAATAGATGCCGGCATCATATTAAGTATTTTTGAAACGTTTTACTCCAATGTTCTTTTTCCGTACTTATTATTGAATTTTGGCACTACATATCCTTCATTAAATTTAAATCTAGTGTGATGCAAATGATCAAATGGATCGCGATATCCCGTCTAAATGGTGCCGGAACAATTAAGTTCAACACTTTAGCGGCTGCTAGTTCGACCAGTTAGCAACAAATGTTATTTGATTATAATAAATAAATAATGCAAATATTTATGCGAATTTTATTTCACAAAAGGTCGCAAAGAGTAAAACTAATATATAATATGTTTTAATTTCAACATTAGGTACTATTCGCTAGTCTGTCGATAATATTCGATATCTGGCCAGAAAGACCGGATTTAAAAAAAAAACTTTTTTACATGTGTTTCATCTCTACTGATAACCTTCATTATATACTCAAATACTCATAGACAAAAAAATAATAGAAGAAGGTAGTAGACAGAGTTGAAAATAGATACCTACATTTGCCTGGAGAAAGGGGCTTGATGGGAGGGGCTAAAAAAGAAAATGTCATTGTTAGACATATCTATAAAATTACAGTGAAAATGTCATAGGTTAACTATGTTTTTATCTTACTACACCACCATGGTATCTTTCACAAATGGACGAGTCAGAGGAATATTATCAAAAACTCAGACTTAAATAGGTACCTACATCACAAGAAAAAAGATTACTTAAAAAGTAAATTGAAAACTGCAATGTTTACCGGCGCCCGTACAGCTTACGGTGGCAAAATTATAGTCATTCATCATAACATAATTATCATCATCTTGAATTGATTATAAAAAAGCATTTCTATAAGCAGGATATTTTGTTGAAGATATTAAGAGGAAATCGCACCTTGCGATGAACATGTTATGAATTCATTGATTAAAATAAAAATATAAAGTATATTTGAATCTCTGTATGGAGATTTTTACAGCTGGAAATATAGGAAAGGCTTATTTTCAGCACTGGACAGGAATTACTCTGTAATTAGTTAGTAATAATTCAACGCTGAACTGATGACGTTAAAAGTCTTAAAACGTGATTTTTAACGAATACTAATAATTGTCTTTTACTGAACACTCGAAAACTTACTAAAAAAAGAGGGAGTCCTATTTTTTACTGGGGATTCCATGGGGTATATAATATAATTAATTATGGATAAATGAACAAATACATATTTATTTGATGTCGTGACATTCTTGTTTAAAAATTTTGATTATTTCAAATATAAATCTCCAAATTTATTATTTTGTCAACTCAATAAATAATAATTTACGAGTGATGTATTCCATTTTATGAGAACGTTATTTCCTTTTCAAATAAACAATGGACGTGAAGCTATTGCTAAAAAGTTTGTCAGAAAAAATACGTGCTTTCATTTATATTAAACTTTTTTTATAAAATGAAAATGTTATCAGAAATATTTGATATAAAACTAATTCATTACACTCATTATTTGTCAGCAATGATTTTTCATTCTGTAAAATTGGAAATAGAATATGAAAATTCCAAGTATCTCATTTTGTTCTCGGTATAAAATAGTATCTATCAACCAAGTTCTGAAGAAGCAGAATGAGAAGGTAACTGACAATCCACTGCCCAAGATCAAAAGGCTTGTAGATCTATTGTTTCAGAGGCCAAGGCTCATACTCTTAAAAATAGACGTAATATTCTTTCTTTTATTCACTTCATATTATTTTTCCTATATTCGCATTCATTGGAGGTATACAAGGCCTCCATCCTGTAATAGACTACGAAAAAACATGGCTTCGGACCCTCGAGATTCAAGTCTAGCGAAGAAGAAAAGAGATGAGATACTAATTAGGTAACCTTTATCCAAAATCTGTGTTTTGTAACGTTCTCATTCAGATTTCAGATTTAAACTGCGAAGAAGTTCATCAACTTATTTTATTTATTTATTTAAAATTAAATTCACTCTTAACTATTCCCAAGAATTATTACACAAAAAACATTCATCTGTCACATCATCATGGCATATCCCACAAGTAGGGTAACCAGCAGATCAGCTGTTAACCATTCATATTTGTTATATATTCATATCTGTATTATATGTTTTCATTGCTTATTGGTTGATAATTTTATTATTATTTTTTTGAAGAACTTAGGTACTATTCAGAAACTAAATTTCTGTGTTTTAAGAGTTTTGTAAGAATATTGATTGATCGTTTTAGAGATTTATTAATTGCATTTGTCTATTGTATATCTTGAGGGCACAACACAACCATAAGGCTAGTGTGGCTAATCTGTTAAAAATGCTAATATATATTATGTATACTTATGTACGTCTTAAAATGCAAAAATGTATTGTAAAATGTTTTAATAATACCTAAACAAATTAATAAAAAATCATATTTAATACTAATACAAGTTTTCTAATACTTCTCCACTAGATCAAGCTTGTATCGGCTTAAACTCTGCGAATTATTAATCCAAAGGAAAACTTACAAGGAGTGGGGGCAAATTGATACACTTTTTTTCGGAGTCTCAAAACACCCTTAAGATGAGAACATTGAGATCCATTTTGGAGGTCGTTGTGTACTCTATTGACTTAACTGTTATATTATGTTTGTTGGATCTTTCACGTAGAATCTACTGTTACCTTGCAATTTCAATTTTTCCAAAAAAACTCTTCTGCATCAAAGTGCCCCACTAGCGGGGTAGACTGATACACATAGAGGGGCACATTGATACATATCACTATATATGAAGATATTGACTTGGAAGTATGGTAAAAATATAATTGCTTATTGTAAAAATACTCATAATACATATTTATTGAAGAAACATGTCGAAAAAATAAAATCAGTATTTAAAATAACACAATTAAATATAAATATTTGAAAAAAAAAATTAAAAAAAAGTTTAGGAGAAAAAAAAGATGAAGTACGAAATTAGAAAATAAAATGTAAATGCCTATTATTGTACGAGACATGCATTAATATAGAAGATGAGGAAATGAAATTGCAAGAATTTACAAAAAATCAAACGCTTTGATATAGCTTTGTAGTAGTTTGATTCGTATCAAAGTGCCCCACTCAAAGGTGTATGAAACTGCCCCATATGCAGTATTCACAAAAATCTTTAAAATAACAAAATACACGGCTGGTGTAGTGTATAATCATTATTTATATAAAAACTACAATGGATGTACATACCGTTTGCGAAAGCGTCACGGCTAAAAGAAAAAAATTGACGTGAATAACAAAATTTTACGCCGGTGATATTTTTTTACTTTTGACACACAAAAAACACACTTCGGCACATAACATAGAAATGTATGATATGGCGGCTGACCTTTTTTAGTCAACTCAAATGATATAATTAACACCAACTTTTAGTCCCAGATAGAACCGCGTAGGTAAGTCAGTTTTCTCGATACCTATGGTGTTACATTGCTCCCCTTGTATCAATGTGCCCCCACTCCCCCTACTATACGTATCTTAATGCATGTAGGCGAGTGGTTAGAAAATATTAGCACAGTAATATATACAACAAAGTTTAGCACGTAAAAAACATAGATGCTATTTAAGCCAAAGCAACAAAAACATTTGCGGAATGGGATAACGTAGAACTGAAAATAATGACCTACGCATAATTTCCTCAGACCGAAGACCACGTAGTAATGATTCATGCTTAATTAGGTGTATGAATTTGTAGTCCCTAATAGTAGTAGATGCATTATTTTTTACTTATGTTTTTTCGTTATGAACACAAAAAGACTAAATAAAAAAAAAAAATATGTACATATTTTTCCTTTATCCTGATAGATGAGCTGGGGTCTAGAGGACCTAAGTATTTACTTCTTCCAGAGGATTTTTATTTTTATTTTTTAGAATATTTACAGAATCAAACAGTCAATCACAGAATATGTAAACAAAATATTCTTTTACTTTAAAACCAGCAAAGACTAGAACATATCCAGAGATGTTAAAGGTTTTATAAAAACTATCAAAGTTCAAAGAATTATAATACAAAACTTTACAAAGTCAGTACTGAATAGCTTACAACTTTTGAAATGTACATTGTAAAAAGATATCAAAAAAACACATCAAAAAAATATAATATA
Organism: Athripsodes cinereus; assembly: GCA_947579605.1. Taxonomy (NCBI): domain Eukaryota; kingdom Metazoa; phylum Arthropoda; class Insecta; order Trichoptera; family Leptoceridae; genus Athripsodes; species Athripsodes cinereus. The sequence continues at coordinate 38,423,392 of OX388306.1, forward strand.
GAAATTTTATTATATCTGTACATTGTGCCTCTCAAGTCTTCTAATCAATCCCAATTGAGTATTTGAACACTTTTTTTTAACCTTCTTTGCCAGTTTCTTAAGAGGCAGGTTAATGGTTGATTAAAATTACTTAATTAAAAAGTTCTTAGAGGAGAAAGATTAGAAGTTTAAATTGTCTTCCCTCGCACAAAAGACTAGTCTATCATAATTGAATTTTAATTCTAGTGTATCATTACTAATTATGCTAACCTGGCAAAACCTAGCCTAACCTTATAATGCTAGATTTTATGTTTGCAAATAAATCTCCCGATATTCTGTAAATTTAACACACAAAACTACCATATAAGGCTTAGAAAAGACAACGTCACCTCATTTGGTAGTGCCCCGGACGGAACTTGAACCCGCAATCCCATCCCATCTTATCGCGAGATGTGCTTTGTCCAATTAAGTTCCCGGATGACTTACCAAAGGCTCCGATATTCTCTCTTATAAACCCCAATGACAGCTTCATGTGTAGGTATTGTTCTGGGATACCTAGTATGGGTAGGTACTCCCGATATTCTCTTCATAATTAAAATGTCACTTTGATACAAATACCATTGTATTTAAACTGTGCTTGTGTCGAAATTATAATCACATAAATGGGATTCCCCAGACATTTGCACTATCCGGGTGATTCGTGGGCTCTTCAATCTATGTGCTGTCTTTCTCAATCAATTACACCAATAAGAAACTTGCATTTTTCAAAAGAACTATTATACCGAAAAAAGCACTTAACTGAAAGATATAAATAATTTTTGAGATCTCAAAAACAACCTACAAACGATTCTCAGTGCAATTTGTTAGAATTATTACGACACTTGTTATTCACTGTTTTTCCTAATGTAATAAATCTTCTAAATTATTATTGTGTATACTATATACTACTACGTTCTCAAGTGGTTGGTTGTGCGATGGGGTGTAATACACTTTTATGGGGGATGAAACTACGGGGAAGGTGAACGGAATAACGGAGTAACGGGCACTCGTTATGTGTTAAGTAAACGACCGTTTTGGTCCGTGTTAATATTAGAATGATGAGTATCTGTGAGAAATTTACAATATGATGGCCAATAAATCCTTTTTAAACTCTTTTCTCATTTATTTTATTTCCCCTTTTTACTTATTTGTTTCATCCAAAAGATTAATTATGTGAAAGGTGTTTATTGATTTTGTTTGCAAATTTCTATAACATAATTATAAATCTTCAAGCTTACTATTTAACAAAGATATTCGAGAATCATTCTAAACAAATAACTCATCTGCAAAACATGCAGATTGTGCAACCTCCTAAAAAAAGAAAAGGTAAATTTAACAATTCCTACACACAAAGCTTTCATTGGGGTTTATAAGAGAAAATATCGGAGCCTCTGGTAAGTCGCCGGGTAGCTTTATTGGACAAAGCAGATCTCGCGACAAGATGGGAGTTCGGGTTCAAGTTCCGTCCGGGGCACTACCAAATGAGGTGACGTTGTCTTTTCTTAGCCTTATATGGTAGTTTTGTGTGCTGACTTTACATAATTATGTACCTCATACAATGGTTAATTGTGAAAATAACATCGATAAAAGGAAAGGTGTCCCTTTTCATCAAAGTAAAGTTTTTTCCTATGCTTTCAATACTCTCTTGTTCATGTTGAATTTAGATTCCTCTTTTTAATAAAATATTATTTTCCATTCGTTTCAAATAAGTTTATTATTTTATTGATAAAGTAATATCATAATTAATATTTATTCTTAATCATTAGTATTATTTACTGTTCCTTTAGTTCTATTAATCTAATTAAGATGAAAATATAAGAGATATGGTGTAAAGTGAAGGCAAGCGTAGAGTGCCTTTAGGCTAGCCTTCTCTTTACACTAGCCTGATGATGAGAGAAGAAGCTCTTGAAAGCCGGCTCGCGTCTAATAAAAAGTCACAGTTGATAAACTATAAAAAAGTGTTTTATTTAAAATTAATTCAACATTAATTCCACTAAGAACCGTCGGTTGAAAATATAAACTTTTTAAGAAATGTTATAATCAAAGTTTATTTCTGAGAGATATTTATCTCGTGGAGTACCCGATAAAGAATTTTATAGGTCTCCACTCCTCACTGTTTTCGAATGTCCTGTAAAAGGCAGGAACTCGAAAAATGAAGGCATTTTACATCTTAAATTCAGCGACGAGGTTTGCCACCCATCCAGAATATCTTGATTTTATATTGGCACGGAGAGGACAGCTTGCAGGTTTATTATATGCAGTTTGTCTGCTGGTTCCCCAACTTGTGGGATATGTCGTGATGGTATAATAGTAGTAGTAGTAGTATATAAATCTAAAAGGACAACAGGAAGTTATATATAAAAATAAAATTATTAATCCTCCAATAATAATTTAAAATAAAATTTTAGAATATCAAAAAGTTTATTAAAGGTACGTACCTACTCTCTGAAGGCATTTTAAATTCAGGAAACTATGTAGGTTAACAGAAAGCCGTTCAGAGTATTGACTCACATGGACTATATTAAAATCGATGTGAATACATCCGCAAAATGAATGAAGTTGTGGGGAAAAAAAATCTAAAGATAAATCTGACTACAAAATAAACCCATAAATTCTCACAGAAATCAATATGCTTATATCATAAAGTAGGAATAAGTCGGCAACGAGTGGAATCGAACCCATGCCTCCCGATAGAAAGTCTGAGACTCTTCCATCGCTAGCTACCGACCATTACATTTTGTTTATTTTAGTTGAAAAATAAATACCATTCAAAGAATAAACAAGTAATTAATTCACATCACAATACACAAAGACATCAAGAAAAGATACCGTTTTGTATAAGAACAATGTAATTAAGTATAATGTCTTATATTGTCAGAGTTGGTAATAAAGTACGACGACTTTAGGTCCACTGAAACCGTAAATAATAAAGCTTAAATAAAACATTTAAACTTTCTCTAACTGGAAGGTACAATGAAGCATAGTATGTAGGTTGGTTGCTGTTTGGAATATTTATAATACTACATACATAATATCTACCGTGAAAAGTTCTTGAAAATTACGTAAAATGTTGTTATTAACCTTGTAAAAGCGGATTGCTGAAAGATCTGAAATAATGAAATGGTAAAGCAATGTCGAACTAAAAAAAACATTACTGGAGTTCAAACGATTTCCATTCTAATGGTCGATATGAAGAATGTTTTATTTTTCAAGCGAGATTTTTGATGGCCCAGATTGAATGTATAAGTCGAAAGTAAAGAGGTGTTAATCAGGGCAGACGAACGAAGGCAACTCCTTGAAAAAATCTGCCAACGACGAGCTCACTGGATTGACAACAACATCAGGTACCCAGGCCTGCTCATCATTATCGCGGAGGGCAAGACCGAAAGCCGAAAGGGTAGAGGCCGACCACGAGACACCTATAATGACCAACTGAAGAACGACATGAATAACTGTGGCATATACGTAGTAGAACTAAAGAGACTAGCTGAAAATAGGGAGAAATGGAGAAGAAAATCCAACCTCGTTGAAGACCAATCCGATCGATAGTAGCTCACTATACTCGTAAGTGGTAAAAATTGTTTTCATTAAAATTGAAACTGGCGATGGAAATGTTTGTTTCACTCTGCCGTTATAATGAAGGATAGAGATGAAAGATAATATCAGGAGGTAATTTTCAAAAGTGGTCAAGTCACACAGTAGAGTTTTTTGACATATTAATACATTTTTTTAGTACGTATATTAATCTACAACTCCTAATAATCAAAACAAGCCATCGGCATCAAGAAATAGGGTAAAATTGGTTCGTAATATCCCCTTCACTTTCAAAATTGGTCATGTCTTAGTGGTGTCACATTCGAATTAAGTCAAGTCAAAATAAACCAATCAAATAGCTCAAAATATCCGCCATTTTGTTTTTTTCTCATACTTCAAAATTAACAGTCGCGTGCGCATTTCGCTCCACAAAATAATAAAATTTTCGAGTTAAAGGTGATTTACGAGTTTATAAAAATGGAAAAATATGTAAATGAAGTATCTCCTAATCAAGCGAGAAAAAGACTGAGGTCACCAAGTGGATCTAAGAGGGAGAAATTGAGAAAAATAAGGTTAGTGTTTTGTATGGAATTGACAGTACATTTGTCAGGGTTGTCACATTCCTATGTTATTTATACTGCCAAATGTGTTTTATACAGATCTAAACATACCTATGTGACGGTCCGTAATGCTTTTTTTTTTATTTATACGGACTTCCATGGTCATTTTGAAAAGAATACTTTTAAGAAGAACATTTTTGTTATTGTGCGGTTTTTGTTAAAAAAAGTTTTGTTTAGAAAAAAAAACGGACGATTTTATCATATAAAACTATTGTCAAATTGCCGTATTTGCGCAAAATTAATTGTTTTTGACCGCTGGTCCGTAGCTTTTTCGCCTTTGTTTTATTTATAACTAGGATTTAATGAACATACAATTATTTGAAAATAGCCCATCGATGTAAATATTTAGTACAGCGTATAATATATTTTTAGGTATTCTGCAAAGCAGGGGCTATGTAATAATCCTTGTGGACACAATAATTCCAAATTTAATTGTGCTATATTAACACCTCAGGATATAAGGGAATTCAACAATAAATTTTATGCCATTCCATCAAAACTTTCTCAGGATGATTTCATTATTAAATACTGTAATGCATATTCACCGAACAGAAGACGACCGCGTAGTGGACAAGGAAATAAAAAAAACGTAACCATTACGTACAATGTTAAAAAATGCAACGGCAGTGTGATTCCTGTTTGCAGAGAAACATTTTTGAAGATATTACAAATTAAAAAGGGAAGGGTTCGAGGTGTGGTATCCAGATTTGTTACAACAGGCAATATGAGCAAAGAAAATCGAGGAAGAAATTGTAACGACTGATTTGTTAGTTTAATTTGCATAGATATCTGTAATGTATCTACTACCATGTTTAAGCGTGTCTTTCAATTGTATTTTTATTTTAAAAATAAATACTTACATACATTGTGAAGAACGCATTTTGTTTTGTGACAACCCTATTTATTTTAGTAGCATGCAAAAGTAGTCATGTCCCATGAACTTTTGTTCAAAAATAGTCAAGTCCATGGTTAATATTCAAATTTAGTCATGTCCAATAAAAAAATGTGTTTTTTGGTCATAATGTCTATAAATCTTACAGGTTTTTTATAAAATATGTATATTATTACAACAACTTACAACACACTTGAATCTTCGCTATAAGAATGCATTCCAAAATTGCAATATAGAAATACCTAAATTTCTCATTTCACATTTTTGTGACTTGACCATTATTGAAAATTACCTCCTGATATAAGAAGAGTAATGTAATGATGAAAGGTGGATAGCTCCGTCAAGTATAGTTAGTGAGGTACTTTCAATATTAATTACCTGTAATAAGTCTCGAATAATGGTAGCGAAATGTCAAAGTTAAATGGTGTAGAATTCATTTCAGATTAATGATCTTACCATGATAGTATCAAATAAGCTTAAATAATTCTAAACAGTTACATTTAACAATAAATTCATGGAAACGTATATTTTTAAGTAGAACAGATCAGCCAATCAAATAATATACAATATTGTGTACCCAATAATTTCCAAATTGAGCCTTTCTATAAGTTGTACTATCATACATACTAAAATGTTCGACATTCTACCTGATCAAAGCTAACCTTGATTGATGAAATTTAGTATGTAAGTATCTTAATTTGATTATGTTGTTTTTTATGATGTCTCTTTTATGTTTTTTTACTGACATGGCTTTTTTAGGATTTAGTTTTGTTTTGTTCTCCTGCTGAGATTGACTTGACTGTTATGGTCTCAGTAGAAAGTAACATTTTTAAGAAAAAAATATTGATAATTGGATAAATTCATATTAGTTGTTTCATCGTGGGTTGAAGTGCTTACTTATTTTTTAAACACACATATATGGAATGCATTAAAAATATTTAAATTCGTAATGTAAACAGTAGGTTATTAAAAATTGTCACTTGTTTTTTTTTCTTCAATGTTGTTGTTGCAAAATTTTCATAGAGAGTACACACATTCATTATAATATTATACAGTCCACTTTCATCATAATACTTTGTCCAAATTTCATTAATATACCATTTGAGGAAGATCGTAGAAGATTATCCATTTGGTCCTTCGAGCCGGATTACAGGTCAGCGAGATTCCTATACTTTCCTTTTCATACTATTTTCAGACCATCACGTGGCATTTGGTCTACCAGGCCGCTTCCCTCGAGGGGTAGTCAGAAAGGATCAAGCGCTAATTCTTCCTATTCTTGCATACTACTTTTGCCTCCTTCACTGTCATACAATTCCTCATGCACGCTCTCCTATTCAACGTACTCAATAACTTTCCTTATTTATTGGGTCAGGTTAATATTATTTTACCATTTGATCCTCAAACGGTAACGTGTCAGAACACCATTCCTCTCAGTCGTGTATATACTTTTTTTGGACATTCTGTCCTCATTGATTTTTTCTTAGATTCATCTTGGTTATAACACCAACTTTCATTTCAAATTCCTCTTGTATAGCACTATTACGCACACGATCTATCAGACTTTTACCGTAATTACATATTATATTCTTCTCAACGATCTCATTTTTACTGCAATCATACCACATGCATCATTTTTAAGCTATGTCGACGCCTCACTTGCACTACATGATGGCACTTAGATAGCAGAGTGCACTAACCTTTTAGCTGTGGTTGTATATTTCTATTTGCAATTATTGGTCGGATTGCACCGTTATCCTTATCACCAGCAACATTCAATATCGCATTCACACTTCCCATCTAAACAAAATATCTAAGTTCATACATTGATCAACTTGCTCTTGCATTACAATTACTTTCCAGAACCATCCCATCACACTTATAATATTTTGGTAGCACTCCTAGAATTTTCAAAAGTCTCAAATTAATCCCAACTTATTCCACAATTTTCATGAGCACCGTAAATAATCTAGAAGCAACTCTTAAAGGTTACTGGCATTTCTCTATATTTGGGTAATCATTAAAGTTTTTGAGTGTCTGTTGTATAAAAAAAAATGTTGATTTCAAAAACTCTCCAAGTTAACCTCCGAATTAACCATTATGTAATTTCCCATTGAGATTCTTCAACATTTAAAGGTTTAATTAATTAAGGTCGTAATGGTATCATAGGACGAAACTCATTTTTAATTTGGTCTCCTTGGTGAGCTTACCGTATTAAGGTAAATGTTAAGTGTATGTAGGTACGAGTATTTTTATAAATTGAACCAACTCTGTTACAAACGAAAAAATAATGTACAACGAGTGTTTAATTTATTAAGTACCTATTCAAAATGTAATACTTAATTTGTCGAATTCTCGGGAAAAGGAAAATCAATCATTATCTATCAGCTTTTAAATCGAAGCTTTAAAGCTCTTTAAAGCTCTCCTGGTCTTGCATCTCCATCATCTAGGGTCGAACTTTTGGGTCTCAATCCTCCAAGTCTTCCTATCTTGTGCCTGTAAAGGATCAAGTTCTACTATTACTTCTACACAATCACTGCATGTCTTACAAGTGGGGTAGTCATCGAACTAACTATAAGTAATAAATGTGCAGTCCTCATCTTGAAAAATAATATAAGAAATTCAAAATGGGTAACATGCCTCGTCGCTGAGTAAAAAGCAAGCAAATAACTCTAAAAAACATATTTTTTAGAGTTATTTGTTTGTTGAACTGAAAGAGTAGCGTTGATTATATGTATTACCATTTAAATCAAAATGTTCGAAATGGAACGAACTTCATGGAACTTACCTATTTGATAATAAATATTTTCGCATTCTTATTGACAAAGTAAATTAAAAAATCCCTGGGAAACAGTAAAGGGATGAAAAATTATAGAAACCAAACGAATGTCGAAGACAATTTAAGTAAAACCTGTAGAATTTGTAGGCAAAATATAAACGAGATATACGCATTATAATTATTTGCCTTTCTCTCAATGTTTTGAAGTAGAAATAAAAGAAAAAAATTAAAATATTTTAAAAGGTATCCTAATCGCTATACGACGAACATTTTCATCACATTTTTTTTCAGGACGCTGAAAGAAGCTTAGGTAATTGATTTATTGTGAGTATCTATTAATATTTATTCAACATAAGATCTAACGAGCTTTTAAAGGGCTGTACAGTGTACGTATATACATAATCATATTTTCATTTACTCGATTATTTTTTAATAATTAATGTCAAACGAGAAAATAATGAGCTTATGTAATTAATGAGACAAAAATCGACATTATTTTGTATTTCAGGATTTTTATGAACTTACTTAATTTTTTTAACTCTTTTATTTTTGACTAAAGTTTAATTTATTGACTGACGGTTCTTGGTGGCAGTTCACATTAATTATTTTTAAAATGAAACACAATATGTAGTTATTCGACTATTGACTTTATTTATTTTTGCGAGCCGGCTTTCAAGAGCTTCCGCTCTCATCGTCAGGCAAAAGTAAAGTTTTGCCTGACGCCTTTACTTTTGCCTCACGATGAGAGCGGAAACTCTTGAAAGCCGGCTCGCAAAAATAAATAAAGTCAATAGTGGAATAACTACATATTTTGATTCATTTAAAAAAAATTAAAAATAATTTTTGACCGTTTGCATGTTAACTTCATGTAGCTAGTCCTATGGCTACCTTACTTGTGATATGCCGTGACGGTACAGTAGTATCCAATAGTAATAGTTGTAATTATATACTTACTTCCCAAACATCTGGCCCACAACCACGTGGCACCAGATATCAGAGTAATAATTCTATTATATTTTACTCTCCATTAAACAGTTACGACTGGTGCCAATACTGTACCAGGTCATCAGTTTGAGCGCTTTGCTTTGTGTCTGATAACAATGTAGGAATGTAATATTTTATATTGATATAAAATTTAATACCCTCTAAACTGATCTTGCGCTTTCCTTTGTCATTGCAAATATCCGTTACTTTTATTGAAAATTGTTGATACTTATTTCCATTAACATTGTCAACCGACGTTACTTGGTGGAAGTTCATGTTAAATTAATAAAAATAAAACAATTATATTTATTACTTCTTTATTGGATTTATTTATTTTATTCATTCTTTACTTTTATTACAAACAACTACATAAAAGGTAAACAAACATTCAAGTAAGATACAATCAATAACTTTATTAATCATAAGTCGGCTTTTTAGAGCTTCCGCTCTCATGATCACCGAAAGCTCATAAAAGCCGACTCGTTATTAATAAAGTCAGTATGGAAGAACTAAATATTATAAGTGAAGTATGGAAGAACTAAATATAAGCGTAATAAACTAGCAAAACTCATAGAACGCCAACGTCTCCCAACAACTGATACAAAAAATACAACCCCCTCATTTTATAAAAAGACAATAAACTTGTAAATATTGTTTTTTTATGTATATGAATATTGTTGTATTTTTAAAATCAGATTGACAATGTCCTTATAAGACGAAAGACGTCTCTCTCATCGAATAAATCATTAGTAGAATAAAACGCTTGTTTTATTAATTTCGATATGGAATTCTACTACCTAAACACCGACACAGTGAATAAATATAAGTGATTAAGTTTTATTAATTTGATACTTATTATTTTTATTTTATGAATTATTTTTGAGTATGGCTTTAATAAGCTTAAAAAAATGCACGTGTAAAAAGATACTATACCAACACGGTATATCCCACAAGTGGGAAAACTTGCAAGCTATCCTCTTCGTGCCATTAAAATAAGACATCCAGGATGGGTGGCAAACTTCACCGCTGAATTTGAGATATAAAATAGCTTTAAGTTTTCTAATGCCTGCTTTTTTACAGGACACTCGAAAACTTACTGTTAAGAGCGGTAGATTAATTCTTTGCCGAATGCTCAACAGACAAAGATCAGGTAAACATAAATAGTTAAAAAGTTTTACTTACATAGAATAGTCATATCTGTAGGTGCATCGGAAAAATCGTTATCTCCAAAATTTGGTATTTGGAACAACAAAAAAAAACAGAATATTCTTTGAAAATTCATTGATTTAGTTTTGACTTTATTTTTCAATATTGTCAATTGACTCAGTATAGCTAACATAAGCCCAACTTTGGCTCAAATACAGCAATAATAATACAACGATCCCTCGTTTACCCAGAAGCCTTTATTTTCCTAGGCTCTATGTGGTTTTTAAAGCTGATGCTACGTTCAATATACTTTATAACCACAGAGAAGTATCAATGTATGTAGAGATAGAGAGTGTCTATATCACTGTGGATCAGACGAAGCAGTATTACAGAGAATATCTCAATAAAAAAATAATAGGTTCTACATTTTGAATATAAATTTCTTTTAATATGTTATGGTTTATGTTATTTAATGTTATATTTGAATTTTATTGTTAATCTTATATTGTGTTCAAAATGTAGAATCTAATATTGTTTTGTTAAATAAATAATAATAGACAATTTATAATGCGCCGTTTCGAGGAATAAAATCCACTTCAAGGGCGCATCCTAAAATATTGCGGTAATACTTGTAACATAAGCCTAATACTTATGGGCATATTATAATATAACTGAACATAATATAAATAAAAATAAATTAAACAATTTATATCAGTTATACGATATGCCAAACAAGAGTGTTAACTAACGACTCTTAAAGAAAGAAAGATACTTTGTCCACATGGATGGTGCAGCCGAGCTGATGGCTCGAAACGAATATTTGGGTCTCCCTCTTACATTTATTTCCGTCAACCTGACACCTGTATCAGAACCTGATCTAAGGGTGGCTTGCCATTGATTTGGAACCTGTTGTCTGCAGAGTTCGGAGATGTATGATGGGGACATAATTATTATGGATAGACTTAAAAACTGTGAAATATTTAATAATAATAATAATAAGAACACTTTATTGATCAGAAAAAAAGTCATGAGCAATTGGCGAGCTTATTGCCTGGAGGCAATATCTTCCATATTTACCCTTACAACTTTCCTATACGTTTGGCTCTTTACTTCAATTTTAATATTCTCACAACAATATTTTTTTATATAAAAAAACTTTAACTTGGGAGTTGCCGCCGATGCCATCATAGTCTAGAATCTTAAAAAAAGCATAATTACTCAATCTGAAAAAGACAACCTTGCCATCAAAGTACCAAATGTTATTAAAATGTGAAATAAAAAACAATTAAACAAAACATTAAATAATTAATGAGCATAGCAAAGACATGGCCTTACATTTCTTTATCATTTTAATTGATTTTTCTTTGAGAAAACAAAATACACAAGAAACAGACAATACGAAAAAAGAATGAACAAACAAAATAAAAAATAAGCAAGAAGAAAAAGAATATGCAATCGGCACCCGCAAAAGTTACTTAAATTTTCTAAAAAACAAGATGAGATTAGATATAGAGACAAGACCATTTCGAGATAAGCCTTCTATATAAGTACATACATACAGCAGCTTTCGAAAGTGGTTGGTACATTATCGCGGTTAAATAGCCACAAATACGTACTATACAAAGGTCTGGATTTGAAGTGGTCTGAAAAGGGTTTAATGTACCTACGTAGATATTACGTAATCATCTAACATAATTATAAACTTAAATTTCGCCTTTGCGATAAACTCGCCCTCTGTATATTGATTGTATTTGATTTGAATGTATACCTTTTATGTTATTGTTTTTTTCATCAATGTACAGTAAAGAATGAATAAATAAATAAATAAATAAATAAATAAATTATATCAGCTGGCAAAATTCAATCTTCATACATTCAGATTAGTTGAATGTTTGATCGTTTACGTTATAATATCGGTACATACATACAACTGTAAATTTAATATTTCAAGGCTCTAGAATGCTTGGCGACTCACAGAAGGGGTTCAGTGTAACATACAACTTGATTATTTTTTATAGTTGAATTTGTGGGTTTATTTAAGTATATTTTTTTTTCATTCTTTGACGGCTGTTGTGTCGCGGAGGTAACGCTCTTACCTTTGAGTCACGAGGTCCCAGGTTCAATTCCCCGTCAGGGCAATGTGAAGAATGACCTTTCTCAAGTTGTCCTGGGTCTGGGTGTTAAATGTATATGTGTTAAGTGCATTGTATATATGTGTATCGTCGCGTTAGTACCCATAATAAAAGATTCATATCTTAGTTTGGGACTAGCTCGTTCTGTATGAATTGTCTATACATGTTATGTTATTTTTTTTGTTATTCCAATGCTTTAAATATTTAAAATTGTTAAGGGCATTTATGCAGTAATAAAAATTTTGAAAATTCATTGCTGTCCAGAGCTGAGAATATTTTAACTCACTCACTGTGATGAAATGAGATGCGAAATGTAATGTGATGAGAATGACCAAACAATGGCTTAAGACAAGGCGATATATTATGCCGATGCAGACTGAGTCACTGCTTCACTCTTTCTAAATTATTGATTCGTTGTAGTGACTTAAAATCCGACTGCCAAAAACTCATTTTCATTTCATCTCTAATTATTATTATTACCTACAAAGTGAGAAAGCTTTGATTGTAAAAAAAACATTAAAAAATGTATAAAATTTGGAAGATATCTCTGTTTTATAGCTTTTTTTTATTTTTATCATCACTATGAAATATGTGTGGGGCAAATTATAGTGGAAACCATCTTAAATTCGTAAACCTATGTACACACACAAAAGCACGTGCGTATTTTTATGTTATTTTATGTAAGTAACACTCCTCTTTACTATAGCTGTCAAAATAAATGTTTGAGTTATGTGAGATAATAAATTTTATTTCACTGGATCAGACTGTATCGTCTCTATGATTTAATTTTCAGAAGGGACATACCTAATAATATCTTCTACCATAGATCGGTTAATTACAAAGTAGTATTTTGTTGTTCCTATAGAGTCCCGGATAAAGATTAGGCCTCCTACTTTTTTCTGTAGGTTTTTGAGTGTTCTGCAAAAGGCAGGTATTCGTTCTTGCTAGTTTTGTTGTAACAATTATTTTCCATGGTATTACATAGGTATGAGGTATTATGGTATTAGGTACATAAATTAAACACATGCCACTATCGTATAAGACTTAGAAAAGACAAATTCATCTTATTTGGTAGTGCCCTGAATGAGTCTTGAACCCTAAACCCAACCTAATCGTGAGGTGTGCTTTGTCCAATTAAGCTACCAAGAAGCATACCGAAGGCCTCGAAATTCTCTCTTATAAAGCACAATGACAGCTCCATATGTAGGTATTGTTGTATCTTCTGTATTGTTGCATCAGCTTTTGTTCTAGATTGACTGGAACCCATGAGATCTGATGTTCTTGAAACATCCAGGGGTAAGTGGTTGTTCATCAGTTTGTCTCATATCTAGTACAAGAATATCTAGATATGTGAATTATTCCCTGCATTTTGTGGAATCATGACTAAGACATATTATGGAGGTTATGGTTTTACTTAACTTTATTAATTCTTTACTATTAACAATACATTGATCAGATTACATACAATTTCATAGAGAAATGCATTCAAATTAAATACAATCAATTTTCAGAGGGCGTATTCATCACAATGGAGCGAACTCTTCCAACTAACCCAAATAGTATAGTGTATAGTGCCGGGAAGTGTGGATTACATACTTAAATCTATAAAGGCATGAATTTGTAATTTGAGTTCTGAAAGAGAGTATTAGTCTTTCTGTGCAAATTCTTGTAACAGCTACTATAAATAAAATATAAAAACATCTGTACAAGTAAATAGGCTGAAATATTTATCAGATCAAGTTCGAAATTCACTTGCAAAATATTTTTTTATAAAATGGTTTATTCGAATTAAAAAGCTCCACGAGTTAAATAAAATAGAATTATTTTTACAAAGAAATCTTTATGGTCATAAAATATGTTAAACTTTATGTGAAACTAATAACTTTACGACCGAGAAACTGTACCGTCGGTGTGAGGCAAAAAAAGTTTCAGGAATTCGGGGTATCATGGGGTGAAAGATTTGTAAAAGTTTATTTTCTACTTCCGTTGAAATAATATTATAATCGGCATCAAAAGCCAAGCTGAATTTGTGTGCTAATATTATTTTCTCATATTTTTATACTAACGTTCGGTAAAAAGTTTGCGAGCTTTTTTTCGTTCTGTTGAAATGCCCACATTACGATAAATAGTAACATTTCACTGTATGTTTGATTTTGTTTTCAAAGCAATATGTACGGATGGCTAATATTCTCATTTTTTTCGACCTCTGGAATTTTTTCATGCACTTGAACGTACATATCTTATCGTCTAACAACATAACAGAACATGCATAGACAACTCACACAGACCGAGCTAGTCCCAAACTCAGATATGAATCATGTATTACACGACGATACACATATATACAATGCACTAAACACATATGTATAGGACAATTTGAGAAAGGTCATTCTTCATTTTGCCCTGGCCGGGAATCGAACCCGAGACCTTGTGACTCAAAGGCAAGTGCATTAGCCTCCGCGCCACACCGGTCGTCGATGTTTTGGATTGTTTTTTTTAGATATGTAGTATTTCACCTGGATAATAAGAATCCATCGGAGTTTTGAGAAATTTCAAGCACAAATTAGTTAAAGTCATTATCCATACGCATTCGACGTATCACAAACGTACTTATTTTATTGCGATTGACTGAATTTCAAGGTGAGGTTAGAGTTGATTTGGTATTATTTAATGTTTCATTTTGGTTAATTAAAAATTAGGTTGGGTCTGGTGTCATTTAAGGCTTGACCATTGAGTAGCAAAAAAACAAATAATTAAATTTGTGCTCATAAAATCAACAAAATGTCGTGGTTAGATGGAAGAAATCACTTTATAGTGATAATCTCGCCACTGCACATAGTCCTAGTTTTTTTTTAAATTTATATTGATTTATTAACAGTTATATAATGATGATGTGCAAAAAGAATAAATAAATAAATACAACTAAGATGTATCATATGAGGTTTTTTGGTGTAATTTGATGAGTTAAATTTAATGATTTGATGTATATATTTACTGAGACTATTGGGTTTTTGTTCAGTTGTGGCTGTTGGGTCGCCTCTCTGGCATATTCTGACATATTCTGTTTTTTCATTCGTCTTGCTCTTTCGTTGTCTCAGGTGCGAGCTCACCCACTGACTCGCTCTTTCACTGACTAAATTGCTAGCTCGCTCACTGACTCATTCACTCATGACATAACTCATTTTAACTATCTGCACAGACTGACATACTGACCCACTTGTTGTTTATTTTTGTTATTGTTTAACATGATAAATTTATTGTTTCTCTGCCACGACACAGCCTTATGGTTAGTGTGGCTGTCATATTATTATGTATCTTTCGTTGTCTTTTATTGTAAATTTTTGTAATTGTTAACAATATTATTTGAATAAAGAATTTGAATTTGAATGTAAGTTCTTAGGAGAACAAGTATATAATCAATTGGAGGGGCCGTGGTTGCGTGGACAGGTCGCCGGCATCGTGCGGCCTCAAACGGTGCATTGAGTTTCTGGTTACCCACTGTGAGATGAATATTTGATATCTTTAAGCCCAAGCAAATAATTACGAGAAGAATACATATAAGTAGATAATTCATACACTTAATTTTAATGCTTTCATTTTATCTGAAACTTCACTAAATTCTTTAGATTTATTTATTTATTTATTTATTTATTTGTTTATTTATTTATTCAGATATTCACGGCCGAAGCCTTTTACAAAGATAACATTTTAAGAAATCCCCAAAAGCTGTGTCAAAACAAAAATAAACGCAACTTCTCGAGAAAAATAAATTTAAGATTTTTTTTATTTCGACTCCAAGAAAAAAATACAAATAGTTTTTTCACATTTTTTTTCTCTTGCTACATAATTGCAATATTCTCATAACTGTAATCTGTTATAATTTTGACAAATTAGAACAATGGAAGAAACAAAATATCATCTTAACGTGGATAATTAATTATCTTACTAAAAAGCAGCCCTCTCTGGATTTCAGCAGAACATGGCTATCTACACCTTTAAACACTCCTACGTACAACAAGGGATAATTGCATGAAAATCTAATTTAATATTTTTGTCCGTGTATATGATTATATTTTTCACTCATTTCTTGTTCAAAGTGCTCGCTATTGAAACAATCTTCAATTGTATTCAAAAATTATAGTTGAAATAGAGTCCATTGGTAACCTGGAGGTAGAGCCTCGGCCTCGTGAACGGGGGGGTCCGTGGTTCGATCCCAGGTACCTACCGGCAAGCTCCCCTTTCACGACACAAGCTTTTAGCTTACTGTAAAAGGTGTACAAGGTTATATTTGGGTTTATAACAAAACCCAGATAAATATATATTTAAAAAAAAAGATCATTCTCAATATATTTTGACAGTAATTTCGTATAAAAAACACGTCAGAAGCAAATGTTACTTTTAAAATGCATTTCAAAAAATGGTATCTCAAAAAATTTGTCCTGTAGTATCTCACCAAAGATAATATGTTCTTTACCGACACAGATATGACGAAAAGTTCGTCAGTGTAGTCGATCGCCAAGTGTGGTTTGTCTAGAGAGTTAGCTTATAATGGATTATTCAAAAGTAGTTCTTGGTCAAATTTCTCTTTTGTTAATTTTAAATAAATAATGTTAAAATACTCTTTTGTTCGATTTTTATCAATACCTCCTCTGTATCTTATTTCACTTTTTTCTAATCGCCTGATGATGGAGTCGTGAGTCTCCGAATACTATGTGGTAAGCGAAGTTGATAAAAGTCATTTGGAAGTTATGTAACTACATACTGTGTTTTTTTTTCAATATATCTTGAAATGGACTTCCAACAAGTAAGTACCTTCGGTAAATAATACAGAAATTTTAAAATTGCTTATTTAATTTCCTGATTAAAGTCGTACGTAAAATTACACTAGTACATAATAATAATATAATAGTTGACAAAAGAACCCACAGTTGTCGCCTGAAAGCAGAACACAAAGCAGCTGAACGTTCCATTTAAACATTTTCAGGACAACCCTTATCTACTCCGAATAAAAAGCTTCAGCTACCTCACTACAGACCGAAACAAAGACATTATTCTATTATTATTATTATACAACAACGCGACTGTGTGAGTTACTCATTTTGAAATTTATAGCTTGTATCTCTATGTAGCTACTGATTAACCCGATTTTGGGTATTTTTTTTATTTTTACGTTGCAAGATAGAGTGAAAGGTGAGAATATCAGGAGAATGAGCGGATGCAAGACAAGTGTTGTGGACAGAATGCGTGTAAACAAGTTAAGATGGTTTGGATATGTTGAGCGAATGCACGATGAAAGGATGACGAAGAGGATGTATTTTTCTGAAAGAGGCGGTGTGAGGAAGCATGAACTTGCAAGAGCCATGTGGCTTGATCACGTAGATCAAATTTTTAAGGACTTACGTGTGTTGAGTAAGAGGAACCGACGTGCGTGTATGAGAAATTGTATGAATGTGGAGGAAGTGACGGAAGTGTGTAAGGATAGACCTATTTGGCGTTCCGTTCTCTCTGCTTACCCCTACTTGGGACGCGGCGAGAGGGTATAGTATAGTATAGTTTAGTAAATACAATTATAATAAAAATAATCTTGTTTTTTTCTCTGCTCTTTAACGTCTAAAAGGCTCAAGCCGTGTACAGTTGATAAATAAATAGATATAGATTTCAGACTGATAAAATATTACTCGTGAAACTAAATGCGAGATACAGATCTTAACAATACAGTGTAAATAAAATATCTCATTATTTCAACAACACAGCAAAACAAAAATACAGCAACAACATAAATATACAGTTTAATGATAATAATTGTGTAGTTGGACACAAAGGAAAAGTGGACAGGCATTTGTTCCGTTGAAAATGTTGACGATAATTTACAAATTATTCTCTTTTTCTCTACATTTTGAAATTACTCGTAGCATTACTGTGTTTTTTTGTAATTGTGGATCTGCGTTTCCTTTCCAGAATACTAAACAGGCTAGTTTGCTGAATAATTTTCAGACAAAAAGGAATTCCCAGTGTGCCGAGGTTTAAATCTTCCCTTTAATTTTCTGACTTTAGGACATGACAATAATTAGTATTATTGTCTGCTTTCCATGGAACGTATATAACTAAATTAAATTATTCACGTTTTCTTTCCATGTTGGATAATAATCAGAAGAACAAACAGAACATAAATAATAAAAGTAGTTTTCGGATTTTGCACTTTTTTTTTAATATAGAAGAACAGTATAGTTCTATGGCACCATCTAGTGTTTCAGCTTGACAACTAACGATAGATTGTCAACAGCCTCGAATAAAATCGTATAGATGGTTGGTCGCTGTTAGTTGGTGGTCAACGGATTCCGAATATAGTGGTTTGAAATATGAATCGATTGTTCTGGTGAACCTACTATGGGTAAAGTGCACTTAAACCAGCCTAAGTCGATTCGTAAACATTGGAACACCTTTCTTGTTTCGTGCTTCAAGGAGTTTAAATAATCTGTCGGTTGAACAGATGAGCTGTCTTTTGAGAAATATTCTTATAAATCTTATTATATATAATTTTAGTAATATGAAACGGAAATTAGATTTTACAAGCAAGCCCCTTAATCGGATCGGCGTTTTACAATCAAACGCCGATCCGATTAAGGGGCCCCTTTAGCAAAAACGATAAAACATTCAATTTTCAACAAGTTTGGTACACAAACTATCAAAACTTGTTGACCCTACGAACATTGTTATTTGATAAAATATGAAAACAAATATTAGTTACCAATATCAAACTTTAACTTTAAAAAACAAACTCGATTTTAGCTTCATAGTATTCGTTTATAAAAAAACATATTTCTAAAAATTGAATTCGGGGGTGTATTTGGTACATAAATGCACGAGAATCAAACAAATTTTCATATATTTATTTTAATATTGAGAATATTTAGATAGTTATTACAATTATAGAACAAGAAAAACTATTTTTTTTTGTTTTTTTCATGGATACTGACCGACATAAAAAATATTTTTTGTGATAAAATTTCTCATATTTTGAAACCAAAAATCACTACATGAACTCAATTTTTTGTACACTAAAAAAGTTTGCTAAAATCTAAAGTATTTATATGCTTGATAGGATGAATAAAAATAATAATGGGGAGTAATTGTATTAGGATAAATAAATGTATTATTTTATTGTACGATTATTGTAAGTGATATTTGTGATTAATAAACTATTATTATTATTATTATTATTATATATATTTTACAAATACTTTGTATTTTGATATAACAAAGAGTACCTAAATAAATCTCGTCAGTATGCGATTTATTTATTTTTTAGTAAAAAACTACATAATATTGGTAATAAATATTTGATTTTTTATATTATCAAATCAATATGTTCGCAAAGGTCAACAAGTTTTGGCAGTTTTTCTATCAAATTTGTTGAAAATAGAATATTTTACCGTTTTTGCTAAACGGGGCCCTGAACGAATTATTATTTTTATTTTTTTACTAGATCGCTTATTTTATTTGATCCACGTTTATTTATAACCTGTTTACAAACTAGGTGAATTGGTTGATAACCATAGAATCTTTGATTTTCGAAAAGAAGATTCGGACAGCGTGTTTTTGGAACAAACTTCTGCTAACGATTTTAAGGTCAAGAAGAAATATACTTCCCATAGGTATCATCTAAATATTCGAGGATTTCAATTTGAATTTTACTTGTTTTTGGCAATAATATGAAAATTTAAAGATAAATTTATAATTGTTTCAATTTTCCAGAAGTATTAAAAAATAGATTCTTTAATGTAAAATAAAAAATGAAACGAAACAAAAATCTTTTTTACAACTTTAACACCAGAATATTATTAAACTTTGTATAATTTACATTTAAGTTAATCACAAGTCTTACAATACTGTAGATAAATTTTATATTTCTTGTGTTATGTGTTCTTTGATGGACCGAGGAATATATTTATTTATTCTTTTTGCACATCATCATTATATGACAGTGTTAACAAAACAATATAAAATTTAGAAATACTAGGACGATATGCAGGTATATGTATATGCAGGGATACATTTCTTCTTTGTAAAACCGTTATAATTTATTAGGTATATCTTTAAGTTATTATTATTCCATTTTGACAATGAAACAGAGATTAATATTTAAAACTACCTACTTGTAAAAATTTTGTAGTCCTGAAATAATTATGAGGTTATTATGGATGCATTTAGTTTCGTCTGAATGACTCCTGTATTAGAACAAAGAATTCGGATAACAAATGAAATAAACTTAAGAGAATCATAATATTAGAATTATCTTAAAACTTCTTTAAGTACCTATTTATATGTAGGTATTTAATCTTAAAATATTAAAGAGGTTTTAAGAAGCTATCGTTCACCTCAAAAACTACTTAGTCTTATATCAATATAATGCAAATCTTCAGCAAAATCTCAATCCTTTTTGGGTTAAGACGAATTGAAAGATAAAGGATGCAAAAGTAAAACGCAGGAAACTAGAGCACCCTATTCAAAAGAACGATGTTCACCGCTTCAACTGAATAGTAAGTTTATAAAGAAGGTAGGTGCTTTGCTGCACTTGGCTTAAGTGTGCCGAGATAAAATTTGCATAATAGAAACTGTGACAAATACCTATATACATCACGTAGATACCAACTTGCATTATAAAAATATACCAAACTTTAAATTCAACTTGACGTTACATAAGCTTAAACCAACATTGCATATCAATTCCCGTCTTACAGAACAACGTAGGTAATTTGCAAAATTTAACGCAGCTTAGACAAATTTTCATTCGATATAATTATAGTCAAATGTAATAGACGAAGGTTCCTATTTTATTATTTATTTTTATTATTTTACTATTTATAGCATCAAACAATCAATTATAAAATAGGTATGTAAACAAATAGGTGACCATTGAATATTTGAGCTAATAAAGATTTACCATAATTTTTTGTATAGGTACTTTAAAAAAAACATCAGAGTCAAATGAATTAGTTTCAAAACAACACAAACTTTAATATTTTTTTTAATTTAATAAGTTTATCTACCCAAAAACTGAGTAATTTGAAAATTATTTGTTTACTTTAGTACTGTTTCATAAAAATTCAAATATTATTTTATACACACATTAAATATATATGTACATGCATCAAATAATAATTGATAAAACAAAAAGGTAGGTAATAAAATATTTACACCAAATGCACATTATAATACAAACAGTGATCTGTCAAATGGCTGACTTGTTACAGAGCAACGTCTCCCAACCAACCATTTTTTATTACCATTTCTAAACAACCATTTAAAAGAGAGTAAATAGCTTCTATAAAAACAGGGCAAATATTTTGTTTGTACATATATAAAATGAAATTTCACTTTCAAATCGACTGGATAATTTATTGAGTCGACGTTTATTTGGTAAAAATCCATGTTCATAATATATATGGAAAAAAAATACAATTGGTTTTAGTTTTCTTTAATATTTAATTGAATAGTAACCTGGTTACAACTTACATATAAAGTCAGTCATTAGTTTGACAATAACTTTATAAGTCGAAACCAGGTCACTACTCAATAAAATATTACGTAAAACTTTAACTAATTATGTTTTCTTCCAAATATATATAGACTGAATTATATTCCAGAAGTACAGCGAATCTCTGATCTCAATTGATCAAAGAGAAGTGTGTTAAATATAAATCAAGATCTCCTAACGAATCAAAGATCTTGTTCCCTTTATCATTTCTTTCTTTAACTGGCTGAATCACTGTTTTCTTTATACTTGCTATCTTAATCATGAGAATTATTAATGCTCTTCGGAATTCTACGAGAATCAAATCTTGAGAATTGTTAGTGTTCCTCGGAATTCCACGAGAATTATATCTTGAGAATGTTAAAAGAAATTTCTTTTCATATTCAAAAAAGTTTTAGTACATAAGTGAAGCTTATAAAAGCCTCTTTTATAACTTTACAGTAAGTAGGTACAATGATATTAACAATATAACGTAAAGAATTCTATGACAAGACGCGCAAAATTATTGGAAATGGAGACGTGAAGATTATAATTCTATTTTTAATTTTTTTCCATTTTCAGATTGTCCTTTATTTGAATAACATGTTTGAAAGTTATTTTTGAAGTATCGTTAATAGAAATATATAATACCAACACTAAGACATTAAACATAACAAGATTGTGCGCTTCCTTATGTGGTTTGTTATTTTATTGATTTATTATATACCTATAGTGAGTTACAATCCATTGAATTGGTCTGCAACGAATTTGGTTTTTCTTCTCCATTCCTCCTTTTTTCTGCTAGTCTATTTAATTCTTCGTATGTGCCACAGCTAATTTACTTCTTCACTTGATCCATATATAAGTGTCTCTTGGTCGGCCTATACCATTTCTACCTTCTGTTGTCATTTCGGCCTTTACCATTGTTGCCTGATGTTGATTTATTATTGTGACTAAATTTATTCTTTCTTTATCACGTGTGTTTCTTTATCATTGATATGTATGTCAATGCTATTGTTGTTTAGTTATGTACCTATGTATATATGCCCACATTTATGTAATTTAGGGATTTTCCCTGGTTTGTTTTTCATTATAATAAAGATGTACATGATATTTGATTTAACCTGTATGTTTACCTTATATTGAAATAAATACTTATTTTAATTGACATGGCTTGCCACTAGTTTTTGGAGCACATTGTACAGCTCATAAAGAAACACACGTACGAACTATTCCAGCCCTCTGTTTATATATTCTTACACCTTCATTTGACATGCAGCATATTATACAACAAGGTTTTATTATATCATTTAAAATTTAATGATTTTATTCTTACTGGCAATATGTTCAAAAGCGACAACACATAACTATCAACCAATTTATTTTGCTTTATTTTTTTTTTAGTATTCCGATGGAAGAAAGTATAGTTTGAATTTGTTCAAAAAGTGGGCAGTCTTTATATGTATTAGTATGTCTTTGGTTATGCAAGACTTGCAGGATTGATATAAGGTAAATATTGCTCTGTACAATATGGATAAGGAGATGAGATTCAATATGTAAAATAATAATAATATGGCGAGTACCTGTACCTATTCCAGGAGTTGATCACGGGGGAAATCATAAATATTCAGAATGTGCTAAACTCTGAACTCTACTCCAGAGACTGAAATATATTATTTATTTTATTTAAATTTCCATGATAGAAACACTTATATACGACCTGCTGTCTTTATCAGAATGTTCGACTGCAGTTTATGTTTGTTCGAGGAAATTGTATCATGTTAAATATATTATTCATTTTATAAACACGAAAATTTCATTAATTGATTGAAATTTTAATATTTGCCTCAAACTCATTTTAATTGATAACTCACAATAGACGATCAATTTTCTGTTTATAATTCTTTATTCTTTATTCATTCTTATCATCCGTAGGCCATTGATTTGGCACTTGGAATCGTCAGACAATTATATAGTTTTTTTTTTTTTTACAAATGACAAAATAATCAAATTACAACAATACAATGAATAAATAAATAAAGAAATTCCATTGAATCAAAGTTTTTCGAGTGTAAAAGGCCCAAAATAACTTCTCGTCAGTGTATGTAAAAAATAAATTCTAATAATTATACATAAATAAATGAATTTGAATCAATGCCAATTAGACTGAACAGTCCCATTTAGCATTTCGTCGATATTGTAAAAAGCTTTTCCAACAAGATACCTTTTCACTTCTCTCTGATATTCTACATAATTGAGTGCCTTAATATTACTGGGCAATTTATTATATAAACTTATGCTAAGACAAATAAAGCTTTTTGAAACTTTAGCCAATCTATGTTCTAGGGGTCTTACATCTCGCTTACAACGAGTATTGTATTTGTGATAGTCTGAGTTCAGGGGCGTATTAGATATGTTCTTATAGGAATAAAGTAGGCACTCATATATGTATAAACTTGGTAATGTAAGTACTCCCAGTTCACTGAAGGCAATCTTACATGTATCTCTGGGTTTTATATTCATTAGTTCTCGTACTGCCCTTTTTTGTAATATAAATACTCTATTCCAGTCAGCTCCCCTTCCCCAGAACAATACTCCATAGGACATGATACTATGAAAATATGCAAAGTAAACAAATTTGGCTGCATCAAATCCACAAACTTCTTTAGTTTTTCTAATGGCGTAGATTGCAGAGCACAATTTTTTAGAAATACATTCAATATGTGGTGACCATTGCAATTTTTCATCTATTGTCACACCTAGGAATTTTGTCTCCCTAGTTGTCTGCAACCCTTGCTCACACAGTGACGCTATCACTAGGGTCAGCATTTGTATTCTTTCTCAGAGAGAAAAGTCAGTGAATAAGTAGTTTTGACAAAAGGGCTATGGTTTTTTTAAACTTGTTATGTGATTTTTTTTTTATTTGTTTATTGTGTTGGTGCATAGGCACCAAGTTCAATTTCATAACTGGATAAATTGAAACAAGCTTTTCTTCTTACTGTAGATTAAACAAACAAGAGAAAAACGACTTTCAACTTCTTTAGTCATTATCAACCTGCAATGTATAATAACACAGAATAATTATTATGGGCTTAAAAGTCGAATTAGTAAATAAATTCGAAAGTCGAATTAGTAAAAACGAAAGTAGAAAATTCAGGTACCTGGGAGCAACCATAACGCCAGAGGGTGATCTCCGGTCGGAATTACCAATCCGCATAGGAGCAGCTAGCGGGGCTTTCAACAACATGAACAAAGTTTGGAAGGCGTCTGGACTCAGCATCAGGACAAAATGTCGCTTGTTCAATGCGTGCATCATCCCAATCCTTCTATATGGCTGCGAGTCTTGGCACTTAACCAAGGATCAAGAGCGGAAGATACTAAGCTTTGAAAACAAGTGTCTTAGAAGGATTTTGGATGTCAGATGGTATGAACATGTTACAAATGATGCTGTGCGCCGGCGCACCCAGCAGAGACCTGTAATCTCCGTAATACAAGAGAGACGATGGTCCTGGTTGGGACATGTTTTGAGAATGCCCAATGATAGTTGGCCAAAAAGAGCACTGTTCTTCCGTCCGCAGGGGTTCCGTAGGCCCGGGCGTCCCTCTTTCACAATACACCGTTCCTATGACAACGATATCAGAGCGCAAGGAATGTCGTGGGAAGAGGTGACGCAATTGGCACAGAGACGCTCTGAATGGAGGGGGCTGGTTTCTGCCCTGTGCTCCCGAGAGGAGCGTTGAGGGCGATGATGATGATGATGATTTAAGTCGAAAGACGTCTCTTTCGTATTTGTTAAATCCAAACAAGAATTGTACTAGATATGATGACAAATTATACAGTTAGAAATAAAACAAGAATCATACTAGAAATGATGACAAATTAAACAATCCGAGACAAGAAAATAATTATACTAGAAATGATGATAAATCGTAAATCCGAGATATTTTTTTTATTATTATTCAGGCATTCCACCCAATATTGAGTGATTTTGCCAAAATAAAACAAAGAATTATATAATTTAATATACGACGGGAAATTAAACAATCCAAGATGCAACTAGAATCATACCTACTAGGTTATGATGAGAAATTAAACAATTTGAGACAAAACAAGATCTTTACTAGATATGATGAGAATTATAATAGACATGCTGAGAAATGAAACAACCCGAAATTCAACAACAGTTTTACTAGAAAATATTACCATTTTTTTGAAATATTTTGGATAAAAGCAAAAAACCTTAACAACGAACTCAACTCCTACTTACTCTTTACAAAATACCACTTAATAAAATTATATTACATTAAAATGCTAGTAGAACCATAACATGTGGATTTCAATACATTGCAAAAGCATGCACCTCCTTATCCTCAATAGTTCCAGTATTTACAGTAGGTAGTCACAAGCTGGCTACCCCACTTGTGGGATATGCCGTGATGGTATAGTAGTAGTAGTAGTAGTAGTAGTCACAAGCCTATTTACAGTGCAATTTTCTTCAATAGACATAAGTAGCTCTACAAAAGTAGATAAACCCGGAAGCTTTTATGTAATAACAAATCGAAATACTTGAAAGTAATTGGATGAAATCAAACGAAGAATCAGAAAGCACACATTTATGAAATTACCTACTCGATTACTTTTTATCTGTGAAACACTCTCATCTAAATCAATTTCATTTTAAAGCGAAGTGGGTTAATAAAGCGTTGAATTAAAAAAGCACAATATGATATTTTAGCTTTTATGAGAAGTTG
The DNA here is from genome assembly GCA_947579605.1 of Athripsodes cinereus. NCBI lineage: Eukaryota > Metazoa > Arthropoda > Insecta > Trichoptera > Leptoceridae > Athripsodes > Athripsodes cinereus. The sequence continues at coordinate 38,449,759 of OX388306.1, forward strand.
TATATTTCAATGATTATAATATTGGAAATCGTTTTAAATAACAGGCACTATAATTTAATTTGTTTTGAAAAAGATTTAACATCACAATATTCAATATTTTAGCCCTGAAATCTCCGTAACAAGATAAGTTTTTCACGCTTTTTCTGAAAGTTTCCATGTGTCCATTGTAAAAGTTCTCCATTCCAAGAGACTCTCAGTCTATCTGTCATCTAGACTTCACGGCGTGAGATCTATAAGCTTTTAAGGGTTGAAACACACACCCGAAGATGCACATTATCTATCATCTAGATTTGCTGATAATACAAAATCTCTCAAGAATAAGCAAATCTTATGTTTAATTAAAAATAAAAAATATAAAAAAAAAAAAAACGTAGGATACCCATAAAAAAGAATATCAATTCTTTTGGAGTTTCAAAATAAATTTCAAAATCTAGTTATATTTGGTTCAATGTTTATATTTTTATTTTTAAAATTGCGTCATCGTTATTTCCCTTTGATATTTATATATACGTCGTTTCCTGAATATCGATCACAATACATAGAGTTTTATTGAAAAATGCATTCAAACTTAATATTGCAATAACAAGGTAAAAAAATTTTGTGCATGAACAATTGAACAATCATCGTAATAAATACCTATATAAAAAAAAACTTACCTCGGCCAGCGTAGTATGAAAAGCAGTTGGTTTTGGAGCAGCTCTTAAGACTGGTATACCAGCCTGGGCCGCTGCTAAAGCGGCTGTTGCTGCCGCTTCAGATCGTCCGAGAACGGCAAGACCTGCCACCTTCCTGCCATTGAGAGCGGCACAGGAACTAACCAAAAGGGATGAAGTAAACCTGAAGCAAGGAAAAATAAAAGTTATGAAAAAAATTGTTTGATTTTATTGGCGCTAACAAAATGGTAATCACGAAACATTTTTAAAATATTCTGTAATAGTAATTATGTACTACACCACATAAATTTTTCAAAAAACACTACCGGTCTCAACGCTAAGACGCGTCATTTAGTTTTAGTTTGATACTCGTCATTTTTTTTAAATTTATGTGGTATAGTATGTACATAGTAACTTTTATTAAATATTTTAAAATATGAAAAAAATTTATTATAGTTACCAGGAGAATGAGCAGATGCAAGAGGAGTGCAAAACTAACGCTACAAAACTCTATCCGACATACGGGATAGAGGTTTGTATCTATCCTCTCTACATACCCTAATTAAAATAAATCTAGTTTAACTTTTCGATTTTCGAAGAATACAATGAAAGTTCATTTTAATTATTTAGATAATATTTTTTTTTAAATAAAACACTGTTAACTTTCACTCGATTGTTGTACCTATTACTATTAAAAGCTTTTCGGATATACATCCATCTTCAGTAATAATCAGCTCACAATATTAGTTGATAATGAACGTATGTCCGAAAAGCTTTAAATTATAATACAACAATAAAGTGGAAGTTTACATTGTTTTATTTTTATAAATTTTATTATCTAAATTAAAATCTAGTTTATTGCATTGTTATTCAAGTAAATAAAAACCATTTTCTCCCATAGTTCCTTTTATTTAAATAAAGCAAAAAAAAAATAATGAGGAACCTCACAAAAACGTGTTAAAACTACTCAAAGCACGAACAGAAAAATATAATTACGTCATGTGGATGCTTTGCATTTTAATAGGCTGTTAGAGTAACGCGATTTAAAAGCTCTGCTCGCCCGGAAGTAGTGATGCATTCAGCGAATAATTCAAAACGTAATAAGTAGATACTACTTCAGTAAATAAAAAGCTATTAGTTTTATTTATAGAGTGATAGTAAAGTGTGGAAAATGTAATGAATACAATTATAATATTATGTGAGAGATATTAGTGAATAATATTCAGCAACTTTTGAGGTATTTATTGAGTCGACTTTATTTTGCAAAACTCCATGTTTATATATGGAAGAAAACATAATTGGTTTTAGTTTTACTTAATATTTAACTGAATAGTGATCTGGTTTTGACTTATAAAGTAATTTTCAAACTAATCCAACCAGGTCACTATTTATTTAAATATTAATTTAAACTAAAAACAATTGTGTTTTCTTCCATATAGACACAAACTTTTGAGGTGTTTTATACAATTATGAAATTATGGACAGTGTTTTTCATTAATTTGTTACATCGGCTGACCATTTGTATCTAACATTAAAGCATTTTCCTCAAATGAGGAAGCCAAAAAACTTACTACATGTTATGAACTTGTAATAAACAATATGTAGAATTTTCAATGCAATGTATATGAAATGTATTTGGAATAGGTGTTAGTGTTACACTCCGTCCCTAAAACTCTCTCTAGTCCTTTTCTGGGAATGGTGCAAGTGGTAGATCCTCTTAGTGATCTCTCTCTATCTGTGTACATATATTATATCCTGGGCAACGCGAAGAACGTCCAGAGCAGAAGATCCTGTTGGTTTTTTTAGATCATGTCGCTCTTTTGGACTATTTGGCACACGACCACGAGATCTTCTTCCCATGACGCTTCCGGCAATCATGAGTTTTACCAGATTATCTGGCTCTCTTCTCATGATGTGTCCAATTCAACTCCGGAGACGATCAGAAACATTATGTTCACTCCTAGAATCGAGTGTCCACGTCCCCTCGCTAATAAAGAGAATGTGCAAATCGCCTGTCAACCAATTTGAATAGCTATTAAGTAGATAGCTCTGTTGTATTATGATACACATGCATAAGTGAACTTCCTAGTAGGATCATATGATACAGAGTTTCGATTTACTCTTTAATAATGTAATTGCTTAGCGCGAACTTCCTTTAGGAATGCACGATACAAAGTTTCGACGCTCATGAATCGACGCAGGGCTAAGAGTAGGTATTCTTTAAGCCCGGGCAATATTCCCAATTCCTTTGTATCTTTAAACTTTGCTGCATTTTTAAAATTGTCATTACATATTATTAATTGATGTAAAATTTATTATTCAAAGTCATCGTTACTTAATATTGTTTGAGGTTACCATCTGTGATTGTTGCTAATGTCAAAATATGTCATAACTTTTTTTGTAAATAAGTTTTTGAATTTGTTTTAATGATGAATAGAGTTTTATTTATTCCGTATAATATCCATATTTTTTATCGTAATGATAATGTGGGTTTTATGGATTTAAGCTTTAATGACTTATGTAAAGCCCTATTATGTCAAAATAAACAAGTGAAATATTTAATTGTTTATTTAATGTTACAAATAATAATTTATTCATTCATTCTTTACTATTATAGATCGATGACAAATAATTACATAAAAGGTAAATCAAATTCAAATTAAATACAATCAATATACCAACAGATGGTGAGCTTATCGCAAAGGCGCGATCTCTTCAAACTAACCCAAATAATAATGATGCGTGGCATATATCTTTTTTATAATGTACTCTTTCACAACATAATATTCACTTACAAAAAATACTCAGAATTTTATGTGTATATTCGTAATAAATTCGCATGTTTTCCATTTGAATGAACACTGACTACATATTTCAACATTCCCATCTGTACTACTAAATCTACATAATAATATGTTGGATATTTTTATTCCACCGCGTGACAAGTGTGCTTAATAGAGCATATTTTATTCCATGTATTTTTATCCAATATAAATCCACACATAAATATTTGAGTCAGTTCGTATGTGCGTATGTCCTCAATGGACACTGAAATAAGGAAAGACAGAAGTAAAATAATACACTCTATACGAGGTCTCATCTCCTGGGCAGGTTTAAGGCTAAAAACATTTTAAATATCTTATGTATTGATAAAGATATTACAATTTCAATGAGATTCCCATACATTCGCTTGACAAAATTGACAAGCGAATGTATGAAAATCCAATATTTATAGTTAAACATTTCTCATTGTATTGAATTAATTTCAAAATGGATGTAACAATAAATAAAACAATACTGAAACTAAATAATTAGGGACTGTTTACATAATGAAACATTGTGATTGCTAATGACGAAAAATCCTGAATTATGAGAATAAAAATTGCATATTTTTGACATTTTGAGCTATTTTCATAATGGAGGATATTATGAGACCATAGAAATCCATACTGTAGAATAAGAATAGTATTATGTAAAAAATCCATAAACAATGTTAATTTATTTTTTGTATAAATAAATACAAAAGTACCTCGGTACTAGCCATAAGAACCTATTTATTTTCGCCTAATATTTTTTTTTACTTTTCACGGCAAATTACTTGAAGATTTATGTAGGTACTACAAACTAAAAATACCAATTTTAACCCATGTATTTGCACGGTTTCTGTTTATTTAAACCCGAGCAATGCCGGGTTACAAAAGCTTGTATATAATATTTTAACGTTTCAATGACATTTTTTTTTCCATTACGAACTAGGTAGTTTTTGATTGACAAATAATTTGTGTCGTTTATTTTTTTCAAATAAAATATGGAGATTCTGTAAATATGGATTAATTGATCAATAGTATGTTAAATCTCGGACATTTGAACGATGATTCGTAGAGCTGCGTAATCTAAGGTTAAGGATAGTTTAGCTGTTGACTTGAAAGAAACATAGATTTGGTGGCTTGGCTTCTCTCGATTATGGCATCTTTAGGACATTTGAAATTGACTGTGTACACGTTTTCTGGGATTTGTCATTCATTCTGGATTGGTGTCGATGTAAACCATATGGTGTGGTGCCGCTAGACTTGTCTACGATTTTCTTCCGGATGTAAGAGAGAGGATTAAAAGGCGCTTCCTGTCTTTCAATCACTTTGCCGTGCAGTTGGTAACGGGACACGGGGAGTTTAAAGCCAAGCTCTTTGAGTTAGGGCTGACGGACGACCCGTGGTGTGTTTGTGGGACGGGAGCTCAGTTTGCGGGGCATATCCTGTGGGAGTGCCCAATGATGACGGATGCGAGGGATGTAATGATTGATAGTTTGAGTGATGATACTCCGAGACCCGTTTGGTCTGGGGAATTAATGATTAGTCCGAGAAATTTCAGGGCCTTTTTGGAATTTACGAATGTCTGGGTGTCTCGGTGGGACCTTCTGCGTGAGCCGGGCTTACCCCCGGCTTTCCTGGATGAGCTTGATGGTTGATTTTGCCTTGTGTGATCGTGGCTGTCGCGGGCGAACTCGTTTCTTCGTTTTTTGTGCTGCCCAGTCTCCCTTGGTGGAGAGTCTTAGGTCTGGGAGGGATGTCCCTTGGGGAGGGAAGCGTGTCTGCGAAGACTCCGGTATCGGCGACCCTCGGGTTCACCGGCATGAATACCTAAAGAAGTTTCCGGACACCTCAACTCGGCTCTCTGCTCATTTTTTATTTCTTTATTTACTTAATTTTTATTTCTATTATATTGTTTTAAATATTGATTTGTTATCTAGGTTAAGGAAATGCCTTTGTAAATATATTGCTAGTTTTATATTATGAATGTATTTGCTTCTCTCGGCTAGAGGGACATCGAAGGAGTGTAGTCAAAAGATTCCACACACGGGGTTGTTTTTGGCCGGCCAGCCCCTCAGGCTGCCCACTATGGCGCCTCCGGTGTGGACAAACTTTGTGCAGTGTAGATTTCGGATAAATGGAAGTCCCCAGACTTCTGCGCTATCCGGGTGGTCGGTGGGTCTCCTTCAATGGTATGGTGTCGTTGTATAAATGAATAATTTTGCACAATGGGCGAGTTTATCGCAGGGACGCGATATCTTCCAACTAACACATGTTGATTGTTTCATTTGTTAACATGTTAAGTAATGATGATTGCTTGATTCTGTAATATTGTAAAAAATGAAAAAAAAAATAATCTTTAGAAATACAATCTTTTTTTTTAATATACAGTGACGTAATATTTGTATAATATTTTATTAAAATAAAACATCGCTGATTTTGTAATACTTGTTAGTCATATATCATGAATAATATTTGTCACAATACCTGCTTCACGTATATTGTATTAGGTTCTTATAGTCAATATATGATAACACTATTCACAGAGAATTTTACCAGCTGTTGACACAGTTCTGTACGGAAGCAATGCCCTCAAATAATAACAACATACATATAGAATTAGTAATGCTTTTAACTCAAATGCACTTCATATTTTTTTCTAAAGCAACTGACCATCATAGTGCATTAACATACAATATATTAAATACATATACTCTATCAAATAAAATTCCAAAGAGATTAAATTAAATGCCGATTTGCAATTGAAGACCTAGGCGGAAAAACAACAATTGTCCAAAATTTTATGAAATAGTTTTATTGCATTAATATGATCTAGTCCACACCCTCTACTGTTGGTTTAATTTATAAACATGGGAAAACAACACATGTCCTTCAAATCGCGCAAAAGGCGTCGGAAGGTTCTCAAAAGAGATGGACCAACTACATTGTCTAGGTGTTGGGAAGCAAACGGTGATGAGCTGCTCATGATAAAAACTAATGTAAAAGTATTGAAAAGGTTTTTTATCAAGCAATGGAGAGAAGTCAAAATATGTAAATTTATTTTAGGATTTTTATCTTATAATTTGGTGGAAAAACGACAAATGTGCACAATTTTTTGGAAAAACAGCAAATGTCACATCATTATTTTCTGTTCTATTTTCAATTTTAACAAAGGAATTAACAAAAACGATACTTGCTTTAGCTATTCATTACATCAACTACATTTCACAGCAATAACAGCAAAGAAAATCGTATTTTATTAGAAGTTAGGACGTTTTAATGCTCTACTGTAAAATTTACTAAATGTGACATTTGTTGTTTTTCTGCCAAGGTCTTCAATTTCGTATCTGTTCCTGGCAAAGACAAGGTCTCCCACTCTTCAAGTAAGTTTTCAAGTGTCCAGTAAAAGGCATTCCAATGAGAATTTTACACGGGAGTAAAAAAACGTAATAATAGAGCTTTGTGTATTGTAGACATATAGGTATTTATTTACAAATTCAGCTCGTTTGGAATGTCGTGGGACGAGATGATTAAATAGCTCATAGATGGTTTAATGGTGGAGGAGGTCTATTTCTACCCTGATGCTTCCAGGAAGAGGGTCGAAAATTGATTGCATTGGAATATATTCCAACTTATTTTATTCATGTGTTGGCTTCTCTTGACTAGAGGGACAACGAAGGAGTTTTGTCAAAGGATCCCATACACAGGGGTTGTTTGTCGTCTAGCCAGCACTACAGGCTAACCACTACGGCGCCCCCCGTGTGGACGACAGTTGTTAAATAAAGAATTCCGGATGAAAGGTAGTCCTCAGATATCGACTAGTTGGTGGATTTTCTTCAATTAATTATCTTAAATTGTATTCAAACGCCCACATTCCTGGACATTTTTCAAGAGCGTTCTATATTGGTTTACATAATAGACTACTATTTAAGCTAAAAAAGCGGGCTTATTGCAGTGCAATATTTTTTTGAAATTATATTTGTAATTCAATATATGTTTAAATTATATAAACAGTTACTTTTATAATATAAAGCCTTTAATAATATTTAACTATCAATGTATTGTTTGTACATATTTTTTTACACATTTTACGAATAAACAATGTTTATCGTCATTCTCTTGCATACACGAGTATAAAAAAAAACATTTAATTTAATTCACGTGTAAATGTGTAACACTTTGAATAACATTTTATATTATCTTTGTGTGTGCATATAATGATAGTTATAATTATAAAATAAGAATATCATTAGCATACCTAAGTAATAATTGTGTAAGAAAACATATTGCGGTAAACAAACATATTAAAATACTTACATATTAATGCATGTGTGTCTTCCTATGTAAAATATTTACCCGTATAATACTGCTTCATACTTCTATTGTAATGTACTCATGTATCACGTATATTATCAGTTCTTCATTCACCATTTTTGTTACGCCTAAATAATAATATTTTTAAGTTTGTTTAAATATACGTGAATCAAATTGTTGACGACGATCGTGTATTGAGTAAGAGAAATCGACGTGCGTGTATGGATAAATTTTTAGAAGAAGCGAAAGAAGTATGTACAAAATACCGTTCTCTCTACCTATCCCACTTGAGATTTGACATGAGGGTATAATACCTACAGTATAGTTTAATTATTCTAGAACAAGCCTTTAATGACTGCTAAAACGAAATACCTCTCTAAGCGAACCTTCAGCTAGCTATTGGTAGAAAAACATTTTATTACTTGGTCTGTCCAGCTCGTAGCAATTCGTCTTCATCCTCTTATAGTCTCTACGCCACCAGCGGTAATCAATCTTTCTCTGTCTTTTTTTCTTCTTAGGAAGCGTCTGCTTGAGCGTTGATCCTAATCTCTTGGAGGATGGAAATGTTTATCTTCCGTGCTGTTCATAGAATTCGTATCACCACATCTCAAACGCGTCTTTTTTTTGACTTTCCCTAGGTCTTATCGTCTAGGTTTTGTCATCGTAGAAAAAGATGGTGAATTCATAGTACTTTCCACCAATACGTGAAATAAATTGGTGATACCAACTATAGTATCGTCTGATCTAGAGTGGGCAGCTACAAACAGTGTCTGTACCGAATGTTAGAAGCGGCTAATAACAAAATCATCAACCCGTTCGGCAAGCGTGGTGTTTTAACGCCAACCTCCTTCAAAACAATGTCGAGTTTTAACACACAATATTATCATTCCAGGCGAGTACAGCTAATTGCTCACAATCTCGCACCGGCCCTACACCGGTCTGCCTCAAGGAGAGACAAAAATTTGATAAAAACTATCTCAATAGGAGAGAGATTAACTTTTATCACACAGTGATAATTATTTTTTATTTCGAGAGCAATGCCAACTTTACAAATTAACGAGATTCACAACATTAAAAATACACGTCGCAATATGTAGGCATAATAATATAATATTATAGTTCTTACCTATCTACTAGTTGTCGATATTGCGTAGTACGATGTTTTCTTCATTCAATAGTAGATAATAAAATAATGTACATACATTTCCACCTCTCTCAGTAGATACTACGAGTATTAATAGATACATCATGGCGTTATTATCATATTAATATTGTTAAGACTCAGTATTGTAATAATATCTACATAAACGGTTGTATCAATCTTTATAGTAATAATCTATCGCTTCGTATTATAGTAGTGAATGGCTTACGGTCTCAGCACGTAGTACTTATGTATTGAAGGATAACTGGTAATTTTAATGCTTGATACTGCTCAACTTCAAAGAGTTGTATCTTAGTCTTTAGTACGACAAACGTTTGTATCGGATCAACAATGATATAATATCAACAGATTTATATAATTATAATCTACAAAACTTACACCTATTGCACCTTTTTAGTGATAATAATATTTTCGTTATCGAACATTATTTTCTTTTATCGTTTTGATAAGAATTATATTATATCAATCGGTTTTATTATAATATAAAATTATTCGATTTATATCAGTGTATAATTTTTTTAATATACATATTTTCACAAGTGTTTGCTAGTTTGAATATAAAGTGTTTTGTCGTATGTGTATTTGAAAACAGTCTTAACATTATCATATAATTATATTTGTTGAAAATTGTTTAATTTATATGTGTGTTTTATTTTACCGTGAAGTATAAACAGAATTCAAATATATTTTAGTAAACACAATTATGCTGTGATATAATCTATGTACAAGGTTAACTAATCTATTTTCGCACCTAAATTGTGATATAATAAAATATTTATAAATAATTTTATCACGTGTGCGTTTTTTTTTAAATTCTCGATCAATAAATTGATAAAAATAAATTGAGTCTTCTAATATTAATGATAACAAACAGTAAACTATAACATTTAATTCAATAAAAAAGTTTTTTCTTTAATTGCGTTAATTTTGTTGTTTAATAAATAAGGATGTTCAAAAGAATGGACAAATAATAAAAGAACAATAACTTTAACAAATAAAACATACCCACAATTTATCAAAATGAAAACTCGGCGTCCCGACGACCTACCGTTTCCGCACGTTTGGAAGAGATTCACAAGGACCAGTCCCGAGGGAAAAGAAGTCAAATTTAAAATTCAGGACTGCCCGAATGAAATGCTGGGTGATCTACTTGAGTTTATGTGCGAATATTTCATGAAGGACGAAACGTTGAATAATGCTGTAGGTGAGAAACATAGTGGTTATATAATATTTGGTATAATGTAGGTTAATGTATCTGTTCTATACCTTTCATTGTTTGTATTGTCTCATTTCCAAATAACAGTATCACATTGATATTTATATAATGAAAACAAAATTGTTTTTAGGTTTGACTATGATTTATTTGTTAAATATGTTACCAGGTTTCGACCTATGAGGTCATAGTAAAACCTAAAAACAATTTTGTTTTCATTATATCAATATAATGGAGTTTTACAAAATCAACGTCGACTCAATCAATAACAGTATCACACTCAATACAATAATTGAATCAGTCATTTGAGAAACAGCATAAATCAGGTTTTTAGCGAATATGATTTTTTTTTATTTGGGTCCTTTTTCTTGAAACGCACGTTATTTCATATAGAAACCACGTAATTTTTACCTATTTGATACAAATTAAGCTGATTCACTTGGCCAGTCAATAGAAAAACAACACAAGTCAGTGACTTCATTCATGTCGATTCAAATTTAATATACAAATAAAACATTTTGACAAAAAATAAAGGTTTATAATAACAAAATACACTATAAATTATATTTTGATTTGAGTTAGATATCAACATTTCATTCTTATGTACTTAATTGAAACAAGTGTTTCTTTCTACTATATCTCTTGATTGATAATGACCTGATAAGTGGAAAGACGTCTCTCTCGGAATCAATAATCTATAGTAGAAAGAGGAACTTGTTTCAATAACATCATTATGGAATTCTACTACGTGTGCACCGACACAATTAATAAACATTTCATTCAAAATTTTATAACAAACAATTTTTTGCGATTTCTGAAAAGTTTGTATTGACTGACTTATGTTGTTTCTCAAATGACCGATTCAATTATTAGTGACCAATATTGTTTGAAATAAGTGACTCAAATAATATAATATCCTTTCTTCATACTCGGTACTAAGCAACTATTTAGCAATACTACACTATACTATTCCCTCATGCCGAATTCTTACATATGTACTTACTTATTTCGCTTCTTCTACACTCATGCAATTTGTCATGCACGCATGTCGGTTTCTTTTATTCGGCACACGGTCATCGAATGCTCACGTTTGACCACACCCCCTCCGTCAGAGTAAAAAAAATGCACTTTACATTTTTTTTATGGAGCCCTTGCTGCATAAGGTCGTGCACGTGAACGGAACCTATATGCGGCAGTGGTGCCCCCCGTGGGTCTTGAACCAATTTTGACCAGCTCTTCCTGTCAGCAGCATTTGCTTTTTGGATCCTCGGGCTTTAGCCGTCTGTGGAAAAGGTCGAACTCTATGTGCTTCAGCCACGTTTTTCTCGGAGCTCTTCTGTTAGTTTTCCACTCCGGTGGTCTCTGATTCCAGAGGGCCCGGTATGGCAGTCTTGTAGGGGCCATTCGGCACACGTGTCCAAACCATCTGAGTCTGCCAACCAACTTTACATTAGCCCAAACAGATAAATATCTAGGAGTCTTTGGACTCCTGAAATATCCTGTAAAAAAGGGTTATTTCAACAATTCATTCTCTTAAGTCAAACAATATTAATATTCAACTTATAAAGAGTTTCATTACAAAACTTCTGTCTTGCTAAGCAGTTTACGCAGAGAGATATTGTTAAAGATTTACTTGTAATTGCTTCGTTACAATTAGCTAGATGATTATTCTGCGAGTATTATCAGTTTAATGAGAATAATTTGCATTAAAATAAGTTTTAAATAACTTTCTAAGTACTTGTACAATATTTAACTTACCAAATGTGATATGAGTTTCATTGTAATTTTAGGTGTAGGTATTGGAGCATAATTTATGACCACTTGCCCGTGGTAGAACATGGTAGAGCATGATATAAATTCAGCTGGAGAAACTCCATTTAGAACACATCTCAGGTGGTGGATTGGATTCTAGGTTTTTCTACTTGTTAATAAAATTATTGGTAATCAAACAAAAATAAAAAAAAATAATATGTTCTAATTGAATTCTCTCCACCCGGTGGTGGGTGTGTTCAATAAAACGTTTACTTTATAATAACTTGCTTTATTAGCCACTATCTCTCGACTCCTGGCCAAGACATGTGGATCAATTCATAATTTACACAATCATGACAATTATGTAACCCACAAAAAAATATAATCTCAAAAGCATGAAATGTATCTTATTTCTAGACTATCTAATTAACTAACTACAACAATGTGTATATACTTGGGTTAAGTAAAACCATGCATTTGTTTCACTTAACAATATTATAATAATTGGTGGATCTGACCTTTTCTCTATAGATTCCCGTTTATCCTCCAATCTCTATCTTTACATGTACATCCACGTGCTACGTAGATCTCTTCTTCGACCGCAGTCCGTTACACCTCCAACAGAATTTTCCCCTGATTGGATCAAGCCTTCCTTCTGATAACATACCCGCAGGTATGAATCCATCCTTCATACACGTAACTCCCTAGTTACTGATACTAATCCTGTCTGCCCATCGTATCACTGATATCGCCGCTCACTGATCTTCATCTTAACAGTGAACACGTTGATAACCGATCGCTGATAAGCTGAGCTCGCTTATCAATGGGATCGCCAATAATATACATCTCCTAAACTTGGTATCGCTGATAACTGAAATAGCCATTGACTGAAATAATCGATAACTGAAATATCCGATGATTGAATCCGCTAATTGAAATATCCGATGATTGAAACCGCATCTTCTAATCTGTGCGGTACAGAATAATATGACATCAATCCTGATGATTCGTTCAGATAACTAATTCAAACAATCTAATTCACACTGACTTTACATCACTGAACAAAAGTAGGTATTTGAAACCTACAAATACTTAATCAAGATGTGGTTATCAAAAATCTGCCGGACGAGTGAGACCGGGATACCGCTTGGTCAATAATATATAACCTTCAAACTTAACTGAACCGTACGGCGAGCAAATGTTGCCACGTCACTGATATACGTATAAACTCATCAATTTATAATTCTTCCTATTTTATGTTCTTGATACGCATGTTTAATCAACATTACTCCACTTATATAAATACTCTTATTTTGGACCCAAATAACCGATAACATTATTTATTATCTCAACAATATATCACTTTATAACATTTACTAAATAGTACAAATGGCGAAACCATATTTAATATTAGCAACCTATTGAATACAGTCACGTGATCTATTACTTACCTACGCCTCATATAGTAATTCGCGATTATATTGTAACTATCTTCTACACGCCGCATGGTACCTGAATATGATTTCCGTTCCAAATCGTTGTGTTGCAAGTTACTAAAAAAATAAATCCTACTAATCTATATAAAATCAATATTGGCCGCTTTCATCAAATTTATTCTGTTCCAGTATATACGTCTGACTGAAGGTTAGTAAAATCTATACATGTTTTTATTTCCAGTTCAGTTTTTGACATTATACTGCTTCGAAATACCTTCTAGAAACACAAAATGGAACGAAGAGCGTAAAATAGCTTATTGACGAAATTCCGTTTATCCAAAAAAAAATCTGGAAGTTTTTACTTTTACGATTCAAGCTTTTTTGGAGATGTAGGTGCATATCGACTGTCCAGTTTCAAAACAACAACTAATAGAAACCAATAAGTAGAAATGTCTTACATAATACATACATACATACCATCACGCCGCTTCCCTCGCGGGGTAGGCAGAAAGGATCGAGCGCCACTTCCTTCTATCCTTGCATACATCTTTCGCTTCCGTCACTGTCATACAATTCCTCATGCATGCTCTCCTGTTCAATGTGCTCAACACGTGACCGTCCTGTAGGATTTGATTTAAATGATATTGCCATTTAATCCTCGGACGTCCACGTCTCCGAGCACCACTCCTCTCAGCCAAATATATCTTCTTAGTCATTCTCATTCTTTCCACGTGCCCAAACCATCTTAACTTATTTACATTCATCCTTGTTATTACACAAACTTTCATTCCACCTTCCTTTCGTATATCACTGTTACGCACACGATCTCTCAGACTTTTACCACACATCCTTCTCAACAATCTCATTTCCACTGCATTTATGCCACTTTCATCCTTCTTCAACCATGTCCACGTCTCACTTGCATACATAAGTGTTGGCAATAAGTAGAGTGCACCGACCTTTTAGCTGTGGTAGATATGTTTCTATTTGCAATTATTGGTCGGATTGCACCATTTACCTTATTGCCAGCAACTTTTCTCCTTTCAATATCGCTTTCACACTTCCCATCTCTCGTGAACAAACTACCTAAGTACACACATTCGTCAACTTGCTCTAAAACTTCGTTGTCAATCATTACCTGGCATACTGTTCTCTCACTTCCTCTTTCAAACCTCTTACATAATATATTCGAGAAATTGCCTTTTTTTTTTTTTTTTTTTTTTTTTTTTATTTAATTGGTAACAAATATAATATACAATAGAAAAGAAAACAAATACAATTTACGAGTCACGCCAAATCAAAAATGATTTGTCGGCGTGTTCTCTTACAGGTTCAAAATATACTACATAACGAAAAAAAAAATTATATCAATCTATACAACTTACAATTAAACAATTAATTACTAGTTATAAATAAATCCACACTTTATCAACCAATCCTTGACTAATATATATTATATGGTAGATATCTTTATTATGAGTTAAAAACACCACAGAATGTAAAGTATACTATTTTTTGATGATCGCATTGTTAGAGACATACCTACTTCAACATTCCTCTCGTAGATATTTGATCATATATTCGTTAATCTATTGTCGACCGGTGTGGCGTAGAGGTAACGCTCTTGCCATTGAGTCAAAAGGTCCCAGGTTCGGTTCCCGGCCAGGGCGGATTGAAGAATGACCTTTTTCAAATTGTCCAGGGTCTGGGTGTTACATGTATATCTGTTTAGTGCATTGTATATATGTGTATCGTCGCGTTACTACCCATAATACAAGTTTCAATCGTAGCTTGGGACTAGCTCGGTCTGTGTGAATTGTCTATATATGTAAATGTATGTAAAGGTACTCCAACAGAATATTTTAATTATTATCCTTAAAATGTCATCCTGCACTGAGACCATAACAGCGTTTGGCCAAGGCGAAATCAGCAGGAAAAATAAATAAAAAAACTTCGATAAGCTTCACAGAACTTAAGTTCGACAGAAATACCATAAAGGTATTAACTTAAGTCAATTAGATAGTAGATAAACTATTAAGTTAATTGTTCATAGTAAAACATTTGGAACATCAACACTACAGGCAAGTTATATTAAACCTATATACAATTCGATGTATTATTAAGTCAGTCATTTATTATATAAGTTTTGTAAACTTGTGGGTCGAAGGCATAAAATAATACCTAATAATATTATTTCATATTATAATACAAAGGTAAACCGAACTAGAGATGAGTCAAATTAGTTATTAAAATGAGATTCAAACCAATTAAGCCCACCCGTCTAAAATGATTCGACTCACTGAATCACAATTTTTGTCTTGTATTATAATATTTACCTACTATCAAATATTTTACGAGTCACGAGATGTAAAATTTTGATATTTCGTTTCATTACCTAGTAAATATTTTGTCATTATTGCATTTTGATATCCATGTTGAGGTACGATTCAATTTATACAACACTATAAATCGATGCATTGGTACGTGACTATATTATTTTTTAATTTAATTTACCAACAACCAAGGTCATTGCTTGTAAATATTTTAAGATGAGATACCAATCTTGAGTATAAAATTCTTTGTTAAAAAACCCATTACCTAATGATTGTCAACCGATCTCATAATACTTTCTATGATCCCAAGCTAGATAGAATAAGTGAAGAATTAACATTTCCACAAACAAGTAGAACAATTAAAAGTAGTATAAGTAGAACAAACATAGGAAGGGCTATTCAAATATTTAACGGTCTGGCTAGATACATTGATATATTTGGCGTGACGTATGCGGATTTTGTCAGGAGGATTGAGAATGTGTTGTGTTGTTGTCTAGATGTTGTTGATTTTCTTCTGGGATCGCATTGGCCTTCCGCTGTAATGATCCTTGTATGAATCGTCTCTTTGACAGTAATAATAATAATTCATAAGTCACAAGACAATAAATGGCCCACTCAACTGAATCGGCTCAGTGATACGACTCATTGTTCATTTGACCATTATATCTAAATGGAACAACATAAGTTTCGTGTGTGTGGAGGGGGGGGGGGGGAGTACAGGAAACATCACTCATCATCTTGAAAGGGTTCACCTTGGGTAGGTAAATCACCGGAAGTATTTTGCCCCAAAGGAATGGTTGTTTCACAAGAATGGTAAAAGATATCTGCCTAAGTACTAAATAATACCATAATATTAATAATAACAAGAAGAAGAAGAATTGCAGAAGAAATTAAAAAAAAATACTTTGAAAAATGAAGTATGTCACAATACTACCAATAGTTATATTTATTTTTCTACATAGGTACATATTCTTCTTGCAAATAATCATTTACCTGTGTATTGTAATTTGAAAAGTTTAGTATTTTCTATAGTCTCTCTTCCAAACATTCAAATAATCATGATTATCGTTACGAAAGCATGACTTATGTAGCGAGCTTTATAATTATTCAAATTAACGCAGTCGCACAAAATCAAGTGAGGATTGTAAGAATTGTTTAAGTGATATAGGCAAGCAATGCACGAACACACATTTTTGGAATTAAATAATTAAAAGTTTAATTTCTTTTACGATTAAATTTACCAAACTCAAATGTGAAATAAAAGTTTTCTTAAATTATGTAAAGTTTCATACCTCAGAGAAATCAGTTAGGTATTATAACTTTTTCTTCTTGTTTAATAATATGTGAATAACGGAATGAATTTAAAACACGTGCAAAGCCTTATTTATCTTTGATATTAAACTTTACAAATTCCAATATATCCTCAAATAAAGTAAAAATATAAGAAAATTTTAAAGCCAAAAATCGTTGGAAATGACTCCAACATTCAAGTTTTTGTCATTAGTTATGCATCGGCCTGGACTGTCCTCTTTCATAATACACTGTTTTAATGAGAGCGATACATAATCATTTCAAATTAATATCATAGGAAAAGCATTAAAATCAATTGGCAAAGAATCACGTACAACTAGTACGCAGAAAATACTTAACTGTAAGCTAATTTTAAGTCTATATTGTTAACGTACAGAGCTGGTAGTTATATTTAATTTCAGGAAGGATTTTGTCAAGGGGAGTCCTTCAGGCGAACATTAAGCCCTTCCTTAGAAGGAATTTGCTTGAAGAGTATGGATGAAATAGGAAATGACATTCCTGTTATATTCCTGTAACATGGAGGGTGCAACCCTTACCTAATAACAAGGCTAAGAATCACGATTTGAATAAAAGGAGTTTATTTTTCCCCTGATATCTCGAGCGGTGTGTTGAAGCGTAAAAAATAAAAGAATAATGACACTAAACAGGCATCTACTATATTGTTTGTATATTGAGTGAACGTGTTAATAATATTAATTGATATAACATTAAATGTGTCTGGAAGTTCTGTTGTATACGTACAGTAATGGCCGGATATTGAGTTCATAGGAAATGATTAATCAATATATACAGTAGGTACCCAAAGTACAGAGCGGGAGATCCCAACCATAGAGGCGCGCCTCTCTAGAAGGGCGTAGAGAGATATCAAGGGAGAAGAATTTTTTTTCGAAAATACCGAATCATACTAAGTTGTCGCCTCTCTCACTTAGCAAATCCTTGTTTCTTTTTATTTTAACTACATGTGTGGGATTTCAGTATTTCAACTCTGGTTTGAATTAAACTGGTAAAATCGTCTTCAACTTGAAAGCAACCTGATAATAGTTCTGGCAAATCGAACCTAGAATCAACTAATCATATCATATTCCAACAAGAGCCACTCGTCAGGTTGTGACTTTTCATAGTGACGTAGTTGATACTAACTATTTATATAACTCGCCCCTTTATAGGATGCATAGGTTGGGGAATATGTATGGTCATTTGGCGGATGTTTTTGCGGATTCCTTATCCGAATACAAATGGAAATTAACAGAAAATTTTAAATCTGCGAGTTTGATGGATTGTGTTTAGTTGCTGGGTTTTGATGTGTTGTTTTTGCGACGAGATTGTATCTATTGGTGTATTCGGTTTGAGCGAGAGTGGAACAACCCGAAACTATGTATTGTATTGTTACCGACTTGGCCAGGCATTCCCTACATGAATAATTAATTGTATTTTGATTTTTTATGATATATATTAGGAAGTTTATAATCATTATTATTTTTAAGAGATTTATAATCATTATTATTTTTAAGAGATTTATAATCATTATTTGAAATAATTTGCTAGTACTACATTACAGCTACATTGTTTTTATCACTTGACTGTTTTCTTTTGTTATATTATGTTTGTAAAGGCTGGTTCAGCCGTTTATTATTATAAATAAATAAATAAATAAATAAATAAATAAATAAATAAATAAATAAATAAATAAATAAATAAACTAACTGGTGCAGAAAATGCAAACTCAAGCATCTATCTCATCAGTACCTACTCTAATTATTTCTTTCAAAATGGTTTGCATATAAGGTATGTTTCATCTCCAAAAATTTGTTATTTGAATATTTTTGTAATGAAATAAATAAAAGTGGTTTAAATAATATGCCTTTCTTGTTATGAAAAAAAATGCAGGGGGCACGAAAATATAATTTATAATCCGGAGAGGCTCAACAAAAGAAAGGTTGGGAAACCCTGGTATGGAGGGTGAACACCCGTATTCAATTATACTAGTTACATTGTACCTACTATCGACCAATATGTCGCAATGAATAATATTGATATCCCGGAATATTTTATTGAAAATGAAAATGATGATTTATTGACATTAAGTAATTTATAATAACACTGGTCGACAAGGTTTTTGTAACACAGATCCGAATAGCATTTTTATTATGTGTTTACCTTCCTGATAACGAAATAGTTATTAAAATTTAGCTATCACGTCCCATTTTTATATTACCAACATATGGTACTATCATATTTTACCATAATATCACATTATTTCTCTATTTGAAGCTCGACAGTTGACAACACTGCAGAAGAGGGAGGGGGGTAGTATGATGTTATTTGTGTTCTTCTGGCACTGTCAGTGAAGTGCTGCATCTGTGAAGTGAGGTTATGTGTGTTTTCATTTAAAGTTTTGTGCGAAAATGGCATCAAAGCAGCGAAACTTTGTATAAATTCACCAGATAAGTATTGTTATATTTGTGAACGTTACGTATTAAAATCTCAAGGTAGGCATATGAATGGAGATGTAAAAAAAGCATATTTTTTTGTATTTTGGATGCAAAATAGGAGACCAAGATAAACAATGGGCGCCACATCGTAGTTGTGTGAGCTGTCACGTAACACTTATTCAGTGGATGAAGGGTAACCGAAGCAGTATGCCATTTGCTGTACCTATGGTTTGGCGTGAACCAACTAATCACTTTAATGACTGCTACTTTTGCCTTACTAATGCTGAAGGTTATTCAAAGAAGAAGAAGAAGAACAAGAACATTGACTATCCGACTGTACCTTAAGCCATTAAACCTGTTCCTCACGGTGAAGGCCGTTCTAACTCCACCTTTGAACTGGGAAGATTTGGTAATTCCAGAACTAAATGACATTGAAGACTTACATTCGGAAACTGAAGAGTTGTTGGAAAATACCATTGATCCTACATAATATGTTCCTCCGTCTAGTGAGCCTTACCTTATCAAGCAAAATGAACTTAATGATTTGGCCCGTGACATAGGCTTATCAAAGCAGCAGTCTGAACTACTAGGTTCAAGATTTCAAGATCTTTTAGCAAAAGGCACAACCATAACGTGATAGCTATATTAATGGGGTTTCAGGGGCTTTACAAAGTATTGTTGTTTTTTGTGCTTATGGGACAGCAGGAACCAAAAACAGCACTTTGTTAAACAATCATGGCCGCCAAGAAAATCTTATACTCCAGGGGAACAAAATGTGTTAAACGATCCATTGGTTGACCCTAAAAACGTGCTACTTCCTCCTCTGCACATTAAGTTGGGTCTCATGAAGAACTTTGTAAAAGGCATGGACAGAGAGGGACCCGGTTTTAAGTACTTGTCGGAACTTTTCCCAAAACTTAACGGAGCGAAAATAAAAGAAGGTGTTTTCACTGGACCTGACATCACGAAGGTCATACGTGATTCTGAATTTGAAAAAAAGCTAAACAAAAAAGAATTGGCAGCTTGGAAATTATTTGTGAAGGTGGTAAAAGGATTTCTTGGCAACAACAGAGAAGATAACTACAAGAGTTAAGTTCTTAACCTTTTGAAAACCTACAGAGCTATTGGTTGCCGAATGTCCCTTAAAAATCACTTCCTTCACTCGCATATCAACTTATTTCCGGAGAATCTTGGAGCTATAAGTAATGAACAATATGAGAAATTACACCAGGATATAGCAACTATTGAAACGAGATACCAAGACCGCTGGAATCCTGCAATGCTCGGAGATTACTGTTGATTTTTGAAGAAGGAAGATCCCACTCCACATAAAAGAAAAAAATGAAAAAAACATTAACAAACTGTACATATGTATATATTTCAAAGATGCTCATAGGTAAAATAATGTGTTTAAGTTGTTTGAAAGAGAAAAAAATTAGTGTGTACAATTACATAAAAATTTTTTGTTTTTATAATAAGTTTGTGGCTTTATTTTTCCTTTATTTACCACTCTGTTGCCAGTGTCTCTATAACAAAAAAACCAGACGTGGTAGATGTTTTTCAGTGTCATTTTCGGATTCAGCAGGTAAAAGTAAATAGGAATTAGTAAAAGTTATTCATGTTACATAAAAAAATATTTTTTTTGTAGACCTGTGTAATTTGAATATAAATATTTTGATAATGTCCACAGATGTTCCTCTTTCTCAATAAACCGTTCGTATGACAATAACACTAAGCACTAGAAATTACGAGGGGAGAGGTGACCTAATTGCCGCAAAGATCGTATTTAGGTTGTAACCCTGCTGGAATCACGAAATATGATGAAATAACCTCTCCTTTGCCTCCTATCTACCGATGCAGTGTCTGGTCTGCAGAGTTGATGGCCTGTCCTGGGATTTTCAGGATCTTTATGAAGTTTTTGGATGTATGGGTATCTCGGTGGGATCTCCTTCGTGAACCGGGCTCACTCCCTGGCTGACTTGGAAGAGTTTGATGGTTGATTTTGCCTTGTGTGGTTGTGGCAGTCGCGGGTGAACTCTTTTCTTCATCTTTATGTTGTCATATCTCCCTTAAAGGAGAGTATTAGATTTGGGTGGGATGTCTCTTTCTGAGGAAAGCTTCTCTGCAACGGCTTCGGTAATGATGATCCTCAGATTCGCCGGCCTGAATACCTAGAAAAAGTATTTGGACACCTCATCTCAGCTTTTGCTCAAAATATATGTAATTTTTGAAAATATTTAACGTACTTTAATTTTTGTAATCTAGGTTAGGAAGAATAATAAATTGTTTATTTGATTTATTTTGTATAGATATATTATGAATTATAACTATGTTTGCTTCTCTCAACTTGAGAGATATCGAAGGAGTGTAGTTTAAAGATTCCACAAATGGGGATATTTTGGCCGGCCAGCCCTTCAGGCTGGCATGGCATGGCACTTTCGGTGTGGATATGATTTGTATAGTGATGATTTTCGGACAAATGGAAGTCTCCAGACATCTGTGGTATCCGGGTGGACGGTGGGTCCTTCAACAAATGTTACCGATGCAGAGTAATCCAACCTTTATCCTTTGACTGAAGCATCCTTATCCTCTCAACGACTATGTTTGGCAACCGCATTACACCATAAAATTTTAAACTACATATTAAAATAATGTACATTGATATTAATTTAACTAGATGGTCATAAAGACATATAAATATTGCAGGATAATAACAATATTTTCATAAAAACGGATAATAAACACATCATTTTATGGTGCATATTGCTACAATGTTATTTACTAATTAATTACTATCGAGAACAAACCATGGAGAGAACACTGTAATTTTGTTCCAAAAAAAATTATTCCCTAAAATATATTAATTTATTCTGGATTAAAAAATCACTTTTAAAAAAAAATATCTTTATTTCAAACTTTATTTTATTTATTTACTGTACATCATTACCATACGAAAAACGATTTATGATATTTTTTTTTTAAAATATATTTATTTTATTCATAAATACACAGTATACATTGATATTACATTAATAAAACAATAAAACACAGTAAAAATGCTCCCTCCATAAGCAACTAAATGCTTGTGCGGATGGTCGGATTTCAATTATAACATTAACACACATAAAAGAATCAGCTAGAAATATTAATACACATATAAGAATTTGTTACAAATAGCAAACTTTCAGTTCTCATGTACTTTCATCAAACGTTCAACAAAATCTACCAGCACAATACAAAATTAAACCAATATAATTACCTATTCACAACGTCAAAACAATATACAAATCAGTTGGATCAATTTTCCTCTCATCAACATTAACACAAACACACATACACAGAAATACATCACTTTTACGCGATTCAGTGCTCAATGATGACATCATGAGCCCGAATCTCAAAATTGTCGCTGAAAGTGTTATATATAAAAAAGAAAGTTGAAAAAGTGTTATCCCGTCTTATCCGGCTTGTAGCGCTTCTTTATTATTTTTATAAGTTCGTCGCCTCTTGGAGTCTTTCTCACGTCTAATGGCAGGTATTTGAATTGGGTCTCTCCGAAATATGTGTAATGCTGCTGACCAAAAACTGTGCGTTTCTTAGGACGAACGAATACATATTTATGTCTGGTACGATTCTCAGTAAGGAAATAATGATATTCCGGTTCTTTGAGAACCTGCATAGATATAAACTGGTCAACACAACAATTTATGAAAGCACTGTTCTATAAAGAAACAATGTAAGTTGGGAATATCGTGGTAAATGGTTACTTGATTAACGCAGAATAATATCATCTATTTTAATGAGTTTCAAATTTTTAAAAATTTAAAACGTCTAAGAAACACAAATTTCACTATGATAATTATGTAAGTTATCGTAATTTCCGAGTGCTATTTTTGCCTGGCGGCATCTTCAGTGAAAGGTTTACTAAAAAAAGTAATGTGAGGAAAAAGTAGTCGGCAATATGTGTATAAGCATTTAATCATCAACACAATATAATTATATTCGTGAGAGTATTTTATAAATTATAATAATTTATTGATTCCGTGGAGCATCCGGCAATTGAGCAACTGGCCTCCCACTCTCTTCTGTAAGTTTTTGAGTGCTCTGTAAAAAACAAATGTTCGAAAAAACAAAGACAATCAGATTTGCCATCTTTTTTTTTTTAATATACGGCGTGAGCCTTTTACATGTTAACAAAAAAGTGTACCTAAGGAACAACAACAACAACAAAAAAACAAAGTAATCGCAGTCTATACAAAACAATACACTACAAGTCAAGATTAATAACAAGATAATGTAAAAACAATAATAAAAAATTGTATATGAATAAGGTCAATAAAAATAAGTCAATTTTGGTATGTCAATATAAGTAAGTCAATACAAACAAGTGCATAAGCATGTAAAAAATATGTCAAGAAATAAAATTTAACTAGGAATTTAATATGAAAAGGTCTATAAATTATTCAGCGATGAGATTTGCCACCCATCCTGAATTTTTTAATTGTTTTTTGGTGTGGAGAAGATAATTTGCATGTTTATTACATTTGGCTGGTTTTGCTGGTTTCCCTACTTGTGGGATAAGCCATGATGGGATAGAAGTAGTAGTAGTAGTAGATAGTAGTATTAAATCATTTCAAATGAATTTTCGAAATACAAACGCGCCAATATTTTATTTTTTATTTTATTTTACAGTTGCATACGCTGTGAGCCTTTTACATACATGTTGAAATATGAGACAGTACAAAATATACCTACTCAATACAAATTCACATTAAATAATTGTTTGTTTAGTTTAAATCGCTTCGTATTACATTAATATTTAATTAATTGTTTACATTTTTCATAAATTTTCAGGAATCCAATACGACAATTTAGCTGTCGAAGAATTCAGATCATTCCAATCAGTATTCTTCCCACAAAAACTGGCTGTGATATGTGTGAAGGACGATGATGGTGAAATTTACGACATGAAGACAAGGAAACCACAAATACTTGGCTTTAGTCTCACATTTGTGCAGAGAAATGAAGAAGATCAGGAAGTAGTAGTACGTGTAATGATTTTTCTGTATTTTTAATCTTAAAATGAAATAAAAAAAAACAATTTACTTCCTACTGGGGACTTTGCCAATATGTTTGTTTTGTTTTGAGGCTGGTAAAAATCGCGATACCGAGAACGTCCATATGCATCGAGAACTTGTTTATTGAAGTTTTCCAGGATTATTGGATAAAATAAGAATCCGTTGAGTATCTTGCAAAAGTGACGAGCATAGAATACATCTCGGTGATGTTCCAAAATATTATAACCAAGGCAACCTATCACGAATGAAATGGAAACAGAGAGGGATAATATCCATAATATATCTTCCAATATAGCGACCTCAAAATCGATTTGAGTTGAAAAAACTATTTGAATCTTTATGAAATGCTAAAAATATGTTTTATTTAAATAGTATTAAGCCTTTTGACTTTCAAATGTGAAACGCGGGCATAAAATTGACTTCAAAATTCAAACCCTCACATTTCATTATATCCCTTATTTTCGAGAGAGCTTGTCAAAAATAATTTGGAAAAAAAATACATTCATTTATTGAACAGATTCGATTCAATATTATTCTCCCGCTTAGCAAAAATAGCAATTTTATCGCAGATTCCTTTATTTTCAAACGCGCAATATGTTCCATTCAGATTACACATATTATTTAGGGAGAATTTCACTTCCGACGCCTTCTTACATAGCCAATCTCTCTTTAAATACGGTTTTGCAAAAAAAAATGTTTTTAAGAATAATAAATGTAGGTATCTGATATGACATTGAATGAAAAAAATGATTATCAGAATTTAAAAAAAATAAACGTACACAAATCGCTAATTGGATCGAAAAAAATTATGGTTAAGTATACTGAAATTATAATAAGGATAATGTCGTGGAAAGAGGTGACACGATTGTCACAGATACACCCTGAATGGAGGAAGCTGGTTTCTGCCATGTACTCCCGAGAGGAGCGTTGAAGGCGATGATGATTATAGTGAAATTATAAACCAATAGTACAACTACACAGGAAGCTGTGTTGAAAGAGCGATATTTTCAATTAGCTTTTGAATAATGAAAGAAGTTGTTTTTTAAGGTCTTCAGGGAGTCGATTCCAAGTGACGGGTCCCGCGACGTTAAAAGCCCTTTCGTAGGAACAGGACTTGTGGGCTCTGTTGATCTCATCTGGGGTCTTTTTATTTTAAGGATGTATCTGGGTTTTTGGTACAAACTCAAATACAGCCCTATATTTAACAGTAAGCTAAACGCTGAAACAAGGGGAATTTGGCGGCATCTCTTGTTCATGAGGCTGAGGCTACCGGCAAACTCTTCTTGTTTATTTGCAGATGTTTTGAGAATACAGAGCTTTGAAAGTGAAATATCATCATCATCGCCCTCAAGGGCAGAAACCAGCCTCCTCCATTCAGAGCGTCTCTATGCCAATTGCGTCATCTCTTTCCACGACATTCCTTGCGCTCTGATATCGTTGTCATAGGAACGGTGTATTGTGAAAGAGGGACGCCCGGGCCGACGGAACCCCTGCGGACGGAAAAACAGTGCTCTTTTTGGCCAACTATCATTGGGCATTCTCAAAACATGTCCCAGCCAGGACCATCGTCTCTCCTGTATTACGGAGATTACAGGTCTGTGCTGGGTGCGCCGGCGCACAGCATCATTTGTAACATGTTCATACCATTTGACATCCAAAATCCTTCTAAGACACTTGTTTTCAAAGCATAGAATCTTCCGCTCTTGAGCCTTGGTTAAGTGCCAAGACTCACAGCCATAGAGAAGGATTCGGATGATGCACGCATTGAACAAGCGGCATTTTGTCCTGATGCTGAGTCCAAACGCGAATAGAATACAGAGAATACAATACAAATTTGAGAATACAGAGCTTTGAAAGTAAAACATACGTCCTAATAAAATATTTCTTCTTGTAACTTTCATTCCAAGCTACGAATTTATTATTTGAAGTGGTGCTGCCTGTTTTATGGTAAATTCTCAAACATCTCTATCCTTTTTTTCATTTATGTAGGTATTCATAAATTCAATTCGACTTTTTTGGAATTAATCCAAGACGAATGAAAGAAGAAAAAAACAAGAGCAGATTGAAATGGAAAAGTCGACAGGGAAAATCGTAACGGTGCAAGATGAAAGTATTAATTTATTAAGTAAGGGATAATGTAAAGGGTGGTAGGGTGGCAGGGTGAAGGAGAAGATTAATCGTTAATCTATCACAATAATGATTGGAAGGAAACTTGGCCGTTGAAAGGATTACACTTGTACTACTTGTAGATGTAATATTCCCTAGTCACTTAAAAAAAATATCTATTAATTTACATTGTTTAATCTATCTCTACAGTTTTCTTTATTCGATGACTTTCAGTATTTTCATTTGACGTTTCTTACAGGAATGTGTGAAAGGAACGAACCTTTAAAATATTCGGAGCGATTAGGTGCATAATATTTTTATCAATGATTTTCGTCATTGAAATTGGCACGGAGAGGACAATCTACTTGTTAATTAGTTGCAGTTAGTTTGCTCGCTACCTCATTTGTGGTACATGCGCTTTGGTAGGTATAAGAATAGAAATAAAATACTTATTTAGAACTTCCACTGTGACCTTATTGGTCGCGAGCTGGCTATTAAGAGCATAACAGCTTCCGCTCTCGTCATCATAAGGCTAGCTTAAAGTAAAGAAATAACAAGTTGGTGATGAATATAATGTATAGTATGTTATTGTTTTGCTATAAAAATAGTGGTGAAGCAGAACTAGAAGCGGTAAACTGGCTGTCAGCGCTACAGTCAAAACTGTAGAGGATACGGCGAAACCCACATGGGTTAAGATTAATTATCAACACATCAAGCCACATAAGTAGTGGTAAGACAGTGGTGACAAATGGTTGAAATAGAGTACCGTTGTGTGCGGATTTTAAGTACGACATCTGTAGCATTCGCCTTTTGAAAAGTATTCCAAATTATATTGCATTTTAAAACACGAAACTTGAATCATATAAACTTAAAAACAGAATGGAAGGCAATCGATCGCTGAATCTAGGAAATATTCGTGAGAAGTTTATTTTAAATTCAAAAGCTTAAGAAGATAAAGTACTTTAGGTAACAAACTATTGATTTTAACGATACATTATTCCAGCGAATAAAAGAATCAAAGAATATTTTTCAATATAACAGAATATTTGTATAAAAAGACTTAGCTATTTGATTTTATTTTATGGTGATTGTTTTCAAAAATATATTTCCTTTTTTCACTTTCAGCCAAAGTCGAATGCCATTGTGAATTTATTTAAAATATTCAATGAGATGGAAAGTAGAAATACGACATGCAAAACATATGACATTAAGGAATATCTGGGAGATGCTGGACTCTCTGTACACCCTTCAGTAAGACATCTAGGGATCGGGAAAGAGCTGCTGGAATCTAGGTCAGTAAATCTTTCAAAATTACCTACTCAATTTGATGTCCAATGTTTTTTTTTCCATTTCATCAACCAACCAAAAATTATTTGAAAAATAAAATTAAACTGGAGGTAGAGTCTCGGTATCATGCACATGAGGTACGCGGTTCGATCCCAAATGCCGGCAAACTCCGCTTTCACGACACAAGCTTTTATCTTACTGTGAAAGGTGTATAAGGTTGTATTTGGGTTTATAACAAACCCAGATTCATCTTTAAAACAAAAAAACCGCATAACTTTTTTTCATAGTACCGTGAAACACCAGGCAAAGAGTTGTTCACCCACTATTTTCCGTAAGTTTTCGAGTGTCCTGTAAAGGACAAATGTTCAATATAATAAAGACATTTTCAATTCAGCGATGAGTTTTACGACCCATCCTTAATGTCATATTTTTTTGTTGGTTTGAACAGAAAATCTTGCTTGCTTGTTAGTTCATGTAGCTGGTCTGCTGGCTCCCCCGTTTGTGGGATATGGTATGATGGTATAGATAGTTGTAGCAGTATTGTTATAATCTAACACAGTTTTTTTGTTATATTTTAATGTATGTACATAATATATAGTATGCAACGAACACGCCTAGCGCATTCATCAACAAATTGGAATCATTACTTAAATTTACTTTTTTGCATAATTTTGTTTCAACGTACATTCTGTAGACATGCTTAATTGGGGGTTTGGCCTGACCAGATCAAGTTGTCTTTTTTTCTTCTTATTTTTATGAATGTTTTGTCAACTCTCTGTGTGTATATAACTAAATAAATATAAACTGGTGTACGATAGGCGTGCTTGTGGTATAGGTACGTTGTGTAATTATTATAGATCAGCATAATTTTCATGTTCTTTTTATCTTTCACTGTAGTATGTAGGTACTTGGTAAGATTTATTTGGTAATGTGTTAGAAAACTTTGCTGGTTTATGTGTCAACTTTTTTTATCTATTTGTACTATATATATTATATTGTAATAACTGTATGTTTGCAACATTATAAAATAAAATAAAAAATAATAATATTGTAGCGAAATAAATAAAACAATATTGTCTTATTCTACAATTTTTTGTTTGTTTGACGAGAGGGACATCTTTCGTCTTGTTAGAACATTGTCAATCTCCAACGACATGGATTGACAATGTCCTTATAAGACGAAAGGCGTCTTTCTCGTCATATAAATCAAGTGGTAGAATAAAACATTTGTTTTATTTATTTCACTATGAAATTCTACTATCTTAACACCGACACAGTGAAAAGCACAAAGTAGTGATTGAATTTATATTTTAAATTATTTGAGGCATTCATAGCAAAAGTGGACAGAGTCACAAAATGATTTCCAATATTGAATAAACTATGGGAAATATACATTACTGAAAATATTGATTTACATGTTGAAAAGTGTTGTAGTGTAAAGCATTCTTGATCATATAACTATATTGATATTATTAATTTCCAGAATTCTCATTGCCAAAGCTCTAGGCCTGAAAGTGATAGAAGCCACATTTACGTCAGACGCGTCGCAAGCTTCAGCAAGGAGAGCGGGTTATAGTGAACTGGTGTCTGTACCATATGCAGAATTGACTGAGAAATATGGAATCGACTTCAAGACATCATCGAAATATATTCAAATAATGACATATGTTGTGGAGAGAAATAAAATGTAAATAAGGCCTTCAAAATTTTATTGCAGCCTCTTAATTTTATCTTCACCATTACGGTATTTCCAGTAAATGGAACAGAGGACCAAGTTAATAAAGGTAACATTAAGTCGTTTTTTCGACCGACAGATCTCAGTGAAACTTCAGGTTAAATTAATTACAAATAATACACTTATTTCCTTACTTACTTCCAATGTGACTTTATTGGTCGCAAGAGGGCTTTCAAGATCTTCCGTTCTCATCATCACTTTACATACACTAGCTTGACGATGAGAGCGGCTCGCGACTAATAAAGTCACAATGGAAGTACTAAATAGGTGTTTAATTTGTAGTTTATAACTTACATATCCACTGTGTCAGTGTTCAATTAGTACAATATTCTAACATTTTAATCTTACAAAGAGTAGATGTTGAAATAACTTTATTTGTCGGATATTTCAGGAGTCCAGGGCCCCTATTTATCCGTTAAAATAAACAGTTATAAGAGTATATTATTTTATGTAATTTGTATAAAACATTATATTGCTTTTTTATGTAGATCGAAGTCTCTTGTCTTACAATTTTCATTCGTCAATTAATTTCAGATTGACAATGTCCTTGAGATGAAAGACGTCTCTCTCAATAACAAGACAGTTTAGTGGATAAACATTTGTTTTTTTTAATTTCTTGAAAGCTAATGAACAATATATATTTTCAACAAGGATGATGAATTAAACATACATAACCTTGTGGTAAATTAATACAAAGCTCCACAGTCATCATGTGGGACTAATGATTACCCATGGAGATAAAGAAGAAAAAAGACGTTTTCTCCGAGCCATAAAAACACAAGATAGTCAGGACAATTTACAAAGCTCTGTGTTGAATAAGACGTTAATTTTTTTATACGTTATGTTTTAAATATAATTGGTTTTTACAAAATTCTCGTAAATATATGAAAAAAAGATGTGAAACCAATAATTTAATTAGTTAATAATATTTTTGTTCTTTATTAATTGAGACCTGTCGTAGCATTTTCAAAGGGCTGGGGATTATAACCTTACGTGGTATACTCATATACGAGTGTCTATGTTATGCACGGTCAAATCTTTAAAATACCCCACTAAACTCAGATGCACACGACTATAATACTCGCGCAGGTGGCCGCGTTCGGCCCATAGAGCACAGATTGGCTAAAATGTCAAAAAGTTTTGTGTGTTTGAGTGTGCGCCTATTTAACGTTCTGCCTGGCGATTTGAAACATCTGGAGCCTGCGGTGTTTCGAAGGGAGGTGAAGAAGTATCTCGTAGGTAAAGAATTTTATACTATTGACGAAATGCTAACCGGGACTAGAGATCCTGTTTAGCGTGGATCTATATTATCTTTGTAATATAGTAAATATACCTGCTTATTATCGTTATCTTAATGCGAGCACATTCGCACATTTATATTGTTTATTGTTGTTTATCGTCCTTAGACCAAAATTTTTGGTACTTGGACTCGTCAATTTACAGAAGACAGGATCATACAATAAATTATATATATATACAAAAAAAAAAAACAGAATCATAGATCAAAAACATAATATCATATTGTTCGCGGTGATTCCTCTGGTTGTCTCGGTTGCTTCACTGTATTTATAATATTATATTTCATATAAAAATCATCGACGTGAATGCTGGCCTAAAACTTTTACACTTAGCCCAGCATTCGATTCCACCTATTCATCATACTGTTCTGCCAATGTTATATTATTTGTTTTATTTAGATAAATTGACGAAATGCTGTTCGGAGCCATTTACACTCTGATCAGCATTGATTTTGAAATAAATATTACCAATTATTGTTCTCTGACGTCTCTCTGAGAAATTTTATGCTTTTGATATGTACATACATGTACTAATTGTTATTTTGACTGACGATTCCAAGTGTCCGATTGGACCTAGGGATGATAAACAAATAAATAAATAAAAAATAAATAAAAATATTCATAAATTATTGCGAAAACCTTATAAATATCTAAAAATAAAAAATGTTGATAGGAATACAACAAATATTCGGTCTTTCCATACTTTTTTATTCAACTCTTCCTATATACAAAGGATACCCCAATTTGTCTAAAGTTTCCTACATGACGTCGAAGATTCTTTATCTAGTTCTATCACAATGGAGTATTGGAACATCGGAAGATGCCATTATATTATGAAAGATATTCTGGATTTCTTCAAATAACTTGACCTAAGGGACGAGAATTATGTTTTTTTTTTTTTATATAGATGTAGAATTTTATCTGGAGAATAAAAATCTAGTGGAGTTTAGAGGATTTTTTAGCACAATTTTTTTTATTATTTACATTTTTCGTACGCGTTGGACGCATCATAAGCAGTTTAATATAAATATGTAACTGCTGACGTGGATACCTTTATGTATCCTAGGTTCTCAGTTGATCTATTTATTTATCTTTATTATAATATGACGTGGATCTAATGTCCTAGAACAGATTAAAATGCAGTTGAAGTGCTTTGGCACTAGTGATGTGAGAAGAGAAAATTCTCCAAATTTCTCGAGAACGAGAAATATCTCCGAGAATTTCTCCTCTGATGGAAGAGAAATTTCTCTCCATAATTTTTCAAGTGGTATTATGACCTTTCGACCAGTACACTTCGCAGCAAACCTGATTGATCCAAAATTTGTGGGGCTGATTAAGACTCAAATCAAAGGTTATTAACACGTTTTTCCATGTACGTGCCTGCAATTTTTTTTTACTTAAATATGGGCATGTGGGGTGTCAAAAATGAAGATTTTACATCAGTTATCAGCACTTTTTTCTATGTTGGTACCTTACATTTTTTTGTTTCCAGAATTAATTGTAGCCATATTGGTGATAAATTGTCTCAACATTTGTACATTTTTATTGATTGATTGAATAAAGTATTAATTATTATTATACTGTTAAATAAAAAATAATAAAAATTCTCCAGAAATTCTCTACTTCGAGAAATTTACAGAGAAATTATTATTTCTTGAGAATTCCACAACACTATTTGGCATGTAAACGACACTTTAATGTTGTCCAATAATAAAAATATTTACATATCTATATATGTAAATTATAGAAAAAAGTTAATCTTTCATAGATCAGCTATCATCCTGCACCATGCACCACAACTAATATAATTGATGGTGACAAAAATAATAATTGTGTGTACCATAATTCTCATGTTTTTCAATTATTTATAACGTAATAACGTGTGATGGATTTCCCGACACAACGGAAATACTAGATTTCCGATATTTCCGGAATATATTTACCCCTGGTATCTCATCAAACATAATCTGAATATCTTGCAATTATCATCTATTTTCGTAGGATTCGCTACGTAACAATTTCGAGATATTTTGAACGTTTTTTAAACGAGTTTTCCATAATAAACTTCTGTTACTTGATTATATATAATTATATCGTGATCTGTCGCCATTGACAATCGAAATAATACTGATAAATATTGTTTTAAAATATCGACAAAAAATACAATAAATATATTATAATTATTTACTATATTTTTTTCTACATTAACTGAAAGCTAATGATCGTATTTATTATTTTTTTTATTTATTTATTGTCTCAAGGGACACAAACAGTTCAACTTAACAAATGTCAACATTCAAAATTCTTCAGTAAACAAACCAATCAAGGTCCCGCAAATTACCAAAGCGTATGACGAACACGTTGGTAGCAAACAGTAATAACATACACTTTATCTTAAAAATCAAAAACAAAATACAAAACAAAAGTTATGAAGATAAATAGATAAAAATTACATTACAATCAAACTGACAATGATTAAAAATAGTTTAAATTAATAAATTGATCTTTTTATGTAGTTTATATTGATGAATATAGGAGAAGAAATAAACCTAACAGTGGGCCTATAAATTTTAGGTACCTATTTAACGCCACAGGTATAAAATGTTCTAAAGTATCTCAGAAAAGAAACCAGTCAAGTTATCTGCTTATATATAAAAGGCTTACATCCAGCAATGGAAAAACGGCAGTAGAAAAAAAATAGTAAAAAACAAAACGTTTAAACAATATATTCATTGCTAAGTAGGCAAATCAGAAAGCAGAAAATAAATCTAAATGTGACACTCAGCAAAAGAGGTCATTCAACTCTCATTTGTAATAAATATTATTTCAAGAAGCAAAATATGTTACATCAGAATAGTGAAACGAATAATAATAATTTGTCCCTTTTGCTGAAATTTCTAATCCTTAAGCTCACGCCAGATTCATAAGAAGCTTAGCTGAAAGGATTATGTTCTCTCAGAAACTTTCCTCAGTCTGCGTATTGAACCGTAATAGTTATATGTATCTAACTATTTATAATACCACTAACTATTCCCAAGTATTTAATATACCTATACATTCCCATACAAGATCATTGTTGGATATAATTTCTAGGATTTAGTGCCTAAATAGTAAGAAAATATAGAATATGGCTTCACTGTGTCGTTGTTTACATAGTAGAATTCCATAGCGAAATAAATAAAACAAATATTTCATTCTACTATTTGTTTATTTGACGAGACAGACGTCTTTCGTCTTGTTGAAATTGATAATATCCTTATAAGACGAAAGACGTCTCTCTCTTCGAATCAACAAATAGTAGAATAAAACATTTGTTTTATTTATTTCCAAAAAAATTCTGTTCCTTATAATGTTAAAATATAAAATTCTTAATGATTGTATAGTATTTGGAATAACTTTGTCAAAGTTCATTATAATAGAATTAAAATAGATTTAAAATATAACACTGCATTACTTTGATTATGAATAATATTTGACACCCATCATCAGTGAGTTTTTATTAGAAACTAACACTGAGTTTCTAATAAAAAACTAAGTGTTATATCTTCTGCAAAGGTAAGCGACCATCGGGATTATTTCCGCTTTGTTGACTGTGGTGTGTTGTAACTGCTGAACCATTATATGAAATTCCACAGTGTGCCAGGATTTCATCATCGATTTAATCCTCTTCTTCCTGGAATTCTTCCCCAAAATCAATGCTAACAAATCTAAATTTCTTCATATATCCAAATTTGATTATTGCAGAACACCACCATATATGGACATTCTACTTTTAATGATGACAGTATATAGGAATAGAACAGAAATTTACTTATATGGATAGCATTCACATAAACACTTTTTTATTTTTTTTATTTATTCATTCTTAACTGTACATTGATTACATCGAGTTTCATTGAAGGCAAACATTCAAATTAAATACAATCAATATACACAGATGGCGAGTTTGTCGCAAAGGCGTGATCTCTTCCAACAAACCCAAACTAACTATTGAGATGAGTATTGAAATAACATCTACATAGAATATAGAATGGCATGAGGGCAGTGGTAGCCTTGAATAATCTCCTAACAAGTAAGTCCTTGTCCAGAAGTGTGAATTTTCAAATATATGATAACCTTATTAAACCAGTGGTCATCTATGGTTCGAAATCTTGGTGTATGACCCTAAAAGACCAACAAAAACTTCTGTTTTTTAAAAATCGGATTCTAGGGAAAAAATATAAGGTCTATAACCAGGTAATGCAGAGGAAACCTGGAAGCAAGCAATGCAGAAATTCAGTCCAGAACATAACAATCTTTCATCACAAGTGAGATCAGATCCTTAACCCTGGTGCTAAAAAAATAGAGACATTTAGCATTTGATTTGCGACCCCTCCTAAATATATTATTTTCTGTTGGTATAGTGAGGACAGCTTGCGTGTTTATTACGTGCAGCTGGTCTGCTGGCTATCCCACTTGTGGGATAATGACATTATGGTATTGTGGTAAAATAATCACATCCAAAAAAATCTATTTATACCCACACGCCGTATCCCAAGTATGGTAAACCGAGTGAACGGAACAACATAGTATCCTAAAAAAAATATTCTATCAAAATCATCTAAGATTTGTAAGAGGTTATGGTGAATTTTAATATAAATCTTCTTAATTTATTTAATTAATTTAACGGTATAAGCAATTTGAAATACCCATATAGAATTCATTCGGTTCTTGAATGTAAAATTTAGAGGGTCAAGTCATAAATCGAGGTGACACATGTCCGATTCACAAAACAAACATATCGAAACTTTTAAAACAAATAATGTATTTTTTTTACAAAAAAAAGGGTTTCAACTGTTTAACAAAAGAACACGGAACAAAAGAGTGGGAGTGGGAAAAGTAACAAATCAAAATAACTTGATACATAATCTTAGATTGGATGAAAAGAATGAGAAAAAAGGTTTTTTCTTAGCTTTCGCCGCTTCCGTTTACTTACAGATTGAACAATTTTAATAAAAACATGTTTTGTCTTTATGTAACGGCAAGAAAAATTACAAGATAAATTGAAAAAAAAACACAATAGGTACATATGTAGTTAACTTCCAAATGACTTTTATTAACTTCGCGTAGGTACTAGTATTCGGAGACTCTCGACTCCATCATCAGGCGATTAGTAAAAAGTGAAAGAAATTATGGAGTCGAGAGTCTCCGAATACTACTACGCGAAGTTAATAAAAGTCATTTGGAAGTTAACTACATACTGTGTTTTTTTTTCAATTTATCTTACAATTACAATGGACTTCCAACAAGTAGGTACCTACAAAGACTGCTTGAAACTATTACAATTAAATGTTAAGGGATAAGATTTCTGCTCCGTGACTGCAAAAAACGAAGACTGGCAAACCTCATCGCGGAATTCAAGATATATTTATTTTTATTTTTTGAAACACCTCCCTACCTTTAACAGGCTATTCGAAAATTTTTTTTTTTTTTTAATTTATTTATTTATTTATTAATTTTCATTCTACATACATATTTAACATAACATAACATAATTAACATATTTGATAGCCTCACTAGGCGTATGCCTGTGTTGAGGCGATTTAAGGACATTACATAATAATTAACAACATATTTATAATGAATTTCTACAGTATGAACACAAATACCCTTCAACAATAAATTGAAAAAGTTAATATTATATACATACCCAACAATAACTTGCATCAAACTAAGATTGAGTAAATTGCATGTCTGCTGTATGGTTTCAAATAATATAAAAGTAATTTGAAACATATTTTGTAAGGTTTCTTCTGATGCAGTCAATTATAAATTAAATTCTATCTATGATTCGCTATCTATCTATCTATGAATAATGATTCTCAATATAGATAATAATTATATCCTTACATATTTCATTCGCTTCCACAACATATACAAGATTATCTCTTATACATGTACGTCGATTTTTATTTCTCAACACATCTTTTAGAATATGATCCACATGATCAAGCCCTGTGGATCTCAGACGCTCGCGTTTCCTCATATACCCTCATTCAGATAAGTATAAGAATGTATGCAAGTGAGACGTGGACATGGTTAGAGAAGGATGAAAGTGGCATAAATGCAGTTGAAATGAGATCGTTGAGAAGGATGTGTGGTAAAAGTCTGAGAGATCGTGTGCGTAACAGTGATATACGAAAGGAATGTGGAATGAAAGTTGGTGTAATAACAAGGATGAATGTAAATAAGTTAAGAGAGTTTGGGCACGTAGAAAGAATGAATGTGGACATAATGAGTAAGAAGATATATTTGGCTGAGAGGAATGGTGCTCGGAGACGTGGACGTCCGAGGATTAAATGGCAAGATCATTTGAATCAAATCCTACAGGACGGTCACGTGTTGAGCACATTGAACAGGAGAGCATGCATGAGGTATGACAGTGACGGAAGCGAAAGATGTATGCAAGGATAGAAAGAAGTGGCGCTCGATCCTTTCTGCCTACCCCGCGAGGGAAGCGGCGTGATGGTTTGTATGTATGTATATAAAATTTCCTCTTTGTCATCCTTTCCTCGGTCATTCGTTCCGCATGTGCAAACTATCGTAACTTATTTACACGCATTCTATCCATAACACTCCACATGTCCAATTGTAACTTATTTAAAGGCATTCTATCCATAACACTCCACATGTCCAATTGTAACTTATTTAAAGGCATTCCATCCATAACACTCCACATGTCCAAACCATTGTAACCTATTTATACGAATTCTATCCATAACATTTCAGATGCCCAAACCATTGTTACTTATTTTATACGCATTCTATCCACCACTCTACATGTCCAAACCATTGTAACTTATTTATACGCATTCTATCCATAACACTCCTGTTTCATCCACTTATTCTTCTAATTTTCTCATTCTCATTCCAGAATGATATTGCGCAAGAAACTACAACATGCAGATAATAGTGAAACAAATAGTATGTTTTATTTCCGTTATATTTTACGGGATATTTTCTTCACAGCGGACATCGATATTATTATTACCTATTATATTCCGCAATATACCATACAAACTAAAGAACTTTCATTTCCAAAAGAAAAATTTCACAATAAATCAAATTACACCATTCTTACATTCATGCATAAAACTATAAGAACAACAAAAGTAACACAATAATAATAAAACCAGAGATGTAACAGATATTCGGCAAATTGTAAATTCATTCCATAAAATTTATCAATTTTGATTAGGTGTGTAAATTTAACACATGAAATTACCATATAAGCTATTTGGTAGTGCCCCGGACGTGACTTGAATCTGCATCCCTACCTTCACGCGAGGAGTGCTTTGACCAATTTAGCTACCGGGCGACTTGCTGGAAGCTCCGATATCCTCTCTTATGAACCCCGATGACAGGTTTACGTGTAGGTAGTGTACTGAGATATTTAGTATGGATTTGATTAGGTGCTTAAATTTAATAATAAAAAATAATAATTACTAGACAACCATTTTTAAGATGAGCCGTTTTGTGGAAAAACCACTGCAAGAGCCCATTCAAGAATCTTAACACCTCCTTAACAACAAGGTTATTAACTTTGCCTTGAACACCCCCACACTCTCCAGAGTCACAAGGAATTTTATTCCACAGCAACGGAACAAATTTACTCATTGAAGTAGGTATATAACGATATTTGACTATTTATTAGTTCGTCGGTAGTCTGGAGGTAGAGTCTTGGCCTCGTGAACAGGGGGTCCGTGGTTCGATCCCAGGTGCCGGCAAACTCCCCTTTCACGACACAAGCTTTTAGCTTACTGTGAAAGGTGTATAAGGTTGTATTTGGGTTTATAACAAAACCCAGATATATCTTTTTTTATTTAAAAAAAAAAAATATCATGTCGAAAACGATCAAACTGATCTCCAGTACTGTGCAAAACGCACAGCACGTGGAGATGCGTAAAAAATATCCTCCATAGTGCATGTGACAGGCTAAAATGGACAATCTAACAAGTGTGGCATGGTCTGTGCTGCTCCACAGTCACACGCTCCATATTCGTTTTGTAGGAGGCCCATCGTTCTCTATTCTCACGGCAGTTTCCTACACCAGAGGCCTGAGTCAACAACACACTATCGCGTCACGTTCCCGCTCCGCTAGCGTTCGGGTGCAGACGATGGTGCGCCAAAGTGTTAATTTTCGTAACTATTGTGTATCTTAGCAACGAAATTGACACTTGCTTGCAACATCGTCTGCACCCGAACGCTAGCGGAGCGGGAACGTGAGACGAAAGTTTGTTGTTGACTCAGGCCTCAGGTCTTAGACGATTCAGGGTTTTCAATGTCTAATATAGTCTAGATCGCCTCCTGCAGCAAGGTGATCTTGGGCAAGGAAAGGTTCGCAAATTTGCGGATCCTCCGCCCACCTGCAAAGACGTTCATGACAAGTGATGAATTGATTAATTATTCCTCAAACTCCTGAAATATATATCCCAAAAAGTTGTAATTTTCACCATCAAGATATTGCCGAATGTCTGTGATCAATCGAGTATTCGAAAAAATCGCAATGCGTCACATGTCTAATAATAATAATAATACTGTTTTGCTGCTACATTACCTACAACATTATTATGATCATCGAAAGTGTTCTGATGAGAAAAATATTGGTTTCGGATAAAATGTGAACAAATCGATCAAATCAAACTTAATGCTAAGAACATTACTCAACAAACATCTCATCTTCACAACAATAGATTGCGCAATCTCAATTTAGTAAGAAACAGGAATGCTAGGTGTC
This sequence comes from Athripsodes cinereus, assembly GCA_947579605.1. Taxonomy (NCBI): domain Eukaryota; kingdom Metazoa; phylum Arthropoda; class Insecta; order Trichoptera; family Leptoceridae; genus Athripsodes; species Athripsodes cinereus. Next base: position 38,489,452 of record OX388306.1, read on the forward strand.
CCAATATACATACGAGATATGTATATTTATTTATTTTTTACACCCAGGTCTGCTTATCACTATCGCGGAGGGCAGAAATGGTAGAAGTCGACCAAAAGACACTTACATATATGAGCCAACTGAAGAAGGACATGATCTGTGGCACAAACGTAGAACTAAAAAGACTAGCTGAAAATAGGGAGGAATGGAGAAGAAAATTTAAACTCATTGCAGACCAATCCAATGGATTGTTAATTTGTTACTCACTTTATGTAAAGTGTTAACCTATGTATGTAGGTACCTACTAGACAATTTGATTTAAAAATGTGCCAAGCATTTAAAAATTATAACACCTCCCGAACAACAGGGTCTTTAACCTTGCTTTAAATACCTCTTCGTTTTATTGTAACAATCATTTTTTGAAATCAAAATCTTAAATAATAGAAAAGGTTGAGGATTGTATAGGTTGCTTGGAGCATTTCACAGCGAAATTTAAATATTTAAATACATTAGGAACGACTCTGACTCCCTGGAGTTTTTTTTTGTACATAAATGAAACCCGAAGTAATTTTAAAAAATAAAATAAGTAACAAACCCTCTGATAGTATAACACTAAATGTTTTTTTTTTTTTTAATGCATTGTATTTCAGGTAAACGGTGAATTCAAGCAAATAAAATTTCAGATGAAAGAATATAAAGTAAAAAGTCAAATCACAACACAATCCAGAAATGATAATTTTTATTTTGTGATTTATGAAGAGGGGAAGAAAAAGAATAAATTCAAAAATCAATTTTTTACCATTTACCTACCTATTCTAAAACTCATGGTAACTAGACAACTTTTTTAAGATGCGCCATATTGTGGGAAAACCATCGCAATGGCCCATTCAAGAATCATAATAATAGGGTTTTAAACCTTGCCTTGAAAACCTCCACACTCTCCAGAGTCCTTAAATCATAAGGAATTTTGTTCCACATCATCAATAAAATCGGGTTTATCGTAAACGCGAAAAATTCAGGTCTCTACTAATCACATCATTCAGTTTTACAATAACAATGCTGTTACGAAAAACTTAACCTAGTAATGATGATAGTAAATCAAAACAATAAAAAGTAAACAATAATAACGATCAGAGTCAAGGCTTCAGAAATATTAAATAAATAAATAAAATTTTATCAGAAAATCGATAAAATATACATAGTATATACGAGTATTACAGTTATTTGTATTTTTATCGACATAAGTGGTTTGAGAACGAAAATAATAATAATAATAATAAACTTTATTGTACAAAATATTTTAACAAAAAGAATGAGATTACAACATGGTATATACAAATATTTTGCACAATGGGCGAGTTTATCGCAGGGACGCGATATCTTCCAACTTACCCAATAAAGTAAAACAAGATAAATTGTAAACAATGATAAAAAATAAAAATAATTATAAAAAGTCTTCAAAATGATACATAGAAACCAAATTATTAACCATAAATATTATAATACATACTCTTAAAAAATTACCAAAAGAATTAAAAATAAATAACAACATAAATAATTAATATATACATACAAATAGATACTAAAATAAATACCGTAAATACAATACATACACACATATAAATAGATACTAAGATACATAGGTACCGTAAATACAGCAATACATATAAGAAAAATAAATAAATAAACAAATTAAAAAAAAAAATATGTAAATGCGAAATGCAACACACATGTTGGAGGGGGGGAGGGGGGGTGGAGGGCTGCTCAACGTGAATGAATACACGTGAAGAAGAGAAGAAAAAAAATAATGTTAGGATGAATCTATGTATATATAAACGTCACAAACAACTAGCAACCATTGATCTCTCTTTTAAAAGTATAAAAAGACGTACAAGTACGAATTTTTGGTGGGAGCTGGTTCCACAATCTGGCCCCATGGACGGTGAAGGAGTCTGTGTAGCAACTGGAATGATGTGGCGGTATTGCCAGAAGATTATTGGCTGCTGATCGCAGTGGGATGCCGTGGGAACTCAAAAATTCAAATCTCTCCTTAAGATATGCGGGAGCAGTTGGAACAAAAATAATCTTATACAGAATATCTTATACAGAATCTTATACAAAAATAATCTTATACAAAAATAATCTTATACAAAAATAATCTTATACAAAAATAATCTTATACAAAAATAATCTTATAAGAGAAGCGTGTGAATATCCCGACGTTGAGGAATTTTACTCCAACCAAGGCGCTCACGATACTCAGACACATGATCGTATTTTTTGAGATTAAAAATATAACGGATGCAGGTGTTTTGAAGACGTTCCAATTTGTTCAAACCTTCGACGGACAAATCCAAATAACAAACATCAGCATAATCAAAAAGAGGGTGGATCAATGATTGAACCAGTAGTTTTTTAGTGTCAACTGAAAGGAAATTCTGCATTCTCCTAAGAGAATGCAGTGAACCAAATACTTTTCTACTGATTTCATTGATTTGTTTCCACCATGATAACTTAGTATCGAAGAATAAACCCAAATTTTTGACGACATCGGAAAACGGGATAGTTGTGTTATTCAAGACCGGTGATGGTAATGGAGCAGATAATGTTAGAGAAGATAGATTCTTTGAGCTGCCAATGATGATTGCCTGTGATTTAATAAAATAAATAAATCCATTCGCAGTTAAATGTCAGTAAAACCAGAAACGAATTAAGTATATTTTGACTGTTTTCAATAAAAACTGAACGCATGAATTTCATAGAAATTGACCATTTCGAAATATGCAGTTTTATAACCCAAAACAAAGATTTTTTGCGCACTTGGTAAGAATTGAAAATTTGTAGATTTTTCCTATTTCAATACCAAACAGCACATAGTTATGATACACTTATTGCCATGACAAAAGACAATTTTTTTTTATGTATTATACAATTTTATTCAACCAATCAATAGAGAGCATTTTCTGGCGATACCAGCACATAATTCAAACTTTTGGCGAACTCTTTTTCTGTTCATGGTGCTCGCTGTTGGAATGCTTTTCCTTCTAAAATAAGGTTGCACTTCACTCTTCACTCTTTCAAGCAAGCGTTCAAGGAACCCTTTCTCACTCAAAATTTAGCATCTGTTTTTTAGTTCTTTTTCTACCTATTCTCCTCCCTTGTACCTGCTCTCTTTCTTCTTTAAAGGTTTTATTTGTGAGCTTTTCATGAAATTAGAGTAAGTTTTGAAGGTGTATACAAATTTTTATAGAATGATTTAACAGTGTAAAAGGCAAAAAAGCCGTTAAATACCTGAATAAATAAATAAATCGGGATAGTAAAATTGCGCTTTCGGGATTATTTTATAGTTTACGCAAACGCAAACATACAGTTATTACAATACATAGGTAATACAAATAGATAAAAAAAATTGGCACATAAACCAGCAAAAAATTACTCGCCCTCTGTATATTGATTGTTATTAAAATAATTGTAGATAGGTACTTCTATATAAAATCACTTGTTATCAATGTACAGCAAATAATTAATAAAAAAATAGTTTCCTTCTTGAAACTAGAATATTGTGAGAGAGTGACCTAATTTGTTTTTTTTTTGTTTTTTTAATACATATATCATTGTTAAAAACCCGTTGTTCCATATTGGCCTAAATCACTCGCAAACGAGTGGATGGCCTTGAGAAAAATAGAATAGAATAGAGTGACCTAATGATGTCGAGTGACAAGGCGATATACGTCGCTGAATACTGAAGTGGCAAGGTCCAAAGTTCGGACCCGAAAAGTACATAAGTACTAGAACATTTTTAATAAAAAATATATAGATGGATAAATGTAGCGCATAGAACGAGATAAGATTTTATTTGCTCTATTTATATATTTTGATACGTCACTGAAACGACCATAGAGTAATTTTAAATTGACTATTCGCAGAGGTTATCGCAGAATTTATTTCAAAATACTATTAGCTGAAAATATATCTATAATAGGTGCAGAAATCATAGGCATACGCCACCAGGTCATTTAGTTACGTATAGATCAGATACGAAGACATAAGTTTTTAAAATCATTATTCAATTCATGGACTAATTTTTATTTTATTTTATTTTGTCTCTAGCAAACATCCAGTTAAAACTGTGGAGATAGAAAAGTGTGTAAAAGTTTCGAATGTTTTTTTAAATTTTAGCTGTGAAGGCTAGCAATAAAGTTCATTAAATCCCTTTCAAAAATACAGTTAAAACATAATGTGTATAATGTTAGGTATGTACCGTAAGCCTGGATGAATAATAGTAGGTAATGAATATTATTATTGTAGTACCTGCGGATACCTATGTTTATATACTATGTTTGTAAATTTTATATATTCTATGTTAACACAGTTTCTTTTATTTACTTTTTAAAACTTATCTTTGATTTCAGTTTTGAACACTAATAATATTTTTATTTTGTTATGTTTGTAAAGATTGTTAAATACTATTTTGAGACTGTAAAAGGCGAAACCCGTTTATTGCTTAAATAAATAAATAAATAAACAATTATTATAGACAGCCCAATGAATTACAACTTTTGAGAAAGCCACAAAAGTTTGCAAACATTACATAAAATTCATCACACATGCATTAGACGCTGGTTTAATTAATAAACAAGTTTATGATACAATTTAAGCAGTTGAAAAATGTTCTCACCTACTTGGCGTAGGCCAAAAGATATTGGTTATCCCAAAACGTGGAGTACCTTTGAGAGAAAAGCGAGTGATGGAGCTGTGTTGAAATTTCAAGTGCAAGATATGACTGAGGACCATTACGAAGAAGTGTTTTCAATTATGGAAAAATATTTCTTGGCTGAAGAGACTTTTCATACTACAGCAGGTAAATAATATAAAACTAACGTATTTATTCATTGTTGTCAGGCCAAAGTTTAGGTGGCAAAACGAAGTAACAAAAGACATACCTACTAAATAAGTCTTGGGTCTTAAAATTTTGGAAATATTTAACTATTAAATAGGCCACTGAAAACACAAATAGTTGAAAATGAACGATCTCTAAAACTATTTGCGCGACTTAAAAACTAGGTTAGCGACGAGAGACAATAAATCGTAACTATGTTGCAAGAAATGGGTTACAGTTTTACGACAATTTTAGATATATTTGTGAATATGGAACGGCCGTGAATTTTCAAAATATTTTTTTTTTAATATAAAAAAAATCTTTTGTTTATTAAGAATTTAAAATTATTTTTTCACGATAATTACAATGAAACATTAAATTTAAAATTTTTTTTTTCAGGAATTTCTAACCCTTCAGCTCACGCCAGATTCATGAGAGGTTTAGCTGAAAGAATTATGTTGCCTCAAAAACTTTCCTTAGTCTGCGTATTGAACCGCATTGGTAATACTAGTAACAGGTGTTTTCAAGAACAGAATTCTCGTGAGGGGAAAGTGGTAGGATATAATTTCTTAGCAGTTGCGAAAAAAGATGAAAAAATTGATTTCACCGAATGGGTACGTAAATGTTTTTTCTATATCATAAACATATGTAGTAATAAACATTTTCAAAATTAATCCTTTATTTAGCTATTATATTTCGTGGAGCACCCGGTAATGAAGTCTCCCACTCTATTCCATAAGTTTTCAAGTGTCCTGAAAATTCAGCTATTCGCAGAAATAAGACATAGAAATAAATCTTAAGTTCAGGGGCCGTAGACAAACCGCACTTAGCAATCGACTACTGCCGAACTTTCCGACAATCTACCTACAATTTACCGTGTAATAATGCGTTATTGTTGCGGTTATTGTAGAAAATTCATTTAAAGTCAATCGCCAAGTGCGGTTTGTCTAGAGGGTCAGGGCGCACATCCTAAATGTCCTATTTTTGTTGTTGGCACGAGGAGGATAACTTGCATGTTTATTGCATTCAGCTGGTCTGCTGACTACCTTACTTGTAAAATAAGCCGTAAAGAGGGAATACCTGGCGTGGTTTGTAAAAGATAATAATATCGATGCTTTATTATTACAAGAAACGCATGTAGATCAGCATAACTTTTTGTAGTTAAAAATGTATTAGCTTTCCACGATAAAATCGCGTTGTTAAATATTTGGTAATATCTGCATAGAAAAGGTGAAAGTCTTACAGAAAAGCTTGTTTTTCAGGAGAAGCACGAAACAGGAAATAGATTTTTAGCGATACTACGTGGGTTCAAATCTCAATGCCCAGATCTTCTGAAGAAATATGATGTTCAGAATTATATTGGATCTTTGGGACTTTGTATTCATCCAGAATACAGAGGATTAAAAATTGCAGAAGAAATACTCAAAACCAGGTTGATTTCACCTATTATCATTCTCTCCGATAACTATCAAAGCCCACTCTGGCACAGGTCTTTCGGTCTTTCAGTCCTTTGACAGTTGAAACATTTTTCCCATGTACCCTATGTATTTCTGTTAATTCTCTAATATTTCTTTACAAGTACATTTACTTTATTTCCTTGGCTCACTAAGCTTTTACTATTTTGTCTTTTTAATTCAAACGCAGCTTCAAATTATTGATTAAAAAATTATTTCAATAATTAACGATTAAAAATTTCCGTGTATAAATTATTATATTATATTTCATTGAGTGTATTGGGTTTCACTTTTTTAATACTGAATTTTATCAAATAATTTACAATATATTTTTTTCCAGAGTTATCCTTTGCAAGGCGATTGGAGTTAAATTAACATTTTCAACCTTCACTGCAAGTGCATCGCAAAAAATAGCCGAAAAAGTTGGATTTGTTGAAGAAAAGTCATTGAAATATGAAGAAGCGGAAGAAATTGTCGGATTCAAATTTGTCACAAAACAGACGCATTGTAAACAAATGTCGTACTGTTTGGATTAAAGTTTACAATAAAATAACTTTTTTCAAATATGTACCTACCGTTTAACCACTTTTTTCCGTAAGTGTCCGAGTGTCCTGTAAAAGGCAGGTGTTGGTTGAAAAAAAAGACATTTTACATCTTGAATCCAGCAATGTGATTGCCGCCAATCCTGATATCATATTTTTTTGTTAGCATGAGGAGGAAAGTTTGCATGTTTATTACATGCACCTGACCTGCTGGCTACCCTACGTATAGGATAATATGCCGTGATGGAAAAGTAGAATTATTAAGAGTAGGGGAGAGATGGGACCATTGGGCAGTAGGGAGGATTGGGCACCCCTTATTATCTAAAAAGTTATGGCAATTACGGAAAATTTTCCGCATGTTATCATTAATTTATTCACTTGCAACACCAACAAACGTCAAATCAACTAACAGTTGTATCAAACGAAAACGTTACAAGTCGTTACATGTTTTTGCATTGAAAAAGTAATTTTTTTGCGAATTTTCGGTACATTTTTTTCGATGAATCCTATTTAGAGGTATGTGCTTTAATAATATTATATGAATAATTGATTATTTAAGTTCCTTATTCTAAATAAAATGTATAAGTCATTCCTAATCTAAAAAAATAATAAGGATATATTTAAAATGATGGGTGATAGGGAGCATTGGGCACTGTATAAAGAGGGAGGATTGGGCATGCCCAAAGCTCCCTATTATATATAGGTGTTTTTTTTTTTTTTTAGAAAATGCCTTTTAAATATAAAAAAATGGAAAGACAGTAGAAACCGAAAACTGTCATTGATAGAGCTATAAACGAAGTAAAAAATGGAGCTAACTATCTACTCTACAGAGACATTTGAAAAAGGGAGATGTAAATAAAGTTTTTCCTAATAAAAATATACACCTAAACAACATAGATGAGGAAATCAAAATGGAAGAATATATTGCAATGTCATCCAAATTAAATAACGGTCTTTCTAAGGTGCAAGCCCGTAAATTAGCGTACAATTATTATACTCTTGCTTTGAAAAAACAAACACCCGAAAATTGGGGGAATAACACTATAGCTTCCAAAGATTGACTTTATGAAGAATTTAAAATATAAAATTAAAAAATAAAGCCCTTAAGAAGAATGTTACTGGCAAAAATAGAGAAAAAAAGGAACACAAACTAAGAAAATGGAAAACATCACTCGCAACCTAAACCTGGATCCTATTCCAAGCACAAGTAGCGCATTTTTTAGTAAAAAAAATAATATTATCAGTGATGTAACCTTTTTAAACTGCAAAAAATGTAGCAAACTCGAAATCAAAGAAAATTTGTTGAAATGTATGTATTGTAATTATTTTGCCATATAAATTGCGTATCAAAGTGTCATAAGAATAATATTGATTCAGATAGCAGTGATGAAGACAACCTTTATATTTGTGAGAACTGCTACCGATTGGATGATGATTCTGAGAGTGTCAATTCAGATGAGTTATTTGCATTAGTTAATGATAGTAATAACAAGAAAGACCAATTTTGAATAAAATATTACTCATACCTACTAAAAAATAATTTATAATTCATCTTTTATTACTTTTGTTTTTCAATTTTCTAGATATAAATATTTTCTCGATACTTTACTGATTTTTACTTTATATACATTTTATTATTCATTAATATATGATTATCTCCTCAATGTTTGTGTGTTTATTACATTCCTTAACATTTCCATTTCAAATATGTACAAATATAAGAAATATTTTGCTTTAAAGAAGGTTTATAGAGTGCAATGCCCAAACCTCCCAATGCAGTGCCCAAACCACCCCACCGTAGGGAGGTTTGGGCACTTTTGAATAGTCTTAGAAAAATGATAATAACTTTTGTATAAAACAAGATTTTTATATATTGTCTCAATATACATAGAGGTAAATGTTGGGACTAATGGTCTTAAAAGAGAGATATAAGTTTTTCTCGAAAGAAAAAATTCTGGAATAGAAAATACAAAAAGGTGCCCAATGGTCCCAACCCTCCCCTAAAGAAAGCTGTAGCATATTTATTTATTTATGTCAACGGAACACTACAGACAATACACATATTTTTAGTACAATAAATTATACAATCACGAACATGTATATTTATAGTTAATTTCAATCTATTGAATACATTCCTCCTTTTTTCAGCTAGTCTCTTTAATTCCACGTAAATGTATATGCCACAGTTTATGTTCTTCTTCAGTTGGTCCATATAGTTGTCTCTTGGTCGGCCTCTACCATTTCTGACTTCGGTCCTGCCCTCCGCGATGGTGATGAGCAGGCCTGGGTGCCTGATGTTGTGGCAAATCCAGTTAGCTCGTTGTTGGCTGATTCTTTTACGGAATTGCCATCTTTCGCCTACTTCCGAATAACAAGAACCCAATGTAGGTAATGTCCAAGTTATAAATATTCATAATATGGACATCTATTGAAAAAGTTTAGAAGCTCACATAGAAAGATATCAGCTGTAATCTGTTGTGTACACTATGTTATTATGACATAACGATAAGGTATAAATAAATACTCTTGACTAAACTGGTGTATATTAATAACCGGTTATTCACAATATTATATTTTTATTATATAATTTCTTGCTTAAGTATGGAGACACATATATTATTACAACATTAACACTTGCAGAGTCGCGCCCTAATTTGTAACACAAATATTCGCTACCGGTCCACCGGACCCAGTATAATATCTTAGGGTTATTCCTAATCTTGCTATTTAAAGAATATGTTGCCAATCTAACAAAGAAAGAATTTATTGAACCGATTAATAAGTTTTTTATTTTCAGTAACACAAAATGACATTAAAAAAACATACGGTATTTCTCAATACTTGCGTGATAAGATTTACCCTTAGTATTATAATTTTTATAATAACATAATATTATAGACAAATTCTACTGTATTTTTTTAAACATATCTATAATTATTATGCTTAAATTATAAAACATAACAATGAGAGATTAATCAACATGGAAAAAACATCTTTCAAAATCAACTAAAAAATGTGGTCTTTGGATTATAATAACAATTAAACATTATTCTGTCCCTCTGTAAATCAAATTTGACTACCGAGGCCGTCACTCGCTGCGCCACACTATCTTAGAAAGGTACTAAAAATAGCAACATCGCAGGAGCCGAACTTATAAAGTAATGGAATAAAATGTAGAGGACTGGGTCTAATGGACCCATTAACGACTCCTCAAGTGTTAAAGTACCTACTATTTTATACGAGTAAATTGAGATAAATGAGAACTATAAATGCATTGCCATATGACAGTATACATTCGTCTTCTATCAGTGTGTACGTGTGATCATCGTTGTATTAAAATATTATACTGAATTAGTTTTCATAATTTATTTAAACAAATCAAAATATTTCATTCTAATTAAATAATTAACTTATTAGTCTACTGTATTAGTGCACAAGTAAGAGAATTCCATACTGAATAATAACAAGAATAAGCGTAATTACAAATTAAGTTAATGTGTACGTTTTGTTGACATTTAATTACCTACCTAGTGATACTTCGAACATAATCTATATAAATAAAAATGAGTTGACCATATAATTATGTTCCCACATAACTTGAAAACGGCTGAACCGAATTGGCTGATTCGTTTTTGTGTTGTGTTCGCAATTATCAGGAGACGGTTTGCATGAAAGATAATATTTGGAAAATTTAATAGAAAAGTCAGAAATTTGGATTGTACTTTTGTATGAAAGTGACGATTGTATAACAGTTCTGCTGTCAGTTGTTGCCATAACGAATTTTTTTTTAATAAAAGCAATATGGATAATATTATACAAAATCAACAATGAAGTTTTTTTCATAGATTGGCCTATTTATAGAATAATTTTCATACATCTTTCGTTTCCGTCACTGTTTTAAAATTCCTCATGCACGCTTTCCTGTTCAATGTGCTCAACACGTGACCGTCCTGTAGGATTTGATCTAAATGATTTTGCCATTTGATCCTCAGACATTCTAGTCTCCGAGCAAATATATCTTCTTAACCAAATATATTTTCTTGGTCATTCTGTCATCATTCATTCTTTTCACATGGCCAAACCATCGTGGCTTATTTACATTCATCCTTGTCTCTACAAATAAATATGTAATAAAATTATTGAATAAATAAGTCAAAAATAAATTGTAATGTTGCCCCCCTCCCCCTTTCTAATCAAAGTGCTAGATACGGCCGTGTTCTATATAGAACTTAAATGATAAGATTATTGTTTAATCATTAAAATTACGTTATAAATATATTGTAGTACTGAATCATATCACTTATCATGATAAAAATAAATCTGTCTGTTAACTCACCTACTTTTGAACGAATTGTCACCATGACGAGTATTTACGTGATGAGTTTTATTTTTTTATCTTTTGTATATTGATAACAACACATTTCAAACAGTTACATGCAGTGATATCAGTCATTTTCATGGATAGACGTGTTAATTATTGAAAAAAATCAAACCATTAAAATTCATATCTAAATTAAAAGACACCTATAGAATAACCTTATACAAACTAAACAATTGGTGTCATTTATAATAAGTTTCAATTGAATTTGAAATATTCAGTGATTCAGTGGTTTGCTCGTTTATTTTCTTTGTAATGTTTTCCCCAACCTGGAGACGTGCAAAGGAACCAGTTCATCCAGAAATTTGGAGTCACTTTCAGAAGACGAACAAAGATGGACAAGTCCTGAAGTTTAGGATTCAGACAATGACAGATGAATACAAAGAGGATGTGATGGATCTAGTGGAGAATGTTTTTATGAAAGAGGAAACTTATCATTCCACTTCAGGTAATAATAATTTTATGTAAAAATAAATACTATTATAACAAAAAAATATTTGGCATTCTAGGTCCGTTTATATAATACCTTTAGTCATGTCAGCTACAGGGGTAACTCTGAAATCTTTAATAAATAGTTTACAAAAATTAGTTTTATCGGTTAATTTATACATAGAAATTCAGAAATTAACTACAATAAGAATTTGTAATATTGTAAGAAAGTAACTGAACACAGATATTTCAGGCAAAATGCTGGTATTTTGAACCCGTGTTTTGAGCCTAATCTTTTGATATCCTGTATATCTGGATAGGTGAATTTTTCCGGCATTAGACTGTTAAGTTTTTGTGTGACCATGACTGATCATATGAAGACTTATCTGGTTGTATAATGCTGAAAAGTGTGGATAACAATTCTGCCAATGCGTTAAAAAAATACCAATGAGCCGCCATTCTTTAATGTAATTTTTTGAGCATCCTGTAAAAGGCAGGCAGGTATTTGTGACACATTATGTTTTAAGACGTTTTAACATTTTCAGTTTGGCGATGCGATTGGCCACCCTCCATGAATGTCTAAAATTCACTTTATTACTAACAAATGGGCGTGAAGAGGAAGATTTTCATGTTTATACCAAGATTTTGGTCCGCTGGTTATCCCGTTTGTGGGAGTTGACGTGATGGTATGAATGATTACGATGTAGTTGATAATTCGAAAGAAAGTTTATGAAAATTAAGTTTTAGTTGTAAGTTCATCGGTAGCCTGCAGGCAAAGTCTCAGCTTCATGCACAAGAGGTGTGAGGTTCGATCCTAGGTTCTTTGACACAAGCTTTTCCCTTTCAAGACACAAGCTTTTAGCTTACTGTGAAAGGCGTATAAAATTGTATTTGAAACAATAAGAATTGTAATAAAATTATTGACGTTTTCTATTATATTCTTCACCAAGTCATCCACTTGTTTTTTTTTAATGATTACCTATATATTAAAAAATCCATCGAGTCTAGAAATATTAAAGTTTATAGATTCTGTCTTTTACGTGTAACATAAATATGATTATGTCGAAGACATTAATTTATAGTTTGTAAATTAAGAGAACGGTGTTATTATATTTTTGTTCTAATAATAATAACACCAAACATTAACTCACAGAGGGAGTTCCTTGTCATGAAAGATAATAATAATATCAGTTACAATAAGTTTCAACGGACCAATTAACTCGATTGCTTTTCAAAGGAGTGGCTAATTATACAATAACGACTCATGAAAACTATAATCCCCGTTGAGTTTAGTCTCCTAAGCTTTCTGCAAGTTATGTTATGATTTTTTTGACACAATTGGATGTCAAAAAAAAACATATTTTATACATTTAACTGTGTCATACACTCCTTAGAAAGTTCACAAATATGTATATGTATCATATACAACATACCTACCTTGTTAAACCTATTCAAATAGGTTGACTATCGATGAGTGTGATCAATTTGAAATGATTAATCTAGAGTGGTTAAAAGTATGATTTACTTTCTGCAAGTGTTTGAATATTCCGTTTTTGACTATACGTATAGGTGCCTACTACAAATTGTCCTCTCCGTGCCAAAAAAAGTTAGGAGATTCAGGATGGATGGCCTCGTCAATGAATTCAAAACGTAAAATACTATTTACAGGATACTTGAAATTTATGGAAAAGAGTGGCAAATCAATATTGTTTACCGGGTATTCCACAGTTTAATATATTTAATCCAAATATTTAATTAATTAAACTGCTCCCTTACGTGATCTTGGACCTGGAAAATAATTGCTCTTACATAGAAACACGCACTACCAGCCGTAACCACAGAATTCCATACAAAACCTAGAACCCTGACTCATTTACAAAAGTGAGGCAAATAATCTTTAATTTTTTGACAGAACGGTTGGCGAAAGCGTGTGGTGTTTCCTACATTTTATGAAGTATTTCTCGCATTTTTATTAAAATATGTATATCATTTTTACATTTATAAAAACGTAATTGGACATTTTTTGAAGTTCTTGTCGACGTTTTAAACGATTTACCAAACTTTTTTTCGCCAACCGATCTGTCAAAAGTGCCGAAAAATGGTGCCTCACTTTACTCCATCTAGGTATTATATATAAAAATCTATGGCCGTAACCAATGTATGAGTATTATTTTCTATAGGCGGTTTGGCAAACTTGTATTAGGTCCATAAATATTTCATTCATTAGGTAGGTGGTAACAATGCTTCCACTGAAATCTTAATGAAGCGAGACTTGTACTAGCATTTAATTCAAGTATGTATTCAGTGGGAATGAAATCTACATACCTACATATATAAAAGAAAGTCGGGTTAGTTGAACACTATTTATAACACAAGAATGGCTGTACCGATTTGAATGATATCTGATTTGTTGGGCTCTTTTCCGCCCCGAATAGCCGATTTGCTATTAAAATATCTTATTAATTTATAGGAAGAAAATTATTTACGCCAAACATTTTTAATTTCAATAAATCAAACAATAAGGAAGATTATACAAAATCAAACATCTGTGGTGCTGAAATTTCAATTTTGAATAATCATGGATTAGAATTTTTATAAATTTAAAATGAATAGGTTTCTACCTTAAAAAAATCAATTTGTACCTACCTGCATAATATTACGTACAGCAGATAATTTATAAACAAATCTGAGTTAGGTATTATTTGTTCCACAAAAATTAATTTTATTTTTTCCACTAGGTATACAATGACATACTTGAACAATTATGGGAGTTTGTAATCAGATTAAAAATTTAATCATTGTTTTTAGATAGAAAGAGAGTAAATGTTTATATTCTTTTACCTAAATATTGACACTCATTGATTGTTAGGCAGTACGAAGTTTGCTGGGTCAGCGAGTAATGTAATATTTATAGACACGATAACAGTTTTTGTTCTTAAACGCTACAGAAAAAATAATCTTAACTGCTCCTAATATACCATCACGGCATATCCCAATAATTGTGTAGCTACACTAAGTACTCTGTAGTCTGAAAATAGCTGTCCTAAAAAAGATTTAAAAAAATGGAGTAAAATCTTAATATTAATTATCCTTTTTCCTTTCAGGATGTTACAAATGTCCAGAATATAAGGAGTTGTTACGTCACTATGCACAAGAGGTTCTATTTAAACATGATGCTACTCTTCTATGCGTTTTGGATACAGAAGATGAAAAGCCAAAACTGGTAGGAATTAACTTATGTGCCGTTTGCGTTGATGGTGAAACTATGGATTTATCTGAAATTGTAAGTATCTGAATTATAATTTTTTGTCATAATAAGGATACAATAGAAGTCACCAAGCCACAAAAAAACGAGAAACCAATCATATGCATCATCAGTTGCTCTACAGCCCGTTATGAGCCTTGGTCTCCTCCAACATTCGTCTCCATCTCCCCCTATCTTGACATATTATATTTTTTTAATCCCTGATGCCAATTATGTCTACATCCCTCTGTACCCGATCCATCCAACGGAGTTTGGGTCTATATCAACGCCACGTCTACCATGTGTGGTCTTGTATGAAGTATTTTCTTTGGCAATCTTTCTTCATTCATTCTCTCCACGTGTCTAACTCATCTCAGTCTTGAGAAACCAATACTCTCTTTTTATCTATACCTTCAACCTTTGTCCCAGGTGAACTAGAACGCCATATTGATCTTTCCTTACATACAATATCTTTCAAATCTTCCACATTCATCCAAATTCTCATACATGCTCTAGCGTGCCGTCACCAATACCGTACCACAACGAATATGAATGAGCATGTTCTTGGATAATTAAGTTCATTTATTAACAAAAATTGGTATACCAAATACTTGCTATAAATGAATTTCTCAAAGAAATGTCATATTTTTATTCATTGTGTCGGTGTTTAGATAGTAGAATTCCATATCGAAATAAATAAAACAGGTGTTTTATTCTACTTTTTGATTGATTAACGAGAGAGACGTCATTCGTCTTGTTATAACAGGATTGAGAATATCCTAACAAATAATTTTTAAAATGAAACATCATAAATAGTTATTGCACTATTGACTTTATTTATTTTTTTCGAGCCGGCTTTCAAGAGCTTCCGCTCTCATCGTCATGCAAAAGTAAAGTAGTGGGATTATTCAATTTCAATTTATTCAATTATAAACAATACCTCAAAACAGCAACTAAGGTTGCTGGTGTCAGAGGCGTGCAGTATTACAAATCTGGTAAAACAATTCATAAATTTAAATTATTTGATATTATAGTAAAATATAAGACACCAGAGCAAAAAATCACAGAACAGCAACACTATTGAAAACAAAAGATAAGAGTGGAATAACTGTATTTCGTGTTTCAATTTAAAAATTATCAATATGAACTTCCACCAAGAACCGTCGGTCGATTAATTGAACTTTATTATGTCCTAACAAGAAGAAAGACGTCTCTCACGTTAATTAATCAAATGGTAAAACAAAACATCTGTTTTATTTATCTCGTCATATTTTTACATTTAATGGATTCGTAAGCTTGACATGTTTCTTACTTTAAGCTTTTACTTACTTGACGTAAACAAAGTTCTGTAAAAGAGCATGTTCTGTAATAAAGAAAGGCGTTATTTTTCAGACTCACTCGGAAGCTGGTGCAATAATAATAAAAATGCTCTTTAAAACCAAAGAAATGCTACCAAGCGTTTTTGAGACACACAATGTGAAGGAATATCTTGGATCCCTTGCATTAGCAGTATGGCCAGAGTACAGAGGAATGAATATATCTGTCGATCTTCTACAAGCAAGGTAAATATTTATTTATTTATTCATAATAGACGATAAATTCAAATATTAAGTAGAGAAAAAATATAAATCTTTCAGAGATCAGCTATCATCCAACACCATGCGCCACAATTAATTTTAAAAAACATAGGTACCTACTTAACATTCCGGTCATCTTAACATACCTATACTGAGAAAAATGCTAACGAAATTTCACAACGAATCATTCATCAGATTAGGACCAGAGATAGTACAAACGAGTCATTAGTACGAATCTATAAAATTAACTTTTCGCAAACAAATCGTTTTACACATAACAAAACAAATTTATTATGTGTCTTGTGCTTAAAAAAAAAAGTTTTTTACCAGTCAAGGTCCTACTTGTTTATTTAAGAGATTTTTATTAATTCAAAGGTTGTATTTTTTAGAGCCAAATTGTGCAAAGAGCTTGGATTTAAAATAACATCTGCAATGTTTACTGGAACTATTTCACAAAAGATTGCTACGAAGGCTGGCTTCAAGGAGGATGGCCGCATTCTCTACGAAGATATCGGGAAAGCGATAGACTTTGAAATTAAAACCACGTCCAAATACACAATTCAAATGTCATTAAAAGTGGAATAAACACTGAATATTTTCTTTGATTATTCACTCTTAACATTCCGTTTAGAATCACAGTGTAAAACGATACCTGTTCAGAGCGATTTGATATGAAAAATAGAAACTTTCTAATGACATGCTAAGTACTAAAGAAACTACTAAAGAAAATTTACATCGCCTTCGTGTTACCTATCAGATAAATAAAGTGGGTTTCTTTTGTTCATTTAAATACAAGAAATGTTCTTCTATCACGGAGAGGATAATCTATATGATTCCAATTAAGCTTCGGCAAGTTGCCCCGTAGCTTAATAATTGACAAAACACTCCTCGCATAAAAGTAGGGATGCGGGTTCAAGTCCCGTCCGGGGCAATACCGAATAAGGTGAGGTAGTCTTTTCTAAGCCTTATATGGTAATTTCATTCGTTAAATTTACATAATGTATAACCTCATACAATGGTTAATTGTAAAAATAACATAAAAAATCCCTTAATATCGTTGGGTTACTAATAATACCATTCAGCAACATGAAAAAAATATCTTGAATGAGTTAGTTATATCCGAGACAGCCCATTACAAATGAAATATAAATTCTGACTTTTTTTATTACAGAATATACATTTTAATAAATTCTGATGAAAAACGATGTAGAATTGTAATTTTTCATGATGTATCTACCACAAAATAAAATGCTAGAATGTATTTTTTTTCATATAAGTATGAAAATAGAATATTTTAATATTCAGTCCACGAGCATGTGTTTCATACGTTGGTTTGGTCTCATGAGAAATATGCGTAA
This sequence comes from Athripsodes cinereus, assembly GCA_947579605.1. NCBI lineage: Eukaryota > Metazoa > Arthropoda > Insecta > Trichoptera > Leptoceridae > Athripsodes > Athripsodes cinereus. The sequence goes on from OX388306.1 coordinate 38,507,292, forward strand.
AACATCTAGGTATATTAGTTTTTTGTACGTGAACGATATTATGTCCTTTACATTGCATAATAAACTTGATATTATTCTTTATAGATTTGTTTCAAGAGGAAGGTTACAAGTTAGAAAAGGTCTAGGTACCTACTCTTGTTTCTTAAAGAAATCAATGTAGAATAAAGGGTTGCTTGTAAGATTTTGCTACACAGCAGTTAAACAACTCCCCCTCTACGTATTATTTTGCATAATTGACATTTTTCACTGTCTAATGATTAATATTGTAACCATAGTCATACCCGAGAGAGTGCAGGACTTTAGTGCCCTGTTCCACCTTTTCCATTCGCACATTTATATTGTTCGCGGTGATTCCTCTGGTTGTCTCGGTTGCTTCACTGTATTTATATTATATTTCATATAAAAATCATCGACGTGAATGCTGGCCTAAAACTTTTACACTTAGCCCAGCATTCGATTCCACCTATTCATCATACTGTTCTGCCAATGTTATATTATTTGTTTTATTTAGATAAATTGACGAAATGCTGTTCGGAGCCATTTACACTCTGATCAGCATCGATTTTGAAATAAATTTTACCAATTATTGTTCTCTGACGTCTCTCTGAAAAATTTGATGCTTTTGATATGTACATGTACTAATTGTTATTTTGACTGACGATTCCAAGTGTCCGGTTGGACCTAGGGATGATAAACAAATAAATAAAAAAAAATAAAAGTGCGTTTACCAAATTTCTAAATCGTAAAAACTGAGACTAAAAAAGGATTCAATCGACGCTTTTGATGGTTCCAACTATAAAGAGTCCAAGTTGCTACCCTCCTTCTGGAGAAAATCCTGAGTAACCAGTGTACAGTGAAGAAAAAAAAAATATTTAATAGTTTTATTTTTATATGAAAACATATCAATTCAAAAAAAGTAATAGAAGATAATTATGAATAATTTTATCCAGGTGGACGAACCTACATTAGAATAAACCAATAATAAACCAAATCAAATAGTTATAAATTATGAAAAAAACACTATTCATTTTGACCGACTATCGCAAGATATTCTCAAAACATGACCCAACCAGAACCGTGGTCTCTACTGTATTACAGATACAACAGATGTTTGCCGAGGGCGTCGAAGAACAGTATCATTTGTGGCAAGCTCATAATATAACCTCAATACTTAGTATCTTCCGAGCCGTAGTTAGGTGGCAAGACTCAGCCATGTAGGAGGATTGGGATAATACAGGCAATGAACAGGAGGCATTTCGTCCTGACACTGAGTTTTTCATATTCTGTTCATGTTTTTGAAAACCCTGCAGGCAGCTACTAAACGGGTTGTTTAAACAAATAAAAGTGGTAACGGTAATGTCAAACCAATTTGATAATGAATTTGTATGTAGATGTCACTCAATAATTATTGAAAAGTTTAGTTGCTCTTAAACCATTTGTGTCATTTTACATCAATTAAAATAATAATTTGACAAATTAAATATCAAGCCAATCAATAAATTAAAAAGTTAATTTAGTCATTTCCAAAGGAAATTTCCGGAACAATCTTTATTACATTTGGAAGCGGTTAAGATCCTTATTCTCATCAAGTAAATTTTACATACTCGTAAGTAATTTCCTCAATAAAAAAGGACCCCTTTTTCACTGAAGGATTCACAATAATCACCGTGGGGGTAACGACATTTGCGTGAACGAAATAAAATGATAATACAAGAAATTTATAGGGTGGTGTAAAAAAAACTCATTTTATAGATTAACTTTATTGCGTACGAGAGAAAAAGTTTATAAATCACATAATATAATATTTTTTATCTACACCGTCATTATGACTTCCGAAAGTCAATTTTTATTTATTTTTTATTTTTATTTTATTTATTCAGTAAGGATCAGACAGTTGAAACAATTAGTATAGACATTTAAAGACAACAATAGACAAACCAATTAAGATTCCCTTTTTACCAATGTAATAAACATAAATTTGAGACTTAAAATGATAAAAGACATATAAATGTAAAAAAATTGAAAATATAAAAATGTGTAAAATGTTAAAATGTAAAAAAAAAAAAAAAAAAAAAAAAAAAAAAAAAAAAAAAAAAAAAAAAAAAAAAAAAAAAAAAAAAAAAAAAAAAAAAAAAAAGTGTAAAAAATGTAAATAATTATAAAAATGTATAAAATATTTAAGATGCAAAAAATTGTAAAAATGCAAAAAATGTAAAAAAGTATAAAATGCAAAATGTATAAAATTTGAAAAATGTAAAAAAGCAAATAAATGCAAAAAAATATAAAAATACACAACCCACCAAAGTCCACTAAACCAATCCCCAAAAGTACCATATTATGAAAGTAAGTAGGAAAGCAAATTCCCCTATGGAACAACAGATGAATCCAGGGCCCCCGAGACACCCTCCCTAAACTCTCGCTCATTCAATGAAAAGAAAATCTAAACCCCGAAAAAATGAGTTATAAAGCGCACAAGTTCGCCTTAAAAATGAATTTTGCAAATAGTTTGTGGAGCTTGTGGGCAATCCAAATAAATTTAAAAAAAAAATACTCCATGCATATAATATCTTTTATTTTAAAACGGTTTCTTTAAACTTCTTCTTTTCGGTAAGTTGGAAGAGATCGCGCCTTTGCGATAAACTCGCCCTCTGTATATTGATTGTATCTTACTTGAATGTTTACCTTTTATGTAATCAATGTACAGTAGAGACCGAAAATAAAATAAATTAATAAATAATAAATAAAAACATAACGATTTGAATGAATGATCGTGAGCTCGATACCGAGGATGAGCTAAATATAATTTTCTTTGAAGCTAGAATCGAAGTGGCTAAATCTAAAATGGTAATGAATGCATCCAATTATGACGAATGGTTGTGTCTTAAATCTTAAATTATTGTTTTTACTCGATATAATAAACAAAATATATCAAAAAATGTCTATTTTATTTGAAAATGTACTCAATAATCTTGATAATTAATTCAAATTCTTGTTTAAGAAATTATTCTACCAAGTCAAGATCGAGGTAAACAATTTGACGTAATAGTCTAAGAATATTTTTGTTCCATTCTGTATAATCACCAATCAGTGTTTTATGTAGGTATATTGTTCTAGAATATCTGAAATTGATGATAAAGGAGATTCAGCACAAAAACACTGAAATAATCTCATACCCGGAAATATTGTAAAGTTGAACTTTTTTTAAAAGGGCCTAGATTTTTTGGGTTATAAGCTTTTTAAATCAATTTACATTTTCAACAGACCCAAATAATGTGTAAATCATAACCCTAAATAAAGCTCTATGAAGATAAAGTTAACCAACGGAAGCTTTAACTGAAAGTCTTTAATTTTATTATCAACCCATCACTTTAAATTCCGCTTAAAATAATAAAATAACATATCGTTTACTCATTTTAAATTTGTTGAGATAATGAATAATGAAAATATATGTAAAAATTGTCAATACTTACTTTTCATTTTCCGGTAGTTCAATGAAGAATGGTTGAAGTGCAACATTCTTGTATGCAACTCCATATTCTCCTGCCAAAAACGATGTTGATATACTAGCTAGAGTCTTATTGAAAGCTTTCAAAACAACTTGATTATTTGCCGGTGCTGCTATGCCGAAATAAACTTCCAAAGGTTTTCCATCTTGACCTCTCCAACCACGTCCCGTGCGTCCAGCTGAGGATGAGGAACTTGAAGAACGAATATTTCTGATTCTTTCTCCATCACTTTTGGATGTAACTACGTTGTTTGTTGTGGGTGATATGATTTTGTCTGCAACACCTTCTGTCCATTCGGTCTGAACATAGCTACTTTCGCAGCAAAGAGGAATAGTAACGCTTAATATTATACAGCTAAGTATTATATATCTTGTATTTATACAATAATTTAAATAATTATTATGATTAATATACTGTGCCGTAAAATTCATTTTAAATACAGATTATAAGTAACAAGGTGCATTTGTTTAATTTATTTTATATATAATCTTTTTTTGGGGTAATAATAATAATAATTTATTTTTAAAATTTGGGACTAACAATAATAATATAAATTCTTGATTATTATATTTTTAATTTAATTTATGGAAAATTAAAATTATCAAAAAGGATTTAATTAATAATTTAATTAGGGGGCGCACGAGGTAGTTGTATCAACACAAAAAAAAACACAAATGTATATTTTTTTTATTTTTTATTTTTTTCTTCTTGTCGATTACATGTTGTTTTGTTTTTCTAGGTCAATCATTGTTTTTTGTCTAATGATTGACTCTGTACATAAATCCAACCGTTTCAAGTGTTTGAGATTTATAAAGTGCATGGTACGGTTGAGATTCGGTGCGTTTATTTTTGACTGTTTCATTGTGTAATGATCCCATTAAAATTATTTAAACAAAATTATTTTAATTTTTTTTAAATTAATTTCAGAAAAATTAGATACTGGTTAATACTTCAGATAAAACACTTTAATTACTTATATTTTAATCACTTAATTTAGATACAATATTTACAATTTTTGACACGACGTATTTTTTTTTATATTTACATGTCTTTGAATGTACACAACAAGAAAAGAAAACTAATTAATTTTACATTAGCAATAAGGCTGTTTGTTTAATATATTTACTTTATTAATTACATTTGGTGTTTATTAATTTTATTATTTATATTGAAATGAATTTTGTACACAACTTTTTTTACAAAGATATTATCCATATAAGGTTCCAAATGTCTTTTGATGTCAACAACCTGAAACAAAAGAACAATTTAAATTAGTTAATTTGTAACGAATTTATTTATTAAAAGGAGTAATTTGTAGAAAACGGTGTGAGTAGCGATAAAAATATATAGTGTTTTTAGCTTGGTAGTCTATGGTCAGGCAGCGGCCATGTTGTATTTCCGGCTTGAACAGGAGAGCTGTGTTAATTGTTTGCTCCATCATCATCATCATCATCATCGCCCTCAACGCTCCTCTCGGGAGCACAGGGCAGAAACCAGCCTCCTCCATTCAGAGCGTCTCTGTGCCAATTGCGTCACCTCTTTCCACAGCATTCCTTGCGCTCTGATATCGTTGTCATAGGAACGATGTATTGTGAAAGAGGGACGCCCGGGCCGACGGAACCCCTGCGGACGGAAGAACAGTGCTCCTTTTGGCCAACCATCATTAGGCATTCTCAAAACATGTCCCAGCCAGGACCATCGTCTCTATATTTGAGTTCGCTCCATAGTTGAGTTTTAATAAAATATTAAAAATCGAGTAAATCTAATAAATAAGTGAGGTATTTAATTTTTATTTTTTTATTTTTATACAAACAGTTACAGACGGTGGCCAAATTAATACAATCAGATGAATTTATAGCAGTTTTTAGACTTCGAACGATATAAAATGATTATTTTTTAGTTTCCTTAGATCTTTCTAAAATATAATGGTAGATTTAATATATTTTTGTAAAATTTAATGCATTTGCTATGAATATACAACATTGTTTTGATAATAAAAAAGATTTTATGGTAAAATGATCAATATTTTGTAAAACTTCTCTTAGCTTAAATTACTGCTGATATTCTTCTGGGCATACTAGATATACAATTGTTTGCGATGTTTTTTCATTCTGGTGTGTTGTGCCATGCCTGAATTATATTTTCAATAAGTTGTCTTTTGTTGGTGATGACACCTTTTTTTACAATTGCTCTTTTCAGAGCCTCCCAAACGTTTTCAATCGGATTAAGATCCGGCGAATTTCCCGGCCAGTTTTTTCTTCATTATTTTTTCTCCTTCTAGAAATTTAGTAACGGATTTCACCTTGCAGCAAGGTGGAGAATCATGCATAAATATGAATTAACAATCTGGAAACCATTCGGGCACTTGAGGTTTCAGTCTCCCTTTTAAAATTCTATGTATTGGTCCTGGCGCATCGTGCCATTCACAATATATAACCTTCCCATACCCTTTCCGCTTATCACTGACCAGATCATTATTGATTGAGGGTGTTTCACTCTTTGGATAACACATTCCTCATTAATTTTTTCTTATGGCCTTCTTCTCACATATTACGTTTTGTCCTGAAGTATTTGTATCGAAGATTCATCAGAAAAATAATCCTGAATAAATACCATCATTTTTAACTGGTCCATTTTATTCAAAAAATTTCTCAAAAACTTAATTTTCCTTCTAAATACCTTGTTCCAATCGTTTTTGCTTAAAAAGTGTTGCAAATATAACAAAAACCATGAAAAGTTTTGCCACAATCAAAAAAATACCGATATTATTCGATTCTGCTGTATACAGATAAAAATACAATAATTGTTGCATTTTTTCCAGTGATTGTATTAATTTGGCCACCGTCTGTATAACACAAATGACAATACACAGACAAATCAATTACAATTAGTAAACCAGCAAAGGATGAAAAAAACCAACATCAATCGCTGAGGCGATGTTACAATTAATTATTTCCCGCATAAGGTAATTTTTATAATTTTAATGAAATATGTAACATAGTCACATTGCTCATTTCGAAATAAATATATTAAAAGTTAGAATAAAGC